>OX411553.1:46314379-47004379 GCA_948146395.1 Fragum whitleyi | reverse complement strand
ACCCGGGTGCATCCCTTTTTTTAAAGAATCAAAGAGCGAAGAGGCATATCTGTCCTGCTCTTGGCTGAAAACATTACATAGTATTGATCTTATGTAGAAATTATCTCCTTTTTGACATCTGCCTTATTGATTAATGTGATGTCCCAGGGGTCAGAGAGACGCAGGTGAGCGATCTAGGACCACCATGGTCCTCTTTTTATATATATGAAACATTCATCGTTTTTCCGTAGTCTATTCAAACCATATTACATTTTGTCCGTAGGTAAAGGTGTTCTATTTATATATCCGTGTAATCTAGTACATTCACTTTGACCTAATCGTCATTCATATTTTCAATCACTTAAACGGATATTGTATTATTTAAAGTTGGTATTTTACAGTCACTAAACAATTCTTTTCTAACTCTATTTTTTTCCAAGGATACTTAAGTACGATAAAAGTACATGTACTTTTAGGCTTTTTACTTTTGTAAACAATATTTAAGTCAATCACTCTCGTTTTCATATCATCGATGTTACGTGCAATCGAATTCATTATTCTGCAATTCTAGATCGACTTTTTTTTTCTTTTTTTGAACCGTGTGAAGAGCTTTAACTTTCACCTGAGCACGAAATGCTCAAAGGTAAGCTATTGCGATCGTCCAATGTCCGTCGTCCATCATCCACAATTTCTTTTAACATCTACTCCTCCTTAACCGGTGGGCCAATCTTGATTAAACTTGGCAAGGATGTTCCTTGGATCAAACTCTACCAAAGTTGTTCAAACAAATGAAATCCATCTTGCACTCACCCTTAAACCTACCAAAAAGGGTGAAATAGGAAACTCTTCAAAAATCTTCCTCTCTGAAACCAGAGGGCAGACAGCTTTCATATTTTGTATGTAGCATCATCTAATGGGCCTCTACCAAGTTTGTTCATATCAAGACCTTGGGGCCATATTTGGGCTCAACCCGGCCGCAACCCTTTTTACATACATGTAGAACCAAATGGCGAAAATCTTTAAAAGTCTTGTTCATATCAAGAGCCTTGGGACATATTTGGAAACCACCCAGGCGCATCCCATTTTAGTTCACCTGAGCACGAAGAGTGGCAATAGGAAAATATTCAAAAATCTTCTTCTCTGAAACCAGATGGCAGACAGCTTTCATATTTAGTATGTGTCATAATCTAGTGGAACTCTATCAAGTTTATTCATATCAACCCTGTTGTCATATTTGGGCACCAGCCAGGCGCATCTCTTTTAAGCTCACCTGAGCAAGAAGGGTGAAAAAAAGAAAGTCTTCAAAAATGTTCTTCTCTGATACAAGATGGCAGACAGCTTTCATATCTGTTATGAAGCAATCATAATCAAGTGCTACTCTACCAAGTTTGTTCATATTAAGACCTGGGGTTACATTTGGACTCCAACAGGCTCGTCCCTTTTTACATAGAATCAAAGACCCGAAATCTTCAAAAGTCTTTTCCTCTGAAACCAGAAATCAGATATCGTTCGTCCTTGGTATGTAGCATTATCTAGTAGAACTCTATCAAGTTTGTTCATATCAAGACCCTGGGATGATATTTTGGCTCTATCCGGGCATATCCCTTTTTACATATCTTCATGATTTTATAATCAAAGAGCAAAAATCTTTAAAAAAGCATCTTCTTCGAAACCAGAAGGCAGAGAGCATTTATATTTTGGTATGTAGCAAAATCTAGTTGATCTTTACCAATTTTGTTCATACGATGTCTCTGGTTTCATATATTGGCTCTGAATGACCCCCATACCCTATTTGACAAAGACACTTAGGAGGAAATCGTAAAAACTAGTTCTCTGAAACCAGAAGACAGGGACTTTTCTTTATCGTTTCATTTGATTGAATTTCGTCAGGTTTTTTTTATTACATGCCAAATATGTTTATATAATGGCTGTGCCCAGGCATATCCTTTTTGCTCTTTCCTGAAAACATTCCATGTTAATGATCTTAAGTAGAAAACATCTCCTTGTTGACATCTGTCTATTGAATCGATGAGATGTCCCAGGGGACAAAGAGGCTCAGGTGAACGACCTAGGACCACTATGGACCTCTTGTTTATCTTCCCATATGTGTGTTGGCGTTGTCCGTCCTCCCAGCCGTCGGAGCTCAATCCGAGATTGCTTGGAATAATTTTCCTATGGTTGTAGACATGCATGTATTTAAAAATAAATTGGCATCGTATTACTCAACGTATACATACATACAGCGATAAAAAGATATCAAGGTCAAATGTCAAAAATAGACTTGAACGGAACAAATCTCCTACATAAATTTATTTACGAATTTCACTACGATTTATCAAAATGATAAACTGCTTTAAATCTATCTTGTCAAGCGCATGGATTTAACAACAATTTGTCATGAATGTTTCCAATTTTGATGAGGCATGATGTTTCAACCAATTCCAGAAAAAAAATATGAAAGCTGCTTCAGCAAAGTGCTCTTTCTACTGGTGTTCTCAGTTTAACGAAGTAGGCTGGTGTGAATAGATCTGTGTCCTTATTTATCTGTCAACTCTGAATTTAAGGTTAAGAATGGACCCTGTTCATGAAAGCTCGTCTGAACCCTCTAAAACACGCACTCCAGAAGCACGAGAAAAACAGAGGGCGAAAATGCAGAAATTTCGTGAAAGACAACGACAAGACCCAGAAAGACTCAAGTATCAGAGAGAATATGATAGAAACAGAAAAAGAAGGGCAAGAGGAGTAAATTTGAATGAGGACGTGAAGGCAGGCCAAAGTATGGTTGGAGAAATAAGCGGGGAGACCAATCCGGAACTTGCTAATGAAGCTCTAGGTATTCTATTTAAGTTTTTAAAAGTTTGCCAATTGTTACAAGGTATATAAGAAATATTGTAAATTACTGGTTCATTATTAGATGAAATTGATTTGATATCGGAAATCTAAACACCAAAATAGTTGTAAGTCATCTGTAATACTAATTGCAAAAACCTGCTAATTGCATATTTCTCTATCAAGAAACTGCGTTTTTTCCAGATACGTCTCTAGGCAATCTCTTAGCAGTTTACCGAGTTAGAATATCTGAGGAGCTAGACACTACTCATTCACCCGAGGACAAACCTGTTTGGAAACGAATCCTAAATACGGAGGTGCTGCAGATAACCGGAAATGAAGCTCGTCAGATAGGTAACTTTGACCTCACCGGAATTTACTTCCATGTGTCATTGTAAAAGTAGAGCCTTTAGAAAATGTAGTGCGACAACGAAACCTTTTTTTGTGTAAAATAGTAATCCGTGTGCTCTTTTTTTGTCAATTTGCATCTCTTCTTTGAATAAATGCTCGATTTGACCTTCTCTGTGTACGATTTTCTTTGCGAAAGGGCAACTACGGATGGGGTCGTAACTGTCCTCTTCATATGTAGAAAAAAAGACGGTAAATTTACTTAAGCTTGGGTAACCCGACAGTTGAAAAGATTTTACCTAGATTTTTGCTACTGAAAGGTAGACATTGAATGAAGATGAAGGGCTAAATAGTTCAAAGGCCAAATCCTTCTGTGGAACCTATCATAACACTGGAAAAGAGTACAATGTTATAAAAAACAAACAAAAAAAAAAAGCTCAAAATCCGGTTGGGTCGGACCTGATAATGGCTATCTGATCATCGTAATGGTTGGTAAAGCGAGGAATATTTGGCTAGAAACATTTCGCACATAAGCATATTTAGTATTTAAATGACCAATAATCTGCCATATGCAAATAAAAGGGACTTTTTGTACGACTGTTTGATAACTTGCAATTGACGTCTTTGAAGGCAAGGCCTCGCTTTAAAAAATGCTTTCGTCTTTCATTTTTTTTTTAAAAAATAACTTTATATCTCGATTATTTCGTTTTAAAGCTTTGGAAAGGGTTTTTGTCAACAGAAACATTGCGTTTTTCATTCGTATTTTATTAATTGGTTATGCAGCAAACAGTCCTCGTGTTGAATTATGCCACAATTTGTTTCACAGGCTGTATTTCAATATTAGTGCAGTCGTTTTGACAGAATAGAAATGATAAAACTATTAAATCAATAAGAAAGCAACTAATTAGTAAATCGTTAACAGATCGAAATAAATTTCTATGTAGGATTTGACATAAGATTTTATTTGACATGGGCGTAACTCCCATTACACAATTTACGCAAGTGCGTAAAGAAAATAATCATCTGTTGAAAAATATCGTTGATAAAGGATCATAACATCGAAACTACAGCTTATTCAAGCTGTAGTTACGATGTTTTGATTATTAACCAGCGCTCAAATAATAAAAAGGGATCGGACGGTGGATATTCATCTTTTGTCTCAGTCCACATATCGCCTTTATCCTATATATGTTTTGGATGTCGCTTTTTGAGTACCTGTAAATTTCTAAGTCCTAGATACGCCTTTGTTTGAGTCAAGCTGAGTTTAGAATAGAAATGCTATTAACCGAGGTTGCATATTGATTTGCTCCGGCACATCCATAGTTTGATGCTTAATAGGAGAGTTGAGTTAACATTCTTGAAACTCAGGTGGTTTTTATAACCCCACCCCCCACACATTACAAGGTTATAGGGGTATACTGGTATCAGGTTGTCCGTCTGTCAGTTCATCCATGGACATAATTTTGTGTCCCCATCTCCCCAGGGACTATTATAGCCACAGCTTTGAAATTCATACATAATGTGTATCTGCATATGAAGTTGTGCAGCTGCAATTTTGAAGTCCCTATGATGATTTGTTGTTGAATTATCTCCCCATGATATTGCCATTTTCACATATTTTTTATTTTCTGGAGCTTTTATCCTGAACTAGTACATATGAAGTTGTGCAGCTGCAATTTTGAAGTCCCTACGATGATTTGTTGTTGAATTATCTCCCCATGATATTGCCATTTTCACATATTTTTTATTTTCTGGAGCTTTTATCCTGAACTAGTACATTTACTGAAATGAAATTTATACACAATGTAGCTGGTAAGCTTGTTCTTTCAAAAGTTTCTAGGACCCTTCTAGAATTACTTGCTGAATTATCTCTCCTTTAACTGGTAAACTTTGATATCTTGTTATTACCTCGAGCAATTTTTCCTACATTATTGCTGCTTCTACTTTGATATTTACAGACAATATAGTTTTCAGTGTTAACTAGTGTCAGTGAACTTTTAAGACCCAACTTATGTTAGCCGCTTATTTTTCCCCTTGAACGTGTCAATTTGAACATAATTTTTATTATCTGGAGCTTTTTACTTGCAATATTGCACAAAGTGGTTGTCAAATTATCTCCCTTAAACATGTAAACTTTTCTCACTTTTTGGCATCATGTTGCAAATACATCATGTACTGAAATCACTTATACTGGGAAATAGCTGTGATAGGACAATGCCCTGGTGGTGTGTGTGTGTGGGGGGGAGTGGTATGAGTCCGTTTCGGACAGTTCTAATATCATGTTACATTCAATTCATTTTCTTACAGAAAAATCCCAAACACCAGGCAAGGACTTGTACGATAAGCTCGCAGACATAGGTTACACTGCTGGACAATTGTTGGATTTGGTAAAAAAACATGGCTCTGTTGAATCCTCGAACAAAGTAAAGATGTATATAGGCGGTAAGCAGAAAAATAAAAAAAATTATTCCCGAGAACTTTTGTATGTGTGATAGAATTTTAGGATAGTTGGTTCTTTTGTCCATCCTTTTAAATGTTCACTGAACATTTATCATATAATTTCATATTAAGTTCGGATAGTTGTTGTCCTTATGCCAAGCAAATTTTCAAACGGCTCAGTGGTCAAGGTAACAAATTGCACAAAAACATGCTATTAAAATGGACATTAATGACATTAAATATTGTATTTTATGAACCAAGGGTGAATCAGTTTCATGCTAAAATCATAAGTTTACGTTTATAATTACAACTATTTTGAGCATCATTATTCGTAAAGATATCTTATTTAAACTTCCTCTTAACCAGGTGGGGAGGGGGTGTTTTAAAGGATCCTAAAATAATACATACAGTAACCATCAGTTTCGTGGTAGAGATATGTAAGTAGCAGTAATACAATTAATACTTTTTGCGGTCCGAATCTGCAAAAAGTCAAAATTTTGTAAGCTTTTTCTTTTTGTTTTTAGCATATAGAAAAAGAAAAGAAAAAGGAATGATCTTCTAGTGTTTTCTGACGATATGTTTATAAGAAACCTTCATTGAATTCTTTCAAAGAAATTGTCTTCTTTTTATTGCTATGTCGAATAAGACAACACTTTTAAAGCGCAGTATGCAGAACCGTTTTTGACTAAAAGTAAGAAATTGAAACAAGAAAAACATATATTATTGATTTTGAAAAATAAAAATAGGATATGCCTGGGCTCGAACCACGGACCTTGTCTTCCACAGTTTGGCGGCCTTCCATTATCTCTAGAACAACTCTCTACCTAAGGTTGCGCTAACTAAACACATAAATTATCATGATCAACTCGCGAGATAAATCGCAAATTAAAGTTAAAAGTCGGAATAATAAAGCGTGTTATTATTTAGATAGAGGTCAAGCTCAAATATTGCCATTTATTCTAAGTTATAATAGATTAATACTACAATGTATACGTATTATTATTATTATTTACGATTTTTGATAATATATAATACGAGATTTGCCAATATTTTAATTAACATAAAATGCTTATCCAATGCAGGTTGTCTTTCGGTACAGCATCAGTCTATTGATAGTAGAACTAACGCAGATTCAGTGGCGAAAACAGCAGCATCTAAACATGATACTGAGGGTTTTCAAAAAAATGGAATTGGAAACAAGGGTAAATATATTCATGACTTTTTTACGATTAGAAATGATAAAAGCTATTTGAGTTTTTCATCTTATTATGGACATTGCTTAAAAACCTGATATTGGCATTTCGAAAAAGTGGAAAAAATAAGAAATACAATTGTCGTCCATAATCCGCTAATGGCCCCTCGCCTAACATTATTTAGAACTACAAACGCAGATGGGTCAAGAAAATGAGAAATCCATCCCTATTTAATTGTGGGTGCAACCACATGAAGAACTTGAATAATTGAAAAGAGTGTCATTCAAATTGTAGGCATGCGTGAATAGTGATCGCTGTAACTGTACCGTTTTTTATATCTGATAAATATTGGACATTGTACCAATTTTTGCGGTTTGAATGTAATTGCTCTTTGACAATGGAACAATTACACGACTGACAAGGGAGCAGGCAACCTTACAATTTCAACAGAAACATTCATGATTATCCACTGTCCTTCCGATTCTGTTCTTTTATTTTATATGTAGATATGATTTACGCATCCTCGAAAAAAAAAAAAAAAAAAAAAAAAAAACGAACTCAACGCCTAAATGAGCAGCACTCAATATCTGCGCATGAATATATGGAACTATTTTTTTTTTAAAAAAATATTTTTGTTACGAGTTCCCATTCCCATTCGTAGTATTCTTTTTTTAAGGCCCCCTATTGACACTTTCTGCAAGATTTTTGTAATCAATTAATCCAGCCGTCTTTGCTCTCTACCATTTTTCGTGTTTTTTTTGCAGTTTTTTCAAAGATAAAAGTCAAATCTACCGAAAGAAAGGAAAACAATAGACAGTTGCAACGATAAGCCCAATAAATTGTTGTAATATTCATTTGGATAAAGAATGAAATAAATAAGAATGTTCCATTGAGACGAAAACAGTATTAAAAATCCAATGTATGTATTTTTTATCTATTCATTGATAACATTCATGAAATATCCAGAACGTTAAGGTCCTGAATTAAAGCAAAATTTTCCCAAAATATAAAATTCGCATGTAATCCCAGAAATATGATGTTTGAAATGTTCTGAAACTCAATTTTTGTAGCATACAACATGATAACTTACAGGACCTACTTATATTTATTTGGATTCCATAACAAATCAGACGAATTACTTTATATTTCAGACAATCAATGTTTAAAATGATTTCTGTTGATATATATTCTTATACGACCAGATTAATGGATGCAGTTAATGGGCCTATTGTAATAAGGATCGGTAAATCCAAGTTTACGTCTTCAATATATTTACAATGTGTAATTTTAGTGAAAAGGAAGAAACCGCCACCAAACATCAAATCTAACAAACCCAAAACTCGAAAGAAAACGACAAAAGAAAAACCGAAGGATCGAGAGGTAGATGCTACTGTTCAATCATGTATAAAAGAAAATGAAAGTCGAGGCAATTTTGAAAATGACGAGAGTTTCAACACAAACACGTCTGAAGGGTTTAACATTGGAACGTAACTTTTACTCTAGATAAATGGAGGTGTATAATGATCTAATATGTTGAAGAGGTCGTAACAATATATGAGAAACAAAATTTGAGACGTACGACTTTCCGATATAGAATAGGGATAAAAAGGGACATCTAAATTCAATATGGTTTTATGCATTTTTTAAAGATTGGTTGATACTGTAAAACCTTCTTTATGAAAAAAAGTATCATAGCCTGCCTCAATGAGTCCTAATAAAAAATTGGAAGGTTTTTTATGTTGGAAAATCGACCTATTTTCAACATTTTATATACACGCATAGAAAGTTATTTTACCTGCAAATTGTTTGATTTCATCAACTTTAACAGGAATCAAAATAGCATGACATATTATTAGATACAACAAGGAAACTATTTACTGATGAGAAAAAAATGATGGATGAGAAATAAAAATAGATTTGCAGAAGGATTTAAACCACGATGTCCTTATTTAATATAAGTTCTTCATGCCTTTAAGAACAAGTCGATATTAGTTTTTTATGCTCACCGAAGCAAATAGCCGCCGCTTCGTTTGTCCGTGCGTTCGTACGTCCGTCCGTCCGTCCGTAATTCTGTCCGTCCGTCCGTCCATCCATCCACCCGGCCGTCTGTCCCCACTGATTTCTCCATAACCCGGGTCCAAATCAAATGAAACTTACTATGTGAACTTCCTATGATATAGTGTTGATGCATCTGTGAAGATTTTTGGATTTGTGGCATCGTCACGGGAAAAGGGGACTCAGGATAAAAAACAGATTTTCTCAAATTTCTCCTAGTCAAATGGTCAGAATTTCATGAAATTTCATATTTGAGTAGCAAATCAGATGCCCTTCACTATATAAAATTTGAAATTTACGTGAAAAAACATGTCATGCAAAAAGGGGGTCCAATATTTGTTTCCTTTAAGTTAGCCTTATAAGACAACACCTTATTTGAGTCCTTGCAATCTGACCACAGAGCATATCTCCTAAAGTATAATAACTACCAACTTGAAACTTTATGGTTAGATAGATCTTACAGAGGACTAGTGCTATGCACAAGAACTACAACTCTTGCTTGCATAATTTTGTAGTTATTGCCCTTTGTTATTTTTGAAACTTAGATTTAGTCTGGAGCATATCTCCTAAAATATAAAAGCTTTCAACTTAAAACTTAATGGGTGGATAGTTCTCATACAGGAGAAGTGCTATGCACAAGAACAACAACTCTTGCTTGTATAATTTTGGAGATATTGCTCTTTGTTATTTTTTATACTGAGATATTGTTCGAAGCACATCTCCTAGAGTATTATAGCTATCAACTTGAAACTTTATGTATGGGTAGATATCATGGCGGAGAAGTGTAGTGCAAAATAACTTCAACTCTAACGTGCATGATTTTGGAGTTATGACCCTTTGTTATTTTTTGAAACCCAGATTTTGTCTGGAGCATATCCCCTTAAGTATAATAGCTATCAATTTTAATTTTTATGGTTGGATATATATCATGAAGGAGAAGTGCAATACTCAAGAACTACAACTCTTGCTTGCATAATTTTAGAGTTATTGGCCCTTTGCTATTTTTGATACTTAGATTTTGTCTGGAGGATATCTCCTAAAATATAATAGCTATCAAATCAGATCTTTATGGGTGGATAGATCTCATGGAGGAGAAGTGCAAAACACAAGAACTACAACTCAAATTTTGAAGTTATTGCCCTTTGTTTTTTTTAATACTAAGGTTTTATAGGAGGTAAATCTCTGAAAGTGCAAAAGAATCCTTAATCTATTAAGCTTCAGTTTACTATCAAGCTTTTGTGGCGAAGGATGGCCATGTCCAAAATGGCTCTTGTTTTTGTGACAATGCCTTATTCGGGGAGCATAATCCGTCTCTGACGACTCTTGTTTTCTGATGGATCTATTTGAGAGATATTGCAGGTATCAAAGGTATTAATGAAAATGCATTTTCAGTATCTAATTCATCACAGGCGTGTTCATTTTTACAGATGTTGAAGATGGGCGGGTCATAGATGGAGAAGAAATTAATTTTTCGATACAACCTGAACCACAGTTTGTTGCTAGAAAGTTGGTACAAAATGTAAGTAATATTTTTTTTTGTTCAGTACAAATATGACTCTTTTGTGTTATAACCCAAATGTTTATAATATAAAAATAGATGCGTTTCAAAAGGTTCTGTTGTTTAACTACAGGTACAAACTTATAAGAATAAAGACTCAAATTAAAACACAATAACCATAACTCTATGTTTATTTAACTATCATGGCTATTTAGTATGTACTGAAGAGATAATTTACATATAATTTCAAAGTGTTTATGAATGTTTATGAAAAAGTTTATTAGCCTTTGATTGTTCAAAACTGACATTTAATAAAAATATATATATTCAGGAAGATACAACTCAGATATGCAACCCAATTTTGACCAAAGCATATTCCGATATAAGTATAAGCGATATGAATACCAGCGGAAGTCCAGGTACGAAGCTGAATAAAACTTTGAATTACGCTAAGCTTAACTTTGAATTTTGATGCACATTTTAAATAAATGACGATATTTTTCTGTGAGATTCATAGGTCTATATAGTTCAAGGATCTTTGTTCGGTATTCTATATCTTTGTAAATTTACTAGTAATTAAATGTTCTTGCTAAGATTATGCGATAATTAAACATGGGTTATTTGAATATTATCTTTATATATGAGGGACAAGAAATGAATTCAATTGAAAGTATATAAGTAAAGTAAATTACATTTAATTATCCCCAGCTTAAGTCTTTTCCCTTTGTTCATTAACTTTTTTCTGTTTACTAAATATTTCTTTATCGCTTTCTCTAAGATGTTTTGGAATAAATGGACGAGCATTTTTCATCACCTTGGAATAGAAGAAATTTATTTGTAAACATTAACCTTGATTTTCTCTTGTTATAAATACATTCTTTAATACATCTTAAATGTGTTTCTTCATACATCTTAAATGTTTTTTCCGCCAAAAGGGCAATTCATATCATCATGGGGATAACTATAGATAAATGTTATAAGATTGAGGCCTCTTTTCCACTTAAACATGTTCACTATTTATTGTATGCAGCAGATCGGTTAAATCTTAATGAAGCGTTTTTGTTTCAGTACATGTAAACATGATTAAATTACCTGAGAATATTGATAGACAACTGCTTTTTCGGCAAGCAAAAGGTGTCAACAAGCATCCAGTTAATTCTTATCATACAGATGACCAGAAACCTTCAACCAAAAGACAATTTGTAGGTGTAATATTCTTTAGTCTAATTTTTGTAACACATTGAGGCAGTAAAGAGTGTGAACACAGCTAAAGGAGCTTCATCTTCGAATCTCTAAAAATTCGGAATAATAGCTAGTACGCGGAATCAATCTGATGCTACATAGCCCGTTCTAGTGTATTGTGGCGAAAGCCTTAATTATAGGTGCAACTATTATAAGCCATATTATTTGGACAAAATCAACTTTTCTTTGTTTTGTTTAAGGTTTTAAAGTTTTGTATCACTGATAAAATCAAGAGGATCAGAATTGCCCCAAATTTTCATCAGAGTGATCGAAGTGAACAAAAAGAAACTTGCAATAAAAGAAATAAAATTCTGTGTTCATGTCACCAAAAGAGCACTTTGACAGAGTTTCATTTAAATGGTCAAGTTGTTTATTAGGAGTTGTCACCCAAAAATTATATCCGGAAAATAGGCCCCATCATGCATGGTCTATATTTATTCGTTAATTAGCTTTTCGTTTGGAAGCAAGGACTTTTATAACAAGTTTCACCGTTTGGTTGACTTCCAACGTTTTGCGTACTGGCTTCCTTCATATGAAGCTATTTTTGGTTATTCTTGTGGAAAATCATTCATTATATTTTCTTCTGGTAGCATGGTTTCACTTTGACATGGTCTATTGAGTTAAAGTGAAAATCATGCAAGATCTGAATCCTAAATGAAATTCTTACTTGCATATATTTGAAAAGCAAACAAATACGAGTGTTGTAGGTCTATTAATACTGAAAGCGAAATCATTTAACAAAGTATAATTTTGTATTTAGATTAGATTACACTCTCCAATTACAACTTCGATAGAAGGATCATTAATGGAAGTAAACAGCACACACGTGGACACGATGAATCAAATTGAATGTATGTATTGATAAACAATGACAATTTATCCTTTGATTAAGAATGTAAGACGAATTTATTGACCTACGTGTTATGCTCTTTATAATTACGTAAAATGCTTGAATTTCGGAATTCTTAAAGATAGCTTCCAACTTATTACTGCTCACATGATATTTGACGGATTTTTAATCATTACTAGACACTTTAGATAAATTACAATACAGGCTCTGGTCTCAATTACCGCAACTTTCATAGTCAGTCTTCTTCATTTTTATCAATGAAAAGCCGTGAAAGTCATACGATCAAATGATTTGCAGTAAGCCAAAGTATGTTTAAGGTTCATTTTTTGAAGAGTTTTTGACTCAATTGCAAGTATCTCCTATTTCTACTTTGCTCAAAAGGAAATTTGTACGGCTAAACTACGCAATTAAAGCAGCTCTGGTTGAGCAAAATTATTTACACAACATAAGAGACATTAATCCATATCAGTATAGCCAAACTATTGCAAAAAGGAACATTTTTGTTCATAACTAACAACTTCATGACTGCTTGATGAAATTTGCTTGAATTTGAACAAAATATAGACAACAGTTCTCAGAACTACAACCGTAGGTTGAAAACTCTGACTTGAAATGCAGTTTTACAATGAACCCAGCATTATTTTTTTCTCTGGCTTTTCGGAAGGGGTCCGAAATCAGGCATATTGGGAAAAGTGTTTTTTTCACAAAAACTGGGAAAAATCTTATTTAAGTGGTTTTGGATAAAATCTTTGGTTTTGTGTACAAATGACTACAAAAATAAAGTTGTCTTTGCCTCTATGGACATTCAAATTAAAATGAAATTGAGAAACAACAAGTTAGATTCTTAATATTCACTCTTAGAGAAAGGTCCTCAACCTTGGTAAATTAGGATTTCTTTATGGTTTTGGGAAGAAATGTTACTTTTTGACATTGAGAATAGGTCCTTTTTAAGGTACCATTCAAAGGAAGAGAAAAAACACTGATTCTGGAATCAGTTTTAACCTATTTTTAAACATGGATCTCAAAACGGTTAAGTTGGATTTAAGATTATTAAGTCTTCTTAAATCCAACTAAACCTACTGTACAACGAAGGATTGGAGAACTACACACATTCTTGAGGTCCCAAAAATATCCGATATCATTAATTGAAAATGGCCCTGTATCTGGCAAAGCTATGAAAATTCGGAGAAAAGACTCATTCAAACAAAAGAAAAGAAGATAGACCAAGTATACCGTACGTATCAACGTATAATCCCAAAAATACAGAATTCTTTAAAATTATCCAGGATAATATATCAAGATGATGCGACAATGGGCAAAATTATCCAAGAAACAAAATGATCAAGAGCAAAAGGCAACCGCCGAATTTAGAAGAAATTATCAACTAGGGCGCGGTTTGAAGAAAACCCCGTAGAACTAATCGTAGAGATATGTGCAAGACCAAATTGTGGCCTGTCTATCCATCTCCTAACGGGACAGGAATTCGTCCTCAAATGCGTAAAAGTATTTTACACACGATCTAGCGTTTCAGGCGATGTACAGAATGTGATTTATGTTATAAGATGCTCTGGATGTGACGAAGAATACAAAGGCGAAACTGGGGACTACCTACGAAAAAGGGTCACTGTTCACAAACAACAAATACGAGAACCGAGACTCAGAATCATCCAAATGAGTGAACATATCTCGAAATGCGCGGGGGCTATTTCACCTTTTTTTAAATTTTTCCCAAAATGAAAACTGACAATAGTATAATGAGGAAGGTCAAAGAAAACTGTTCCATAAAACTTTTTTAACCCTAGTTAAACAGAAAATGAAGAGAGAAGTTAATGTTCCTTACATTAGGAACGATAATTTATAGTGTAACGTTAAGTAAAACTGTTTCTTAACGTCTCTTTTAAATTAAGCTTCCTTAGCGTCTTTGCCATGTAATGTCGTCATTGATACAGTGTAACTCCTGAAGTTCATATTATATGTGAAACCGGTTGAGTTTTGTTACATTTGAGTGATGTAATCTGGCAGATTTCTTCACAGTTTTTTTTTATTTTTCCCGATATTGATATCCGTGTTGTATTTCTTTTTACAATACTTATCGGAGTTTGATTTGGTACTTGCCATTGTGTTTACCCTTTTTGGCTTAGAATTTTTTATGCTCCCCGAAGGGAGGCATATAGCCGCCGCTTCGTCTGTCCGTCCGTCCCTCCGTAATTCCGTCCGTCCGTCCGTCCGTCCCCAGCAATTTCTCCATAACCCTTAGGCCAACTCAAATGAAACTTAATATGTCAGCTTTCTATGATATAGTATTGATTCGTCTGTCTCGTTTTTTTTTTGGATTTGAGGCCTCGTCACGGGAAAAGGGGTCTTAGGATAAATGCAACTTTTCTATCATTTTTTCTTGTCTCATGATCAGAATATAATGAAATTTCATATTTGAGTAGCAAATCAGATGCCCTTTACTATAAACAATTTGAAATTTTCTTACAAAAAATATATCATGGAAAAAGGGGAGTAACTGTTTGTAACATTTACCTTAGCTTTAAAAATACAGTTTTTCTTTCATTTCTCCTAGTCTTATGTTCAGAATTTGATGAACTTTCGCATTTGAGTAGCAAATCAGATGCCCTTTACCATAAACTTTTGGTATTTGTGTCTTAAAGTATGTCATGCAAAAGGGGGGTTTAATGTTTGTTACCTTTATAGTAGCTCTGTGTCTCAAAGCGGGGATTTAATGTTTGTAACCTTTATGTTAGCTCTCTGTGTCTCATATTACAGTACTTTCTCCATAACCCTTTGGCCTTATCAAATGAAACTTGCCATGTGAACTCCCTATGATACAATGCTGGTGTGTCTTTCCCGGTTTTTAGATTTGTGTCATCGTCACGGAAAAGGGGAATTTAGCATTATATGCAATTTTTCTCTCATTTCTCTTAGTCTAATAGGCAGAATTTACTGAAATTTCATTTTTGAGTAGCAAATTAGATGCCTTTTACTATAAACAATTTGAAATTTTCATACAAAAAATATATCATGGAAAAGGGGGGCTAACTGTTTCTCACATTTTTCCTGGGCTCAGTTCAGAATTTGATGAAATTTCATTTTTTATGAGCAAATCAGATGCCCTTGACCATAGACTGCTCAAAAATTTCATACAAAAAATGTCATGGAAAAAGGGGGTTCAATATTTGTTACCTTGAAGCAATGAACAGCAAATTTTTCCATTGAATGCATACATTTTTTTGTGACAATGCCTTGTTCGGGGAGCATAATCCGTCTCTGACGGCTCTTGTTTTTCTTCTTTTTTTATCCCCATCCCCGATCAACAAGAAGTCAATTTTATACAATAATAAAGTCAAGTCTTTATCCAGAAATATCAGTATCAATCAAATATGTTTCCTGGCAAATTGATGTACACGCGATAGAAAAAATATATGTTCATTATTTAGTCGATATACATGTATATTGCAGAACAATAGTTTAACCCTTAAATATGAGCCTGTGCGTGACATTTCCAACAATTTGAAATGTTCGTGAGTTGCAAACATTGAGTAGCGTAGACAACCACTGTAAATATAAAGTTACCTGATGGTCTATAGATACTTTGAGACCTTATCTATCTACTTAACGCATAGTGAAGACTCTGGTCAGTTTGTGCGGATGCACAGGCTCGTCAGAGTCTTTGCTTTGCGCATACTTGAAATTGTTTGAAATCTCACGCAGTGGCTCATATTTATTTTTGTTTTGATTATATAAAAAAATCTTTACATTCGCCCGTTTTACTTTCCAGCTGTCTTACACTTAAACAACCAGAGTGAAGCTTCAAATTCACAATTCCAGTTATTTCCTTTGCCTCTAGCAAATCAAGCCGTTCCACATCAAACCATTACCACAAATACGAGTTTGTTCAATCTGGTAAATAAATTTTTACACGTTTTGATGATGTTAAAAAGGATGAAAAATCGTTATAATGCCTTGATGATATTCCATTTTGACTTAGTTTTCAACTCTCACTCACGGTCATTCGTCTTACATAATTTTTATAAGTTTTATTATATTTATTAAACTGAAATAGGGTTTTCCATATATGTATAGGTTAAGGATTCATGTTTATTTTAGGGCCCTCCAAAGCCACATATTCACAATGGGTTGGAAATTTTGGGAAGAGCAGCATGTGGTGACTATAAAGCAAAAACGCATGACAGAGGTAATTTTCAATAGAATAAGTTTTTTAATGTCATTTGTCGATAAACAGATCGTCGCATTTGCGAGTTTCGATTTCCGGAATTCTGTCCTTTTGCGATAAGAGTGGCCTTTGTGTATAATGAAGGTTCGCTATTGTTACATTTTTAGACGGATACAGATGAATTTCATATAACAATTTTCATAGTGAAAAAGATGTGCTTCATGACACATTATTATTCGCCCGAAGGGTCGTATTATGTTATGGCCTCGGTCGTTCGTTCGTCCGTTCGTCCGTCCGTCTGTCCGTCCGTCCGTCCGTCCGTTAGCATTTTTTGTGCGCAACTCCTCCTAAACTATTAATGGGAATGAGCTGAAACTTGACACAATTACTTCCTATGATGTCTAGTTGTGCATAAGACCCTTGAAATTTAAATCGCTCCAGTCATTCCATAGAAATGTTGAATTATCTGCCCTTGAATATAACCAAAATCACTGTTTTTAGTGTGCGCAACTCCTCCTAAACTATCAATGGGAATGAGCTGAAACTACACACAATTACTCCCTATGATGTCTAGTTGTGCATTAGACCTTTGAAATCCAAATCGTTCCAGTCATTCCTGAGAAATCTTGAATTATCTGCCCTTGAATTTAACGAAAATCACTGTTTTTTGTGTCTGCCCTTAAGTTGATGAAAAACAAAATTTCTTGTCAGCCCATTTTCTCCTACATTTTGGATGGGAATGAAAGGAAACTTGCCATAATGAATCTGTAGGTTGTCTATTTGTGCTTAGGACTGAATATATTTTCATTTTAAAGTAGTTCCTGATTTGTCTGCCCTTTACTTCACAAAAATGTTTAAATTTACAGATTTTTTTGTGCGTATGTGTGCACAACTCCTACAAATTTGATTGGATTGAAATGAATCTTGCCATGATGTAACCCTGATATTTAGTAAAGCATAAGACCTCAGAAATTCCAAAAGCTCTGGTCTTTCTTGTATTATCTGCCCTTGAATTGATTGAAATTCACTATATTTCTTTTGTGAGCAACTCGTCACACTTTGAATTGGAATGAACTGAAACTTGCGAAATAACTGTTTGGCATATAGTTGTGCATAAAATCATTTTATAATTTAAAATCAAAAGGTCATACTATGTTATGGCATTAGTTGTGTGTCTGTCTGTTTGAAATATTTTTAGCTATCATTCAAGCTCTAGTAACTGACAAGCCAAGGTTACTGACAAGCCCCATCGGGCGTATATGCGCCGCTCTGCGAAGCTCTTGGTAATTTTAGAATAGGGTTACACCATATCTAAAGAAAATAAGGAGATTTTTCAAACTTCCTCAAAAACTGTTAAGGAAATAGTGCCATGCTTTGTGTACGTCCTATTGTCCAATCCTTCGCCCCCCCATTGTAATTGTTTTGATCAAATGGATCATTTTCGTTAAAACTTCATAAATGGAGAATTAATAAAAGGAGCTGAAATATCTCTTTTAATTTCAATTTCATGTCTCAGCCAAATTTAATAGCGGTCAATGAAAGACACCGATTCCTATAAATTGCCTCTCTAGAGCCGAATAATGTTATTATCTCTCCAATTTTGCTTCTAAATTGTGAAAATAATTTTAATCTCCTAAAATAATTTGATTAGATATGATCTGAATATTTTATGGACCAATCAGAGGCTCTCATTACCTTTCTTGTCTTAACCTGTGATGACAGATGGCGGGAGATTGTAATTATTTCCACTTTCTTGTTATACGCAACAGTTGATAAAATTCAAATGATTGACCATCATTTTGAATGATAAAGACATTGGTTTCGGCGTCTATATTTTGTTTTTGTTTTCTTCTGGCATCATGATGAACGGCCTTTATCCTTACCTTTTTACCTACTTTCTTAAATATTGAATTATTTGGTCTATGTCTGTATAAAGACCATAATAAAGGTTGTTCGATGCTTGTCCTTGATTCTGGTGACCCAAACTTGACCTATTACCTACTTTCTTAAATATTGAATAATTAGAAGTAGAACTATGGTACTAATAAATGCTTGAGGGTCGTTGATGCTGGTATAATTTAACCGCCTGGTCCTGACCTTGGTCTTTGACCATCTTTCTACAGTTTCAAATCTTAAGGCATGGTGCTGTTATATGTCAGGAATGCATGTTTGCATATGATTATCTTTGGTTCTTGCATCATATTGAACCCTTGACCTTGACCCAAGTTAGAGTATTTCTAAAATCTTGAACTATTTAGACGATATATATGGTACATGACTGTCATTCTAGTTCTTTGACATTTGACCTAACAAAATGATGATTCTTTTAGATGTCTTAGTTCAAACCAGTGAGTGGCTCGATACCTCGTTCACACGTTTCTTGTTTATTTTGCTCAAGCACTTGTCCGGGGAGCATCATCAGTCCCTGGTGGCTCTTGTTTTCTATTATAACGTTTTCGCTCAAGTCTAATGTAAAATCCATTTACTAACATATTATAAATGCTTATTTGTGTAATCATAGGGGGAGCAAAACCACAAGGAACCTCACATCTTCCAAAACCAAATGACGTCACGTGAATAGACCTGTTGTTTCTTGGTGTACTCACAATATTTTGATATTATTTTGGAGAAGTTCAAGTGCAGTAGCACCTAAGAAATCTGAATTACAAACGATAATCTTGTGTTACGTTTTTTCGGGACACTTAAAAGTGCTCTTTCACAGATCAGGAAAACGTGATCTTTGAAAATTTTCGTAAAATCAATTGGAAGTATTGACCTCATCATGTTGAAGCCTTTAAAATAATAATGTTCAATCTGGTAATGCATTGAAAGAAAGACTGATATTCCTGAATTTAGTCAAAAAAAATTCTGAAAAAAAAAAAATCTACTGACGCCTTAAAATTATTCTTCAATTTCAAGTCAACCATTTTTGCACCTGAATTCCACATACTTGTCTTAGTCAATCAAAGATCAAGGTAAACGTATTTGACAGCTGGAATCTTCATATCATTACAAACAAAAATGAAAGATTATTCAGATAGGCATTTGGATTCAGGATTTTATAAGAACTTACATGAATCACTATAATAAATATACCCACAAGGTAGTGTAGTCGCCATTTTCTAAGGGAACGGATGTTTATACATGCAATATGGTACTCGGTTACTCGAGTAAACACGTGCCGTGACGGTAGCCAAAGATCCTTGTAAAAACATCCGTTCTCTTAAACATGGCGGCTGCACTACCTTGTATATTATTTATTAAAGATGAGTGATATTAGTAAAATCTTAATAAAGCACGCATCCAAGTGCCTATGATTATTCACGGAAAGTAACGAATTTGTAATTTATAGGCTCGAAATAAATAGACTGGATTCCTTACCTATCTTGCCGCTTCGAAAAAATAAGTTGCAAAATTATTGAAATATATTATTTTTAGTGCTGATGCCCGAAGCCATTCTTAATTGTCTACAAATACACACATTTCCAAATCTAAGAACAAGTTTTGTATTTTTCTTATGAAAAACTGTGAAAGAGCAACTTTAAATGCTTTAATTTTTCTCGTTTTCTTACGTAAACGTCAAGGTTACACTTCGGCTTTGAGCCTGTGTGCGACATTTCCAACAATTTCAAATGTGCGCCAAGCAAAGACTCTGGCTAGCCTGTACATCCGCACATAGATAATCGTAGACCTATATGGGATAGCAGCCGAAGGCTAGGGATGTAATGGTAGAACTGGTGTGAGAAATACCAGTATTTCATTGCTAGGTGCTCCAGCCACCGCGATATAACTGAAGGATTGTTTAAAGCGGCGTAAAATCCAATTCAAACAAAGCCAACATTTTCATCAAGAACTGTAAAATAAACACTTACTTGACACTTGTCACTTAGAGGAAATGAAATTGAACTAGTGTAATTATTTTCAAGGGAGGTAAAACATATCGTTAATTTCGTCCATTTGGGCGTATAAGCAATAATTTTTCACCACACTTGGATAAAACAATTAAAAAAATTCTTATTTTGTGTCCTTGCGAAAAATGAGACGCTTTAAATTTAAAAACAAACCAACAAGAGCACCGCCTACAGGTGCAACACTCGGCTACGGGTGCTGGTTAATACAAAAAATTTTAGTAAGAAGGGAATGTAATTTTTACAAAAAAAACTCCCAAAGTTATCCCCCTTAATAGTCACGATAGCTTTTGTGATGGTGAACACACATGCCAAGTTTCACGAAGGTATCTTCAATAACAACAGAGATAAACTAACAAGGTTGAATTTTGTAATGCCTACGCCAACACCAACGTGAATGACACACAGGTGAACATAATACCTTGGGTTTTTGATTTTGTAGCTATTGAGGTGAGCTATTGTGATCCTACAATGTCTGGCGTTCGTTGTCAGTCGTCCGTCGTCCACAATTTCTTCTCCTCATAAACCAGTGGGCCAATCTTGATGAAACTTGGCAGGGATGTTCCTTGGGTCAAGCTCTACCAAAGTCGTTCAAATAAATGTAATCCGTCCTGGACTTTCCCTTCACGCTTAACAAAAAGGGTGAAAATATGAAAATCTTCAAAAATCTTCTTCTCTGAAACCAGGAGGCAGACAGCTTTCATATTTGGTATGTAGCATCATCTAGTAGACCTCTACAAAGTTTGTTCATATCAAGACCATGGGATCGTATTTACGCTCTACCCAGGCACAACCCTTTTTACATAGAATTAAAGTGCGAACATCTTAAAAAAATCTTCTTCTCTGAAACCAGATGGCAGATAGCTTTCATATTTGGTATTTAGTAACACCTAGTGGGTCTCTACAGAGTTGATTTCATTTGTTCATTTCAAGACCCTGGGGGTCATATTTTGGATTTGCCCGGGCGCATCCCCTTTAGCTCTTTTGAGCACGAAGGGTAAAAAAGTGAAAATCTTCAAAAATCTTCTTCTCTGAAACCATAAGGCAGACAGGTTTCATATTTGGTATGTAAGCATCATCTAGTGAACCTCAACCAAGTTTGTTCATTTCAAGACCCTAGGATCATATTTGGGCTCCACCCGGGCGCAACCCTTTTTACACAGAATCAAAGAGCGAAAATCTTTTAAAATCTTCTTTGGGGAACCAGAGGGTAGACAGCTTTCATATTTGGTATGTAGCATCATCTAGTGGGCCCCCTTCCATGTTTCTTTTTATCAAGACCCTGGGGTCATATTTGGGCTCCACCTGGGCACATCCTTTTAGCTCATCTGAGCACGACGGGTGAAAATAGGAAAACCTTCAGAAATCTTCTTCTCTGAAACCATAAGGCAGACAGCTTTCATAGATATTTTGTAGCATCATCTAATGGACCTCTACCAAGTTTGTTCATATCAACCCCCTGGGGTCACATTTGGGCTCCACCTGGATGTATCTCGTTTTACATAGAATCAAAGGGCGAAAATGGTATTGATCTTTTTGACATCTGCCTATTTAATTAATGTGACGTCCCAGGGGTCAAAGAGACGCAGGTGAGAGATCTAGGACCATCATGGTCCTCTTGTTTCATTAAAAACCTCGTTTGAAATATAAAGGCTATATTCCTTACCATTTAAAAGAGAAAGCCAATATTAAAGGGATTTTTTCCGTTTATTTGACCTAGGAAATGATCTTGACTTTGACTGATGACCTTGAACCAGGCACCTACAGAAAGGTCTTGTCCCAAGCAAACATCGTATGAAATATGAAGGAAAGATTCAATAGTTTTGACCAAAGTTTGTACTGGCGTTAAGATTCAAAAGTTATGCCAAAGATCGGGTCAGGAAATAAGGTCGGGTTCGGTCGTGGAATTTAGGCGATCGAGTTGATTGGCAGTGGGAATCTAGCATTATGCAACTTACTTCTCAATTTTGTTCTGTGTTTCTCCCCGGAGTTTGGACGTGTAAAAATACGTTTCAGATAATAACATCGCGAAATTGGCATTCGCCTTGTTCAAAACCATTCTCTATTGCTCTAACAGCTTCATTCATTCATTCATTCATTCATTCGTTCATTCATTCATTCATCCATTCATTCATTCATTCATCCATTCATTCATTCATTCTAAACACTCACCCAAAAACTACATCAACAACTGCATTTAAATCGCTAGAACATCCACGATTAAACGGACTTTTTTGAAATTGGAAACGCCATTTTGTTTGTCAAGACATAGAAAGCTATTGATAAAACTTTTAGTAATATTTTCTTGAAGGGAAGTAATAAATGTCGCTATTTTTGTTCATCTTGAACAAAATAAGCAGTGTTTTATTACTTCCCTTTATTTTCATTAACAAGTCGTTCATCGCACTCATTCAATTTCATTCCTAAATCATTCCATTCATCTTTTCACGATGTACCCAACTGTATAGACGAATTTGAATTAAGTTACAAAATATGATTTGACAAAATTAACAAAAGAGAAAATATTGTTTCTTTTTGTAGTACAGAGTGTTCGCCTTTCAATTCACAGGAAACACTTTCTTACAGGGCTGTCATAAGCAGACGTCAATTTGGAATGTAAGATTTGAGAAGATTAATACAGTAGATGTAGATGGTATATGCATCAATTGCACATTCCTACCAGATGGTCGGTTTATCTATAGTAGGGGTGAACTTATACTTATGGACAGTAGCTTATCTCAAACACTGTCCACACTAGATCTAGATGGGCACGTTCACGATCTATGTCCTTTAAGCAACACTGAAGTCATTATAACAGAGGGAACTAGATACCTACAGTGTATAGACGTTTTAACACACCAGCTTACCCCGGGACAGAAGATAGATCTGGGAGATGGTGTTAAATGTTACAGTGTTGATGTGGTGAATGGTGAAATCTACGCTTTTTGTGAGGACAACACAGCGTATGTATGTATATTGAATCGACACGGTCAGATGAGGAAGCAGATTCATATCAATGTGGAACCTATTGATGGTTGCATTAGAATAAAAATTGGACAGAAAGGAGACAAATTATTTCTATCAACTTTTGGCTTGAATAAAATTGTGAGTGTGAGTACAGGAGGTGATATACTGTTTAAACTTCCCAACGACAAAATACCAGATGATGATACAAAATTTGATGGACCATCAGACATGTACGTTGATGGTAATGACAATCTACTGGTCTTTTGTAGGTGGTCACTCAATATACATTTGTTTAACAATGATGGAACTGAACATAAAGTGTTGATTGATGCGAGTGAGGATGTGAAATATCGACCACTTTGTGTTAGTTACAGGGAGAGTGATGGGTGTCTCATTGTGGGGTGTTATAAACAACTGGTAGTTTATAAAGCTGAGATGGCAAAACAGTGATGTCTAGCATACCAACTATCGAAATTACAGTGATTTTGTTTTCAGATTGCGCATTGTTTTGCATAATTCATCTATAAATAGGAATGAGTGGATGCTTTTTCTGCGTTGTCACCCATAGGCGGTGCTCTTGTATTAACCCAGTGTTGAAAAATTCGAGATTTTGTTTAATCTTTGAATTTATAAAGAACACAGAATAAAATTTCTTGTACAAGTTCATGTAAATTCTCCCTCCCTCACAATGATTAGTACCATACTAATTGATTGATCAATTTTCAATTAATCTTTATCCCGCTATTCACGATTTATCCCTGTTGTACATAAGTTTTTGGCCGACAGATCAGACTAAGATCAGACTGCACAAGGCGTGCAGTCTGATCTTATCTTACACTGTCTGTCCATGTACTATTTTTTGGGGGAAAACTTGAGCAAGATTAGAGTTTAAAAATGTCTAAAAAGTTTTAATTTTACCGGTATTCTGATCGAATTAAGAATGTGAAGAGGTATAAAGAATCATTTCACTGTTAATGTTGGAATCCTAAAAGAGTGTGATTTGATTTTTAAGGTTCGATCATTGTCCATTTAAGACAAAAAAAAAAAGAGAGAGAAAAAAATTCCTATGATAAAACATCATCAATATAGAGATACAGGAAGTTTCATAATATATGTCCTTATTATAAAACATGGTTCTGTTATAACTAATAAGATACCTGGTGAAAACATTCATCTCTATAGCAGACAGAATAAAATTTTAATTGAGATATACATATACATTTTTAGTGCCTATGTTGTGTCCATCCTTTTTGACGTTTATCTTCTGGGGATTGTTCAACACGACGTCAATCTTTGGCATTAATAACGTTAGTTCTTTATTTCTGAAGTATCAAATAAATTCATCATGTATCGCGGCAAAAAGTGACTATATCTCTCTTCTTTGGTGACTCTCTAGAATTGTGGATGGCTGTATGACATTGTATTCTTGAAAATAACCTTCAAAGAACAGGTCAAATAGACTCGGGTCAGGCAATTGAAGCAGACGTGTCTATTTAGTCTGGAGACTATACAAGTCTACTGCAGATGCGCGAACCTGTTGAAATGAAACCATTAGTATTTGTATCTGATTAATTGTGAAAAGTGTGTGTAATGCAACAACAATAATTTTTGTTGTTTATGAGCTATTGCCAGCAATTATGGTTTGGGAGGGAGGGAGGAATTTAAGCCCTCACTCAATTCTTTACTCAAAGAATTTAAATTAAACATCAACATTAACCAAGGTAAGTCTCGTTTAATTTTTTAAATTCTTTCTCGTAAATAATTTCCATTTCGGTCTTAAATAAGATTTTAAAGCAAAACTGTAAAATTTTACCTTTATTGCAGTACTGCTGACTGATATTTGTCTTCTTTATTATCTATCTTCTTGTGGTAGAACTTGGCAAAAGTTCCTACATTAGACCATCCTGCCTTTTCCAAAACATCTTTAATTGGAGCTGCATTATAGGTTGCTTTTGATACTGAGGCTGACCGAACACTATGAGAGCTGTATTTTGTTATGTCTATTTTAGATCTACACATAACTGTTCGAATCCATCTTGATATTGTGTCCCTAGATACTGGTTTGTAAGGTTTAATGTAGCTTAATAATAACTTCTGATTTTCATTCTTGTCGCGTACTTTCCTAGTACGATTTAAATATTCTTTCAATACAGTGTAGATACATAATCTCCTATCTGGAGGATAAGCTTGAAACACAATAACAGAACTATTAAACCCTGGTCTGCTTTGCTTTAAGCAACCATCTAACTGGAAAACAAACTCTGTTTACAACTTTTTGTAATTTGAAACTGTAAGCAAATGTAATGTTTGTACGCGAGCTGCCTGAATAAGAGCCATCAGCATAGTTGATTTTAAAGTGAGATCTTTCAAAGATAGGAGAGAAACTGGTGATAACGACCTCAGATAATTGTCTACATCCCATGTAGACGTATAGCGAGGTTTACTGGGCCTCAAAGCATAAATTCCTCTCATGTAACGAATTATTAAAGGATGACTCCCGACTTTGAATCCTTCGAAATTTAGTCCTAAAGACCAATCCTTGTTGATAGAGAGTTGTGAGGAATTCCACTATTTCTTCCAAAGCTGGCGAAACTGAATCAACTTTCCTTTGACTACAGTGGAAAAACCATCTTTTAATGAAAACGTCATATTGTTTTTTGGTACTGTTTCTCCAAGATGACATGAAAATGTCGGTAGATTGCTGAGAAAACCCTCGTTTTCTGAAGTAGTCCCCGACACTCTGCATACAACAAGTTTTAGTTTGTTTTGAAGTGGATGTTGCTTGTCTTTCATGGGCAATGTCAACAGTCCCTTTTTCTTGCGAATTTTCACCGGAAAGTCGATTAAAAGTTCCATAAGGCTTGTAAACCAATTCTGAGTTGGCCTTAAAGATGCTATAACTATGCCAGATGCCTCTTCTTCTCGAATCTGTTGAAGGCAGCGTCCCATAATACTGAAAGGAGGGAAAATATACACCTTCTGAAATTCACTCCAATTTAATGTAAAAGCGTTCACATATGTACAATATGGATCTGGATTCCATGAGCAATAAACTGGAAGTTGAGTATTTAGTCTTGTAGCAAATAGATCAATGTCTGGTTGGCCCCATCTTTCACAAATATTTGAAAATATTTTTGTATCTAATTGCCATTCCAAACGATCATTGAATTTCCTCGATGCCGTATCGGCATCAACATTTTCGGATCCAGCAATATGTGTACAAGATATCCAAATGTCATTTTCAACACATAAATTCCAGATTTCAATGCTCCATGTATTGCAATCCTCAGACTTAATTCCACCCATGTTATTCATGTAAGAAACTGCTGTGCTATTGTCTGAATACAATTTAACATGTTTATGCTGAATTTCTTTTCTAAGAGCTTTTATTGAGAAATAAATAGCTTTCAATTCAAGAACATTTATGTGCATTTGCTTTTCATTGTCATTCCATCTATTCCCTACTCTTTTGCCATCATAAAAATAGCCCCAACCTTCTAAAGAGGCATCAGTCCAAATTTCAACCTCAACATTTTGTCTGCAAATGTGTCTTTTCTGCATGCTAACATTCTTAATCCAACAAATCTAACTCACAAAGTACATTGTCAGTTATTTCCATATCAGAGTCATAACTACCTTTACTTTGTTTCAAAGCAGATATTTTGGCTTTTTCCAATGTCCGATAATGGAGCTTACCGTATTCTACGGCTGAAAAACTAGCCACTATCAAGCCAATAACTTTTGCTACTTCACGAATTGATGCAGATTTTTTGTTGCGTAGATTTTTGCATGCTGATATAATTGAATCTTGTCTATTTTTGGGCAAGGTAACAGTCATATCTAGAGAATTTATAATATTGCCCAGGTACATAATGTTGTGGTAGGAATAAGGACTGATTTCTCCCAGTTTATAAGAAATCCTACTTGGGTCATAACAGAAACTGTGTTTATAACATTTTCCTCACACAAATTCATAGTTTGACCACATAAAAGACTATCATCAAAGAAACCAGAATTAATATACCCTAAATATCTCAATTTGGCGTATACAGGCTTCAAAAGCTTGGTGAATATTCTCGGTCCCTCGCTAACACCGTTAGCGAGACAAGAATACTGATATATCTGATTTTGCCAAATAAACCTGAAGAATTTTTGTTGCTCCTCTGCAATTTTTACTGAATAATATGCAGATCGACAGATGCCATATACATACCCCTATTAATTAGGGTTAAAGCTTTCTCAAAAGTTTCCATCTTAAAATGTTTATATGGAGCATAATTATTTACACTTTTTAAATTAAGTACCATCCTGTATTCACCATTCTTTTAAGGCCTTAGAAAAATTGGTGACAAAATCTGTCCATATCACGGCTCAACTGCTTTTATTACGCCCATTTTAAGCAATTTCGATATTTCTGTTTGGATGATATCTTGCTACTTTGCATTGAAATTATATTGTATTCTTGAGTTGAGTTCGAAATTTTCTGGGAGATCTAAATCAATATGACAATGTTCAACAGTATCTAAAGTTTCTGGATCTTGAGTCAATTGATTCCATTGCTCAATGAAATTGCACAATCTACCAGCTTGAAATTCTAAACCTACCTGTTTTTCTTTTATTGTCTGTAAAACGGACGGCTCCCCCGTCTCTGGTAGTTCTTTGCTTGATGAGTAACTGTTGATGTACTGGTGTGGGGCTCATTACCAACGAATCTACCCCTACCCCGATTAAACCGTGGTCCACGGCCTGCTCTTCTATTATTATATGTCCCCCTAGCAGGACGATTGGTAATTATCTTGCTACTGATATTTGAGCAGTCCTCCATTTCTCTTGCATCTTTTGAGACATCGTCTCCAAACAAAAAACTTGTATACGGTCTGTTATGATTACACAGATGACTGTATTCTTTATTCAAATGGGGCCGGAAAAAATCTTTTCTTGCCAAATTAATTTGTCTATTGCAATGGCCCATCAAAGCCAAAGCATTATTACACTCATCCAAAGTAGTGCCAAAATCTTTGCATAAGGCATCGTCAGCGTCCCAAAACTGTTCTTTGAGGAAATCCTCCATTTTTGCCATTCTGTTGACAGCTTTAACCATAATGGTGGCTGCTTTAACTACAGACGCTTCGATATTTTGCATCTTCTTATCAGAGGATCTGGCCGTAGCTGACACTGCATCCCAAATCAAGGGATTGGTTTGAACAACCACTAAGCCTTCACAATTGCTTGGTCGGGCATTAGTGTCATCAATAATGAGCTCTTGATATCTTGATTCATCCATCCCCTGACGAAACAGCTCATTTATTTTAGATGCCAAAGTGCTTTCTACTTCTTTGTCACAGATTTCTGCTGCTTTGAATTTTTTGTTCATCGACTCAAACCGGCTGTGTGCAGTTTCCAATTTTCGTTTGGAATTATTATTGTCAAAGCTCACATTGTGAGCCAGGTTTGTGACGAACTTGCTTGGTCATCATAATATTCATCATCTTCAACAAAGGCTTCGCCTTCGTAATTTTCATATGAGTCTAGCCTATCAGCCAGACATTTAAGCTTGGAATTTTGTTCCTCGAAAAAAATGTCATGGTCTGCCATTTTTTGTTTCTGCTGATTGATTGATTTTTTGAGGGACTCGATTGCCGTTAACAGTTTCGAGTTAGTTTCCTCGACCAAATTTTTCACAGCATCCTGAGGAACTTGCTTCGTTGAAGAAGCCTTCCCAACCGGTGTTTGCGATTTCTTTTTGTCTTGGATGCTACGATCCCCGGCCTGGATTTTAGAACTTCTTTGTCGCCCATTTTCGAACACCGCGAGCTCGAATTTCAATCCTAAATAATTTTGAAACACGTCAACATATACGCAAAAGCACTTGTCCACGACCAGAAATAAGTAAGTTCCGATCAAAAAACGAAATTAAACACGTTAATTTCACTAATACACGCAGAACTTAGCGATTATTCAAGACCTACGAATATGGCGACTTAAACTATCCGCCATTTGCAATCACTGGTCCGCGCATGCGCAATTCCCTAACGTCATTATTGCCAAGAAATGACGTTACGTTACGTATAAAAATTCCACAAAAGATTGGCGTCAAACAGAATACATATGTACATGTATATGTGTCAATATGAGTTATGTTGAAATGTGACTCATTTCTTCAAAAGTTCCTATGTTAGAATCACAGAATTGGCTGGTTAATATGCTGTGAATCTAAGGGACTGTTTATCTAGTCTATTCCTTATTTATTTTCCAGTGTTTCAGAGGTACAGATGAGAGGGGGTAATGTAATTCTAAAATTTTGTTTCACTTTGGAACCCAGTGTCATGGGTACTCACCTGAGTTATTTTGACAAAATGATTCCGATGAGTATCCAAAACATTGAAATTGTGAGAGTATCCAAAACATTCGAATTGTGAGAGTTATGATGAAGAATTTTAATTTGAAACACAAAATAACCCCCCCCCCCTTCTGTCTGTAGCTCTGGTATTCTTCAAACCATTTCATCATGCAGATGTTACTTAGTTATAAACAGTATATACATGTATAAATTTTTATATATGTGTCTGAAGGAAAGTTACTTAGCGGCTTTTATCATTAACTGAAAATGATCTTGGTGGTATTTATGTATTTTCCACTTTTAATATTCTACATTAGGCTTCAATATTTTCTCTTTTGTGCTAAGCTATGGATAAATTGATGTCCAGCCTGTCTGCACTCTGGCAGGATGTTTTGTCTGAGATGTCTGCACTCCGACAAGACGGTTTATTAGATAGATTGTGCTTTTAAATTTTATAGCTGGAACAAATGATTAAATATCATATAGGAGGTGGATGACCATGGGGTCATAAATATGGCTTGAAAAGTTGTAGTTGTAAAATTCTGGTCATTCACTAAGTTGATTTTTGACATAATAAATGTCTAGGTTTAATGAAAAGTATGATTTTCATGCCACTCTTATTATTTGTTTTATGTGTATGAGGGTGTATGTTATGCTTTAAATTGCTAGTCAGGCATTTGTCAATCAAACAAAAAGTATCTGAATTATTATTATTTCATAATCTTTTAAAGTTGTTTCACACAACAATAATGAATTTAGGTATGAACTAGGTGTTGCAGCTACTGCTTAGAGTTAGTGCTAATTGCAATGTTACAGGCTTTTATGGTGGTGGAACAGTGGTGGTTCTGCGGCTTTTTGGAGGTGGTGAGCTTTGGCAGTGTTGACCGGGGTTTCCCAATGATTTTCATTGGGAAAGGTGGGCCTGCATCGAGGGGGATCATGGGTTCCTGGATGTGGTGGAGCTACTGCAGTTCCACTACCTGAGTATTCCTAATATTTAATTTTTAGTTAATCCTTGTCATGCTGAATAAATTTTGGCCAAAAATTTGCATAAAAATCAAAGGGCAAAAAGCGCTGAAAGTACCAACTGTAGGTCATTTTTTATTTGAAAAACTAAATCTTTTGACAATTCTGGTTTGAAAGTAAGAAACAGGTGGTGTAGACTAACATCAGACTGCACATATGTGCAGGCTGATGTTTGTCTATAGCTCCTGCAAAAGCAGAAATATTCCGGATTCAGCATGACAAGGGTTTATAAAGTGAACCTTTCAATTTAGGTATAATTAAATGATCTCATTTGTTAGGAGATCTTTTTTAAAAAATGAAGTGAATATTTTTATATATTTATAATTAAATGATCTAATTGGTAAACAAAATCTGAAAGTTAATGAACTAAATCTTTCAATTCATGTACATGTATATTTAAATAATTGGTATATCGAGGGGTCGGCGCAACACTATTGTAAGTGCCTATAATATATTTATAGGCACTCAAGGTGGTACTGACCCCTTGATACATATTTTCTATAGAAATCTTTACTTCATCTGTCCATTTTGTTTTGTGAGGGTTGTTTAATCATAAGGTTTTGGGTGACATCTAGGGATTTTTATCTGTGAATAATAGAGTGGTAGATGTAATGTTTGAGTTATCATCAAGGTTGAGATATGGTTTTAATTCCTATAGTGAATTTTTCAGTTCATTATATGCTTAAATAATTCATTTGTAGTTTCATCTAGAGGGGAGAAAAAGGGTTGTCTGGTTGGCTAATTGGTTTCATACCTAAATGAAAAAAAAAAAATGAACACTCATCTTTTTATTACACGTGATAAAAAGTAGTTCCATAAAAAGTCTCTAATTTTGCAATCATTTTCTTCTTTCACTTTGTCATATTATATCCTACTTAAATTGTGGGAATTCAACAGATATTGTTGTGTTTTTTTTTGTTTTTTTTTTGTTGTTCATGGGGGTATGGAATTGGAGGCCTGATCACTCTTATACTCAAATTTTGAATTTGGTTTCATACCTCTATGATTATGTGAAAATTCAAATCAGTAATCCTCTAATTTAAACTAAATCAATTGATTCATTGTCTTACTGTGAACATAAGCTTAACAATTAGGGAGAGACACAAGGTGTTATAAAAAAGTTGTAGTTGTAATGTTTGAGTCTCTCAGGATGTTGAACATCAAACTTTAGTTTCATGTAGTGTTTTTTTGTTGTTGTTTAAATGCCCCTGCATCAAATGATTTAATTATTTATTAATTATTTAATTGTTGTCCATCTGTCTTTCCGCCTGTCTGTCAGCAAAACTTAACCAAAAACTTAACAATGCAAATTACTTTAAGGTTTTTCTTAAAATTGCTCATATTTTGGTTGATGTTATACATGAATCTCTATGATCCGCATCTGCTTATACCAAGGTCAAGGTCATGTGACAAAGTCAAGGTCATCTGTCAAGATCAATAATACAATTAAAAAAAGGGCCGTTTCTAGGGTATTCATGTTTCACAAACACATCTGGTTTTGTCTCAAATTAAAAACAACAACAACAGCAACAACAACAAAAAAAAAAACAACAAAAAAAAAAAAAAACTAAAAAAAACATTGTTTTATAGTTTCAGTATTAAAAAAACACAATTTCACTCCTCTATCTTAGATTTTGTTTGCTTGGGATAGAATATTGTCTCATTGAAAAGAAGGTGAAGAGAAATGAACAAGTGAAAATGTGATGTAGAAAATATTTTGGAGTTGTGTAATATTCTACTAAAACTAGTGGACTTTCAACCTAGCAAGTTAAAAATTGAAAAAAAAAAAAAAAAAAAAAATACACTACTTATTTGTTTAGTCAATATTCTTATTTGGGTCATTACATTGTAAGAGGGTAAGAAATCCTGATGTAGAATAAATGTTGTTATTTTTTCTTTCCTTGTAGCTATTAAGTTTCATTAGATTTGAATATAGATGTAATCAATCAAGTACTTGTCTGTTCTGTGAGATATCGCAAATTTCTAATGGAGCCCAAGGTCTAAAAAAAAGAAAAAAAATTACATTAGTCAAAATGGATATTTTTTAGGTTTTTTTTTCCAAAATCTCGAAGCCTCTAATAAAGGCGCATACCCACAAAATCATGGTCACCATAATTTTACAGATGTTTTATATTTTGTGCAGATAATTTTTTAGTATTTTTTTCACCGACTTGCCAGATATGGATGGCTCAGCATATAGCGGCTGTAACTGCCTATATGTTTATAGGCAGTTGTGGCTGTTTTGTGCTGAGCCATTGATATTTGGTGTAGCCTCTAATAAAAGCCCATCCATTTCTAAAGGAAAAGTGATGACTCTATCAGAACCTAGAGATCCATTGGAGCTTTTGCGGTATCCTCAAGGATTTCATTACACTCATTTGGTGAGAGAGGGTTTAGCTCTTTTTTTTCATCTCTTTCGGAATACAGACCTGGCTCATTGCCTATCTGTCTAACTAATTTGTAATTGACACCTTTGGGCCTCTCTTGCCTGATGGGTCTCATATGGGTTTTTATATGTGTAGTGTGAAGTGTGAATATATTTTTATAAATGTATAGTTATCTCAGGAACTGAATATACGCTGAATTAGTTTACCTACTGATATGGTTATGGTTAGCTTTGATGGAAGAAAATTAAAAAAATGTATTTTCGAGTCAAATTAATATTTGTTGTTATAATGTTAATGGTTTGTTTAATCGTGTAAATGGAATCCGCAGTTGCAAATTAGATGACCAGGAATTCACTAAAATGTTGCTTTATGATATTGTTGTATTAACCGAAACTCATGCATGTAATCAGGATATTTTAACCCTTGATGGTTATACATGTATATCTAATTGTCGTTCTGAAATGCCTAGCAGATTACGTGGTGGGGTAGCTATATTTATAAGGCAATCAATTAAAGCTGGTATCAAAGTGATAGATGTGTCACCTAATGATATATGGATAAAATTGTGTAAGAAATTTTTTAACCTCAAAAAAGATTTGTTCATTAGAGGACTTTATTTTTCTCCAATTAATTCTGAATACACGAAAAGAACAAGTGTTGACAAAACTATCTTTACTAAATTAGAATCTGATATTGTAAAATTTCAGCAAAATGGCTGTGTTATGATCATTGGTGATTTCAATGCACATATAAATATTGAAGACTTAGATTTTATGCCAAATGATGAAGATGATATGATCTCAGATGGAATTTTAGATAACCTCAACATTGATAATTACCATACTGTTAGAAATACTTCTATCCATCGAACTACAAATGAATATGGTAGAAATATTTTGGAACTTTGCATAGGCGTACAGTTAAGAGTACTTAATGGTCGTACCATCGGAGATACAACTGTTAAGCCTACTTATCATGGTTTTCATGGATCATCCATTGATGATTATTGTATTTGTAGTGCGGATTTCATGTATGCAATAAATAAGTTTAAGATTTTAGATTTTAATATTGTTTTTTCTGATCATTGTCCTTTATTGGTTGATATTCAGTCTATAGTTTGTCATGAGAAACCTTCAAATATTGAGAAAAGCTCCTATGAATTTGAAATGGGAGGACAGCCAAAAAGTAAATTTTGAACATAACTTTGGCAAAATCAACAGGGCTAATTTTTATAATTCCTTCTTAAATATTTCTCAAAATTCACTGACTTCTGTCAGAGAACAGGTAGATCTGATGGTGAATCACATGTCTTCCACTCTCCATGAGGCTGCTTTCAAAAAGCAAAAATGTAATATCAATTGCCAAAAAAAGGTGAAGAGGCGAAAAGCTAAGAAAAAGTGGTATGATGTTGATTGTGATTCGCATTATAGACATTTGAAACAGCTATCTCGCAAGTTAGCATCAGATCCATTTAATTCTACGTTACGTAACAGGGTTTATTCTGAACGTAAAGAGTATTACAGATTATTGAGGAAAAAGCAAAGATTATTTAAAGGAAAAATGTTAAGTGGTCTGTTGGAGAGTGAGAAAAGAAATCCTAAAGAGTTCTGGAATTGTGTAAATGATTTATTAGAAAAACAAAAGGCTGATCCTTCTTCTGAAATATCAGCTAGTACATGGACAGAATACTTCAAGTCTCACATGAACATTGATTATGTGAATAATTTTGATGATGAATTCGCTTCTGAAAATTGTAATGTATTTGAAAGCTATGATAATACTATTATTAACAAATGTATTTCTACTGGTGAAGTTTTGGAAGCAGTAAAATATTTAAGACGTGGTAAATCTTGAGGTATCGATGAGATTTCAAATGAAATGTTGCATATGTCTGTACCATTTCTTTTGGAACATTATACATTTATATTCAACCAAATACTGCAGAAAGGTATATACCCTTCATCATAGAAAGAAAACATTATCAAGCCCATCTAAAAAGAAGGCGGGGCTAATAATCCAAGCAATTATAGAGGTATCTCCATATCAAGTTGTTTTAGTAAACTTTTTACAAGAGTTTTGTTCAATCGCTTAGATACCTATATTGAGAGTAATCAAATTATTGGACCTGAACAAATAGGCTTTCGTAAAAATTGTCGCACTAGCGATCACATCCTGACCCCGAAAACAATTATTGATAGGGCCTTTAAGCTTTCAAAAAATATTTATGCTTGCTTCGTTGACCTTAGCAAAGCCTTTGACACGGTTAACAGGTGTGCACTGTTTCACAAAATGTACAAGTACAATATTAAAGGTCCATTTCGTAACATTTTGAAGGATATGTATGCCTCTTTGTTATGTTGTGTGAAAACACAAAGTGGTCTAGGGGCAAGTTTTGAGACCAAAATTGGGGTAAAACAAGGATGTATATTAAGCCCTACATTATTCTCCTTATACCTTAATGATTTAGATAGCTTTTTTGATAATTCATGTGATCCTGTCACTGTAGATAATACATATTTGTCAAGCCTCCTATATGCTGATGATATTGTACTTATTTCTAAAACTGCAACAGGACTTCAGTCAGCTATGAATAAGTTGGGAGATTTTTGTCTCTCATGGAATTTATCAGTATATATTTCTAAAACAAAAGTTATCATATTCAACAAGTCAGGTAGAGTTCTTAAGGGTTTTTCATTCAAATACATGCAAACAGAGGTTGAGATTGTACAGGAATAAAATATCTAGGTATCATTTTCAGAGCATCCGGTGTTTTCACCCAAGCCATTAAGTATTTGTGCAACAAAGCACTAAAAGCAACATTTAGTATTAAAAAAGCTTTGGCAGGAGAAAACATGAATACTGATTTATATTTGAAAGTGTATGAACATTGTGTCAAACCAATACTTCTATATTGTAGTGAAGTATTGTCTTTAGATTTTATTGTAAATAAAGATAATTTAATTAGTTTTGAACATAGATATGATCTGCTACAACAAGAAAAAAATTCAAGTTCGCTTTTTGAAATCAATCATTGTTGTAAACAAGTATGCAAGCAATAATGCAGTAAGATCAGAATTCGGAATCTTTCCTTCGGCTGTATACGGTTTGAAATATTCTTGTGCCTTTTGGACACATCTGATTAATTTAAATCAGAATTTTCTTGCATACAAATCATATTTAGGTAGTTGCTCCCTTCCGCAAGGTTTCGCAAGTTAATTCAAATTATTTATGAAGATTATTGGATTTGAACATGTATGGAACAATCCCTTCACATTCTCCCCCCAAAAAAACCTGAAAAATTCAATTTATAACAAACTAAAAGAATCTTATGTACATTATTGGGAAAAATGTATGTTTGATGATAGCAATAACAAACTTAGAACCATCAGAACCTTTAAGATAAATTATGAGAAAGAAATGTATTTGCGCATAAATGATTTGCCCAGAGAACAAATTACATCATTTGCCAAATTTCATGTAAGTGCACATAATCTTCAAATTGAAAAGGGTAGGCACCAATAGAAACCTTTCATAGACAGAATTTGTCCTCTTTGTAAATCACAAGTTGAAACTGAAGCCCACTTCTTATTACAATGCCAGTCTTTATCAGATAGCAGGAAAATATTCTTTGCTGAGGAAGAAGGCATCACACCTTCTTTTAAAATCATGAATGATGATGATAAATTTAGATACATTTTACAAATCAAAGAATTTGATGTGTTGCAAACTTGTTTATCTTATGTTCACAAAATGTTTGAAGAAAGAGATGATCTACTCGCAAAAACAGCTGCAAACTCTTGAGTTTCCTTTTATTTCAGTGTATTAATTCGGAGACCTTAGTATGTACCTTGTATATCTATCTTCTTGGTAAAGAAAACTTGCTTTTAACTAAACTTTGTTGACCCTTATTATGAAAATAGAGCAGATCTTCTTAGACGCAAATTGTTCATTTTGTCATTGTTTTCTGCTTAAGAAAAAAAGAAGAAGATGGGAAAAAAAAAGGAAATAAAATAAATTAATTAGTAGATAAATATGAAACTGAAAATTATAATCTGCTGCTTCTTTAGGTCTTTATAAGTCTTAGATTTATTTATTTATTTTCTTTAAAGGTTTTCAGTTTTATTTTTGTTCATAAACTTATTGGATGCAAACATATTATAATATATGCATTTTTTAGGGTCATCGTTACCTTTATAATTGGTCATAGATACCATGAAATTAATTATATATATATATATATATATATATATAAAAGATTAACTTTGGCAAGTATTATGAGTGTGATTCTTAAGCATAGCAATAACTGCTTTCTTCTAGCTCTGATTGCAATGATTTTGAATTACATTATCATGATTTGACCCTGGCTCTCGATATGTATGCTGATATTTTATATCGGTTCTTTAATCTTAGATTATATACCCATCTGATATATACCTTTTGATAAGTTCTGTCTTGTATGTTTATTGTATGTGTGTTCTTGGTGACAATCCTATAACTGGATTTTTTAAACCAAAAAAGGAATTTGAAAAGAATAGACACGATCATAGGCAGTAAAACAAATGATATATTAATCAAGACTTTATTCTGTCTGCTATAAAGATGAATGTTTACACAAGTTATCTGATTATCTATATACCATGGCCCTTCGTATTTTCACGGTACAAACTAGTCAATTATAAACGGGCTTCAAATAAAAAACAAATCAAGAACAAATATGTTATGCATCACAAGCTAGTTGCCTTATCTGTCAACCAGCAAAATTTTAGGGATCTTGCTAGAAAAATATTTCCTGAAAATGCTTCTAAATGTTGACCACCGTCATGAGTGCCATATTGAGGCAGGACGTCATATTTCCACGGTGGTTTACAAAATCAATCTTGAAATAATTAAGTACGGTCTAAACATTGGATTTTCATGTTTTTGTACATTCCTTGATGACAATATTAATGCGCCCTGTATGGTCAAAATTGCATTGTGTTGACGTCTTTCAAACAAAAAAATGGAGGTAATTTGAAAAGGGGATTGCTGAATGATGGAACATGATGCCGATTCTTTTTCATTAATAATTTAGATAAATCTATTTCAAAAGCTCAAGGCATTGCTGAACTTTTTATTTGGTAGATATGTGTACGGTTTGTTCACAAAATCTGCATCAATTCACAGCCAAGAGGGGAAGCAGAACGCTAAAATTCGATTACCGCGAAAATATGACGTCCGCGAAAATACGATGTTGGAGTATACTACTCAAATTTTGCTAAACCTTTCCCCCGGCCTTCTCCACACCCTAGCCCGCCTATCAATGTAGTCTAGGCAATACCTGGACTCATCCGTGAATAGCATGGGGTGCCAGTGTCTTTTGCGCCAGCCAACGTGGTCCAATGCCCATGTTAATCGACGCCGACAATAAACTCGGGACAGCGGAATACGAATACATGGTTTTCTTGACCTCAGGTTATGCTCAAGCAGCTGTGTTCGTATGGTTTTAGTCGAAACTCGCACTCCAGAGGGGTTTTGAAGGTCGGAACGTAGCTGCGTTGCCGTAGCAAACCTGTTCCTTCGGGTTTGAATCACAAAAAACGGTCTTCTACGACGGTTGTAGCTCTACTCCTACCTCCACCATGTCTCCTTACAGGCGTACCATACAGTTGGTATAGTGCCAAAGCTCTGGTTACAACAGTTTGGTGTACCTCCAGTACCATGTCAACATCAGGGTGGGAAGCCCCTTGCTCCACCATCACGCCACATTTGTTCGGCAGATAAATGTCATCTTATTTTATTGGTGTATTATATCGTCCTCCGAAACATTCAAGCTTTTATGAAGTTCTGGAATCTGTTTTAGAAACTGTGTCAATACATTCTCAGGAATCTATTTTATTAGGAGATTTTAATACTGATGTTAATCTTATTAGAAAATGTCCATCACTTTCAGCGTTAAAGCATTTCTGCAGTTTATTTAGCTTTACGCAACTTATTCATGATTATACGAGAATTTCATCGGAGTCACCAACTACAATTGATCTTATTCTAGTTTCTGTCTGACTGTGATAAAATTCCTCAAAGTGGTGTAGTCTACTGTTGTTTAAGTGATCACCAGATGATTTTTTGTTCAAGTAAAGTGTCAAGAGGTTTTCTTGGAGAACATAATACTATTGATATTCGATCTTTAAAAAACTATGATGAAGAAACTTTTCAACAGTCTCTTTTAAAAGCAGACTGGTCCAGTGTTTTATTAAGTAATGAAGTTAATTTAGCCTGGAACTTTTTCAAAGATATTTTCTTTACAATTCTTGATCAACATGCTCCTCTAAAACGTGTACGAATTAAGAAACGAACTGAACCCTGGATTGATTCAGATCTTCTCAAGTGCATTAATGAGAGAGATATAGCTTTTCAAAGTTACAAATGTAACAAAACTATTGATAACTTATTTTCTTTCAGAAGGCTTAGAAACAAAGCTCAGAGTTGCATAATTCAGGCAAAGAAAAACTACTTCAATTCTGTTTTGAATAATGCTAGTGAGTCAAGGTCGATATGGGATCATCTGAAACAATTGGGGATTCCCTCCAAAAAGGGTCAATCTAATAGTTCGATAGGTTTAAATATTGATGATGAAATATGTTTTGACAAGCATAAAGTAGTTAATGAATTTAATAGCTTCTATACTTCTGTTGCTTCCAATCTAGTTTCAAAACTTCCTAAGAGTGTAAAAGATTTTGGTGAAAGTTTTGTTAATAGTTTTTACTCTCTTAAAGGTGTCAAACCTGGTGATTTTAGTTTTTCTTTGATTTCTGTCAAATTAAGGTACTTAAATACCTCTGTATTTTGGGTTCTAATAAAGCGACAGGTCTTGATGGTATCCCGTCAAAATTTGTTTAAGATGCTGCTCCCTTAATTGCATATCCTCTTTGTCATGTCATAAATTTATCTTTAATTCAAGGTAGTGTTCCTGATACTTTAAAATCAGCTCGTGTTATACCTTTATTCAAGAAAAATGATAAGACTGAAGTAGGTAATTATCGCCCCGTGTCTATCCTAAACATTATTTCAAAAAATTTAGAAAAGGCGGTTTATGACCAACTAAATGAGTGTCTTTCATCAAAAGATCTTTTGTTTAAGAACCAGTCTGGCTTTAGAAGCAAATTTTCTACAGAGACATGTCTTATCCATCTAACAGATTTTATAAGAACTCATATGGACAAAGGAAATTTTGTCGGAATGATACTACTCGATCTTCAAAAGGCCTTTGATACTGTCAGCCATTCTATTTTGTTAAAAAAGTTACAAGCAATTGGTCTTTCTGTTTCGGCTGTACATTGGTTTTCTTCAAATCTTTCTGACAGGCAACAGCTTGTTGATGTCTCCGGGTTTTTTTCATCTGAAGCCAAAATCGAATGTGGAGTTCCCCAAGGATCAATTTTAGGCCTCCTTCTTTTTTTTTTTTTGTTAACGATATGTCAGCAGTTGTTAAACATAAATTACTGTTATATGCCGATGATTCTGCCATATTAGTCCATGGAAAAAATCTTAAAGAAATTGAGGCAGCTCTTAGTTCAGAATTGGAAATTGTCAGTGAATGGTTAATCTGCAACAAATTATCACTACATCTAGGCAAAACAGAGTCCATATTATTTGGTTCAAAGCACAAACTCAAGTCACAGCCTAAACTAAATGCTACTTGCAAAGGCAAATCAATCGAAGCCAAAGACTCTGTAAAATATTTGGGGGCTACTATAGACCAAAGTCTCTCCTTTGAATCAATGGCAAGGTCTGTTTTGAGTTCGGTTAATGGTAGGCTAAAATTCTTATTTAGAAAGTCAAGTTACCTATCATTTCACACCAAAAAATGCTGGTTATGGCCCTTATTCAATGCCATCTATATTATGCCGCAACAATTTGGTACTACTCCCTCACACAGTCACACAGAAATCGATTTCAAACTACACAAAATAAAGTTATCAGATTTGTTATGAACCTTGACCCGAGAGCCCGAACTGAAAATATGCATTTTTCTAAACTAGACTGGGTTCCTGTTTCAAAAAGAGTAGACTTGAATACACTATGTCATGTCTTTAAAATACACAATAATATTGCCCCCTCGTATATGCATGAAAACTTTATTCCCTTAAACAGTAACCATCATTATCAGACTCGTTTTAGAGTTAAAGCAACTTCAAATGGTTCTGACTCAGATCCTTCATTCAGTGATGGTAAGCGTTATACTATCCCGAGGATGAAGGGTTTTGGTCAGAAATCGTTTTCTTATACAGGTGTCTCTCTCTGGAACGACCTTCCTCAGCATATAAGGGACGCTGAAAACTTAACAAGGCTGAAAAATCATTTGCTGTGATAAAAGAAGTTGCAATTTAAAGAACCTGTGATAATTATCTCGATATTTTATTTTTACTTTAATTTATAAGCATATTACTGTGATAGTTTCATAATTTAAAAGTTTATAGACGATAATAAGTATTCAATCATGTCTTCCTATGTAGCACTATATTTTTGTAGAAAAGGACCACAATGGAAATAAGAGATTTTCAATCCCTTTTTTGTCTTATCCTTTGTATATAAATATAGTCGCATAGCCATTATTATATCATGCTATTTTAATACATCATGTATAATGCTTTTTATGTTGTAATATTTTATACAGAAATAAATCTATCTATCTATCTTACATTTGGATTAGCCATGAGTAACATCTTAAAAGTCAATAAAGTACTGAAAAACAGAAACTAAGCATCACCTGTACATGTAGAAAATAAGAAAGGACAGGTAAGAAACCGGGGTTCCTCATATTTCCTATATGGTCCCTTTTCACGGGACGGGTCACATTTTTGTAACTGACATTGATAAAACTAGTTTCATCAAGGCAATTGTCAAGAAAAATGTGCCAAATTGACCCTCACAGAAAATGTGAAAAATGCCTCTTTTCCTGAGAGTGACAGATTTCCATCATTGTGACCAACAATCAATCTAGCCAAGTTTCATGAAGATTGGGCCAAAATTGTGTCCTTTAAAATGGTTATAAGGATTGTATCATTAAGATCCCATTCTTCATGATTTTTATACACCGCCGGAGACGGACGTATATTGGCATCATTCTCTCCGTCTGTCCATCCGTCCGTCCGTCCACTTTTCTTGTCAACGCAACTCCTAAGGTTCTGGCTGGATCTTCTTGAAACTTGGTCAATGTTATCACCTCAATTGGTAGATGTGCATGAAGGAAGGATTTTATGGTTCGTTGATTTTTGCCTGAGTTATGCCCCTTAAACACTTAGTCTCTGGGTCCTTTTTTCTTGTCAATGCAACTCCTCCTAAGTTTCTGGCTGGATCTTCTTGAAACTTGGTCAATGTTATCACCTCAATTGGTAGATGTACATGAAGGAAAGATTTTATGGTTCGTTGATTTTTGCCTGAGTTATGCCCCTTGATAACTTAGTCTCTGGGTCCACTTTTCTTGTCAACGCAACTCCTCCTAAGTTTCTGGCTGGATCTTCTTGAAACTTGGTCAATGTTATCACCTCAATTGGTAGATGTGCATGAAGGAAGGATTTTATGGTTCGTTGATTTTTACTTGAGTTATGCCCCTTTAAAACTTAGTCGCTGGGGCTTATTGTCTCAGTTATGCCCCCTTAAAATTTAGTCTCTGGGGCTAATTGAAATTGCAGCCTTGTGAATGCAACTCTTCCTAAGTTTCTGGCTGGATCTAAATGAAACTTGGTGGATGTTATAACCCAAATTGGTAGATGAGCATGAAGTAAGGATTTTATGGTTCATTAATTTTACCCTAAATTATGCCCCCTTAAAACTTAGTATCTAGGGCTTATTGAAATTGCAGCCTTTGATCGCAACTCCTCCTTACTTTTTGTCTTTATTTAAATAAAAGCTTGGGCAATGTCATCACCATAATTTGTAGATGTACATGGATCAAGGATTTTATGGCTCATTTATTTCCCTGAACTATGCCCCCTTAAAACTTAGTGTCTGGAGCTTATTGAAATTGCAGCCTTGTGAAGGCAACTCCTCCTAACTTTTTGTCTTGATTTAAATGAAACTTGGTCATTTTGAATTTGGTTCTGTCAAAATAAGTAGCGTCTACAATTATTTTTGTGAAACAGCAGCAAAGTGGCGGCGTATTTTGTGACGATGGCACTCTTGTTGACGTATTTTTTCCGTTTTCAAAAGGGTTCATCTTTATGACCAGCCAATTATCCTGACCAAGTTTCATGAAGATTTGATCACTAATAAGGATTTTGTCATGAAGGTCCCTTTTCCCCTGATATCAATTGGATTTTTTCCAGTTTAAATGGGATTCATCCTCATAACCAGACAAAGGTACCAGATGACCATTTTCATCGGATTAAAATTTCTTGAACAACTTTTAAAGAGGGTTCCCCAAGGATAATTCCTCTGATAATTGTTTGGTTGAAATTCATCTGACTTGACGCAAAGCGGACACAGTGTAATTGTTTGCAGTTATTTCGACTCATTTAGATAATGGTCAGCAAAGAAATATTGTGCCGAATTCATTCATCTACAGTCACTCAAAGGGAAGAGAGATATTTTGTAGGGTTTTCAAGCCTCTGCTGGCTGGCCTGATCCGGTAGCAACTAAACAGAGCTACAGATTAGAAGTGTAAAGCCTGTCTAAAATCTTTGTTCCTCAATTAAAATCTTCGTCATGGGTACTCATTTGAATCGTCTTAACAAGAAGATTCAAATGAGTACCCACAATAAAGAATTTGTGAAAGTATTGTTGAAATATTTTCATTAGAAATCCAAAATATCTACAGAGCTACTGGTTAGAGACCAATTCTCGCCAAGTACCAGTTCTCGCCACCACCCCTGTTTCACAGTAAAGACAGAAAGGAAACCCTTCTAAATTACACGTTATGTTGACAAAAACTTCTATTAATAAGAAAATATTTTTTTTGAATGAATATGGAGTCTTTAATGTGGAAATGGTCAGTTGGTGAGAACTGGTACTTGGCGAGAATTGGTCTCCAACCAGTACAAATAGAAGGGGTATTCTGAATTTCAAATTCAAATAAATGTATTTCAACAATTCTTTCAATAATCCTATGTTGTGGGTACTCATTGGAATTGTCTTGAGAGTACCCACAATATAGGTTTTCATTGAGAAACAAAGATTGGATTTACCCCCTCTTATCTGTACCTCTGACCCCCTATATCTGTAGCTCTGCGAAATTAAGTGTCTCGCCTAAGAACACTCCTCCGCTATCCAGATTTCGAACAAATGACTTTCAGATCAGGAGACCAATTCTCTTTTAAATCACTCAGCTATCAAGACAGTCTATGCTATGCACATCTCTGTTTTATTCTGAACATATCAGAGGAGGACAGAATCCCTTCATAAGTTACTGTGAATTTGAGTTGAAACAAATAAGTCTACAACAGACTTAACATATTTAAATAGATTGATTGAATGGAGTTTAAAGCCGCTTTCAATATTTTTCAGTTATATCGCGGAGGCTGGAGCATCTAACAATGGATTCCTGGTGTTTCTCTCACCATTACCACCATCACATTCTTTCCTAGCCTCCAGCTGCAATCTCACATAGGTCTACAATTATCAACCCATTGGTGAAAGACAAATAGTCGGAAAGAATGAGTGCTGCTGTTGAAGATAAGACCTTTTAATCAAAGTCCCATAACTCTATCAAAAGTAGCATAGGAGGAATTAAGATCACGAAATATCAAGTTGTTGGGACAGGGGCAAGGCTTCCATATACTTTAGATTTAAAAGGTTTTTGTAATGGCTTTTTTTTTTGTACATTCAAAATTATTTAGTATGGAAAGGGGCTATTGATTTCTATAAGCCTGCTAGTAGGAAAATACATCCCTATTCGGATTTTTTTTACCATCCAGTGTTGACAGGGGTTGACACTTACTCTTGAGAATAAGGGGTCCATTGGACTCCTAACACATGAATTCAAGGAGTCCAAGCTCAAAGTAAGGAGTCTGAATTTTCATAATAGAAGTACATGGTGGAAAAGAAGAAATTGTTTGTTATAAGCAATATCTTCTTTTCCATAATGTTCTTCCAAAGAAAAGTTTTTTTTCTCAAAACACTATAAGATTCAAGCAAATATTTTATTCATCAACTTTTGTAGTGAAAAAGATCTGCAGATTTGGCAAGTATTGGAAAGGTCACTTCTCTGTTCATTTTGTTTTATCAGAATATTCACATTTAACCATTGGAGTCCACTGTGCCCCTTGTTTGCAAATGGAAGGAGTCCTAGCTGGTAAACAGGGAGTCTCGTGACTCCCGTACTCCCCTTCCTGCCAAACCCTGGTTGATCAGCCCTCACTGTTCCTGCATCACAGTATGGACTTTAAGCTTGTGGACTTGTAATGGTTCTATAACATTTCAGAACTCATGAACTTTCACAATGTTGACCTAGGTTTCCTAATGAAAATCATTAGGAAACCTCGGTTAACACTGTTAAAGTTTATTATCTCCCCTCTGAAACATTGGAGAACTATTACAGGTCAACTACCTTAAGCCTTGTCCTGCTGAATTAAGAATTGCCTTCAATCCGATTGCAAATTTCGGGAATATTTCACCCAGTCTGGTTCAAGATTGTTTTCTCCTTGCAGCAGAAAGCAGGAAATGTAGGCCAAGATCAGTGATTGATTGATTGAATGGAGTTTTATGCCGCTTTCAACATCTTTTCAGTTATATCGCGAAGGCTTGAGCACCCAATAATGGATTCCTGGTATGTCTCTCACCAGTACAATCATCACATCCTTTCCTAGCTTCGGGCTGCTTTCTCACAAAGGTCGACGATTATCTACCAATTGGTGAGAGACAAATAGTCGGAAAGAATGAGTGCCACGTCTGTCAAGATCAGACTGCACATCTGTGCAAGCTGATCTTTAGTTAACACTGTGTGCATAAGTTTTATGTACAACAGGAACATGCTGTGCAGAGGTGTGAAATTCCCATGGCCGACTTGTCCTATACAGGCATTATCACTTGTGGGCAAGTACATTGTACTAGGCCACTTGTCACTGGAAAAGTGAATACCAGAGCAAATCTTGTAACAGTACCATTCAAATATAGGAGAAAAGTCATTATATTGATGGTATCAAAGGGAAAAAACATCATCTTTAATGAAGAAAATGCTAGGTCACAGCATTTTCTTCATTAAAAACAATGTTTTCTCAATATCTACCAATTCAATTTTTTTCGGACAATTTCATTTTGACCCTGGACAAGTAGGAAAGCAACTTTTAATTGTCCATGGACAAGTGGAGAAAGGTCGTTTTTCCACACCCCTGCTGTGAATATCATGAGAGGGATTGAATTATCAAATGTTCAATTAAACAACTATGTATAACAACTATTTTCAAGTCACATCATCTGTCTTCAATTTCTTCTTTTTCTTCTTCTTTTTCATTTTCTTTGAATCTGTTCCACCATTCCCATTCACTGAAGACACATGTTCACTTTTTGAAATCACAATGTCAGCAGGGGTGATGTTTGAGGGATTAACTTCCTTGCTTTGTTTCACAATAAAGTCATGTGATACAGCTGCTTCATTTAATCTTTCATCTTCTGATGAACTACAATTATAAAATAAGCTAACAATAAACAACTACCTATAAAACTGCTAACAATTTTCCAATCATTAATCTTATTACTTGTAATTAAAGTTATATGAGTAGCGAGTATGTCTATACCCTTACAGAAATACAAAGTCTGCTGCTAATTTGCAGCAAATTTGCTGCAAATTTGCCACAAACTAATCTGTTTGCAAGAACAGTTAGCAGGAACTTAACATGTGTTTGCCGCAGAAAATCCATTTGCTGCAAACATTCTGCGAACTAGATCCTTAGATAAGAAAATAGGTTCCTGCAAACTATTGGCAAACAGGAAGTTTGCAGTAAGTTTGCGAGAACACATTTTTTCATTAGTTAGATCATGCACTTGGCAGGAAGTTTGCAAGAAGATGAACTTTGAAAAAAATCTTTAAGTTGCATCCCAACTGTAAACAGCTATTTTGAGTCATTATTAACCCTTCCCATGCTTATCTAAGTATTTTCTGCTGTAGGCCTACATAAGGCTTTAGCAGACAGTATAGACTAAGATCAGCCTGAATATATGTGCATTCTCATCTAAGCATACACTGTATCTAAGTGGGAAATACTCAGGTGGAAGAAAAATTTACTAAGAATTTTTTCTTATTATATCATCCAGTCACTTCATTATACCTGTACCTAAAATAGTGTTTACAGCAGCCGAATACTCCATTTTTAAACTAATATATATCATTTTCATTAAATATTATTGAAGATATGAATTTTTGTGCACATGCTCAAAGAAGCTAACTGTAAATAATTCAAAAGCCATCCCATACATGAAAAGATACCATCTTGGTAAAATATAAAGTGAATAGGTTAGATCATTCAGTAGAGGTTACCCAGAGATTCAACACAGAAAACATTGCTATAATGGTTAAGGAATATTTATTCTAAATTCTGAAAATTCATAAACCGGAAAAGTTTTAAACCCAGCCAGCCTACGCAGATAGTGTAGTCCCTCCCCAAGTTGAAACTTTTCACCCTCCTAACATGGTTCTATTTGCTAAACGGCTCACATATATAAATTTAACTACTTCATCATTGCTGCAAATTTGCAGCAAACTGTTCTTGCAAACAGTTTGCAGCAAGTTTGCAGCAGATTATAAGCCACATTAAGTTTATTATTACATAAAGAGATCATCTCAACCATCTGCCTCAGTGGTCCAGTGGTTGAGCGTAGCAGTTAAAAAGGTATGGTTTATCAATTTCTACTCAGATAGGGTAATCGTATAGTGATCTAAGGTATAGTTGAAGGTCAGCATAGGTCTACTCTGACAAATGATAATAGAATCACGAAGTTTGAGAAAGAAATCTCAGATTTACATATTAATAAAATATTTTTTGTGACCTTAACTAGAAAACCCCAGTTCAAGTCCTGCAGACTCCACTATTTTTTTTTTTTTACTAAAAACCTTCAGAAACCAAAACATTGCACATAAAAACATTTATGACCCATGGATTACAAAAGCAACTCATTATAAATGATAAAATACCTTATTTATAGAAAGAGAGTTGTTGAAAAGATTGTTTGCGGCAAGGTTGCAGAGAGTTTGCCGGGAGTTTGCGAGGTCAGTTTGCTGCAAGTTTGCGGCAAACTGTTTGCAAGAAAGCTCATTTGCATACAAATAATGAATTTGCAGCAAATTTGCCGCAAACATTTGCTGCAGATGTTTGCGAGAGGCAATATAGTTTGGTAAGGGTATGTTTTGTTTTAATAACATGGTCCAATTTCTGTAATTCCTTCTCTAAAATCTTGTTGTCTGAAGAGGTCCACACCTTCCAATACCCAACCTCAGTTCTGGTTTGATATTGAAAAAACATTGTGTTAAAACAGAAACAAGAGGCCCAAGAGGGCCTGTATCCCTCCACTGGCTTTAAAATCTTTTTACTTTCATGAAATAAAGCTTACTTTAAATGAATACATTAGCACTACAAAATCTCCTAAGACCTATTTAGTTATGATTAAATGGTTCTGGTCCATATTGCACCAAAATACTCAATCACAACGAACCTGCAACCCTTGACAAATTTTATTAAAACATAAGGTTCAGAAGATGTCGTTCAAAGATTTCGGGGTCCAAATAGGCCCTACCTGACATGCCCATATTTATGGACCAAACAAAATTTCTTGAACAATTTAAGTAAATAGTCACCAAAGAAACATTCTGGTAAAGTTTCATTGAAATTGGCTGAGTGGTTCCAGTAGAGATATCGTTTAAAGATTTTGGCCTCAATATAAGCCCCGCCTTGCCACGCCCAAATTTATAGGCCTATCAAAAATAACAAAAAATCTTTAAAAAGAAACACTCAAGGAACATTCTGGTAAAGTTTCATTGAAATCAGCCAAGTGGTTCAGGAGAAAATGTCATTTGAAAATTTCGGGCTCAAAATAGGCCCCCCCTGCCACTCCCATATTTTTAGTCCAATCAACATTTCTTGAACAATTTAAGTAAAGGGTCACCCAAGGAACATTCTGATAAAGTTTCATTGAAATCGGCCCAGTAGTTCAGGAGGAGATGTCGTTCAAAGATTTCGGGCTCAAAATAAGCCCCGCCCTGCCACGCCCATATTTATGGACCAATCAAAATTTCTTGAACAATTAAAGTAAAGAGTCACCCAAGTCACATTCTGCTAAAGTTTCATTGAAATCGGCTCAGAGGTTCAGGAGAAGATGTCGTTCAAAGATTTTGGGCTCAAAATAAGCCCAACCCTGCCACGCCCATATTTATGGGCAAATCAAAATTTCTTTCACAATTTAAGTAAAGGGTCACCCAAGGAACATCCATGCCAAGTTTCATTGAAATCGGCCCAATGGTTTGGGAGGAGAAGATTTTTAAAGATTTCAAAGTGAAAAAATGCCACGCCCTGCCATGCCCATATTTGGGGGCCAATCAAAATTCTTTGAACAATTTAAGAAAGGGGCCACCCAAGGATCATTTCTACCAAGTTTCGTTAAAATCCGCCCATTGGTTTGGGAGGAGAAGATGTTTAAAGAAAAAGTTTACGCACTGACGGATGGACGCACGGACGCACGACGGACACTCCGCCATGACAATAGCTCGCTGGCCTTCGGCCAGTGGAGCTAAAAAAGAGAAATCTGCATATAAAAACAATTTCTTATTTTATCACAATGTTTTACTGTACCATGTCACAATTATTACTACCTAGACCATATTAATTGTTAACAACTTTTTCATTCTGCCGTTGCTGATGCCACGAAATCATTGATTCAAAAATAAGTTTTGAAGAGGGTCACACTAGGAATGTTTCTACCAAGTTTGGTCAAAATTGACCAATTCTTTTCCAGAAGGAGAAGATGTTTAAAGAAAATTTTGAGAACAATGAGGCATGTTAAGCACAAGTGAGCCAAAATATAAATGTGACCGTCACGCTTAAAGGGACCACCTGGAGAGTGAGTAAAGATTTGATTGTGCAGACTGACTAGGGTCAGAACTTTTCAAAATATGCTTATTTTCCGGATCTAGAATTGCGCAGACTGACTAGGGTCAGAACTTTTCAAAATATGCTTATTTTCTGGATCTAGAATGACCAATCTACCTCCTTGTGAAAGAAATTTTGAAATGTGACTTCTAAGTGACCTGTACTGGAGCCAATCTCTTTTTGAAATACTTATTTTAGGGAGTTCCACAGATGGTCCTTTTTTGCATGATGGGTCACAAATGAATGACTGTAGGCTCACCACTCTTGATTCAGAAAATCTTTAGAATGAGAGAAATACTGACCATGGTTACACACAGCCCAGTCTGACAAGTTGCTGTATTCAAACTTCAGAAATGGTTTCCTTTTTTTTGAGAGAGAACTTTTAAGAAAACATTTTGGCTGAAGAAAAAATTGCTGCTCAAAGCGATTTTTTGTGTATTTTCCACAATGTTTACCACTCTATTTGACACTTCTTTTCATCTTCAATAAACTGTAAATGAACATCTTTTCACTCTCCCATTTGAGCCACTCTGTAATTTGTTGTCTGGTATTATATATGAAACAGTTTGTAAACGCTACCAAAATGGTAAATCACTTTTAAAATGCTTATGTGCAAAATTGATTGATTGAATGGAGTTTTACGCCGCTTTCAAAATTTTTTCAGTTATATCACAGCGGCTGGAGCACCTAACAATGGTTTCCTGGTATTTCTCTCACCAGTAAAACCACCACATCTTTTCCTAGCCTCCAGCTGCTATCTCACATAGGTCTAAGATAATCAACCCATTGGTGAGAGACAAATAGTCGGAAAGAATGAGTGCTGCCATCGGGGATCAACCCGGGACCTCTAATTATAAGTCTGACGTGCTACCAACTGCGCTATGACCTTAACTGCAAGAAAAGTCAGGTAAAACTTTCAAACTTTTCTTAAATTATCATTCTAAATTCAGGGCTGTTCTTATGTGTACAAAATTTAAGACCTTTTTTATATCTACAATTAACCCTTGCCATGCTGAACCTGGAAATGCTTTTACAAGTAGTATAGACAAAGATCAGCCTGGATATCTTGGAATTTCTATTCTTAATCCACACCACCTGATTTTCACTATTATACCAGAAAAGTAAAGTACAAAAATAGTATTTTTGAAACAAAATTCGATTCTGACTCACAGTGCATTCAGGGCTTTCTGCACTTTGATTTCAAAGCAATGTTGTACAGATTTTTATTTCATCTTATAATTATACAAATATCATTCCATATACCGGTATTTTTTATGATATCACATGGATATTTGTAGAACAATGACTTATTTATTTTTAGAAACAGAGAAAAAATGGCAAATAGAGGTTATAAGATAAATATAATACATACTTAGTGTATTGTATGAAAAAGTATGTAAGTCAGTTGTGCGAATTGATAATTGTCTTGGTAGAGCCTTGACAATTAGCCTTGACAATTATCAATTCCCCCAACCTCGTTAGATTTTTTTCTTACACAAAACGCTAAGTATGTATTATATTTTTAGCATGACAAGGTTCAAGTACCTGTCTTCACTGCTTGAGATCTTTTTTCGTCGTGGTCTTGGTTTCTCTTGAATAGAATCAATGGATGTGACAAGTAGATCAGAAGTTGAAAATAAGCGTATACCTGAAAATAACAAGACCATAAAATGATCCTCTAAATAACAGATTTTGTGCCTCTTTGTTATTTTACTTGACAAAATATTCCAGAAATAGAAGAAATTGTTTGAATCGAACAATTTCTCCTTTTCAAAAATTCATTTTTAACCATACATAAATTGAGGTACATGAAATGTACTGAGTTAACTTTATATGACAAGGGGACCATGATGGTCCTTTATCGCTCACCTTCGTCTTTTTCACACAATTAATGACAATTAAAGGGATGGGTCTTTCCCATTTTAAATAGAGTTCATCCCTGTGACCTGACACCCATTCTGACTAAGTTTCATGAAGATTGGACCAAAATTGTGCCTTCAAGAGTGTAAACAAGAGGATTGTCATTAAAGCCTCTTTTCCCATGATTTGACAAAGGTCCAATCCATTTTCAAAGGGTTCATCCTTGTGACTTGACAAACATTCTAAGCATTTTCATGAATATTGGACCATAATTAAAAGCTCTGGAGTGTAAACAAGAAAATTGTCTCCAAAGCCCATTTTCCTGTGATATCAAATGGATCCTTCCCATTTTCAATTGGGTTTGTCCATGTGACATGAGATATACATTCCAAGTTTCTTGAAGATTGGACCAAAATTGTGCCTTCAAGACTGTAAACAATAAAAATTTTCATTAAGGCCTTTTTTCCCATGATATGGCATGGATCCTTCCCATTTTTAAAAAGGGTTCATCCTAGCAACCTGAAAAATATTTATAGCAAGTTTCATTAATATTAGACCATAATTGTGAACCTTAGAGTGTAAACCAGAAATTAGTCATTAAGGTCCCTTTTCCTGTGCATCAATCCTTGACATTTTCAAAAGAGTTCATCCTTGTGAAATGAATAAAACATTCTGGCCAACTTTCAAGATGATTGGGGAATATTTGTTGCTAACTAGAGTGTAAACACTTAAATTGTTGATATGTGAATGAATATAATATATTTACTGCTCTAAACAGACTCTATTGATACAAGTGATCTTGTAGGCAGTTGAAATAACCTACAAATTTATGTGAAAAGAAAACATCCTATTGGTGAAGAATTATTAAATGAGCCTGTGCATGACAATTCATAATAATTTGAAATGTTCGTGAAATGTAAATATAAAGTAACCTGGTTGTCTACAGATAAATTGAGACCTTATCTATCTACTAAGGGCATAATGAAGACTCTGGTCAGACTGTGCGGATGCACAGGCTGGCAAAAGTCTAACTTGGCGCACATTTGAAATTGTCGGAAATGACACGTACCCGCATAAAATGACTAAAACAAAAAGGACTCTTTTACCTTCACTTTCTTCAAGATTTTCCCTTTCTTTATTTGTACTGAAACAAGCTTCTTCTGAGTCAAGTTCACTGCAAAATAAGTAACAGGACTTGTGTTTGACCTTTAAACCAGGGGTTTGACTCACAAAAAACCTAATTTGACCCTCAAAAATTTCCCGAAGGGGGTCTTTTTGACCCTATGAAATCAGAGTGGTGAAACCTCAGGAATGTAAAGATCAAAATATAGATCAATTGTTTTCTTCATACTATTACAAAAGATCTATATAAATGATACAACATAAATAATACAGTGTGTCTACACTTTATTGTTTATGTTGTTTCAGTTACATAGATTACTGTCAAGAGTGATAAGTTTTCATGTTTTGCTCTTTTTTGACCCCTCAAAAACCAGTTTTGACCCCCAGAATTTTATGTTCAAGGGGTGCATGACTCACACATTTAAAAAAGCTAGCATAACCCCTGAGTAACCAGTTTTTAAAATAAAGTACATCAATTGAGTGCTTTCAAAGTATCATTATCTGGATTGCATAACTTGGTTAATATGACCCAAATTGGACCTCTATGAAAACTTTCTCAATTATCAATTAACTTACATATTCTATCAATTTTCAAAATATGTTTCACATTCAACACCTTTTGTAATTTTATCATATGAAAGCACATGCAAAGCCAAACTTTTCATTTTTTAAAACAAAGACTCAAACACAGAGGGTTGATAAAACCAATAATGTGAGACATTCATTGGATTTAATTGGTCAATTGAAATTTTAACTGACACCAGTAAATTAATTGATTTTAGAGAAGGCATAAAAGTCTGATAAGATATCCTTACTATAAGAATATTTAACCTATGTCCATCACTTTTCTTATCCTACCTTTCTAAATGCTCTTCTAACTTCTTTGCAAGAAATTCTTTTGCTCCTTTGGTCAGTTCACGTTCAGAATACATAGATTCACGTTCTTCATTTGACTGGCCTTTCTCTTTATCTGGTCTGCAATCATATAAAAAATATCTTTTTTCTCTTAACAAAATGTCTAGATTAAGCCCCAAACAAATGTCCAGAATTGGCCATTGAGCCATTTATGTCGGCATTGTACCAACTTGGTTAGTTCAGAAAGCACTTTACTGCCTAGATAGGCTTATCGTCATCAATATATGATGTATCTTAATAGGGAGTGTGTTATGGGAGACCACTCTCACCACTGTCCTGCATGGCTTTGTAGGTTTAAATACAATGCCTGACACCTGCGTCAGGGAAGATTTTCTTTGGCTCAGTGGTTAGCGCATTAGACTTGGAAACCATTTATTTGAAAATTGTTGTCACAGGCTTGCGTCGGATATTATTCAGCTATGCTTCGGTTAAGGACAGTTTGTATATAACACTAGAAATTTATTAACAGAAAGAAAAATAGAATTTACATAATTTTAAATTCTTTCAAATGCTTTTTTGAATAATTGTACACCTATTCACCAAACATGATACAACATTATGAATGTTATTATTCATACTTCAAACTAAGATCATTTTACATGCATTTAAACTAATATGATCATATAATAATAATATGATATAACCAGAGTTGTCCAAGGACAAAAAAGCTCACCCAAACTGCAGCTTGTCACAAACAGAGATTGACCAAGGATCAAAGTTCAAGTTCAATTTTTCTTTATTAAAGTCCATCATTTATTACATATCAGGAAGTTTTAGAAGTAATAAAGAATTATAAATACACTTTTGTTTTAAATACACATAAAAGGTTAAGGTAAAGTGAAGCCTACAGCCTGATGAAGTTACTAATGGAATTTCATTGTGTTAAACATGTGTTTGAGCGTCTAATCAGCATATTTATGAAGATTAATTGTCCTATCTGTAAGCATTCAGAAAATACATGTTTAAAGCAATATAAGTTTCTAAAGTAGGTCAAAGGTCAGGGTCAAGAACCTTGGTCAGAGGTTAAAGCTTATCACCAGATGATTGCTGATAAAAAGTATGATGAGGTACAAGCATTTAGAAAATATTAAAAAGCCAAGTTAAAATTTTGTAAAAAAATTTTTTAGTGGGGTAAAGGTCAAGGTCAAGGTCACAATGTCAAGGGACTTGGTCACAGGAGAAAGCTAATCACCTTTTGAATAAGGATTTAAAGTATGATGGCCATGGGTATAAAGACTTAGAAAATATAAGAAACATTGAAGATTTTTGGTTAAAGTTTTTCAGTTAAAGTTTTCTAAAAGGTTTTCTAAAAGGGGACTGTCTAAAAGTCATTTTGACAATGGTGTTTGTCTAAAATTAAAACCTATACCCTGAGTTTTTTTTTCAAAATATTAAGCCTCTAAGATAAATATTGATAGAAATAAAAACTTTAACCTAATGAAGAATGGGGTTTTACTCCGCTTTCAACAATCTTTCAGTCATATCGCAGAGGCTGGAGCACCTAACAATGTTTTCCTGGTATTTCTCACACCAGTAGGACCATAACATCCTTTCCTAGCCTCAAGCTGCTATCCCACATAGGTCTACGATTATCAACCCATTGTTTGGAGACAAATAGTGGGAAAGGACAAGTGCCATTGGGAATGAACTGGGAACCTTTTGAATGATAGTCTTGACGCACCACCATCTGTCCTATGACAGCGGCTTGCAACTTTTGTAACAGGCCAGCTGATATATGAGCCTGTGCATGACATTTCCAACAATTTGAAATGTTCGTGAGGTGCAAACATTGAGTGGCGTAGAAAGCCACATACTGTAAATGTTAAGTTACCTTATGGTCTACAGATACTTTGAAACCTTGTCAATTTAACCCTTTCCTGTTTTACAAAATTTCAGACCTGTCCAAATTCAAAGGTTTTGCAGACGAAAATTTAAAGTGGATTTCATTTGAAAAATAACTATTCGGTAGGGTAGAAACTAGTGTGGAAAAAGAAGAAATTGCTTGTCAGAAGCAATTTCTTCTTTTTTCACAATGTTTTCTCAATCATGAAATAACAGGCACATAAAAAGAAGGGATTAAACAGCAAAGGGTTAATTAAAGCATAGTAAAGACTCTGGACAGACTGTGCGGATGCACAGACTGGTCAGAGTCTTTAATTTGCACATATTTGAAATTGTTGGAAATCTCACGCACAGGCTCATATATAATATGGGAAATACTTCAAAAATATCTTATTACGCTTGATGCAAGCTTTATGGTCATGTGGAAACTAGGGATGTAACAAAAGGTCGAATCATCACTGTATCGTGATGGTTTACCTTGCAATAGCAATAGGTCGATAGCATTTTTTTCCAGGCAATAGATATCGCAATAGTTCCTCCGACTATCGATAGTTTAAAATAGGGGTTTTTTTTGAAAATGAAAGAACTAAATGTAGTAACAATGCTGCCCTTCTGCATGTTTTTATCAGAGAATGAGGTGAAATCCAATTCTTTTAAAGGGAATATCTGTAATTAATTTGATCATTTACTTGCCTTTGACAGTGTAAATAGCATCTTACAAGACCAATATAAAGTTACTGTCTAAAAAAAGGTGGACACATGAACATTGATTTTTATCATTTTTTTTTTGTAAAAACGACTATTGTGATAGTATTGCAATAGTTTTCTGACTAATGCAATACTATTTCAATAGCAACTGTGCTATCGCAATACTATTGTGATACTAATTTTGAACTCAATAGTCACCCCTAGTGGAAACAATTATAGCTTTTTTTCTGGGATCAAGCAGCCTATGAAGGTTTGTGGCATTCTCATTCCTTGCTAATCGGACTAATTGGCTTTGAGCCAACTGACAAAGGCTTTTGTTGGAAGACAAGTGGATTTTGAATCAAGAACAGTACTGCAGACCAATCCATAGAGCAGGGTTTAACACTAAGGGGAGTATGGAGTCCAAGACTCCATGTTGTACAGTTAGGACTGTGCAATGGACTTTCACGATCATATTTGAGCTTGGACTCCTTAGTTACAAAAGTTGGGAGTTCGATACACTCCTGACTCAAGAAGTAAGTGTTGATTTGCTGTAGGGATGTCAAGTTGTAGATGAAAGAACTTTCACTCCATAATTTCTCTAGTTACTTGTCTCTACTTAAAATTGATAATGTTACAACAAAAATTTTAGAGAAAGAATATCAGATTATAAATAAAACTATATCTTCAAGTTGGACAGCAGAAATTAAACTGTCAGCATGTCCAAAGACAACTGTGAGACAGGAGTGTGGAATTCCCATGCCCGACTTGTCTGACTCAGGCTTTTGTACTTGAGGACAAGTAAATTTTTCTAAGCCACTTGTCCAAGGACAAGTAAATACCAGGGCAAATCGTGGAAGGTTACTTAAAAGAATTAATAGAGAGATCATCCTAATATCATATCATAGGGTAGAAAAAATTGTTTTTAATGAAGAAAATGCTGGATATCAGCATTTTCTTCATCAAAAGACAATGTTTATTTTCAAATTTTTCTATTTACTCTGTAGCGGACAAGTTCATTTTGATCCTGGACGAGTAGAAAATCCGCTTTTACATGTCCAGGGACAAGTGGAGAAAACTCGTATTTTCACACCCATGTGTGAGATATTTTTTTATTTCAACATCCATGAGTGCCTAAATATCAATGGGTAACCTGATCATGGTGCTTGTTACAAAATAATCAGGATTAACATAGGTGAATATGAATTACCGGTAATTAACCCTTTGCTGTTTAATCCCTGCTTTTTACGTGCCTGTGATTTTATGTTTGAGAAAACATTGTGAAAAAAGAAGAAATTGCTTCTGACAAGCAATTTCATCTTTTTCCACACTGTTTTCTACCCTACTGAATGGTTATTTTTCAAATCAAATCCACTTTAAATTTTGGTCTGCAAAACCTTAGAATTTGAACAGGTCTAAAATTTTGTAAAACAGGAAAGGTTAAAAAAAAATCAAGTTTTATCATCATTTTTCATCAGAAATCTTAATATCTAGTCAATTTTCATAAAGAATAAATCATATCATTTTCAAAGTCTCAAAAACCTGAATTTCAGGTAAGATATGCCTAAAAAATTACATCCATGGATAAATAGAATAAATACCTGAGAGATGGCAGTGTTTGAAAGTCTTCATTATGCTTGTCAGATTTCTTTTCAGCATTATAATTTAAATCTGAAAATGAAGTTGGAAATCCACTGCAGTAAAATTTATACACATATGACATTTATGTACTTGGTCTTGATATATCAAAGGAATAGCCCAAGAGTGTACTAAGTGAAGATATATTGTATAGTACAGTCTTGCACTGAACCCTTGAAATATGAAACTAGGCTGACATCTGAAGGAAATGGATTCTACACACATCTGCAAAGCCTTTGGCCTCTTCCTCAAACTTGTACTTGGTGAAATGTATTTACATGCGGAATTTGTTTAATTCAGAGGACCAATAAAATCAAATCCATTAGTTCTGAAATATGAGTTAAAAGATTGCTCTTTAAAAAAAACGGATATTTAACAGGGTTTTAAGGGATGCATGTTTTGCGCATCTGAGACAAAAAAAAAAGTAGCCAAGGCGCTCAAAACAATGTAATGCGAGTCCCAAAGACTAACTGGGGCTCAACTTCAGAAAAAGAATTAAAGACTGCTTTAAACAGTCTTCAATTCTTTCCTGAAGTTGAGCCCTAAAAATTACTTTACTAAATTTATTTTTTCACCTTAAACCACGGAATCTGAATAGCTCAGCCTCTAAATCTAGCAGGGATCGACACTAAGGGGAGTCCGGAAGTCCGAGACTCCTTGTTTACCAATTGAACTCCTTCCATTTGAAAGTAAGGAGTCTGATGGACTCCAAGAGTCATATGAAAATATTTTGAAAATCAAATGCACAGAGCAGTGTCCTTTCTAACACTTGCCAAAACTGTAGGTTGTTTCACTATAAAAGTTATTGAAGAAAACATTTGAGGAAAAAATCCTTCTTTGGAAGAGCATTGAGGAAAGGAAGAAATTGCTTAAAACAGGCAATTTCTTCTTTTCCACAATGTTCTCCCATTATGAAAATTTGGACTCCTTACTTTCAGCTTGGACTCCTGGATTTCATGTGTTAAGAAGTCCAATTGACTCCTTAAACACAGGAGTTTGTGTCAACCTCTGTCTAGTACAAAATACACGACAATAGCCTCAAAGAAATAGTCTATACCTTAGGTAGGGACTCCCCAAATTTCAGAAACAACTTCAATGATTAAGTCCTTTGGACCCTATTTTGTTGATGTAAGCCTAAAAACCGGATTTAAAATGCAAATTTGACCTAAAACATATTTGCAGGTTTTATAAGGAAAAATCTGGGTACCAATTTTCATGTTACCAATCTTTGTTCCTGGATAATCAATTCAAATAGTCACAGATCAAAGAAAACCTACAGATTTTCTCATATCCATCATAATATTTTACATGGATTTCCACATGACTTTAGAAGCATCATCATTGTAAGAAAATTTATAGGAAATCATTTTATTATATTGCTTAAAATTCCACAAATAATGTCAACTACAGAATGACTTATAACCAAGAACACCTAGCTTCTACCTAAAAAGAAGAAATCGCACTAGAGACTTATCGTGGTTTACTTAAGGGATGGGAGTAATTGATGGCAAAATAAAGTGATGGACCTACAACATCAGACATTAACCCTGAATTCTAACCTTTTTCTGTCTCCAAAAATCTTAAATTTGCCGATCTAGATCAAAAGAGCACTAGAAAACAAAAGCTTATTTCATACAGGATGAAATAGGTCACTGTTTGTAAAATTGACCTATTTTTGTGACCCTTTATTATTTTCTGGTAAAAGAGTATACATGGGACAAGACATACCCTGTTATGTGATTTTTTCAAAACTATCAAATATGCCTGTCCTCTTCTCAGGTGATTTTTTTTCCTTCTGAAGTCCTTTTTAGGTATTTTCACCATTTCTTCGAATCCATTAAAAATCGTTTACAAAAGTCCAAAAAAAAGTCCAGAAATAAAAGATGAGCAATTACTATCTTGTTTTAATGCATTCTGTCAAATTTTTAGTAAGTGAAGATTTCACAATCAACAATTTGGTAAAATGTAAATAGTAACAGCCAGGTTACAACGCAAATGCTCAAAAATCAGGGTCTCGAATTCAGGTACGTATCGAAAACAGTTTGACTTACGATAAAGAAAAAAATATAGTCGCGAAAACTAATGACTTTATCGTTATCACTAAAACATTTGTTAACTGTTGCAAATAATTGGAATTTTTTGTAGACTTACTGTCAGTCTTTTCGTATACAGCTTCCCGTAGCATGTCATTTCGTACTTCATCGTCAGAAGTGTCTGGGCTGCTCATTTCGAGTCAGAATCCGCCGAACAAGGGAGGACACTCTACAGCGGAAGGTTTTATTCAAGGGAAGCAACCGAAATGAAATCCTAAGATAAGATAAGATAAGATAAGATTTATTTAAAGTCGCATGTGGAGAAATTCGGTCCATTAGGATTTTACCTTGGCGTTCGCAGTTAGCTGCATATAGCATGGAGGCAGTGGTAATAAATCCGACTAGTTACTTGTTAATAACATTTAATTGCTTTTCTCCCGTTGGATTGTTATTCTTGGTCAGCTTAATAGCTAATTTGAGTTCCTAGTGGATTTGCAGAAAATGCTATGAAAGTGATTCACTCGGTTTAGTGATTCTGATTTTCGAATTTGAATATTACAATGTAAATCTTTGTTTAATGCATACCGGTAATTTCTTTTTCATGTAGTCAAACAAAATAATGCAGGTTATTACTGAAAATTCCAATTACTATACCTAAGTTCAAAAAACATTTCGCATTTGATGACAGGCGATTCCGGTTTCGTCCGATATCGGAGAGCATACATGTGTCACTGACATGGCTCCGGATCAAACCACATGCAATTGTTTCATAACCTCATTTTTAGAGATTTATTATGATCATAAATATGTTTAATAATAGAAAAGAAGACAAAATCAGATTATGAAGAAAAAATTAATTATTTGCAAGAGCACAAGGAGTAATTCAAAATTTGAAATAATTATTTATAGTAATGATAATATATAGATACTTAGAATAAGACTAATTGAACCGTGCAGAAGGCATAAGAACGGTTGAAAACCGGGGAAAATGTTTTCTCACATTTATTCACACAAAGCCTTAAGAAGATCGTGTGAAAAGGAACGATACCGTCGTCATTATTTATAATTAAGATGAAATAATCTGTTTTTCGTTCACCCACGGACCCTCCCTTGTCACCTGAGCACATTCTACATGAATGTTTCTTGCGTGACCCCTCCCAAAATAGCAAAATTGATCAACTCTGGTTGTAAATGCGGATCTTTAAACCTACCAGGGGCAGAATCAAATGGGGAGAGGACTCTGGGTCTATATAAAATATTTCAAAATCTTCTTCTTAACTAGGAATTCAATAGCCTTTACCATGTATTTGATATGGATCATCAGTTTAGAGGTCTTTATTGGAAAAAAGTATTTTATAGTAATGACTGCTTTGCCACAATGGGTACTATGGGTCTAAATTAATGTTTTAAAGAGATTACTCATTTTCTAAATAAGGAAGTCAACAGCATTTGATATATTTAGTATGAATCATCAAATGATAGACATTTATTATAAAAGCAAAAATCCTTAATGTTGGATCGCATGGGGAGAGGCACGGGAGGGAGGGTAGGACTCCAAGTCTATGTAGATATAACTTTTCACTGATAAACCAGAAGGTTGAATTTAATAGAGCTAAATGATTATCACTTAACTATTTATGTTGGACCGCCAGGTGCGGAGCAAGAGTTAGAGGAAAGACTAAGGTCCATATTTAAATCTTAAAATGTCTCATTCTTCTTCTAAACCAGAAGGTTTATATCATGTATCTCGTATATAATGTCTGGCTCATCAGAGGGGGCGGGGAGCAAAACACAGGTCTACATAGAAATAATGAACGGTTACTTCAAATGAAGCCCTCCACAAAATATTCCTGTATTTTGTCAGGACTGTTCTTTAATTGTTCCCTTTTCAAATTTCTTTTAAATATGGAATCAGGTCAATGAACAATTTAACACTTACGAGTACTTTAAATGACACTTTCGTCTAGCCAAACCAGAGTAAAAAATTCTAGCCTTAATTGGAAGGGCACTTTCCATCCGCCAAGAGCTTGAATCAATGAATATGAGAAAATCTCTTTTTTTCTGGGTTTGCTTAGACAGAGTCCTATCTATTCTTTCTGATCTTGACTTTTATCCTAAATTTGTCATCTGTAATTTTTGTACAATTTATAAATCTGATACTTTTAGTAGTTTGTCTGTGTACGTAAATGACAGACGTCAATGTCAGGTCATTCAAACCGACCTATAAATATAGTTGTTATTCAGACCTGCGCTGATACTTCAGTTTCACTTCTACAAAGAATTAGGAATAAAATACTTTCAACTGAAATGCATTTATACGTTTTATACATATATGCAACCCAATATAATACCAATTGCAATTCTTTAAAATGATTACTTGAAATAGAGGGCACTGATTTGTAGTTTCAAATGATTCTTATAAGACAAATATTTTGTTAACGATCTATTCAAGATAGATCATCGCGAATGCTGGAGGAATTTTGATATCGGATCGAACTCGTGAGTCGTCGTTTGACACCATACTATTTCTATTTCCCCAAACACGCAAGTTCTTTTTTCATAATGCTCAAATATCACAAAATCATACATATTCAACATCTATTTTTACTTATAGTCTCAAGAATACTATGTACTATGTCATTTTATAATATTGAAAAGTTTGGGGCTTTATTCAAGAATCTTGGATCGATTTCAAAATTTCTACTATTTGTGGACTACTTGTACCATATTGCTCGTTTGTATACGGTTTAATGCCATTTTCAACGGTATTTCAATTTATTCGTGCACCCACCCATGACTTCCTGTCGGTTGCCACACTAGTTCAATAAATAGTAGTTAAACAATAACGTTTCATCGGAGCCACCACCTATCCACCCTACTTAGGCATATCATTTGCTCATTGGGGTAAACAAATGAGGCACGTCAAAATGACTATTGACAAGCGTCGGTTAGGCAAGCCGGGGGGAACGAAACTTTCACGAACACAGAACTGATTTTTGAGAGAAAGACGCATTACCGACTGGATAATCAACCCATTGGTGGGAGACAAATAGACGGAAAGGGTGAGTGTCACCATTACTAGAGACCTATCGGATGGTAGTCCGACGTATTACTACTGCGCATGATAGCGGCCCGGGTCACATTGGCAAATTGATTCTCTTTCAAAAAACAATATACATGTACTAATTTGGGTATGAAAGCTTAAGATGTTTTATCAAATGTATCCCTCTAAATTAGAGTTCTCCCCGACGGCGGCATTCATCCTTTCCGACTATTTGTCTCTCACCAATGGGTTGATATTCGTATACCTATGTGAGGTAGCAGCTGGAGGCTAGGAAAGGAGGTTGTGGTAGTACCGGTGAGAGAAATAGTAGGAAATCATTGTTAGGTGCTTCGAGCGCCGCGATATACTTGAAAGATTGCTGAAAGCGACGTAAAACCCCATTCAAACAAATCAAGTGTCAAATACCAGCTGCCCTAATTAATGACCATTACATGTAATTAATAGTTCACAAATTAGTAAGATCCGTCACCTTTGCCTGGGTTTCCATAGAAACCATGCATATTGGAAGGTATGTTCAGATTTTGCCAACATCTTAAACGGTCTGATTTTCTGCCTTTCTGACAAATCAAGACTTACCAACACAACCAATTGTTCAAATAACCAACATGACACAGCTCACAGGCGATTTGTTTTACAATTCGATTGTGTCTTATATGTTGTCAATTGTTCTATTTAAGGACCTTTTGACAAAGATATTATGAAACGATCGCCTATGATGTTACATTTCGGTTAGGATGTTAGTATAATTTAGAATATTTCCTAAAATGCTCTGTCTTCGTAGATTGATTTACAATTGTAAACCAGAAATATGTAAGCCTGTGCTTGACATTTCAAACAATTTTATCTGTCCGTGATGTAGATGTATCAAGCTTTTCTCGGCTGCCACGCAGTTCATCAAAATAAGCTCCGATTTTGTATACTGATTATAAGTATGTAGCTTATTTGAAAAGTGAAGACTTTGATCAGAATGTGCGGATGCTGGTCTTAGCGTTGCGCACATGTGAAAAAATGGAATGATGTCACGTAGAGGCTCATATAGTCTTTTTTTTTAAGCAAACTTTTTTTTCTGGTATTTTTTATGATAAGTTGGCTCGCAATAAGAATTAACTGATAGATATTTATATTTTTTCTTTCTTTAAAAAAAAAAAAGATTATCTTGGTATTTTTACCAATATAAACGTGCTTATCTTTTTGAATAAACAGAGCAGAAAAAACTGCTTTAAGTCGACTATTACAACGCAGTACAGTCATAAATAGATGGTTCTCAGGACTCACACCAGATAGTTTTGAGAGTCCTGGTTACCGCACGGGAGTTACAGACTCTCAAAAACTGTAATCTTAAAACCTGGTCATATGTAAGATATATTTCTATTTGAACAAGTTCTTATACATGTCACAAAGCAGAGATAAAGACAGGGTTTAGGGTTACTCGGTTACTTTTATATAGAATATATAGCAATTTTCCAACTGAGGGATACCAGATAAAGATTTGAGACCCCCCTCCCCTTAGAACGTTCCTTCAGAAAATGCAAGTGCGGGATTACCCAAGAAATATTCATGCCAATTTTGGTACAAATTGATTCATTGATTAAGGAGCAGAAATCGTCGACCACACGTGACAACTGATGCGTGGCGGTTTCGGATTGGCCGTAATTGTTCCTCTTGGGCAACATGCTCAGTTGAGCTTAAACAATCCAACCCTTAAATTAATCTCAAGAAAAAATATTCTCCCGTCAAATATCAAGAAGTTTAATCCCTGTCATTCTGAATCTGGAGTATTCCTGCTTTGGTAGGAGTTTGAGACAAAGATCAGCCTTCACATAAGCACACGCTGATCTTAGTCTAAACCATCGTATTTTCATCTCTAAACCAGATAAGTTTAAAGATAGTATAATTATGCCCACTTTCGAAGTAGTTGAAGGTCGGTAGGTTGGTAGGTAGGTCCGCAGCATATTTCATAAAGTATGCAAGAATCACGAATGAAGTGCAGTGCACAAGAACCAAAACTCTACTAGCCATATTTCTTTTAGTTATCCCCCTTTGAAAATTGACAAAGAACAGGCAATCGACCTGCTCTAATGGGGGTAGGATAAATGTTTTAAAAGACATCTCTTGTTAAAATGAAAAGTATCTCTTTACTAGTGCAGTCAGTGCTTTTAGTATGTTCATTTAAATGCAATCTTACATAAGCACATAATAATATTATGAGCAGTGTGATCTTAGTCCAACGAACCTACATTGTATTTTTAAACTAGAAACAAATTAAACACCATTTTTTGAAATAAAAACTGACTTACAATAAGTGCATTCAGTGCTTTCAGCTCTATAATTTCAATGCTATCTTGCAAAGGCACAAGCATGCAGTCTGATCTTAGCCCACACACTATGATTTCCTTTATCAACTATAAAAGATTTTATGTCTTTTTTTTAAACAAACACTGACCCACAGTTAGTGCATTCAAAAGTTTCAGCACTTTGATTTCAATTCGCAATTTTGCAATGGTTTTTATTCAGCATGATCAGAATCAAAAAGACAAGGGCTAAGTGCCAAAATATTGGTACAGTGTTCTTATATGCGTATCTTTCCATATTCATATTGTATTAAGTGCATGGAATTACACATGGAAAAATTTCTTTCAAATTGAGTTAAAGCACCAATAAAATAGAGAAGTTGAAAAGATCAAGAGGTAACGACTTTGTAAAGCATGGCAGCTGAATTCATGTTCTTATATACTGCATTTCTCTTAAACATAATGCATATGTGTATGAAGTTACAAGTTGATAGCTTGCCTTGGATAAAGGTTACAGGTATTCTAGAAAGAAATCGGACGGAAAGACAGACAGACGTACGGACAGATATGGTGACTCCAGTATATCGCCTCTCTAACATCGTTAGTGGGGATAAAAATATTAGCATTGCCCTCTACCGATAGTTACAGGGAAGTTTTTTTTTTAAATCATATCGTCTGTGAGCGACAAAGATCTCATACAGCCTTCTTAGTTTATTCAAGCTGTAGAAACGAGGTTTTAAAGTCGCTCTCCAACGATTTACCAAATTGTACTCCTACGAGAATTCCAACAATGATTTTGATTCCCAAACAACGATTTAACTAAGTTTTAATTGCCAATCGTTCATTTTTGAAATCATATTTCGTAAACGGGTTGTGTAATCATGGATTGGTATGTTTTGGTATTTCTCTCATACCAAGCTATGCTTTCCGAGCCTCCATCTGCTAACCAAAATAGGTTATGATCATCAACCCATTGATGTGAGACATATGGAAGTAGGGGCGAATCGCTTTTGCAATCAGGCTTTGTACAATCATTAAAGTTTGATGTATTGCTGGATGCTATTATTTATTATCAAAAATAACTTCTGCAAAATTGAAGCTCAAAAATAATATATTGTCATATACCACGTTAAAACTTTTCTCTCAATATTTTCAAATTTTAGTCATTCTACCTTATGTTGTTGTTTTTTGAATGTGATAGCTGACCATGGGCCTACTCCAAGACAGGTCATACGACCGAAATTTGATCGTATAGCAAACGTACGATTAAAATTGGCTTTCAAGAAACTTTTTGGGTTTCAAGAAAAATGTCGCATCGTAAGGTTTACTATCAAATTTGAGACACATATGACCTAGTCGTATATTTTACGATTTTGGCTTTGAAAGCTTATTATTTTCTCGGATTTCATATAATCTTTGGCAGAGGTTTCTCTGATTATTCAGCTTTGTACATGCCAATGTTCCAAGTTCAATTTAATGAAATAATCATGTAATACCGAAAAGAGTGGATGCAAATCTTTTGAAGTTGGATTTTGCTCTGCGATGATCGTACGATTGTCGCAGAATGTTTAAAAAGCGGTTTATCAACCGTAAGAACTGACTTTTTGTGATCATGAGTAAAAATATTTGCTTTACCTTCCTTGTGACACAAATGAGACAAGGAAAGCGAGGATGGAGATTCGTCAGAATGTTTGTGTGGTGTCCGTGGTGTAAAGGTATAGCGTCGGCCTCTTGACCCCTGCGTTCGACTCCGGGGATCGGCTATCGATCATGGTTCTTTCATTAGCTCACACAATCGGTACGAATACTGATGAATTTTCCAGAAAGCAGAAAAGAGAGGGATTAATCTCGGTTGTAAGAACTTGTTTCCCAATCGATGGAAAATAAAAAGGTTTAAACCATTGGAAATGTTTCATTATACATATAATTGTATGTATTTACTTTGAAAAAAGAGAGATTGTAATATGACGCTGTGAAGATTCCGTTGTTCCGTGCTTCATGCCATACATTTATCAAAAGGAAATCTCCAGTGTTTTCTGTCAAAACCATATCATTTTACAAAGATGCAAAGTCGCAAACTTAATAAATATGCAGATTTGTTTTTGTGACGAAAACGCTGCAGTCGCAAAATCGTTAAAGTGTGCACACCTGTGCACACATTTCCCGGATGAAATTAATTTCAACCTAACAGAGTTATCTGTTGTAGTTACATGGATACTACAATGACACTTATGCATGAAACGCTAATTATAAATACTTTCATCTGTAAGAATTAAAATATGATATACAAAATTGATTACAACACGTCCCTTAAATAAGCAAAACTTCACAAATTTGAAAAAAATATGAGCGAAAAAAAAAAAAAAAGAAAAGAAAAAAAAAAGCAATAGCTAATGAGATATGAAATAACGGTCTCCGTTGTTTCAACTAGCCTTCTTTCAAAATGTTGTAAGCGAATAAAAGTGAATATTTTTACCGCAAAACCCCTTTTAATAGAATCTAATGACAATGATAAAGTTATGAAAAGTTCGAGTCATTCACTGGCAACTTGGTGTTATGTAGTAAACAAAGCGGACTATTTACCAACTTACCAACATGATTATATCAGATGACCCGCACGTGCAGATGCGAAAGATTAATTTTACGATCACCAGTTGTCTAAGATTTTCAAAAAGAAAAATGTGAAAGGCATTTAGGACCATCTTAGATATTGTCGTACGGTGATTATAAGATCAATCGTACGATTTTTTTCTTGAAAGAGGCCCGATACTCTGTTGAATACGATTTTTAGCTCGGCTGTTTTCGAAGAAAATCCGAGGTATTGCTATAGCCTTGGTGTCGTCGTCATTGTCGTCACCGTCGTGCGAAAACTTTGACATTTTGCGATAACCTTTGAATGGTTGGTGATATTGCTTTCATATTCCACATGATGATTGCCTGGGACCAGGCCTTTCTGTTGGTACCAATTTCAAGGTCATCAATCAAGGTCAATGTCATTTTTCAAGGTCAAACTTGTGAAAAAAATGCAAAAACTTTGATTTTTTTGCGATAACCTTTGAATGGTTAGTGATAGGGCCTTCATATTTCACATGATGATTGCCTTGGACAAGCACTTTCTGTTGGTTCCAAGTTCAGGGTCATAAGTCAAGGTCAAAGTCATTTTTCAAGGTTAAACTTGTGAAAAAATGCGAAAATTTAACATTGGCCATTACTTGTGAATAGTAAATGATAGGGCCTTCATATTTAAACATACATGTATTATGATTGCCTGGGACAAGCACTTTCTGATGTAACCAAGTTCTAGGTCATCAGTTAAGGTCAATTTTCAAGGTCAAAAATTGTGAAAAAAATGCAGTATAAATGTTGGTGGTTATACAGTCAATTGTGTTGAACATGTGAGAGATCTTGGTGTTATTATTACAAATACCTTGAACTTTGATAAACATATCCAGAAAAAATGTCAAATTGCACGTGGTCAACTGCAAAACCTACGGAAAATACGAAAGCATCTTTCTCTAAGGTCAACAGAAACATTGGTTCAAGGATTAGTCCACTCCAACATTGATTTCTGTAACGGACTTTTTACAGAAATTCCGTTGTATCAACTTGACAAATTACAGCGTATCCAAAATCAAGCCGCAAGAGTGGTAACAAATACATCCTACGATCACTCTAGTAGAATACTTCTGAAAAAGTTACACTGGCTTCCAATTAAAGCCAGAATCATGTTTAAAACTCTATTAACTGTCTTCCGTGTGAAACAAGGCACGGCCCCAGCTTATTTACAAAAACTCTTAGTGCCAAATCGTCAGAATTATAGGCTAAGGTCTCAAAGTTCAGATGAGTTCCTCATTCCAAGACGAAGGACAAAAATAGCCGATCGATCTCTGGCTGTTGTTGGACCCAAGTGGTGGAACAGTTTGCCTAATCATGTGAAAGACACTCCCACCGAATCACTGTTCCGTTCAAAGCTGAAAACATATCTTTTCAGCATTTTTATAAACTAGCTGCATATCTATCTGACATAAAAGTAAATTTGCTGGACTTTTAAGACTGATTGTAAAGCGCAATAGAATATGTATATAATTTTTGCGCTATATAAATGTTATGTATTTGTATTTGTATTTAAAAACTTTGACATTTTTGTGATATCTCTGGTTCTACTGAAGGTCTTCACTTGAAACTTGGCACACATATTCACCATCATAAGAGCAACCTTTTCTATCAAGGGGGATAACTTAAGAAGCATTTTCTGCAAATTATACTTTGTTTTTTCACCATCCATTAGTGTTTTTTTACCATCCAACACTTACAGCCGAGCATAGGCACCCGTAGGCGGTACTCTTACTTTGCTTTGTGGTACTTGCATTGCCGAATTCCCATCTTTCATATCCTTTCTGTATTTGTAAGCGTTAATGACAAAATCTCTCTCTAATATTCAATAGTTTTGGGCTTCATTCAGGAAATCGCCAGCCGACGTCATTGCGCAGTAGTAGCGCGTCGAATTGTTATTTAAACGGTCCTGGGTTTTGGTCCCGACGGTGGCACTTTTAATTTTCGACAATTGGTTTCCAACCAATGGGTTGATAATTGTAGACCTAAATTGGATAGCAGCTGGAGGCTAGAAAGGAATGTAATGGTACAACAGGTGTGAGAAATACCAGGAATCCATTTATAGGTGCTCCAGCTGCCGCAATATAACTGAAAGATTGTTGAAAGCGGTGTTAAAGCCCTTTCAAATAAACAAGAAATCTCGGACAGATATCATAAATTCTCATATGGGTGCACTCCCAAATGGTGGTGCCGGTATTAGGTGCACCTACCAAAGACCTTCCGTCGTTTTCCAGCCACCTCCTTGTCAATTCTACTTGCCAATTGACATTTCTTGTTTGCAATTTTTTTCAAATGAAAAGATTGTATAAAAAAATCGGAACTATTGCATAAAAAGGTAAGATGGAATAAACTATACTCGTAATATACTTGACATGTTAAGCAAAAAGGACCTTCTGGGGACTCTGTAAATAAATGTTTTAGAAAGATGTTGGTTCAAGAAGAGGTCAACCGGAGTTCGCATTTTAAGGGTGTGTTTTTATACAGGAAGGTAAAATGATCATTATAGATTCAGAAAATCAGTCAAGTACAAAATGTTTCACAGTTCGCACAGTCAGACCTTCACCACCTACCAAGAAGGTCCTATTTTGCCCGATGGGCCACATGTGCTAAAAGCTTCTCTGTTTTTCACGAACAATTTAAAAGTTTTAATGTTAATCCGAATTGAGTTTTCTCAATTGTCGGCTTATCCCTCTAGGAATCTAGGAACTACGCGTATATGAATACGATGAGCTGAGTACCAGCTGCCCTAAATGATGACCATTACATGTAATTAAGAGTTCATAATTTAGTAAAATTTGACATGCATGACTTGGTCGCCATAGCAACAAATTTCAATATTGGAAGATTGTCTTTCTTTTTTCACAATATCTTTCATGTTCCACTTTCCATTTTTTGTCTTTCTTTTTTCACAATATCTTAAACTTTCCATTTTTTGTCTGTCTGGCAAATCAAGAACTTGACCTTTTAATCAAATGTTCAAATAATCAAAATGATACAATTGCAGGATACTTTTTTTTTTATTTAAAAATACTTGTTTTATCATATTTTGTCTTAAATGTTGTTAAATGTACTATTAAAACCTTTTGATAACGTGAAACAATCGCATGTGATGTTTCCTTAGGGTTAGGAATTAAGTATATTGTAGTATATCATAGAATACTATGTCTTCATTGCTTCTCTTTAAAGGATATCAGACATATTTGAGCTTGTGTCTGACCTGTGACATTTCTCGAGCTTTTCTAGAAGCATCAAGATTATTCCCTTGTTTTAGACAGTGATGATAAGTCTGTAGCTTATTAATCAGCGCAATGGTGAAAACTTTGATCAGACTGTGCAAATAAATAGACTTAGACTGATCTGAGTTTGTTGACTACTTTTAAGTAGATTTAACTATGTGCGATGAAACGAGGTTGAAAGGTTTCGCCGACGATATACCTAAATGTGCTGTTACGGGAAATCCAACAACAATTTTGAACATTCCTAGACAATGATAAAACTTAATTTATATCATTTTGTATGTTTTTGTAAATACAGTGTGGAGTAAAATTCTTTGCTCAGAAAAAATTCTGTGGTCTGGGAGGGATTCGATTCAGGGACCGTCTGATCCTTAAGCCAACGTCGTAATCACTAAGCCTCGGACTTCACAAGAGTTGGATACAACTAAGTACTTACAAAAATTAGCCGGTACCCTCTTAAACCTCTGATAGAGCTGGATTTCTTTTGTAGAAATACTCTCAAATAATTCTTTTTTTTTCTTTTTTTTCGAAAGAAAAAATACCTACTATACCATACCCTGATAAAGAAATTGCCAAAATGAACATCTAATTATCTTATACTGTATTATAAAGTCTTTAAGACAGTATTGCCAATGAGCGGCAAAAAAAAATAGTATCTCATATTATTTCAAGCTGATATACAACATTTAAGCCTCTCGCTTACGTTATACCAATTGTTCTATTTTGAGACTTGCATAATGAAAGCTTTTGAAACCAGTCAATGGTTTGATTTAAGGTAGTGTAACCGTAGAAGTTCTGGAACGCTTCGGATGTCACGAGTTTTAACAGTGTTAACCTAGGTTTCCTAATGATTCCATTTTAATATTGTGATTGATCATGAGTTCCGGAATGTTGCGAAAATTAAGGTCCACTACCTTAATTGTCATTCTGTAATAGTAACGTGTCATTGTAAGTACAAGCTGAAATGGGAACAACTGTCTAAATATTGCCCCGGTGGATGCACATATCCTTTCTGCCATTAGACTCCCAACTAGATGTCAGAAAGGGATGAAATTGTAGTACTGGTGTGAGAAATACCAAGAATTTACTGTCAGGTGCACCAGCTGTCGCGATATGACTGAAACCTATTGAAAGCGGCGTCAAGTCCCAAACAAACAAAATCTTTTTGCTGACTTAAAAAAAAAAACAACACGCTTTGTATTTACTCCACTGTTTTAGTTTGCAATTGCAGAACAAGATTTTTAGTTAAAGAGGTTTTATATGCATTTTTATTCTTGCATATCAATAATATAATAATAATAATAATAATAATAATAATAATAATAATAATAATAATAATTATAATAATAATGGATTTTATAATAATAAAGAATCTGCTTCGGATCCAGAATTTCTGTGATCGGGTTATATACAAATATCTAATATACAAATAAATGGGCTTCATTTTACGAGTATTTTGACTAAATGTTTTTCCATGAAAACTAAATCATTAGATTACATGGGGAGAGGGGGGTGGTGACACCCCCTCTCTCCCCCCCCCCCCCGAGCCCTAAACAAATTCTGATTCAACAAGTTAGGAATATATATAAATGTAAAAACAGCCTGCTAACACCTGTCTAAAATAATCGGGTAACTAAAAGAACTGAATGAAGAAAATGTGTTAATTCTACTTCACGTAACATTTACTTATGGAATTTAATTAACTAATTGGATCATAAAGGAATATATATGCAATACAATATTAATCAAGATGATATCTGACTTTGTCAAAATAAGCTTTGTCGTCTGCTACTACTTTCATTATGAATCAGTCTTAACCTTTTACAAAATGGGATAGGGTTAATACTAACTATTTTAATTACTGATCTTTATGCAATGTATAATTTACATTCAAAAATTTGTAATCTGGCATTCTTCGCATCATACAAGTAATAAACTTGGAAAATATCTAGAAAAGAGGACAAGTTTAAATACATTAGCTACGTGTAATTCAGAGAAACATTCTGGACCAAGAATATACCACAAGGGCTTGTTGAGTTAGTGTGGATGACCACTGCATGCAATTAAAATCCAATTTCATCCAACATATAAAATCCCTTCTGAGCCCCACAGATATACGACGCAGCTTATCAGCACACCAATTCAGGTCATAACGAGGCTGAAGCGCACCAAGAATGGTCATAGGGACAAATAGCTTTATAAACCGGTGAATAAAATATATGTTTCGGATATTCTGTTTTTGTGTTAACTGCGGTTTTTAAAAATGGATACAGGATCTGAGGTTCCTGATTTGAATACTACGGATGACATAATAGCGGTGAGTGTTTTACCTTGCGATGATCAATTATTGATACGGGTCACAATGTGGTTAAATAATTACTTTGGATTTTTTACCAGCACTCTGGTCTCGAACGGGACGGATATTAAGATATTTGAAAATTCCGATGTTTTTTCCCGTTAAGCAATTGCAATCACCTTTCTCTGACAGGACGGAAACCACGTCCAGGTGATTTTTGTACCATGGAATTAAAATATGTTCTTATTGAACATGACGGATACCACGTCATTTTTGAAATTCCGGGCTTTTCAGTTATGCAATTGCGATCACCTTTTCTGACAGGACGGAAACCACGTCCAGGTGATCTTTAACATGAAATTACATGGTCTAATTTAACATGACGGATACCACGTCAAGAAAAAAAAATCGTTATGCAATTGCGATCACCTTTTCTGACAGGACGGAAACCACGTCCAGGTGATTTTGAATGGATTTAAGTTGCGTTTATTGAAATGACGGATACCACGTCATCTTAAATTTCTATTGTTCCCGTTATGCAATTGCGATCACCTTTTATCCGACTGGACGGAAACCACGTCCAGGTGATTATTTTCGTAGCTATATTTTATTATTGTTACATTATCGCAAGGCCGCTGTAACTGCGACGTCGTGTTGCATGATTTAATCCATCGAAAAATTAAGGGCATACAGTCGGATTAAAGAAAACGCAGCCAAATGATCTACTTCCAAAAACTAAGAAAAGTAAAATCACACAATACTAATCATGATAGCGAAACTTATTATAACAATAATAAAGCCAAATGATGTCCATATCTTATAATATTCAAGGATAATTCCTGATTCGGGAATAATGTTTTTACAGGTGAGGTGTGAGGTTCCTGCTATGAAGGGAAAGGATCAACTACGATCTGCGAAAGACATGTTCCAGCAGCTGTCAAACATGGGGAAGGAAACCATCACATCGGAGACCTCTGAGTGAGCAGAGTTCACGAAAACAATTTCGTCTAAGAATGAGTCAATTAAATGCCTACAGAATGACGTTCGGACGATAAAGAGGTCGCGTCCTGACATGACCGATGACCCCATACCTGGGGCCAAGCGATTTCGACCAGATAGCCCGGAATCGCATTCCGCAGAGGATATTGACTGTTATTTGTCAGACGGGGATGAAAAGGGGGCCTCCGACAGGGCCGTTGAAGAATGGGAAGATATCACAGATTTCTTCATAGAAGAAACCGATTACGGGGATCCCATACCAGAAAAATTGGCGACTTTAGTTAACAAATCTCTTCGCTGCAAGACCAATAAAGCGAAGATGAAGGCATTGATGGAAAAATATATTCGGCCGGAAAACGTACCAAATCTCCAAGTGCCGAAAGTTGATGAAGTCCTTTGGAACCAACTACGGACAGAAATTAAGGCTTCGGATTTTGGCCAGCAAAATCTACAACGGGTACTTTGTCGCGCTTTAGTACCCGTAATACGGCTCATGGACCACGTAAAACACCAGGGAAGCAAGGACGTTAAGGAACTGGTTGGAGATATTTTCAAAATACTCGCCCAAGGAGTCGTAACGTCAAATGAACATAGAAGAGAGAAAATAAACAAAATCTTTTGCCGAATTTTAAGAAACTTTGTGAGAACCCACCATCCGCAACAAAATTATTCGGCGATAAATTGGATGAAGATATTAAGAAAATGAAAGAGGCAAAAACACACGAAAAAACTTACACACGACCGGCCACACAAGCATTTTTTATTGAAGAAGGGAGGGGGGAACAGACAACAACCGTACAACAAACGGACAACTGCCTACCCTCCCCGATACAACCAACCATCAAAGAATCACTACAATCATCGGAAACAACATCAAATGCAGGCTCAAAAACGAAACCGAAAATAGTCCAAGTAAGTAACAATATGAATATTTGCATCTGGAATACAGCGGATAATTTCCGTGGGGGGAAAACGGCTGATAATATCTCAAAATGGAGAAAAATCACAAACGATACGTGGACATTAAAAACTATTGAAGGCTGTAGTTTAGAACTTACGGACGTGCCAAAACAAACTTTTGTTCCACAACCAATCACGTTTAGTAACGAGGATAAGATTAAAATACGTAATGAATTAGACCGATTCATAGGATGTGGAATTATTGAACGAGCAACGGACCGTTTTGACGACGAATTCATTTCAAATATATTTTTTCGGTTTAAGAAAGATGGGCGCGCTAGAATGATTTTAAACTTAAAACATTTCAATGAACGCTACGTAGAGAAGACACATTTCAAAATGGAATCGTTAAAGTCGGCTTTGAGCATGATGAGGGAAAATTCTTATTTAGCTTCGGTCGATTTATCGGACGCTTATTATTCGATAAAAATAAAGGAACAGGATAGGAAGTATTTAAGATTTATGTTTGATGGCAAGAAATGGCAATATACGTCGCTAGTAATGGGTTACAGTCAGAGCCCTAAAATCTGGACAAAGATAATGAAACCCGTTTTCACATATTTACGGTCAAAAGGTCACAGCAGTGTGTATTTCATTGATGATTCGTGCTTAGCAGGCAATTCGTTTGATTCATGTCTACAAAACGTAAAAGATACAACCAGATTAATGGACAGTCTGGGACTTACAATAAACTTACAGAAGTCGGTGTTGACACCATGCAAGAAAATAGTTTTTTTGGGTTTTGTTTTATGCTCGATAACCATGACAATTACTCTTACTGATGATAAAAAAAGGTCGTTATTGTTAATGAGTGCACAATTATGTTAAAGACCAAAAGGGTAACAATAAGAATATTTTCTAAATTAATTGGGAGGCTTATCGCGGCCGAACCAGGGGTAACAAATGCATCGCTCTACATACGACCCTTAGAAAAGGTGAAAGATACCGAGTTGAAAAGACATATGGGAAATTTCGACAGCTACATGAATGTACCAGCAAGCGTTTATACCACTTTAAAATGGTGGATTGATAACGTCATGGGCAAATAATAACGAAAGCGCCCGAAATTGTTATACATACGGACGCTTCGTTACAAATGTACGGGGCGTTCAACGTAACAGAGAATACAAAAACCAATGGCTACTGGAGCCCTTCAGAGCAAAACATGCATATCAATGTATTGGAGTTGAAGGCCAGTGAAATAGGTCTCAAAACGCTTTGCAAGGACGCCACAAATAAACATGTACGGATTTACACGGACAACACTACGAGTTGTGCTTATATCAATAATTATGGAGGAAAATTTGATTCCCTTAATAACATCGCAAGAAACATATGGTTTTGGTGCATTGAGCGCAATATTCTCTTGTCGGCCGCACATATTGTAGGTACCGACAACAAGGAGGCGGACAAATTGAGTAGAAGCGTAAATGATGACATAGAATGGTCATTGAATCAACATGTCTTCGACGCAATACTTGCACTTTACCCAGACATGGAAATAGATTTGTTCGCGTCTTCCTTAAATGCAAAACTGAAAAAGTTCGTAACGAGACAGCCTTCCTTAAACGCGATAGCAGTCGCTGCGTTTACATTTAAATGGGCTAATCATTTCTATTACGTTTTTGCTCCTTTCAGTCTGTTGTCACGGATTATACAAAAAGTAGAACTAGACGGAACACGGGCAATAGTCATTGCTCCACTTTGGCCCTCACAGACATGGTGGCCAGACATCTTAAGACTAACTACGGACAACATTCTTGTGTTACCGGCAACAAAGGATATTCTCAGGTTGGAACACAAACCAGGCTTAATTCATCGTCTAACGAAGATGAAACTAGCTGCTTTCAGTATATCCGGCAAGCACTCGGACAGCGAGGCATACCGGAAAAGTCTCAAACCATTATCCTCAATTCATGGAGAAAAGGAACAAAATTACAGTACAGCTCTTATGTTAAAAAATGGATTCATTTCTGTGAGGGGAAGACAGATCCCCTTAATACGCCTATAAACTTTGTGATCGAATTTCTGACACAATTATATACAAAAGGTTTGAGCTATTCAACGTTAAATACCGCTCGATCAGCTATAAGCAGTTTCCTCAAATTAACTAGTAACGCGGATATACATAATGACAACCTAATCAGTCGATTTATGAAAGGGGTTTACAATGAGAAACCATCATTGCCCCGATACATACAGATTTGGGATGTGCGAGTTGTATTACAATATTTAAAGACGATGGATACTACATCGCTGCTCGCACTGTCATGTAAATTGGTCATGCTTTTTCTACTAGTTACGGCACAGCGGTGCCAAACGCTTCATGTTATAAAACTTAGTGATATTCATTATGAAGAGGACAGTATCACGATAAATATTTCTACATTAATTAAACAGAGCAGACCAGGAACTCGCATGGAACCGATTAATTTGAACGCATTTCCTAGTGACACATTGATATGCATTGTAAATACATTAAAGGCGTATATAACTCGAACTGAGAACCTAAGGAAAAATGACAATCTTTTAATTTCAACAACCAAACCACATGGTCCCGTTTCTAGACAAACTGTGGCTCGGTGGATTAAACTTGTGCTCAGAAAAGCGGGTATCGCACAAACGTACAAAGCACATAGCACTAGGGCGGCATCCACGTCCTATGCTTTTCAAAAAGGGGTGACTTTACAAACTATTGTCAAAACAGCAGGATGGTCAAACGCTAGTACTTTTCAGAAATACTATTACAAACAGATAGACAAAGTGAACAGTTCTCTGCAACAAGCTGTAATCGAATGATATTTTCGTGTGTGCTTTGATCCCTTGTAAATAAACCATATATAATGACTATATTTCTCAGTCATTGGCTCTAAACTATCTGTGGGGCTCAGAAGGGATTTTATATGTTGGATGAAATTGATAAATTAAGCTAGACTTACCTTAGTAAGGCGAAGGTTAATTGGGATTTCATCCACCATAAAAATCCCTCTGAGCTCACACACCCGCCACATCTTTGTACCCGAACCCCTTTTTAAATGCCTTCGAAATATTGCGTTCGTGGGCTCTAAAATATGACCTGAATTGGTGTGCTGATAAGCTGCGTCGTATATCTGTGTGAGCTCAGAGGGATTTTTATGGTGGATGAAATCCCAATTAACCTTCGCCTTACTAAGGTAAGTCTAGCTTAATTTATCAATTAAACAAACAGACGAGGCAGACAGCGGTTCCCTGACAAGTTTAATGAGATTTATTGACGGACAAATGTGCAGATAGGGCTTTTTTCACCCCAATCCCTAATGGACTTTTTGGCCAGAATTTCTCCGTATGGCAAGACAGCATAACAACAAACATAAGCTAACAATAGCTTTTGAACCGACTAAGAACCTAAAACTACTACATTTGTATCTTGTCACGAACCAAGGGTTACGAACGTTTTACTTATCTTCGATTCGAGACCCATTGACTCGTGAAGATGCATTTCAAATAGTACTCTTGGAAACTGAAGCGGCCTCAAAATCAATCAATCAGGCGATCAGGCAATCAATTAATCAATCAATCAATCAATCAATCAATCAATCAATCAATCAATCAATCAATCAATCAATCAATCAATCAATCAATCAATCAATCAATCAATCAATCAATCAATCAATCAATCAATCAATCAATCAATCAATCAATCAATCAATCAATCCTGTGAAGAGACAACTGAATTCAGCCGAACAAGCCTAAATGACATTGACAATCACTTTAATGGTATTTCAGTTGAAAGACGCGTCACCTTCGGTGTAACAGCAAAGTAGATTGACAAAAAAGTCTATGCCTAGGCTCACGAACTTAAAAGCCCCACGATCGGATGGAAAAGGAATTAATCGAACCGCCTATACATAATGTTTGAGCTCAAACCTAACAGATAGTGACTTTGAAATGACCGTGTCGCCGGGATTGCCTGAAAACTTTTTTTCAGATTCCTGAGATGTATCCACATGTGATTGTTTCAGTAGTCTGCTTTGTCTTTCAAATAGCTTATCAATAAGACAAATCTCATGTTTAGATTACATTATGAAACAATCGCCAAAGCCTGACTCAGGTCTAATTTCCTTGAAGGCCGAACATATCTTCCGTTTAGGATATTACTTTTTCACGATCCGTAACAGATCAAGTTAGGCCTACGTGCAAAAAGACGATGGTTCGCAATTTTTCTTTCGTTTCATTAAGAAGTCAATTAGAATATAATTTGGCTGAGTCGCCGCCCGGGGGCGGGGTTTCAATGATTCGACGTGGCAGAGGGCATATGTCAGTTCCGTTTTCCATGCAATATCCTGCCGCTTAGGCTCAGTGGTAAGACAAACAGTGTATCTCAGTTAGATCAGACTGCATAACTGTGTGACTTATCTTAGGATATACTGTCTGCTGGCACAAATTCGCGGCTTTGTTCACAATAGATATATGTCTTGAAAAGCAGGCGAATGGTTCATTTTGAAATTCTCCTCAGAATAAATGAAATATACCGAACCAAAAGTTCTATGCGGTCACCTTACATTTCTCTTCTTTTACCACAATGTGATGCTTTTAACTTGAATCAAGAACTTCACCTTTCGTAAAAAATGATCATTTAGCCATCAACTTGTCCAATTCTATTGTAAAATTAAGAATAAGGGACTGTTTAACCCTTTGCTGTTTATACCCTGCTTTTTACGTGCCTGTGATTTTATGATCGAGAAAACATTGTGAAAAAAGAAGAAATTGCTTCTGACAAGCAATTTCTTCTTTTCACACTATTTACTACCATACTGAATGCTTATTTTTCAAATTACATCCACTTTAAGTTTTCGTCTGCAAAACCTTTGAATTTGGACAGGTCCAAAATTTTGTAAAACAGGAAAGGGTTAAGAAGGAACTGACAAAGGACGATCGGTGCCCTCAATTTCAAACGTCACAAAAGTGGCAATTTTTAGAAAAAAAAGAAGAATTTTTCGACCATTGAAAAACGCAAATTCTACTATTTCAAAAGTTTGATGATCAAATGTAAAGCCAGGCGGACTTCTACCCCCCTCCCCCATAAATGAATAAATAAATACATAAATACATAAATAAAGAAAGAAAGAAAGAAAGAAAGAAAGAAAGAAAGAAAGAAAGAAAGAAAGAAAGAAATTTTTGTGAAGCAATAAAAGTTTTGCCTAGATTTTTAGATATTTTGGATTCTTCTGATGTTGAAAATGATTTCAACTATATAACATATTGAGAAATGACATCCGCCCATAAAATGCATATTTTCATCCAATAACAATAAATTTTAATAGTCTGATAAAGGGTCACTCGAGGATCATTCATGTAAAATTTCAATGGTATCCATCAATTACATCCTGAGAAAATGACTTTCAAAGTTTCCCCAATATAACACATAGAGAAATGACCTCCGCCCATAAAATACATATTTTTCATCTGATCATAATAATTTTTGGTAGGCTGATAGAGGGTCACCAAAGGATTATTCCAATGAAATTTAGTTGATCTCCATCATTTAGATTATGAGAAAATTGATTTTCAAAGTTTCCACTATATAACACATAGAGAAATGACCTCCGCCCATAAAATACATATTTTTCATCCAATCACTATAATTTTTGGTAGTCGGATAAAGGGTCTCACAAGGATCATTCATGTAAAAATTCATTGGTATCTATCAATTAGAATCTGAGAAAACTCACTTTTTACCATTTTTGGAAATTAGCCACGCCTATTAAATCCATGTTTTTCATTGGATCCAAATTTCTTGGACAAATTTGAAAGAGGGTCACCCATGGACCATTCCTGTGAAGTTTGGTTGAAATTCATTCAGTAGTTTCTGAGGAGAAGATTTTTAAAGAAAAAGTTTACGACCGGACGCACGGACGGACGCACGACGGACAAAACGCCAACGTGAAAGCCAATGGAGCTAAAAATTACCCCAACCCACCAATGTTTACTTTGAAAATGAGGGTCCCCTTTCCATGCTTTCTTCGATTTATCATGTCTAAAGATTTCTTGTCAAATTTCTTTGCTGATTTTATCACGCTTACTTCATGAATTATTTGGCGATATTACTCAGGTAGAAGCGGCTAGAAACTATTCTGTATATATTACCTACCGGTAAATGGCCACTTAGAAGTTTTTAAGATTCAGTGTAATTTGGATTCCTGTTGAGGCGTCACTGTTCTCTCACAACCATTCCGTAGTCTTTCTTCTGTATGATCCGTAACAGTTACAGTAATCTACTTGACTGGTGAATCGTTTGGGTCTAAATTGCTCAGCCCCGACCGTTCGCCCAAATAAGTCGCATAGGAATACAAAAAATGGCTCAGAATTCCTTCCTCGAAGTTAACGCGTGCTTGTCATCAATTTTGCACATGCCAGCTTGTTAATAACTTGTAACTATACAAATCATCACCAATATTGACGTAATCGAAGAATTTGAAATGATTTTGAAAATAATAATAATAATGACGATGTTAATGAGAATGAGGCGAAGACGTCCAAATTAGCGGTGCATATATTTCTCATTCTTTTTATGGTGATGTTTTGGTCATGTATAATTTGATTACAAAACGCAGTAAAACACTGCGTTTTGTAATCAAATTATGATATGATAAATTCAACCTTCTGTTGATTTTGTTCTTCGCCGCGTGACGTCAACTTAATAAAATGCACGTGTTGCTATTGGCTACGTACATGTAACAACCCGCGTGCAAAACGAGGCGCTTAAATTTATCCCGGGGTCTATTCTATGAATAGCTCGACATGACAACTGACGACTTTCATCAAATAAGTAAACAGAGACGTGTTTGTTTGGACATCTCAACGGAAAAAAGAATTTGATATCTAGATTTAGATCCGCGCGTATATGCTCTAGAATTCCTGTATATTGGACACTTAAAAAACTGCGTATAGCGAGTAATAAACAACTAGAAATATTAACATTTGAACATTTCATCTATTTCAAATAAACATGTACATGCTATCTCATAATAAAAGATTTTTTTTAAAAAGATACAAGAACAAAGCAACATTAAAAGCATTTCAAAAGTTTATCATTAAGCGTTTATTGTATTCAAATTCATATTCAGTATAATTTCTAAACCATGCAAAAGCGAACGAACCAAAACGGACGACACATTATTTAAGAAATATTTTATGCCAAGGCATAACAATTTTCAGAAAGCCCCGCGTTCAGAATAACGAAACGTGGAAAGCTGCTTGCAATTTATACCCCGCTTTGCACGTGAACTTGCGTGCAAGGCGGGGAATAATTTGCAAAATAGTTTACCACGTTTTGTTCAATGATCAGGGCCCGAGATTATAAAACTTTTCTCAGGCTCAGGCTCAATTTCTCAAATTTCTGTTTCATTACTCATTCAAATGTATAAACATAAAATATGATATCAATAAGTTGTTATAAATGACAAATAATTAATATTAATTTTTATTTACATACATTTATTTTAATTCAAAATTTGAGAAATTTGAGCCTGAGCCTGAGAAAAGTTTTATAACCTCGGGCCCAGATTATCGCAGGGCTGAACGCAGTATTTTTCTTTGTGTCACGGTGCGATTTATGACGAGCGAATGTAATTACTTTCAGTATTCTAAGAAATTATTAAACGGGATTTTGCTGGTAAAATATTATTTACAAAATAAGAATGACATATATGACATATATCACATATGTGTTTGTAAAATAAGTCAAAATAAATTGCTTACATAACTACGTTTTGGGTTCGAGTTTTATACCAACGTTTGTAGTAGTAACTGGGTCGTACTTTAGACTGTAATTTGTTAAAATATGAGCTAATTTTATCCAACAGTCATGCAGTTGCTTGTTCTGTACAAAATGACCATTCTCCACAATGTTTTGCTTTACCACTATAGCTATGGCAGTCTTATGTTGCTTAATTCATTGTGCTCATAAATAGCTTCAATTTGATATATAATATACCTGGACATTTGCCTTTTTCTTGGCAAATGAAGTGTTTTAAAATTGGGCCTCAAACACTTTACATGAACCTTAAATACAGTTAAGAACATCGTGAAATTGACAAGGTGAATGATTTTAGAATTATTTCGGAATGAAATTAAATTGGTGTGTGGAGCGAATTTTGAGTGAAATTAAAGGGAGGTAATCCAATATTGCTAATTTTGCTCAAGATGACTAACAAAATTAGCGATATTAATTACCTCCCTTTAATAAAATATACGTACTTTTCTGTTTGTACGTCTTCTTGTACCAATCAGGCACTTGAAAGTCCACACCAGCTTATAAAATCGTAGAATAAATGGATCGATTTGAATTTATTGTCGAAACTCTTGAACGATTTTTAAATGTTTTCTAATAATTTTGAGCGTTTTTGATCGATTTGAGTGAGTGATTGGAATGAATGAATGGAGCGCTGAGTGAATGATTAAAAATAATTTTGACCGGAATGAGCGTCAATTTCACGATGCTTTTAACTGTAACTGTCATTGAAACCATGGTTACTAGACGAAATAACTTTACGTAATAGCATGCTCTATTGAGATTAAAACTTTCTCAATCTCTGAGTTATATCGCGGCGGCTGGAGCTTCTCACAATTGATCCTGATATTTCTAACACCAGTACAACCGTTAATTTTTTCCTTACCTCCAGCTGCATCCAACATGGGTTTTTACGATTATCAACCCATTGGTGGGAGACAAATAGTCGGAAAAGATGAGAGGCGCCGTCGGGGGGCAAACCCGGGAAAAAAACTTTCTTGCTATCTCACTTACTTTTGAATAATTGAAAATACAGGTCTATAATTAATTTTGTTATTTATTGTAGGTTAAAATAAAATCAACGTTAGGCGCCAACGTCATGTCTTTTTTAAAGATATTTTTAAAGATTTTACAATTTTCAGAGATCAGAGATGCGTTTGAATGCGCCACTCGTGAAAATATAGATTTTGTTGTTCACCCAATGAAATATAAATCGATCTTACACTGAAACAAACGTCTATATTATTTCTTTGATGCAAAAATAGACTAAACGTGGAAATTCTGAGTCTTATTTTCTTTATTAACATCTTTTTGCACGTGATTGCAATGTAACGTTAATGGTGACGTCATTTATATGGCTCCACTTACATAATATCCAATGGGGTGAAATAAAGGAAAATGCGTAAAAGTTTTTATGAATTTTCAATGGTTTAGCGGAAAGTTTATCAAATCAAAATCAATAATACACCGAAAAGAACGAAATAGATAATGATAATTATGTTAGCGTCTTTTCTCATAGCCGAGACCAGCTCTGAGTTCAGGATAAAATAAAATAATTTAACAAAAAACGGTGCAAAAATGGTTGTTGGTAATTCCCAGCTTTGCACGTGCACTTGTCTGTCAAGTAGGAAATAATTTGCAAACAGTTTACGGCGTATATCACCTAAACGCGGATAGCATTGAGCCAATTATTTCTGGCCCCGAGCTGATAGTAAACAATAGGACCAGTCTACGCCGGGGTAGGAACCGGACTAGAAATAACTTGGCCCAATGATATTTAAGACATTACAATGATATTCTATTCATCATGCAGTCATTTATCAGGGTGTTTATATTATATATGGTACCGTTTAAATTTAAGAAATTCAGGTGAAAGTGGTTCAGGTTATAATCATGAGTATGCAAATTGTTTCTAAAAAATAGAATGTCTGATATCATTTTATGTTATCAGGCAGGTGATATCAGGCCAATACAGGCTTAGCTGCATGATGCCATTGTTTATCAAAGTTCTACCACGTAAGAAGTCCATTCTTTCATTGGCCCGTAGAACGATAAATCGGAATTGTTTTTATATAAGAAGTCAATAATTTGGCTAGCAGACTCTTGATTCCCACATACGATTCGTTGTTGAACACTTTAGCTGTCTTTCTTGAACACTCGTACACATTTAACGTCACCAATCCACATCGTCTGAAAAATAGGTCTTTGATAAGACACGATTCACAAACTATTAATACAGTTGGAAACATCGTACAATTGACAAATTGAATAATTTTGGAATGATTTTAATGAGTGGGAGTTTAATGAATTTCAAAGGAGGAAAAACGAAATCGCCAATTTCGTCGAATTGGACGAAAATAGCGATATTTTTTTACCTCCCTTTGATAGAATCTACGTGCTTTTCTGATTTTGTGTCTTCACGGACAGAGCAGACTATTCAAATAAAACGAGAAAGCCATGAATGGCTTGAGTTGCTCCATAGGCTTGAAATTCTTGTAAAAGCAAATCAAAGTTTTTTGACTTGATGTTTAGATATTTTGGGTTCTACTGATGTTGAAAATGATTTTCAAAATCCACTATATAACATATAGAGAAATGACCTCCACCCATAAAAGACATATTTTTCATTTGATCACAATAAATTTTGGTAGACTGATAAAGGGTCACCCAAGGATCATACATGTAAAATTTAATTGGTATTCATCAATAAGAATCTGAGAAAACTCACTTTTTACCATATTTGGAAATTGGCCACGCCCATTAAATCCATGTTATCAATTGGATCAAAATTTCTTGAACAAATTTGAAAAAGGGACACCCAAGGATCATTCCTGTGAAGTTTGGTTGAAATTCATCCAGTAGTTTCTGAGGAGAAGATTTTTAAAGAAAAAGTTTACGACCGGACGGACGGACGCACGACGGACACAACGCCATGACAATAGCCCCAGTGGCCGTCGGCCAGTGGAGCTAAATACCATGCAGTTATTTGATCCATTTAATGGAATGTTGGTCATTTTGAACGAGTTCTATGCATTTTTGAACACTTTCGAATCCCTTTTTATTGATTGGAGTGGGTGTTTGGAATGAATGAACACTGAATGAGTGATTTTGAATGGTTTTGATCGAGATGAGTGTCAAATTTAAGATGTTCAATTACTTTTGATTTTTGCCATTTTTTCTCGAGAAACAACATATAATATTGATATAAATAACAACTTATTAATATTATCTTTTATTTTCATACATTTTTTTTAAAAAGTTTAGATTTGAGAAAATTCTCAGTTGAGTCTGAGAAAAGTTTTATTACCTCGGGCCCTGGATGAGAACATTGATAGTTTAAGACACCAATGTTCATATTCTTCTAAACTTAAACCAACTTCTAATCTGCCACTCAAATAGAGAACGAATAGTAATGCTGAATAAAGTTAAAGATGCAACTATTTGATGAGTTTCGATAGCCCATTCACTTGGTAAATAGCAAAACCAAAGTTCATAAAAACTCTCCAGGGAAAGCAATTTAACTTGCATGAGAACATGGGTACCCCCAATTTCAAAATTAACATTGGTGGGTGGGCTAATTTTAACGAATTCAACTCATTTACGAAAATGAACGTCTTAAATAATGTGAATGAGAGCGTTATATATATAATATCCCGTTTTTGAATGGTTTGGAATGAATGATTGGAGCGTTGAGCGAGAGATTTAGAATGGTTTTTGATCGGAACATCTGTCAATTAAACGACGTTGTCAACTGTAAATCACATTTGAGGCTCGGGTCGAGCTTTGCTGCAATTTTCGTGGAAGACAGAAACTCTAGAAGAGAATCATGCCTAAGTTAGCCAAGTAAGCCAATTTTTTAATATGATTGAAACTACACTTTCTCATATAACCTCCCTCACTCCACATCTGGCCCCATTCGTTTTTCTTTGTATTTTTAGAAAAAAAAAAAAAAAAAAAAAAAAAACGAAAAAACAAAAACATTTCTTTGTAGTTCCATCATAAGCCTCTTTGATCCAAGTTCATATTTATAAGTGCTGATTAAGAATACAAAGACAGGAGACTTAATTAAAACTTTTGCATTGTCTGTCGCATTGAATACCCTTTGAAAAAAATACTGTAAAGAAGAGTCTGGCAGCCAGACTATACCCCTTGTCTTCTGTAATTAACATCCATCAAAGATATGTGACCCGTCACACGAATAGGAACCATCTAGGAAGTGCGTAAAGTGCCGACCCTTGTCAGACTGCGCGGATTGCGCAGACTGACTTGGGTCTAAACTTTTCACACTTTACTACTTTTCTGAATCTAGAGTAATCAATCTACATTACCGTGAAAGAATTTTTGAAATGCTAACTGTGGCTTGCCTGTTCTAATCTCCTTTTAAAATATTTAGATTACGGAGTTCCAAGATGGTCCCTTTTTGCGAGACGGGTCACAATTTATGTTTGTCTTACACATGCATAAAAAACCGCAATGAAAATAGACGCTATTTTCATTGCGGTTTTCTATGCATGTGTAAGACAAGCGGTACTTTTTTTTTATTTTGGCGTTCCAAAATCAAAATTTTTGGGTGATAAAACCGTAATAGCGAAACCGCAACATTTCGAACCTCGTGAACTTTCACAATATTGACCGAGGTTTCCTAATGAAAAGTGCATTACTTCTGAAACGCTGCGGAACTATCACGGGTCCACTACATTAAGGTACATGAAACTTGTTAATGTGAAAAAAGAATCTGCTACCCGATTCTGTTTGAGAGAAGATTACTTTAACCCCATTTTGAATAGAAAAGTTATTCAGCTCGCAAAGGCTCGCTTAATAGCATTTCTATTCTAGACTCGGTTAAGATCAACTTGTCTCAAACAAAGCCTCATGACAGTTCCTATAAATGTAGTACCCGTTTTCGGGAATACTAAATCTTAGGAACGGGCAAGTTGCGACAAGGGGGTGTTGCCTATTCTTAAGAATGGTCAAACAAGCGTTTATATCAACATAACGTGTCTTAAAACATATATACCTGAACTAATTCATCGTTGACTCGTTCTCGATGGAATTTCTGTGGTTTATGTTTGTCCGGTTCCAGAGGCGTCGCTTCTGTTATCAATTTGTTGTCTTCCCACTTCGAAAAACACTGGAAGATAAAACGCAATTGGAATTTAATGTTAAAAATATGATGGTTCCCTGTCCCTTGACTTTTTAGCTCCACTTAATAAAGAGAATTTTAAGTCATCTTGTACATCGATCTCTATCTGATGAAATTTCAATCCTGCTGAAATATATTTGTGTGTCCGATTTTCCTCCTTTGTTAAAAAAAATCTTATCTCTTTCTATCTTTTTACTCTATTTGATTGGTTTCATGCATATCGAACGAATCATGCGCTCAAGCGCTTCCCTTTTTTTTTTACATTTTACATAACCAAATTGTAACCAGAGAGCACTGGATGGCTTGAGTCGCTCCAGGGGCTTGAAATTCTTGTAATAGCAAATCAAAGTTTTGACTAGATTTTTAGATATTTTGGGTTCTGCTGGTGTTAAAAATGCTTTCCAAAGTTTTCATTATATAACATATAAAGAAATGACCTCCGTCCATCAAAGACATATTTTTCACCCAATCACAATAATTCTTGGATGCATGATAATGGCTCACTCAAGGTTTATAACAATGAAGTTTGATTGATATCCATCCATTACAATCAGAGAAAATGATTTTCAAAGTTTCCACTATATAACATAGAAAGAAATGACCTCCGCCCATAAAAGACATATTTTTCATTGGATTACAATATTTTTTGGTAGACTCATAAAGAGTCACTCAAATATCATTCCAGTGAAATTTGGTTGATACCCATCAATTACATTCGAAGAAAATGATTTTCAAAGTTTCCACTATATAACATATAGAAAAATTACCTCCGCCCATAAATCACATATTTTTCATCCGATAACAATATTTTTTTGTAGACTGATAAAGTGTCACCCAACAATCATTCGTGTAAAATATAATTGGTATCCACCGATTAGATTCTATAAGATTAAGGATTCTTTTGTACATTAAGAGATTGACCCTCTACAAAATCTAAGTCTTTACAAAACAAAGGGCAATACCTCCAATATTATTCAAGCAAGAGTTGTAGTTCTTATGCAATGCACTTCTCCTCCATGACATCTATCCACCCATAAAGTTTCAAATTGATAGACATTATACTTAAGGAGCATCAAAAATAACAAAGGACAATAACTCAAAAAATTATGCGAGCAAGAGTTGTAGTTCTTGTGCACTGCACTTCTCCTCCATGAGATCCTTCCACCCTTAAAGTTTCAAGTTGATAGCTATTATACTTTAGGAGATATGTTCCCGACAAAATCTAAGTATTATGAATAACAAATGGCATAACTCCAAAATTATTGAAGTAAGAGTTGTGGTTCTTGTGCAATGCACTTCTCTTCCATGAAATCTGTCCACCCGAAAAGTTTCGGGTTGATAGCTTTCATACTTAAGGAAATATACTCCGGACAAAATCTAGTTATGAAAATAACAAAGGGCATTAATTCCAAAAGTATGCAAGCAAGAGTTGTAGTTCTTAAGCATTACACTTTTCCTCCATAATATCTATCCACCTATAAAGTTTCTAATTGATAGCTATTATACTTTAGGAGATATGCTCCGAACAAAGTGCAAGCATAAAAAATAACAAAGGGCAATACCTCCAAAATTATGCAAGCGATAGTTGTAGTTCTTGTGCACTGCATTTCTCCTCCATGAGATCCATCCACCCTTAAAGTTTCAAGTTGATAGCTATTTTACTTTAGGAGATATGCTCTGGACAAGTTTAGTGACGGAACCTCGGATCCACGGAATGACGGAACGACGGAATGACGGGCGGAGACTATTAATATATCCCTTCGCCGAAAACGGCGGCGGGTAATATATATCATTTATAGTCATTTTGTGTATGTTTGTTTTTATGGACTAATCAGACGATTTAAACCAATCACCAGCCAATAAAAATGTCGAAAGAATAAAACATTTAAAAAAAAACACTATAATTTGAAATAAGTCTCGGAAATATTTCACAATATTATGAATATGGTGTGGTATTGCACTATACCTTACATTTATTTAAAAAAAAACCCAGACCAAACCGGTTTGACATGTATGATGACAAAATAAACAGAAATTGTTTGTTGTTTTTTTTCAAAAGAGCCCTATTTATTTTTCATCGTTTTGGAAACAAGTTCTTACAACTTAGATTAATCTCTCTCGATTCTACTTCCTGGAAAATTCACCAATACTCGCGCCGAATGTGTTGGCCAATGAAATCACCAAGATCGATAGCCTCTCCCGGGAATCGAACTCAGGACCTTTGGGTCTAGAAGCCGACGCTCTACCTCTAGACCACGGACACCACGAGTTTTATATCTAAGGATGGAGAAGTACCTAAAAGGTACATTTGTCTACATTCTGTTCAAATTTAGGTAAAATTTATTCAGCCGTAATGAAGTTGTTGGTTTTTAACAAAATATCCATTTTCCATATTGGTTTGGCGATGGGGCCTCTAATTATGTGCCAATGCTTGTGCTCATCTACAGCTTTGAAAAATCTTTTCAACCCCCCCTTTTTTTTCTTTGCAAATGACATCAGCATTAAAATTGGTTTAAAAAAATCCTTTACATGAACCTTAACATTGACCTTCCTCAAAAGATCTAGTTCCAAGAAAGCTATGCTATTCCAAGAAATCTAAGTTAAAGATTATTTGACGCAGACTTTTTGTCAAAGGCTTCTTGGAGGTTCCCAATTTGGCACATTGTCGCAAATAATAACGTCTCGCTCGTGGGTTTCTTTCATTTATTTTCCCCTAGGACAAATCCGATTATTGCTGATGTCGCGAACACAGCGTGGGATGAATATTGTTCAGAAATTGTTGCCTGATGTAATCTGGAACCAATAACCTAAAGGTCACTTCCTGTTAGCTTTATATTTAAGCTCCGGGAGGAATTCAAACCGTTGATATTGTTGTTCTAATTAGTAGGTTTAACTTATTCAATTATGATGGCCTAGTGCACAAATATTGGTATACCCTTTCCTCGACAACCACGTACTGCATTTTGCTATGTCTAGTCTTGGGGTAGTCTATCACTGAGTGAAAGTAAGCATGGCAAATTTTTCCTGCAGTTGAAAACATCGTGAAATAGACACTTACTGCGATCAAAACCATTCTAAATCGCTCACTCAACGCTACTTTCATTCTTTCCAAACACTCACTCAAAAACGATAAAAAAGCTCCGAAATTATAGGAAAACATTTCTAAATCCTTCAAATCGATCATTTTTTTTATTCAAATCGATCAAATTATTCTACAATCTTATTGATCGATGTGGATTTTAAAGTGTCTGAAACACATAGGAACTTATTCAATTGAACAAGAGATTTCATTTGTTTATGTGGATTTTGAAACGTCTGGTTTGTCAAAGTGTAGGAATGAACATTTTGGTAGAACAATCCATAGAATCTTGCCTAAAGGGAGTTGATAACTATTGCTTTTTTTCGTTCATCAAGAACGAGATGTACAGTTGTAAATAACCTCCCTGTAATTTGATCCAAATTCATTTTCTCAACTCATTCAATTTGGTTCTAATGACATTCAAGATTAATTCATTTAATCAATTTAGCAACGTTTCCAATTGTACTACGCCGTACTGACAATAGGCTTTTTATTCGGATATGTCAGCTTAAAGGATATGTGTGTCATGATAAGTTCCATTTTTACATGTATTTCAATCTGGAGTGTAATTTCCCCTTATGACCCTCTTGTACTTTCGTTTCGTACAAGGGAGGGCTGTTGATAGGGGAAAAATTAGTTTGAAAGTATAGATTAACATCATCATTAACAATTACAGGGAAATAATTCTCTTCTCATAAAATCCTTGGTCAATCGAAGCCTTGTACAATAAGCTTTAACAGAGTTAGGTCAGCGGAGCTTTGACCGGCCAATAATGATATTTTAATTCAGAGTTAAAACATTTAAAATGAAAAGCGAAATAACAGTTGTACTTGAATATTATGGCTTATCTGGATCATCACTACCCGTAGATAAGGCAGAATAAAGAAAAAGAAATTATGATCCAATACATCCTGACCCTTCTCACGCGGCTCACGATATAATTGTAGTACACCATGATATGTGGTACAGTGTAGACGGAGATCAGCTTGCACAATTGCACAAATTAGCATTCTGATGTCAGACTGCATTGTCTACTTTCTAAATCATTTTGGAAAATTAATGAGCTACATTGTACACTGGCCTAAAGTCCTAAAATGTGACAATTTGTTCGAATTTAAAATAAAAAACAGAGTAGGGATTATTAAAAATTGAGCATACACATTTATATGATAATTTCATTTAGCTCTCATTATTTGGTTATAATTGTATTTGTGTAAATGTAAATGTATTCCAATGTTGCGACTCATTGCTCGCTGTGTTCCTCTGAAATGTTATTAGACATTGGGTTTTGTCTGTAATATTGTCTCTGATGTACAAAACAATTTTAAAATTAGTCAGAGTGAGGTGAAATCACCCTGCACAGTTGTGTAGTCTGATCTTGGTATACACTGACTACGTTCTAGCTCATCATTTATCAAGGTAGAATGAAAGATTTTCTCAAGTTGCAATTTCCTAACAAAAGTTATTAATCATCAGTTTGATAACTCGCGGGTATAATAGATAAATGATTGTTGTTATGACCTGTTGTGATCCTAGGCCTGTATAAGATTATGTTATACTTTTTTACTATCGTTTGGTAACATAATGTAGATTTATATATCCATTTTTCTACTAAAAAATGAATAACCTGTCATTCATTAAATTGTTTTCTTTATTTCGGCCTTTAAATGGCAGAATATGGAATGTATTAATAGATCATTTACAAAAATATATGCATCACGTGATCCAATATCTATAAATAGACCAACCATGGGTAAAAATGAGTAACACGTGCTGTTCCTAAGTATATAGTTTCCGAATTTGAGTGGGTGATCTAGGGTCAATTTTTCGCCTGTATGGAGAGAACTGACCCTTTATCACTCAGGCTTTTATTTGTGATTAGAATTCGTCGTGAGTTTTGGAAGCTGCATAACTACGGCCTTGGTCAGACCGGGGTTTAGAGAATTTGGAAGTAGCGATTACTGGCTTATTTGTAATTGGTGACCGCGCTCTGTATGTATGTTTGCTTGTTAGGTTACTCTTTATTCTTCTATCGCACTTTACATGTCGTAACTACTCAAAACATACTGTTTCATTGCTGAGACGCGGTATGTGTAAAGTACTAATATAACCTAGATTTGAGTAAGCTTAAATGTTTTATGCAGCATTGTCTACTTTTTCATGTACTCATTTATGTATCAAAAAATGGCAAAAATCTTTCTCGTTTTAAAACAGTTGGTATTCAAAGAACATATTCAGAAAGTCTACCATAATTATCACTTTCCCTAGTAAAAAACGAATTAGAGTTCAGCATCTCGTTTGTTACAAAAAGTCGTAAGTACAGCTGACAAAAACTGTAGATACGAATTTTTGTTTCTGTCGACGTTACAATAAACAACTATTATGAAAGAAATAATAGAAACCTTATCCCTACTCAATGCTCGCACATCACATAAAGAGCAATGTTTACTTTCTTTTTGTTGAGCTTATATTCTAGTACTTTGTTTTATTTTGTGTATAGTTTTCTCCTAACTACTTTCTTTTTATGCATACTCTTTCAGCTTTCTTCTTTCTTCTTTTTTGAAATTGAGAGTCAAAAGGGATGTTCTACAGGCTTATTTATCAAAAAGTTAATATACAGTACACATGTAAATATCTGCCAATGCTGTTTGTTCGGCAAACTGGTTAATAGTCTCTCTGCACACATACCAACATGGCCGGATTGAAAAATAAATTGAAATCTAAAAGTTTGCCAACATACAGATTGACAGGCCGGTTTAGGATTTTTGGTGAACGAACGTCGTTCACCAGTGTTATATACCATGTCAGGAAAATCATGTTGGATGTTAATACATTTGAAATAAAGTAGCGCCTCTTAAAATTCAATTTAGTATCTTTCAATATTTTTCTCCGCAAAGTCACTGTTTTCTTCTTTAATGGCGTGATACTATTATTCTTTATCAAGTGAAAATAATGAAAATTCGCCTTGAAAAACACAAAATGATCTTGCAGTGTTTATCAAAGGAATTTTTGATCGGCGGAAGCTTGTAGAGATTTTAAAGCAAAAAAAAAAGTTTGTGTCTAGACACCGTAGAGACAGATACTATGTTTTTGACCCAAGCCTTCGCTGGTGCAACTTGTAGTAATTAGCCGGAAATACGTGTTTATTTAGGTCATGTCCTCTTGAACTTACATTCGGCAATACTCGGGCGATCTCCGACGGCTCCGATTTAAATGTAGGTTAGAGGAATCGGCCGAGTTGAGACGAATGACACATCAAGACACCTTGTGTCATTAGAAACGGTAACGCGGTTTTACATAACTTTTCAACTAACGACAGTCAGTCTCGAGACGGGTTTTAAGAATGATTCGACATGTGTTTTACATGTACAACCTTTCTTGTACTTTTATTTAAATAGGGATGAACGCCGCTATTAAGATTTTTCTGTAAAATTGCGTTGGCTGAAATAGGGCTTGTAAGGATACACTCGAATATTCGGTGAACTTATTCCCAGCGAAAACGTTTCGTATTCATCTGTCTCAGAAGCGAATATTGCCGAATACCAAATGCGACAGGCACGGAAGATATTTCATTGGGGCCATTCTACTTTTCATTTTTTCAATCTGTAAAACCATATCAATTCAAAATTCTATTTGAAAATTAAATAGATGATAGCTAAATATTTTACTCTAGATACCACTCCAATTGACGAGTAGATATTGCCGTTGTCAAGGGGGGACCAGATCCGTCATGCACTTGTGTACAATTCGACAGGCGGGTTTAGTGCTTAAATTATTCTGGAAAAGTCACTGCGTTTTTTACAGAAATCATAAAAATCTTAATCGATGAATAAAAAATGGCCCCATCCTTCCCAAAATACGTTTAGAATTTGTTAACTACAGTTTAAGAAAAAACTAGCTCCGAGCAGAAGTCTAATATCAGCCGCAATACTGTAATAAGATATCGATAGTGAGTGATTTTACAAGCATCCAAACTCTTGAAGGTAAACAATAGGTTCTCGTGCAAAAAATAAACCGACAATTGTAAGGATTCTCAATTCTTTTTGGAAAGAAAGTCGGAAGGAAAAAAACATTGTATTATACTTAAACATAGTCATAGACATAGTCATGCAATTATTACCGCCCTTTAAAAAATAAACTTCTTAAATAAGATTCTAATTCGCTTTTGATGTAGAAATTACGTTACAAAAATAATATTTTTAAAGACTTAGGAATTTACATATCTGATGATGGCTCTTGGGAATGTTACATAAGGAAATCTCTGGAAAAAGCATGGAACAGAATAAATATGATGCGAAAACTTAAAAAGCGATTAGATAGAAATCCCTTCAAATTGTTTATTTCTCATTCATTCGTCCACTTCTTGAATATGCTGATGTCATCTGGGACAATTGTCAACAATACTTAAAAGATCAATTGGATAAAGTGCAAACTGAAGCAGCAAGAATAGTAACGGGTTGTACGAAATTGACTTCTCTCGTTGATCTGGTAAAAGAATCTGGCTGGGAAACATTACACGAAAGGAGAAGGAAACATAAACTATTATTATATTTCAAAATGGTTAAAGGGTACAGCCCTAAATTTTTAACGTCATTAGTTCCTCAAAGAATTGGTGGCAGATCCTCCTACAGTCTCCGCGGTTCTCTGAACCATAGTATACCGAAATGTAGAACTGAACTGTTCAAAACATCATTCATTCCCTCCGTAATAACAGAGTGGAACAAGTTGCCTGTTGATATTCGCGAACAAGATTCGTTGTCACGGTTCAAAATGTTTTTAAATCAAAGTAAACCCAACCCAAATAAACTATTCTTTGTTGGATCAAGGAAATTACAAATTATACACACACAAATAAGAAATAAATGTAGCTCTTTAAATCACCATTTATTTACGAAGAACATCGTTGAGTGTCCTCGTTGTAGCTGTGGTGAAACAGAGACGAGTGAACATTTCTTTTTTGAATGCAAAAATTATGAAACAGTTAGGGCAACACTTTTAAATTCCTTATCCAATTTCGGCCAGATTGATCTTGAGTTGTTACTACTTGGAAAAAATGAATTTACTTTCAGTGAAAATGAATATATTTTTCTTGGGGTACAATCATTTATAAAAGAAAGTAAAAGGTTCTAAACCACCTTTTTAAAGTCTGTCATTGATATATCGCTTGTTGTGTACGCTTAGCAAGGCAAATGAAGTCTGATAGAACAACCTTCCTATTTTTGCAGTCCTCTCTTTTTCACTTCTCTCTATCTTCTCTCTCTACATCTTTCTCTTCACCTGTCTCCCCTTTTCTCATCTCCCTCTTACAAGTTGAATAAGTAATATTTCTTTTCTCTTAAACTTTTACTTCAAAATGGTTATTGGTGTTAAATGCTTTAAATATTGTATATGTGCTTGTCGCTGTCTATCAAATTGGAAAGAAACCATATAAGCTCTGCTTTCGTTTCAATCCTTTTTGCTGGAATTTAATGTTGAGTGTTATGCATTGTAATTTTTGTTGCAAATAAAATATGTTTAAACCAAAGTGTCTGATTGGTCCATGAAGACACAAAAACAGAAGAGTACGCATACTTTATTCAAGAGGGCAATAGATATCGCTAATTTTGTTTATCTTAAACAAAATTAGCGATATTGGATTACCTTCCTTAAATTTCACTCAAAACTCGCATCACTCACTCATTTAATTTCATTCCAAAATCATTCCAAAACCATTCATCTTGTCAATTTCACGATGTTGTTAACTGTACTAAGAAAGTGGATGAGCCGTTCTTAGGCCTACTCTTGAATGTTTGTTTAAGATTTGTACCAATTAAAACAATTGACATTTTTTCTGTTTGAGCTAGAAGTATTTGACAAATTCTTGAGTTTCTATGCAATATATCTTTCTTTTTTTTATACAAGTTGGCAGATGTTATGAGGCCAAGGTTTTCGGAGTCTGTCCATATCTGAACAACACAGTATAGTTTGGTGGCATTTTGCGATAGGATCACCATTTGCCCAAGCGATGGCACTCGATATGAGCCTGCACGAGACGATCGCCTTGATCTAGTGTACGAGTAAAGTTAGATCTCCGAAGAGCATTTGCAATACCTTGAAGCAGGGGTATGGAAATACAGAATTTCATCACTTGTCCTCGGACAACTTGTCCAGGATCAAAAAGAACCTGTCCGCAAAAAAAGAAAATCAAATATTTTTCTGAATACTTTGTTTTTTAAAGAAGAAAATGCTTGACTCAAGCATAATCTTCATTTAAAACAATATCTCTACCCTTTGATATCAATATTATGAAAATCAAATTCTTAGATCTGTAATATCACCTTTCTGATATTTGTCCTGGTATTTACTTGTCCAAAGACAAGTGGCGTAGAAAAAAATACTTGTCCGCAGGTAGAAAAACCCGTGTCTTACAAGTCGGGCATGGTTATACTAATTCCAAACCCCTGCCTCGAAGTCTTTTTTCAAAATAGTGGTTCGGGTGGTGTCGAGTTTTGTGGTGTGGTGAGGGGCTTAAATAGAACACTTGAAGTATTGTTTCCGATCTCTTGGTAAATTATTGTCTATGAGTGTATTCTGAATTTGTACGGCGTTGTCATTGCTCTATGAAATAATTGCATGGTTTATAGTATGTTGAAAAACGGTTTTCTTTCTGACAACTTCATTATACTGGACAAGGCCGCAGGGGTCCGAATATACCCTCCCTCCCCCATCTACCACCATATATTGGTCTATACGGTGGTAGGGGGGGGGGTGTAAATTCGAGCCCCTAGGGATAGGGCAAGTGCTAAGAAGATCATTATTTTATAAACTATCAGAAAGATTTGGGTGCAATAGTTTAGAGATAAAGGTTGAAAAAGATAAAAGTTAAAATCTAGCTCATGTACTTTTCCTTAATTGAATATCCGCCAACAACCCACAAAGTATCAAATGAAGGCAATTTTAAGAACGTTTCGATCAGAAGAAACCCACATCAAAAGAAATCCGCCTGAATGCCATGTCAGCTTGATTTCTGTCTATGACATTTCCAATAGCCAGGACTGCTTCATGGAGAGATTAATATCAGATTTCAGTCCGAATAAATCCCGATGGCATGTGGGTAGACTATTCATGAAAACTAATCAACGAATAATCCGTCTTTGTATTTGCAATTTCACCAACGAAACGCGATTTTCAAAAAAAAAAAAAAAAAAAAAAAAAAAAAAAAACGATAAAAAATCCTGATCAGTACCTTTTGATTCTTTGATACTCCTGCTCAAATCGCTCGTTTGTTGTGTGCGTTTGAGTGTATGGAGGAAAAGTCTTTATTTAATGTCGCCAAGGGTCTCAAATATCTCTTATTATTTTAGATATTTTGTGGTTCAAAAAATTCTCGCGTTTCCCTAGTGGTTCAGAAATAATAAAATAATGATAATATTCATTTTACATACATGTATATGTACTACCTTTGCATTTGCTTCCATCATACTTATGGTCATTGGGCTCCTTTCTGTGATATTACGCTCAACAATATCAAATAACAAGAAGACCATAATGGTCCTAAATCGCATACCCGAGTCTCATTGAACATTTGGACATCACATGAATAAGATTGACAGACGTTCACTTCTAAGGAGAAGATATATATCATTTTTTCAATGCCTATGGCAGATTTCAGATTTATTGTTGAAAGATTTCCTACTTTGTTTCTATGTAAAATTGGATGCATATGGCCTGAGCTCAAATATATGATCCTTAGAAAATGATAGGAACATACTTCATAAAGGTAACTTTATTGAATCGAAACACCAAAATTCTAGCTTTCTACCACCTGATTTCAAAGAAAATATTGATAAAGATTTGTATGTATAATGGGAAACGCCTTTGACCCTAGGGGAATTATATGAACAAACTCGATAAATGTCCATTCGATGAATTACATACAACTTATGCCTTTCGGTTAGTTAGAAAGTGCCTTTTTGAAGATATTCACTCTTTGTTGCTATGTAAAACGTTTTGAGCCCGGAGAGAGCACAAATTGAAACTCAAGGTTATGATATGAACAAAATTAGTAGAGGTCTACTAATTGATGTTACAGACCAAAAGTAAATGCTGTCTCCCTTCTGGTTTCAGCGAAGAAGATTTTTGGTGAACGAAAACGTTTACCAGTGTAACTATGTAACTATGTAAGGGACACCCAGTTTGTTCTAAATGGCTTCGAAATAAAGTAGTGCCCATTAAGATTCAGTTTAGTATTCTCTAGACTAATTTTCGCAAAATCACCGGCTTTTTCGTTTATGGCGTGATATAAGAGTGCTTTATCATGTGAAGATAATGAAAATTACCCTAAAAATACAAAATGAAGTAGCAAATTTCAATCGGGCGTATGGATGATCCGCGTAAGCATATAGAGGGTTTAGAGCAAAAACAAACTTTGTCTTTATACACTGTATAGACACATACTAGGTTTTTGATCTAAGCCCTCGGTATTGCAACGTGTAGTAAATTGCCGGAAACATGTGTTTCTAGGTCATGACCTGCTGCACTTTGTTTTATCCTATATACCTTACACGTAGTAGCATAAGAAACGGTAACCAGTCTAGAGACATCCGTGAACGACGAATGCGTTACGATTCTTACCGCAGATATTCAGCAAACAATAAAACACGTAATGTCATGTCTATAAACAACATGCAATCGCATTACGGTTGAATGAGCGTTGATCGTCGCAAGTTCCGAGTGGCTACTTGAGTTACAAATCATAGATTTAAATCGCATAAGGTTTAATAATGCTAGCAATAGAAAATCTAATAAAAATACTTCATTTCATCTTTAGTTGGAATCTATTTACGTAATAACGCAACGTTGCATCAGTCTGCAAAATACTAGTATGATAACATGAAAATCATGCTTTTTACATGTATAAGCGAATGTCAATTTCATATTGTTCATTTGGTAAGATCTATTATTTATAAGCTAAAGCATGCATGGATGTCAACCAAATCTCACAAGAATTATCTCAGGGAACACTTTATTAGAAGTAATTTCTATAATCCTAATGAAAATCTTTCCATTTATGGACAGAGTTTGTTTCCATAAATCAAAAATACCCAATAAACATTTTAAAGAAATGATAAATAGGGTGGCCTTTAACTCGCATGGCAAAAAAAATATGATAGGTTTGATTACCTTGGTATTATCAATTGGACATATTTCCATATAATGCCTATATTGATTAGTTTTTCGAATATCTTTCACCTTTCTATGCGAACAGGGACGTTCACCATCAGCACTTTCAGTGCTTTGATTTGAATATTAAAGCTCCTTCCAGAAAACTCCCATGAAGACATAGTGCGAACAAACTTGGCAAAGATCCCCTAATTGATGCTACTACATACCATATTTGAAAGTTGTCTGTTTTCTGGTTTCAGAGTAGAGGTTTTATTTAGGATTTTGCTTTTTGTGTCTATGTGAAAGGGGATGCGCAATGGCGGAGCCCTAATAAGACCCAAAGGTTTATGATATAAACAAACTTGGTAGAAGTTTTCTAGATGATGCTACATACTAAATATAAAAGTTATCTGCTTTCTGGTTTAAGAGAAGAAGACTTTTAAATACTTTCCTATTTTCCCCATTCATTTTTGTTGCCGTGCAACCAGAGTTTAATGTGAATTTCAATTGTTGAATAATTTTGGTAGAGCTTCTTTCGTCAGTCGGTATACTTGCTTAACATATTTTACATATACATTTTACATGTACCTTCACTTTGATTCCTTAAAACTCTTGGTCATACGAGGTTTTTATTGAATTATTATTACCCCCCTTATCTTTAAGAAAGGACGCGCAGTACATTTTGCCATTAAGCAACCAAAACGTCGAAACGCCCAATTTGTAAAATAACAATTCAAACATTGCACGAAGAACATTTACATCTACCTTCATTTTGATTCCCTCATATTCCTGGTCATAAGGCTCGTTTAGTGGGAATGTAAGTGTCTGTGTAAAGAAAGCCGCTTTAGCTATGATCACAACCTTGCTGTCTTGAACTTGTATCTCCATACTGGGCTTTGTATGGCTCGCTATCTTCCGTACTAAAATGTTTAAACCTGTAAATATAAAAAGTTGAATGTAATAATTTCATATCTTCCATATTAAATGATTAAACCTGAGATCGCTTGGTCTGAAAAGAATCATTTTTGAAAAATCTCACAGTGTCCGTTTGTTACTTCGTGTGTACCCAATCACTGGCACGAGAATTCTTGTTGCAAGTTGTTTAAAATCGTTTGGGCACCTTATTATTTGTGACAGAAATATCTTACTCAAAAATGTAGGCTTCAATTTCCTACAGCGTTCTACGGTAATAGAAGCCGGCGACACCGACGCATCTGCGATTCCTTTCTATTATCGGCCAATTATTTAAGAAAAGCGACGGATGCTGCGGGGGATACCAGGACATGATAATAGAGCCGCCGACTTGACGATGTCTTATTTCTTGGCCAGCGATGGGGCAGAAATTGCATGATCGATTGACGTAGCGTTATGTCGATGCGCCGGTGAGAATTCGGCGACTAGTCGGCTTAACGTCAACGCGCCGATTTCTAATGGAATCGAAAAAGGGAGAAAAATTCGAAAAAGAGTCTATCATTTGTACTAAATCCGGTAGATGAAAGGCCGTAGCCCGGCCGATCGACAGCGATCAGTCCATTTACGTCTTCCACAAATCTGTAAAACGTCGCCGACTAGAAGATATTTTAACGTGAAGATAAAAGTCAACAACACGTTGCCGATCACAGACAAAATTCTCTATTGAATCGGTAGTTTTACCGATCTGACGATTTGTCGTTGATTTTATCACCGATTCAAAAAAAAAAAAGGTCTGTGACGCATCGCCGACGCGTCAGGGCGTTTATTTGACACTAGCTTTAGTTACTGTCATAGATGAAAAAACACTAATATAACAAGAGCCATGTCGGACATGGCCATCCCCCGCCGAGAAAGCTTGATAGTAAACGGAAGCCTAATAGATTAAGGGTTCTACTTTAAGAAATTAAGCCCCTACAAAATCTAAGTCTTTAAAATAACAAAGGGCAATAACTCTAAAATTATGCAAGCCAGAGTTATAGTTATTGTGCACTGCACTCCTCTTCCATGAGATCTATCCACCCATTAAGTTTCAAGTTGATAGCTCAATTACTTTAGGAGATATGCTTCAGACAAAATCTTAGTCTTTGAAATAACAAAGGGTAATATTTCCAAAATTATGCAAGCCAGAGTTGTAGTTCTTGTGCACTGCACTTCTCTTCCATGAGATCTATCCTCCCATAAAGTTTCGAGTTGATAGCTTTAATACTTTAGGAGATATGCTCCGGACAAAATGTAAGTCTTAAAAATAACAAAGGGCAATAACTCCAAAATTATGCAAGCAAGAGTTGTAGTTTTCATGCACTGCACTTCTCCTCCATGAGATCTATCCACCCATAAAGTTTCAAGTTGTTAGATATTATACATTAGGAGATATGCTCCGGACAAAATCCAAGTCTTAAAAATAACAAAGGGCAATAACTCCAAAATTATGCAAGCCAGAGTTGTAGTTCTTGTGCACTGCACTTCTCCTCCATGAGATCTATCCAACCATAAAGTTTCAAGTTGATAGCTATTATACTTTAGGAGATATACTCCGGACAAAATCTAAGTCTTAAAAATTACAAAGGGCAATAACTCCAAAATTATGCAAGCAAGAGCTGTAGTTCTTGTGCACTGCACTTCTCCTCCATGAGATCTATCCACCCATAAAGTTTCAAGTTGATAGCTATTATACTTTAGGAGATATACTCCGGACAATATCCAAGTCTTAAAAATAACAAAGGGCAATAACTCCAAAATTATGCAAGCCAGAGTTGTAGTTCTTATGCACTGCACTTCTCCTCCATGAGATCTATCCACCCATAAAGTTTCAAGCTGATAGCTATTATACTTTAGGAGATATGCTCCGGACAATTTCAGTGACGGAAGGAAGGAATGACGGAATGACGGAAGGACGGAATGACGGGATGACGGAATGACGGAATTACGGACGGAGAGCATTACTATATCCCCTTCGCCGAAAACGGCGGGGGATAAAAAACTGTAAACATTGAACGGGTCGATATTCTCTTGCATATATTCAAGAGCATGTGCATGGAAAAGCCAGTCTGAGGTCGAGTACATGTATTTCTACTTGGAGACCCGAAATAGGAGTGTCACTATTTTTCGAAAACTTTGTCAATTAAGTGAAAATTGTTTTGATATTCAAAATTTTCTGCGATAAATTATTGCGATATACATAGTTGTTAATACACTGTTTAAACATTAATACTGGATTCACATCTACGGATTCTTACGGAACGTCACACTTCGTAACCCGTAGCTTTTCGTAAGCACCAAAGAACATTTTAAAATACTGTAACACGTTCGCGTCCGTAAATTATACTTACAGACTCGTAGATATCATTCTGGAAATGACATGGCAGACAGAGTCCCCTCGTCCGTAAACAAGTCAGTAAAATTTATGTAGCTAACGTAGGTGTTGCAAACTGGTATTGTGCATCCGTTAAATCAAAAATCCGCTTCTTTCAATCAATTCGTCAGATCATTATTAATATCATGAATATGTTGTCATCACCAATCTTGCTTTACTTGTTTTGTTATTCATTGAATTATTTCAGAAGGCCTCATTGTAAATAAGATATTCATTGTATTGTTTGTATGGTGATAGCTTAATGAGCAACCTTCTTTAAATAAAGATTTTATTATTATTATTATTATTATTATTATTATTATTATTATTATTATTATTATTATTATTGTTAACTTATCGTAATGGACAGTAAATCACTCGTAATCCATTTTTACGATTTTGACGATAACTTAACGAATTTTAACTCTATATTTCGAGGCGCTAAGACCTAGTGTCGATTTGAAAAAAAAATGACAGTTTACGATTAATTTACGGATTACCAACTCCTCTTTGAGAGAATTGTTAACGATACTTTTCGAAAACCCGTGAACCATTGTTGCTTTGAAAATGTATAATAGCACCCATTCATTTGTGAGGAAGACCAGGGGCCAGTTTAATCAAAACATTTAAGACGTATTTTTGTCTTACTGATGACTTCCGAAACAGTAACATCAACAATCACCTTACATAGGTATTAACAGAATGGTGATACGTGATTTTTGTCCTTAATATCTGGAAGGTCATCGGTAAGACAAAAATGCGTCCTAAATGTTTTGGTGAAACAGGCCCCTGCCCTTCGCGTATCAAAGCAAAATGAGTTTCTTCGTTGGGTTACTAAAGCCTCGTAACTTCAGCTTGGACAAGCTGAAATTACATGGGTTTAGTTACCAACCCACGATTTATGGTCTAAGGACTTTCTTAAGAAGTCAATAATAATGAAAGAAGGCTGATTTACCTTAACCTTAATTGCATCGACCCATTACCTAGGCTCCGCCCCGCCAGGGGAAAAAACATGGATTATAACTAGCTATAGAATTCAGTAATAAAATAAGGGCAACATACAGAGGAAGGTTTCTTTTTTATTTAAGATTAAGATATTTCAATGATGATAGTGTAACCATATACTGTTGGTACGCAATTGATTTGTCTTTTCGAGACGATTCAAATGAGTACCCACGCCATATAGGTTCGTTTAGAAATAAAGAATTTAGATTGACTTTACCCCGCTTATCTGTACCTTTACCTTATTTTGCAATTAAAAAGACGTAGTAGCAGTTTGTTCAAAATTTCTTTCAAGAAAGAGCACAATGGCCAGGCAAGATATCAAGAAAACTTGAAAGTAAAATTTATAACGAAAATGCAATTTTGTATCTCGTGGAAAAAGTATGCCACCATAACAGTCTTCCCGTAAAAGATGAAATTCCACATAATCATTATATTGACGATTGTTTTACAAAGCCTCGTAACTAAATGTGTTCACAAGATGTAGTTACGAGATTTTAGTAGAAATTCGACGATTTATCGAATTCGTTTATATTTATATCTTTTACAGTAAATAGCGGCTGAAAAACTTTAATTTTTGAGAATGACGATTCATTCTCAAAAATTAAGTTTTTTTCAGCTGTTATTTAAGAAGCTAAAGATATTTATATTAGGATACGATAGTTTCACGTAAGTGACTTAAACGAGTAGCGTTGGCGACGTCGAATGTTTTCACCCACAGTTTCGAGGGCTAACGCCATTATAACTGACGTCATCGAGTTTTTTTCAAGTTTTGTTTTCGTATTTTTTTAAAGTAGCCCGTCTATGTACATCCGAGGTTGATCGTGAGATTGGCTGAGTGGTGTTCCGAATGATGAAGGAGAACATGTTGCGTATCGAGGCGTATGCCTACGTAAACTCGCGTTCCCGCTACTTTGTCATGGCGTTTCTTTCTGATCGTGATACACCACGCTTACGCGGGTCGATACGCAAAGGTGTGTGGAAGGTTTTACGGTCACGATTCATTTTGACAGAAAATCATCACTATTCTTAGTTTCCCTATTGACCGATGAACGTCAAAAACAAGAGTGCCCCGTCACGCAAAAAGGGGCCATCTTGGAACTGCGTTAAAAAAAGATTTGAAAAAGAGATGGGTTTTTGAACAGGGCAACCAGAGGTCTCACTTAAAAAATTCTTTCACAGAAAGGTAGATTGATTGTTTGAAACGGTCCCCCCCCCCCCCCCCAAAATAAAAATTGATAATCAAAAATATTCAAGGTATTAAATATAAATAAATAAATAAAAAAAAAAAATAAATAGTAAAAATGGAATTTTGAAATTTTAGATACATCGTAAAATCATGCTTAGTTTTGAAAAAAAGGGACAGCAAAGTTTAAAATGGCATGGACTTTGAATCCATTGGTTTTCGATATTAATCTTATCAAAAGAACCATTAAACAATTAAACTAAAACGATTCTCTGACCGTCTGCGAAAGGTGTTTGGTACATGGTCTAGACTATTTTTTTTATCATGTGCGGTATTATATTGTACGAGAATTGTACTTAGCAATTACGAACCGACCTTATCAATATTAAAAAAGAATAAATTAATCAAGGTTGCAATGGACATGGGCTTTTGGACTTTATCAGCCGGAAGCCGGTATTTGTTTATTTTACGGATTTTTTGCGCGTAGTTTCAAAACACCGGAATAAATAAGACTATATCAATGGAAATAAAGTGGAATAATCATATTTAAAATTTACCACCTAGCTACTTTATAACATTACATATCAATTTTATCGATTTTAAAAAATATATCTACGCTAAAAATCCTATTTAATTAGAAGGGCCATTATAGAATAACAAAAAACATTCCTTTTATTGCATGGAAATGTTTGCTGATTTTTACCATATTAAGGAAAAATATCGTTATTAAAAATACCAGAAAATAAGAAAAGAACCAGTTGATTAATTTTTTTTTTAAAAAAACAGGGTTTTTTTGGCATTTTTCCCCGTTAGAATTAACAAAATTAGAGTTGTTTCAACTCTTGAAGGCAAATTATTCAAATATTATTGATTAAAGAGACATTTCTTTTGCAACAGTCATTGTGTATAAGGTCTTTCAACTTGTATATGTTTTATTACTATCAGGTGGTACTGAGCTTATACTAGAACTAAAACTAAAAATGATATTTAACTGAAAAATGGCCAGTACTATCGGCCGATGACTCTAGCATGAAAACGAGCACGAAAAAGTGCTTCAAATCTTGTATTTAGTCTACGCAATGTTATTCTTCAACATATGTTAACAAGAAGAAAATTCATTGGGCTGAAAAAAATGTTGAAAAGGTGCTTCGAATCTTGTATTTAGTCTACGCAATGTTAATCTACAACAAATGTTAACAAGAAGAAAACTCATTGGATGAGAAAAATGTCACCATGTGTCCATTGCTACCTTAATCTAAACTTTGCACACTACATTTTGGAAGGAAAATCAACTCTCTTACCCATAGCTTGCATTGCCTCTTCAAAGTTTTCAGATCGGTCTAAAATCCAGACACCGGCCAGATGCTCTTGTATACCATCTAAATCCGCACTCATTTTGTCTTACTGTTTTTGAACTTTAATTGTTTTTTGCTCTAGTAACCGGCCCTGCGTTCAGGACGACAAAACGGCGAAAACAGTTTTCCAATTATACCCCGCTTTGCACGCATGTGCACGTGCAAAGCGGGGTATAATTGGAAAACTGTTCGCACCGTTTTGTAATCCTGAACGCAGGACAGTATAAGTCTACGTTACAAACCTTGGTCTTATATGAAACAATTTAGGTGCCGTAACCATGAGGTACCGGGTTCGACTCCCGACTGCTACCCAATTTAGACACTGGCTGAATTGGGACTTATTGTTAAATTTGTTGCCCAATATTCACGCCGGCGACGATGAGACTCGACCCTCGGACGTCCAGGTCACGAGTCTAGTCTCTCTTCCACTAAGCCACCGAGGCTCTGAATTTCAGTGGCGGGTCAAGAGGGGTAGCCTCAAAGATCAAACAAACCCCCTTTGTATACTAATTATTTCATTTGTACGGGAAATGCAGTTAAAATTTTGAAAATTGGTTGGAAAAAGAACACATGTATTTGTATGTTCGAACCCCTTCAGAGAAACCCTGAATCAGTCGCAGGACTTAGTTCATAAGAATAATCCTTACATTCATTTTAACATTTATTTCAACTTTTATTTACTGTTATCCTCTCTCGAAGAATTTACTGAAAAGATTAACAGAGGTATAAAAAGTGCGACAGTAAAACCATTTCCCAATCGATCACCAACGAACCAGGGGCCGATTTTTACCAAACATCTCACGATCAAGTCAACTATTAAAGATGTTTCTGGATTAGTATTTAAACATTGAATTCTTCCATGCATCTTCTCATTGAAATCATCTTCTTAAGACGATTCCAATGACAAATTAGAAGGGAGAATCTAACAATTTGAATTTGAACACCAACTTCGATTTGTGAATTTGAATTACGATTTTTTTTTCTTTCGTAAGAAGTTTTGTAAAACGGGCCCTAGAATTTCAAAGGACACTTAAATTGTTTTCCATTTCTTCACAGAATATAAAGAACAATATTTCAGTTTATAATCCCTTTAACATTACTGCACATATATGCATCATTAAACAAATATCGGTAGACGGTAAAAGTAACAAAGTACGATACTTTATGACGACGAAGTGACAAGTCTCACAATTACGAGTAATATTGAACATCAATACCTCACTAGTCCCATATTTATTGCCCTGCAGTTCCAATAAATACAGACTTATTTCTTCGAAATTATTTCACGGCATCGATTTACGACATTCCATAATGTCATGACCGGCAACAGGTACTTAATGACATTTTACGGCAGTTTGATCCTACGAACTATTGCTTTGATTAATTTTGTTTCTCAATTCAAATTGAAAAGGAGGCAATGATCAGCAGAAACAGTATTAAAGTAAGTAACTAAAGAAACATTTATATCAAATTTTATAGCCATAATTTTCTTTAGTTTTATCAGTGTTAAATGTAACCTTTAGGCTGCGCATGTGTGGACATTTCTTGTAGCGTGTTATTTCCTATATAAAAATTCTTGTAGCTTCCAGTTAGAAGATAAGTTGTAACCATTCTTGAAGTAAAATGATCAAGAGACAATATTTTGATACAAGGGTTATGAGGGGAAAGCGTACCAGACAACTTGATTAAGTTCACAGGGTCTGTGCCTTTATTTAATATTTCCTGCTTAAGGGAAGACATGTTTTTCTTGGTAAATTTTAACTAATGGTACAGCACATTGTGTATTAAATAAAGCCATAAGCTTTGATAAAAATAGACCCTTTTTTTTTTTACTTCATTGACCTTATCCTTTTCAAAAAAGGAAAATAAATACTTATAAAAAAAGAGATCAGGGCCCGAGGTTATAAAACTTTTCCCAGGCTCAACTGAGAATTTTCTCAAATCTTAAATTAAGATAAATGTTTGGAAATAAAAGATAATATCAATAAGGTGTATCTTTAAGATTTAATATTACCTTTTATGTAATTTACTTAGTTCCAAAAGAAAGTGTGCACTTTCACTATTTGGTTTTCCTTACTTTTTGCAAAGTTGGAGGAACTCTTGCTTGTAAAGTTTGTTGCATGTTTTAGACATAACCCTTTAGAAACTAGGCATAAAATCCGGTTTCGAAAAAAGTTGCGTATACTGAGGGCACTTGTTCAGCACATATGGTGTTGAGGTGTCCCTCCTAGAATTTCTTTTATGGTAAAGAGAAATTTAGATATATGGTAATTCCTAGTTTCACTAGGGACTCCCTACCATTTCCAAACAGAATTTGAGTTTACGTAAAGACGTCACACCTGCGCCAACGTTAGAAATCTCTACGTTGATTAGTCAATTACGTCAGATACAACGGTGCAAAAGCGTAATACAATATTAGTTGATACGTAACAGAGGAAGCTCAAGCGGATACATACGATTTCTATTGGAGTATGAGTACTAATTTAATTTTATGGACAAATTTCTTGGCAAGGGGTTATTTTTCGCCAACACACGGAATTCGTACATCAACCTACGTTGTTTTATAATTTTAAAATTGTCATTCAGGTGTGAATTTATTACAAAATAGGGCACAGAAATTGAAATGAATGCGATTCCAAGATAGTTATTCATCAACCCTGAGATACAAAAGCAAATCACTCAAAATCAAAGATCCTTTACTAGCGTAAAGTCAATGAGTTCCGTGTGCCTCATTTCTCAAAGTATCGATGGTCAATAGTGTCGAGGTTTGTCATGCAAGATTTTGTGACAAACCAGTGAGTAAGTTTCGAGATATTCGAATTTTAAAAGTGCACACTTTCTTTTGGAACTGAGTATACATTAAAAAGAGTATTAAGACAGAATTGCGGCTTTAATCTCTATCTAAAATTTGAGAAAATTTTGCATTGAGAAAGAGAAATGATTTATAACTCGGGCCCTGAAGCACGTTTTTAATCATTGTGACATTTTTGGCGCACTGTCAAGCATTTTGTTCATTCTTATTAAAGAAATGTATAATTTCCATGTGAGAACAAACAAATATTTTATGCTTCCTAAACATGACACAAAAATACCTCTCAGAATCCTTAGGATACTTGACTTACCTGACACGAATAATCATTTTACATTGATATAAGCTTTTTGGGGTAGACATAGCCAATTTATTACAAGAGGGTATGATAATTGGTACTTATTCCTCAAAGAACAATCACGCAATCTTAAGAAAAACATTCTTAAAATTAAAAAAAAAAAATATGTAAGAAGAGAACTTTATCTTTCGTACAGTCAAACCTGTCTTAAGCAAGCACCCAAGGGACATTCAAAAAGCGCTTGCTTAAGGCAGGTGCTTGCTTAATACAGGTCAATTTCAGTGCAAATGATTCATTTGGGAACTTGTTGGCCGCTTGCTTAAGACAGGTTGCTTGCTGAATGCAGGTGGCCATAAAGACAGGTTTGACTGTATTTTATAGATAGAAGAAGAAGAAGAGGAAGAAAAAGAAGGAGAAGAAGAAGAGGAAGGGGAAAAAAGAAGGAGAAGAAGAAGACGAAGAAGAGGAAGAAAAAAGAAGAAGAAGAAGCAGCAGCAGAAGAAGAAGACGAATAAGAAGAAGAAGACAAAAAAGAAGAAGAATGGTGAAAAAACAAATAAACACACGTGTGGATGAACAGGGTCACCAAATCTTTTGGCGACTCGAATCTTCGTTTCATTAAAGGGGTGGGGATTAAAAATGTATATGTAAAGGGAAATCTAGTACATAAATAACGTAATGAAGATTTGAATTTAGGGGAAGCAAGCGATCGACAAATTAAAATATTTATTATGGAGAATTTCGATCAATAATGATCTTACAGACTGCTCTGTTTGACAAGCTAGTCGATTGACGAAATCTCACTTCAAATGCTTTGATATAAAATGCGGATACGCCTACAGATGACTGGCAAGCGCGAGCTCTGTGACGTAATCTGAAAAATATCAGAGTCAGCCTCGAGGACCCAACAGAACAAAGATTGTCAGTTTCTCTAACCCAATTGAAAGGGCAGGAATTCTTCCAAATTCTCTCGGTTTAATGTCTAAGCAACGAAATAAGTGAAAAGATTTCCGCGAATTTTCGTGACCGCGAGCTCCACGCACTACCGGTCCACGAACTTCCGGTGTCAATTTTTCGATTTTCAATGGTTTGTACATAAGAACTTTTCCGAAAAGGCCGAAAAACATAAACATTTCTACTCGCAAGAGGTAAGTGCCCCAGGGTTTGTTCTCAACTGAGATTTTTCTCAATTTTTAGAATTTAAATAAATGTATGAGTATAAAAGATAATGTTATCAAGTTGCTATTTACAACAACTTATTCTATTTTTAATGTTCATACATTATATTGACACAACAAAATTATCACGGCTTTAATCTGAAGTTAAAATTTAAACCACTTGTGGTCCACTTTTTGAAAGCAAATCGTATAAGATGCTAAAACACAGGGTTCTAGAGCTTTATTATTTAGTTTAAAACATTATATTTCATATCGTTGCACCTATTATAGCCCTACACAAGAAACCACTAAAACCAGGCGCATATTTCTAGTTCGTTTTTATCCCATTAACCTAATAATTGAGGAGTTATTTTGAACGACTCCTTATGTTTAAGCATTTTATGAGCCATAATATGTCAATTATACAAATGTGTATTGTAACGCAAAAAGGAACCATCTGCGAACTCTGTAAAATATATTATTTGAAAAAGAGATTGGTTCCAGTACAGGTCAACCAGAGGTCGCATTTCAGGATTTTTCACTGAAAGGTAGATTGGTCAATCAAGATTCAGAAAATCTGCGAATTGCGAAAAGAAACAACCCTAGTCAGCCTGCGCAGTGCGCGCAGTCTGACTAGGGTAGTCACTTTACGCACTATCCAGATGGTAACTTTTCACCTGACGGTTTACAAACATTAAAATTCCACTTCATAGGCGTATCTAGGACTTTGAAATTTATACGCATTCGGAAGGCGACAACTTAAGAATCTATAGGATAAAGGCGAATTGAGGACTGTGACGAATGCTCTCCGACCGCTCCCTTTTTATGATTTGAGCGTTGTTGAACAATCAAAACATAGTAACTACAGCTTGAATAAGCTGTAGTTTCGATGTTATGATCATTCACCATTGATATTTTCAACAGAGGGTTATTTCTTTTACGCACTTGCGTAAATTGCGTAATGGGAGTTACGCCCTTGCACTTGATTTTAGGAAAAGATGTGTTAGAAGAAATTGCGGCGGTCGGTTTGAGGATCAAAACGTGATAGCAGTTTCTTAAGGTAGTAGAACCGTAATAGTTTTGCAATGTCTCAGAAGTAATGAACTTAAACGGTGTTAACCGAGGTTTCCTAATGATTTTCATTAGAAAACCTTGGTTAACATCGTGAAAGAATATGTAGTCCGAAATGTTGCAGATCTATTACGGGTCCACTGCCTTAACTCATATTTCTCGTTATATTCTTTATTTTACGCAAGTAAATCCCAGTATCAAGAAATAGACGTTCTTGTTTTGTAAAACAAATTTAAAAGGTATATTTCTAATGTATTTTTCATGATATTTTAATGGGAATTTCGTCATTGTTTAATGTCCGTCATGCGTCGCCCAGCATGTATGATGTTTAAATACGAAGCCAATTACAAATATATGTACTAGAAATGCACCAAGAAGAAACCTTCAGCGAATGATACGACCAGGAAATTCTAAGATTAACTTTAATCAAAACAGACTTAAGGTGATTTAAGAGCTTAGCACCGTTCTTTGTATTTTCCTCATTTATTGAATTGATTTTGTTTTTTTCATCTTCTAATAAATGTCATCGGAGGCGTACGAGTTATGCAAAAATTCTTATATAATGAGTCTGTCTGTCCGTCAGTCCGTTCATTCTTTTTTATACATCTTATTCATTATTTGTTGGATTTTCATTACATACTCAAATAAATGATCGTATGAAATTAAACCCATAATCACAGGTGCTTTGTTACTTCTTGTGGAATTATATACAATGTAATAAAGTAAAATAGCATAGCCATAAATAGGTTTTCTTTGTAATTTGATAATGACATAGCTTCTAAACTTTCGTAAAAATGTTACCGAAGCTCTCGGCGCTTTAATTACATCTATCGGTTCGAATTCGTGGAGGCTATAGGATAAAACGATAAAGACGTATAAGCACAACTTCGTACGGTGCGCGTTCGGCGACCTTGCGATGTCATCAAGTGCGCGTACAGAGCGGAATATAATTTGCAAACAGTTAGCACCGTTTTGTCATCCTGAACGCCGGGCTGACTTTTCTGACTATATTTACATACAGTAAATCTTGCTCGAGCGACCACGTCTATTAAGCGACCACTTTTATTAAGCGACCATCGTAAAAGGTCCCGTCGCCGTAAGTAAAATTTCCAAACAATAGGACATTCTTAAACGTAAAAATGTTTACCATTGAATCTTATGACGTTAGAGCCCATAAGAATCGTCTCATTGAGACGATTCTCATGGGTTCAAATATCTTAGGATTCAGTTAGAATTATGTGATAATCTTTATATGCTACCAAAAACACGCCCTTTCATCATTAAATATTGTATTTAGCGACCATTTCCATTAGCGACCGCTTTTAATTGGTCCCCTAAGTGGTCGCTTAACGCAAGTTTTACTGATTCACATGCAGATGCATAGCCATGATAATTTTGCATTTCTGTAATCGCCATTTTCATTTGAAATAAGATTTACTTTGGAGCTTTTGTCTGATTAAAATAAGAAATGTGAAATTTGTGAGTTACATTTTTTTGAAAAGAAAGAACGAATTGATACTTTTCATATGCCTGACTACGCACGACCGAATAAAACATTTGATGTGCTATTGAAATCTAACCTTAACCGCTGCGCACACCGAGCCTTGCTTTATAAGTGCTTTATTCCTCATAAATGATTAACTTTAACTTACCCATGGCTTGTAGAGCCGCTTCAAAGTTATCCGAGCGATCTAGCGTCCATTTTCCTCCTAATTTATATAATACTTCCTCCATTGTTCGGTCTACTTACAATTCCATTAACATACACAAGTCAATCAGTTCTAGGGAAAGTTCAATGTACAGTGCTATTTAACAATAGTTATATCAGCGAATAACGATACGCTCTCTGTTAGAGGCGCTATTTACAGGCTCCTTCCAGAAATGTCTTTTTTTTTATTGTGCTAAACAAATATGCTCGTGTCTTATTTTTTTTCTCGGATCTCCGAGGAATATCCGAAAGCGGACGAAGGGAAGTCCACTGACCTCTGGCAACACGAAAAATAATAAAAGCAACCCCTCACGCAAAAGGATTCATCCGAGAATTCCATAACATTGGGAAGTAAAGGGTAGAATTCCATTGTTAATTTCCAAGAACGATAATTGGCGTTAACGCTTAATTTGGTGTAAATTCTTAACAAGTTGCAAGGCCGTTGCCCATGGTTGATCCTTTCATTAGACAAAAGCCGCCGTCATAGCGTAGTTGGTAGCATTCAAAAGGTCCAGGGTTCAATTCCCGACGACGCTACTCATTCTTTCCGACTATTTTTTTCCACCAATGGGTTGATAATAGTAGATCAATGTGGGAAAGCAGCTGGGGAAAAGGAAAGGATGGGATGTAATGGAAGTACAGGTGTGAGAAATACAAGAAATACATTGTTAGATTCTCAAGTCGACGTAAAATAACTGAATGTTTGTTGAAAGCGGCGTAAAATATCAATCAATCAATCAATCAATCAATCAATCAATCAATCAACCAACCAATCAATCAATCAATCAATCAATCAATCAATCAATCAATCAATCAATCAATCAATCAATCAATCAATCAATCAATCAATCAATCAATCAATCAATCAATCAATCAATCAATCAATCAATCAATCAATCAATCAATCAATCAATCAATCAATCAATCAATCAATCAATCAATCAATCAATCAATCAATCAATCAATCAATCAATCAATCAATCAATCAATCAATCAATCAATCAATCAATCAATCAATCAATCAATCAATCAATCAATCAATCAATCAATCAATCAATCAATCAATCAATCAATCAATCAATCAATCAATCAATCAATCAATCAATCGATCGATCGATCGATCGATCGATCGATCGATCAATCAATCAATCAATCAATCAATGTAAATCCATTGCGCATCCTGAGTTTTAAACGGCTATCTCGTGCCTGGTAATCGTAAATACTGTTCTCTTGATTTTTTTCAAGTTCATCCAAGCTTTTCCGCTTGATTCTGACATGGTACGAAGACGCCAACAAAGAAGATACCATAGATGTTTTACGGGTGATAAATCGGGAATCTGTCCAGGCCAGTCCAGTGCAGTGACTCTTCCTGCTTGTAGGCATAATTGCAGTGAGGGGGTATGCGTTGTCCTATTGAAAAAAAGGAAGTTGGGGCCAGCATTTCTAGCAAAAGGTATGTGCAGATCGGGCGAATTTATTAGAGCGTATACACAATGCGACTATGTTTTTTTTTTACACTGTACCTGACTTTAGGTGACCGTTTTTCAGCCAGAATATAGTTCGCCGACACACAGTGACAATGGACCTTAAACTATTGGTATATAAACTAATCTTCTATGTATACTTCGTACAACAACGTAGCGAAAAAATAGTTCTTGATCGCATGAGTTTGGGACTGGGTTAATGAAGAAAAATCAAATGAGCCTGTGCGTGAGATTTCCAACAATATCAAAATGCGCAAAGCAAAGACTCTGACCAGCCTGTGTATGTGCACAGTCTGACCAGAGTCTTCACTATGCATTTAGTAGATAGATTAGGTCTCAATGTTTCTGTAGACCATCATGTAACTTTATATTTACAGTAAGTGTCTGTCTGCACTACCCAATGTTCCCCACTCACGAAGATTTCAAATTGTTGGAAATCATGCCAAGAATATCCTGTACCAAAACTCCCTTTTAAGAAATAATAGCAAAAAGACCCTATCTCTCTGATTGTCCGTTAATATCCCATTAAAATTGTCAGAGAACAGTAGACCGTCTCGTCTATGTTATGTATGCGGTTTTAATTACCCTGATGGGCACCGAGAAGCCATAAATTTATTCAGTTGGATTGTTGGACACATTTTCATTGTCTGCCTGGTCTTTCACTTTATCATTGCTTACAAATGGCCAGTTTTAAGTAAAAAAAGTTGTGTTACTTTGTTTTCTTTGTGGTATTCGATTCTATTTCTTAAACTTATTTAAATAACAATTATACGTTACTTCAGGAATACACAGAAATCAAAAAGGAAAAAAAAAAAAAACACAAAAAACCCATAAATTCTTGCTTTCGTCACAAATTTTTCAATACGTAGGTCTAGTATTGAACTTTAGATGTAAAGTTTTATATTAAACCTTAAAAATGAGACAATTTGACAAAATAAAAAAATGCTCAAAAGATTGGATTGGATCTAACAAAGGTTGATTAGAAATGCAGTCGGGAAATACCGTCTTCATTTTTTTTTTTTTTTTTTTTTTTTTTTTTTTTCAATTAACAACGTGCAAAGATTTTTTTCAGTAACACTATTTCTGCGAAAGAGATCATGTTATAGCAGTAAGACATTTGAATATTGTAATATGGTATTGGGTTATGATAAAAGGGAAGATTAAACATTATTCTTTCCCATGCTGATTTCTGGAACAATCCGGGATCGATCGTTCAGTTTGAAATTTGTCATCTTCTATCGTTTTGTTAAAAAAAAATTCAAAAAATATTCTAACCAATCTTCTCCTCTATCTGTCTGAATTTATCTTTTTCTGTCTTTTTTCTTTTTCTGTCTCTCTTGCTTTTTTGACCATCACACGATTTTCTTTCGTTTCTCACACCAGCGGAAGATTAACAATATTTCGTCCGAGTCATCAACTGCTTATTCCCCTTAAGAATACTACTTATAAAACGTGATAGGTTGGAGAATAATGGCTCGTGTCACAACGACTTTTGTTAATTTTGCCGTATGAATCTTGCCAAGTCGTTGTTCGAACTCTCAACCCAGGATTTGCAGCCAAAATCGTTACCGTTGAGCTAGCCTGACTCGACTCTCTTAAAAGTTCGGTATTTTATTTAACAAGCTAAAATGTTACACTGGTTGGGAAAAATAAAAGCATCTTCCATTGTAACCATAGCAACGCAATCAAAATTTGATATGTCCAACAATTAATTACATGCAATGGTCATTTCATTCCCATAAATAACACATCTGGAACCATGTTTGCGGCTCGAATTAAACATGTGGCCTTAGAGTCTTTTGGAAAGAAAACAAAATTTGAAGTAAATAGAAGGAAATGCGCCCCGTGGAAGCTCTACGATCTTTCTTTTTGGAAAGATGAGTTCGGGGGTGGGGGTGGGGGGGGGGGGGTTCAGAGATATGATGATGCGTTGTTGAATGCTTTCACGCCTAAACTTCTATAAATGATAATGCAGAACATTAGTCAATGTCTCGCTTCCTTTCATACACAAGATTATACATTTCATCATTTACGCAAAAAATGTTACTTTAACGTTCGAAGGCTCTTATTTAATCAAAGTACTGAAAGTACTGATAAGTTGGAATGCGTTCGAGAGACGGTGACCTCAAGCTACAAACGAAGCTGATGCCTCCCGCACACCACAGGTGATCACATAGTATGTCTCGTCATTTGACGGGCGTATATAAATCAATGTATTTCAACATTGAGAGACGCTTAAACCTCTGAATCGCTGTACAGGCCTGAATCTGATGAAAGAAAAATGATAACAAGAGGGACAGAATGACCCTAAACCGCTCACCTGAATTCGATTGGTCCAGTGGATTTTATCCAAGAAACTTTCTGGCAAAGATTCATTCAAATTTGCCTAATTGTTGAAGAAGAGACATAATTTTCGAATTATAAGCAGTCATAATAGACCCTGCCAACCCATTCATTACAAAGGAGACTCAAAATTAGCCCTACCCTGCCACGCCTATATTTATGGACTAATGAAAATTTTGCCAACAATATTTGAAGAGGGTCATCAAAGGAACATTCTTGTAAAGTTTGATTGAAGTATGCCCAGTGGTTCAGGAGGAGATGTCGTTCAAAGACTTTGGGCTCAAAATAAGCCCCGCCCTGTCCTACCAATATTTATTGGCCAATTAGAATATAGCAACAATTTTAAAGAAGGTAACCTAGGGAACATTCTGGCAAAATTTCATTGAAATTGGCCCAGCGGTTTAGGAGATGAAGAAATTTTAAGAAAGTTGACGACGGAGTCAGGGTTATCCTAAAAGCTCCCATTGAGCACGTTGTGCTCAGGTGAGCTAAAAAAGAGGAAATGATACGGACCATACAGCCGACTAATAGACGCACAGGCGAACACTTATACACTCAAAATAAGTTTTATATTTTTTTGAATGACTTCTGCTCCATTTGAGTTACCAATTACATTTTTAATTACAGGTTTCTCAAAGTGGACACCAACAATTGATTTGTCAATGATGAAAAGCTATTTTCGCAGGGAAGTATTTTACTTCAAGATTTGGAATCTCAAGACAATTTTTGGACGAAGTTCAATTGTGATTTCGACCTTTGTGACTCCGAAATTCGGCACTTTCTCTGGTCATTGACAAGATTTGTGTCAAGTTTTATGATTTGGGTCAATTGGTTGTTCAGTTAGAGTGGAGACTGTTACTGATGACCGTGACATGTATGGACCCGAACAAAAGGGCATTCCTTTGGGTCATGGGCAATATTTGTGTAAAGTTTCGTTATTACAGGTCAATTGCGTCTCCGTTTATCTAGCGGAAAGCAAAAGGTCAATGGACTGAGAGACAGACATGATGAAATCAATATATGCTCCTCTACTTCTGAATTGGGGGTACATTTAATAACATCGTGAAATTGATAAGATGAACAATTGTAAAATGATTTAGCATGATGTTGAATGAGTGAGCGGAGCGAGTTTGAAGTGAAATTTAAGGGAGGGAATCCAATGTCGCTTATTTTGTAAGTGATATATAAAACCTTATATATAGTATGTAAAATATGCATCAAAATTCAACCAATAACTTTCTATTTCGTCAAGAACCAAATAGACGCTTTAAATTTCAATTATTTCAGTGAAATCGCGAATTGGTTCTTGCTTAATTCATTTAGAATGTACATGTTGATCTTATTTTTTTAATAACATTGAGCGTTTTTAAATGGTTTGAGTGAGTGTTTGGAATGAATCAATGGAGCGCTGAGTGAGCGATTAAGAATGTTTTTATTGAGATGAATGTCAATTTCACGATGTAACTAACTGTATGATGGTGCTCTTAATCGTGTTGATGTGTAATGATGTTACGAAAACAAGTTGAACTAGTTTTGTTTGTTTCAAATTGTCTTGGTGATGAATGCAATTGGGCAAAGATATTCATAATTCAATTAAATATATGGTGGCAAGGGTTTATGTGGATGGGTATTGGGTTTTTACAATGAAACATTCATGCAGATAACAATATGTTGTCAAAATATTAATTAACTTTAAAAGTGTATCATCTCTTTAATAAAAGATTTTTATTTCGAAGCTTTGACAGAAATTTACAATATGACACCTTGTCAAAAGTTAAATGTGTAATAAGGTCGTTCAGAAAGAGAAACTATACCTTTAAAAGAAGCTATAACAGAATTCTACGACAAACAGGTCGCGACATTACCTAATAAGCAGATCACGTAATTGGCTAGTGCTATTGTCAATTGCTGACCTTATTTGATTTGACTTATCACATGATTTCCAAATATAGTAATGCAAACATGTGATACTAATATATTCGTGCGCAACTTTCAATAAATATCGTTTAAAACATGAATTAGCGTGTTAATAATATACGTGAAGTGATAGCTGTGTAATTGTACAGCATTATTACTTTTTGATGAAATAAACTGTATATCTTTGTCAAGTTGAGATATACAAAATAGGCCGAAGTGTATTCACATCCTGTTCACGTGATATGTGTTCTCAAAAAACCCGAAATGAAATTATCTTGTGTTCATTTTGCGGTTTTGTTAAATCTAAGTTGGAATTGCTCCGCATTCCAACTTAAAAATGTATACAAATCCTGGCTAGACTGTGCAAAATGATCGGACTGACCGAGATTAAACTTTTTTACTTTTGGAAAATGTTCTGAATCCATTCAGTATTCATATATTGTGTTGCAAACGATGATTGGCGAGCGACATGCTGAGTATAGCAAACAAATATGGCAGATTTTTTTTCTGTCATGGTTTATGATGAAACATTGAAGCATTTATCTTTTTATGTTAAAATATCAGTTTTAAAGCGCCAACGTCCGGTATGTTCAAGATAGGCCGCACGCTATCCTGAACACTGTTTATGTTTAACGTTTTCTATTTCCTGAATGTTCAGCTAACTTTCAGCTCACCTGAGCACATGGCGTTTCATGGGGACGAGCCTTTGTGATCATTGAATTTCTGTCGTCGTAATTGATCTTATTCGGCAAAGGTCGAAAAAGCTACCTCGAAAATATGATTTCTATAGACGGTGCAACTAAGGTTGGGTTTTTTGCATTTTTTTTTCATGTATAACATGACAGTTGGAGCACCCAACATTATATTCCTGGTATTTCTCCCATCAGCACTACCATTAAAAATTACTTCCTTGCCTTGCCTTCAGGTGGGAGATGAATGTAAGAAAAGATATGTGCCGCCGTTTCGGTCATATTTAGACTACCGTTCACATTTCACTGAATAGTGTCAAGTTCAAGGTCACAGTCATAGATAAAATCAAACCATTGCCTGGGAAATTTCAAAACCACCCATGTTGCAATTCTCAAAGTAGTAAAATTGGTATATCGTAAGCGGAAGGCTTAAACCTCGTATCTACAGCTTGAAAGAACGTGAGTTACGAGGTTTTTGTCGTACATTGGTAATATTGTTTTCGAGACTTTATAATACAGTTGCGTGCTTATATGTTCATTCACCTTTTTTTCTATGGAGGTATACTATTTCCGAAATGGAAATGTCACAAAATCGAATTATTTGAGCATATTTCTACAAAAAGGAGATCTAGTACTATAAAAGGTTAAAAAAGGGTATCAGCTAATTTCTGTGAGTACTTGAGCATTTACGAATAAGATTTTTTTTATATATATATTGCACAATTTAGGCCACCGAAACAATATTACAAAAAGTGTTTACAAAAACATATAAGAGAATAGCGATCAAACTTAGTTAAATTATTGCACTGAAATGTTCAAAATCATGGTTTAAATTCTTGTAACAATAAATTTTTGTATATCGTCGGCTAGAGACTTAAACCTCGTTTTTACGGCTTGAATACACTGGGGCTATATGAGATTTTGGTCGCTCACAGACGATATGATTTTAGAGTCCCGGTAATAACCGGTTGAGTATCATGCTTAGGTTTTCATATGGTATTTAAAATAACATAACCAAAATAGACTGCATTTGCAATAGTTGGGCGATCCGTTAATTATATTATGCAGGTCAGCAATAACATGGATGTCGAATAAGGGGGCATCAAACCATTACCTTGTATCCCCATTTTTTCTCAAGTTTGCGGAATTTGCAAATACATATTCTACATTTAATAACTGAGTAACACTAAAGCATTTCTTCTTCTCTGCTTTAAGCCTAGTTTACATTTGCCACGATCGCCTTACGATATTGCCACGATTCACAAATCGTGCGGTGTCCACACGGGTTTCATAAAGCTGTCACAAGAATCATTGAGGTACCCTTGCGGCCATCGCAAGGTAAATGTGCGACCCCCGCTTTGAGAATTGTGCGATTTGACAACTTTATACACTGTAGACAGTGCAGCCGCCGTACAACCATCGTGCGGAACCCGCGCGGGGACCCTAGGATGATCCGTTCTATACTTATGGGCAAAACATCATACGGTAGCCTTTCGATGTCCGTGCCGCGATCGTGCGATGCCTAGACGACGTGTCTACGGACTACGCTCTCCGTACGGTCTTGCAATTTTAAAAATTTGTATTCCTTTTTTTTATAAAAAATCGCAAGGTTCTGCGACACCCGTAAAACCATGCGATGATCGCATGGACAACGTATGTCGCCGCACGGGCGTCGCACGATTTTTGAATTGTGGCGAGTTACGGGCGCCGTACGGGCTCCTTAATCCAAATGTAAACTAGGCTTTACGGACACATACCGGTATAAGAAATTGTCAAAATAGGAATATGTCTTAAATATGACCATGGTTTTAAGATTAGCAGTTTTTTCGAGTCCGAGACAGACTCCCATATGGTAATTAGGACTCGCAAAACTATCCCATAAAGTGCCAGGAACCCTCTTTTTTATGACTCTTGTCTGCTTTGTACTTGTCGACTTACAAAATTCTGTTCTGCTCTGTTGGTTAAAACAGATACGCAATTCTAAGCACAATGTATTGGTTAAATAACGAATCTATGGAAATATTAAGAAAAAGAAAGGAAAGCAAGAAAAAATATATGACCAGTAAATTTTCTCGCAAGTCAACATGTCTGAAAAATGCATAATCCTTCCTGATGTTTTTTTTTATTTCTACATGTGCGCAACACCCAGACTCAGATCTGTCTCTGCATCCGCACATTCTGATCAAAGACTTCAAATATCAATCTCTCAATTTCTCGCCATTACGCAAAAATAAAACGTTTTGAAATTAGTATTATTACTAAAGGTTACATCACATACGATTGTTTCTTAATATTTCTTTTATAAAAAAAGTCTCTTGGTAGTACATTTAGCAACATACACTTACTTTAAAATAGGATTTTAAAACAAAATGCATGTGAGGTGTACATGAATCATTTTGATTACTCGATTGGTATATCAGATTCTTGATTTTGTCAGACATACATAAAAGTATTGGAAAGTTTAAGATGTTTGGCAAAACTGAAAACAACCTCCAGTATGAATTGTAGCTATGGCAACGGAGGTATTTTGACATATCTCACTAAATTTGTGAACTATTAATTACATGTAATGGTCATTAATAAGGGCAGCTGGTATTGAATCCATATACGTGTAGCTTTAAAATCTTGGATTACATGGATAACATGTATTCGAGGAAAATGTTTCGTTTTCACACCAAAAATAGAAAATACGTCATTCTAAATGATCTTCTAAAAAGAGAAAGGAGTTGCAAATATGACCCGTCAGGCGAAAAGGAATCTTCTTGGTATTGCGTGACGAGTCGATCATAGCCAGACTGTGCGGACTGTTCACAGGCGTAACATTTTGCCTTTTTTCTGAATCTGTGATGATCTTTCTTCTTTCCAGTAAGAAAAACTTTGAAATGCGAACACCGGCTGACCTTTACTGGAACCAATATCTCTCTAAGATATTTATTTTACGAAGTTCCCGGGAGGTCATTTTTGCATTACTTATCACATAAATTGCAAGTATTGTTTATTCCATCTCGCTTTCTTTCATAAACTAGTTCCTTAATTTCGATAAAATATTTTCATTTTAAATACAAAATAGAAATTTCAATAGCTTCAAAAATCAAACAGGGAATAGTTATGGTTCCTGTGCATTGTAATATCATTCTAAAGGATCTTTTCACCACTGAAGCTTGAAGTTGATAGCAAATGTACATACAGAGATGCTTCGGAAAAAAATCCGAGTCATTATAATAACATAAAGGACAATAATCCCGAAATTATGCAACAAAAATGTTGTGGTTCTTACGCACCACTTTTCTCCTTCAAAGGTCTAAGGCCCGGTGCCACTGCACTAACGGATGAATTGAGAATGCAAAGCGTATGAAAATCTTACAATGCATCGAAAAGATGATTTGTAAGCGTACATGTGTATGTATTTATCGTTTTAAATTTATTGATCCGCGTTGTCTTTTGTCTTTCAGCGTACGAGGAACATACGACATATGCATCCGCCCTTTCATCTTGTCGTACCAAAAATGGGCTATATTAGAAAAAGTAGACAACAAACATTTTTGCTCTCCTTTACCACCAGTTTGTCCTTCTTTCTTTGTTCAAAACTTTATAGCCGCCGTCATAGCGCAGTTGGTAGCGCGACGGACGGTCATTCTAGAGGTTCTGGGTTCGATCCCCGACGGCGGGACTCATTCTTTCCGACAATTTGTCTCTCACCAATGGGTTGATAATCGTAGACCTAAGTGAGATAGTAGCTGGAGGCTAGGAAAGGATGTAATGGTTGTACTGGTGAGAGAAATACCAGGAAACCATTGTTAGGTGCACCTGCCGCCGCGATATAGCTGAAATAATGTTGAAAGCGGCGTTCAACTCCATTCAATCAACCAATCAAAGCTTTATTGTGTCGAAAGTCAAAATACAATCTCTATCAATATTTACTCGTTTGTCTTGACAAGAAAGCGAATGAAAATATGTCCTTATGTTATCGAGAGAAGAACAAAATAAATGAATCTTTTCACCCCGTATATAATTCAAATATGGAGGCTTGATTCTGATGTTTATTTTCCCCTTTTTTCTGCAATCCAAATTAAGAGCGCTAGCGAGGACTCCAATCTTGCTACGAGAATACTCATGGTTATCTGCTTCTACAGTTAACAAGGTGCAATTGACAAGGTGAAATTTTTTCGAATGATTTAGGAATGAAATTGAATGAGTGTGTGGATCGAGTTTTGAGTGAATTTAATGGGAGGTATTCCTATATCGCAAATTTTGTTCAGGATGAACACAATTAGCGATGTCGATGTATGTTTTCCAAAATTGAAGACATGGCCTACTTCGGGTACTCACGATGATCGGCGGGCCTCAACGATTTTTAACCTACAACTTTATAACGTTAATTTTTTTTGTATTCAAATTATGGGTTGCCCACCAGCCTGTCATTTTTGAAAGCGAACTCAGTATGTCCGAAATTGAACGACCACTAGCCTGGATTCTGCTCGCGGTGAGTGCATTTAACATCCTGTACATGAAGCTGTTTTTTTACATGAATTGTGACCTGTCTGGCAATAAGGGGTTATCTTGGAAGTGCGAAAAGTAACGATCCAAGTCAGGCTTTACCAGCTGTGCGGACTAACTATTTTAACTCAGACCGAATGGAACTTCCTTCGATGGTTTTATGATGCTTCGAATCAAAAGGTAAACAGGGTGTGCAATTATAACTTAACTTACATTTGATTTTTTTTATTGAAATTAGGCTTTACATCGCCTTGTAACAATTTTCCAGTCATATCTCGGAAGCTGGGGCTACTGACCATGAGTTCCTTGTATTCCTCTTACCAAATTACCGATATATGCTTTCCGAATCTCCAGCCACTCATTCCACATAGATTTACGATTTTAAACCCGCTGATGTAATACATATATCGGAAGCTATGGGATATAAGAAATGTGATCCTCACCCCACCCCACCCACCCCATCCCCACCATGATTTCGAGCCTGATGCGCTCCGACGGTGGCTCTACTTAAGTAAGCGACATTTTATTACATGTCCTTCATTATCACGTCGGTTTATTTAACGACAAAAACCTAAACTTTGACATTTTGGGGAAATCTCGATTTGTTAGTTTTCCTTAGTGTATGACTAAGTTTCGTTTTACAATAAACTTGTACTTTGTATTCACTAGCTCAATGTTGTTCAATGCTAGTGCTTTAAAAAGTGATATCCTTTGCACTTGATACATATAGAGAAAGCCAATCACATTACACGAAAATTTGCTATCCTTTAAATATCAAAATTTAGTTTTGTCACTAGTATGATTATAGAGGTTTCTTTCAGTCAAAACACGGATTTCAAATTTCAATTCAAATGTTGTTGTTTGAAATAGTTGTGAAGTTAATGTTTTTGTTGTCAAGAAATAGTTTTGAAACATGAGAAATTTCGTAACTAAAGTGTTCGTGTAATGTGTCTATGTCTTTGAAATGTGTGGGCTCATTACAACCTCCTATGCTTGATGGTGATCACAATGGCAACTAAACCAAGAATGCCAGTTTCGTAAAATTTAAACATAAATAATTGCTTTAGGTTTCAGTAAAATAATCACCTGTTTCTTGTCTATGCATGTATAGTAGAAAATTTGCCGGTACATATAGAATGGGAGCACTCTACCTTAAGATTTTTTTCAAACTATGAAAGTTGATAATTAGGTGCGCAGTAAAAATGCCAGAGGTAAAAATGCCATAGGTAAAAATGTCAGAGGTAAAAATGTCATAGGTAATAATGCCATAGGTATAATGGTAAAAATGCCATAGGTAATAATGCCATGGGTAAAAATGCCAGAGGTTTATTATTTCTTTTATTTTTAGACCTAAGTAAATAGAGAAATAATTTTATTTTCATGCACAAAAGGAATTGTAATAATAAACTTTTAATGATCTGTTCAATTTCATTCTTATTTTCTCAAGACTTTGATAATGAATTAAGCAAAAGGGTATACAACTTAGTGGCTAGTAAATATATGACAAAGTTTGTGCAAATATGAACATTAATCTGAAAGCAGATACATAAATTATAAAAAAAATAGCAGAAATGAACTATGCCTATATTTATTCACATATATAATATAGCTTAATTGTTTATTTACGTTAGTATAATGTGTGAATAAGGCAGGATACACATTATTGTGATATTTCACACTTTTCTTAGTAATACTTGGGTAAATCTGGCACTTTTTTTAAAACAATTTCTGAAATCTTCATCTTATATTAAATGTGTACTAAATTTAATATGTTGTATTTTTTTAAAGTAGAAGTTCATATGAAATATCATACTGAATAAGATCATGTAATATAATTCATATCATTTTCATTTGGCAAATATTTTCATATATTTTTCTTTACAATTATGCTATTACATAAATGAAAGTATTCATTTAAAAAAAAAAAAAAAAGTCTTTATGACAACCTAACAAATTAACTAGGTTTTCATAGAATAAAGAAAATATTCCTAATTATTATATCATCATATAGATTTCAAATATTCTGGCATTTTTACCTATGACATTAATACCTACGGCATTTTTACCATTATACCTCTGGCATTATTACCTATGACATTTTTACCTATGGCATTTTTACCTCTGGCATTTTTACCTACATTCGATAATTATAATTTTTTGAATACTATTTCTCTTTAAGAAAAATCGACCTAAAGACATACATGCATTATTTTTAAATAAAAGAAATCACAGGCTGTAATTATAACCCTAAACAGCTCTTTAGTTGCCACAGAGTCCTTGAAAACAATACCCTGTCAATACTTTTACAATTTACAATTGCCCCCGGTAAATAAATATGCAATTTCGTTAGGATTCGAACCAGGGACCTCTTTAAAGGTCCAAAAGCGAGAGCTATACCGAGTTGCTATAAAAAGCTAGCTTGTACGACAAGGCAGAACAAAACCCCTTACACATAAACCGGCTACCATATATAGTTAAAACAAAAGCAATCATAACATCATAACTACAGTACAAACTTTAGTTACAAGGCAGACGAAATTTATAAAAGGATTTTGTTAAGAAAAAAATACGTAATTAACTTCAAAATTTAAGTTTGGGTTTTACTATACAACGTTGCCAGTTGCATATTATCAATTAAATAAACCATTCGCATCTTCTTCAAAATGTAAGCGGTCTGGATGCGTTGTAAGTTCATGTTTAACAGAGTTTCTTAAAGGAACAAAACATATTAAAATTCCAAAATAAGATCTTGAGAGAAACTAGACACTAACACCAGTTATTCCTGGATATTGATGTGCAGTGGATATAATAGGACATTAAGAATCAGCCCCGACCCCTAGCTGACTAAAGAAAACAAACCCCGGGAGTAATGGCTATTAACGGATAACAAGTCAGATTTATGGCATTAGTCCCAGTGCTCATTTCACCTATCTACGGTCTCCGGTGCATTTCTTAAAAGGGAGCAATATTCTTCGCATGGTCTTGCACAGGCTCAAATAGTAGTTCAATGATTTAATGCGGCTAGTTTTCCGTTGTAAGACCGTACCACATCACTAGCAAGTCGTAGTTTTTGTCTCCCCATCCGTATTACTTACCGATTGATTCAGGATTGAATAGAGTTTAACGCCGCTTTCAACATTATTTCAGTTATATCGCAGCGGCTGGAATACCTAACAATGGTTTCCTGGTATTTCTCTAACCAGTACAACCACCACATCCTTTCCTAGCCTCCAGCTGCTATCTCATATAGGTCTACGATTATCGACCCATTGTTGAGAGAAAATAGAATACTAACCGAAGTAAACCATAGAAGATCACCAAAGAACTTGTAATTGGTTGATACTTCAGTTAACTCGGACTAGGAAACAAAATAAAACTTTGTGACTAATGGTAGACTGGCCTCCGTTGTTTTGGTCCGCATTTTCAGAAAACACATTTGTTGTAGTTTCATCACAGGCGCGTGTAATTCAATTTCATATAAACAAATGCTAAACAAAAATCTTATTTTCAAAGACAAGGGACTGTATCGGATTTTTTGTAACGACATTGTCGTATTTATCTCCCTTTAAAAAAATACTGTAATGAAGAGTCTTGCAGCCAGACCATCCCTGCGTTCAGGATGAGAAACGTTGCAAACTGTTTATAAATTATACCCCGCTTTACACGCGCAGTTGCGTGCAAAGCGGGGTATAATTTGCAAATAGTTGAACCGTTTTTCATCCCGAACGCAGGGTAGGGTAAATGGCATCACATCGACAAATTAGAACTAAAAAATTGTCACGAAAAGTCTGTGACTGTCTAAAATTATGATAATTATACTCTATATCCGGAATCTAATGTGACTGGCATTTCACACAATAGCCTTATTTTGAGCCGTAGCATTGAAATGTTTCCGGGTCGTAAGTGATCCATATAGGATCTGTTATGAGATTTTGTTTGAGACAATGACTTTTGTCAAAGGTCGGATGAAAGTTGGCTGAGCCGGAATTAACCCAAGAAACAAGCACGTATTACTAAAGATATTATATGGATACTACAAATGATGTTGATCCATGATCAGAGATTATATAACCATTCTAAACAGAACTTAGAATTTTCTTTATTTGAGTAAATTCGGATTCGAGAATTGAAAACAATTTTTTTTAACATCATACCCTTATTTCTTAAGCGTTGATTTTCCTAGAAACAACCACGTCGTTAGAGCCCCATTTTCGAGACTTTTCAAGACATCGCTTTTAATTTCTTATTTTTAAAAGGGTGGAAAATGGTTTTCAACAGTAATACGGAAAAATAATCGGTCAGCCTTTTCAAAGTGGTGCCCTTTATCTAGAGGTAGAGCGTCGGCCTCTTGACCAAAAGGTCTTGAGTTCGATTCCCGGGAGCGGCTATCGATCTTTGTTCTTTTATTGGCCCACGCATTCGGTGCGAGTACTGGTGAATTTTTCAAGAGGCAGAATCGAGAGGGATAATTCTAAGTTGTAAGAACTAGTTTCCCAATCGATGCCAAATAAGTAGGTCACCAAGCCTTTTCAAGGTATACGTATTGTGAGGTTTTTTGGCGCTATCCATTTTTGATTGTGCTTACCAGAAGCTTTTCCTGTATTAAATTGTGGGCGGATTTCAAACAAAATTGGCAAATTTGTTCAGTATCAAGTGCACAAAGATAGAGGTTTTAATTTGGCTAAAGAGATAGAATTCATAAATTGCATCGCAATATCGAAACCTACTTTACGATACTAGAAATGCTCCATTTCTTGACATTTTATTCAAACAAGGATACGATAATCGAGGGCTCAACGCAAAACTGACGTAAGTGCCTATACTTTATAGGCACTTACGTCGGTGTTGCGTTAAAACGTTCGACACGTGCTTTGTCAAATATACCAATTTTATTGATTTTCTCATTAAAATGTGTGCTTATATGATTATAGGTTAAACCCGTCGCACCATGTTTCTGACGAACATCTTCAAAAGAAGCGTTCACTATCATTGCGCCGATTATTCAAGGTAAATCTTTAAAAACAGACATAAATTCCTAGCACGTTTTTAACCTTTTAACCCAATAACTTACGAGCTATTTTGAAAGACTTCCAATTTCTTAGCAATGTTTGAGCCGCATTGCATCAATTATACAACTGTAAACTTTCCACTTGATGATTGGAAAAATGTTTTTATGTTTTTTATGTGCAATACCCTTTACTTGGCTCACGATTGAAGAGTTATTTCATTCGGAAGGACTTAATTTTGAAACGGACCACCCTTATATTTGATCCACGCATAATTTTACTGCCAAAGTATTTAAGAGTCATGAATGCAGAACTGTATTTTCGGCCGTCTGTCCTGTTTGATTAAATCATTCAAACATCTTTTTCATATATACGTATGCTTTATAGAATTATTGCAGAATTACTACAGTTTTTCTTTCTCAATTTTGACAGCGTTCGATATTTACAGGCAAAAAAGGTTTTCAGTCTAGGATTGGGAACGAATAGCAAAATTCATATGCGAATATTCGTTTTGAATATTCGAATATTCGTTTTGTTACATTCAAAATTGAATATCCAAGTATTGTTTATATCCAATTACTATTCCTTTTTTGTTCGAGGTTACTTTAACTCGTACAAATAGGTTTCGACTCTCAAAAGGTGTTATATTAACTCATTTAGGCCTATTCATTGGTCGATGTTTTACTGACAGACTGCTGATAGGAAAATTTGCAACCTGTCATAATCATTGATTTTCCTTGTACCTTCTTCACACTTATATACATACGATCGAAGATAAATGTGTGAAAATCGTTTAAATATTGAGGAATTACTTCCACTTCTTTTACTTCTCTTTCCAGAAATCAAAGGCAAATGCTCAAATTCAGTCTCATAAAAACGAATATTCGTATTCGAAAATCGTATTCGAATATTCGCGGGAAAAACGAGTATTCGAATATTCGATTATTCGTTCCAATCCCTAGTTTTCACAAGTCATTTTAACTGGTTTTGACGACACTTTATGACATGTTTGTCAACAGGAGACATTCTGCACGTCCAACGGCTATTATGATTCTATCCTGAGTCTGTAAACGAGAGGCTTAATTTGTTTGATTGTATGGGGGTTAAACGACACTTTCGAAATCATTTGACTGAAAATCGTGGCGGATGCTGTTTTGGGTCGTCCAAAGACCCCTATATAGATATTCATTTTCTGTTCTGATTTTTATCCTTATTAATGTAATGTCACAAATGCCTTTAAAAAAAAAATAAAAATCAAAAACAAAAAAAAAACTCAACTACTTTGCGACAAGAATGACCTGAAAAATGATAGATTGAACCAACCATCTTTTTGTGCAATTTTAAGATCATACCGTTTTTTTTGTTTTTTTTTTCCAAACTGGGTACACATAAACCCCGGTACACCAAAAAAATAAAAAAAAGGAATTATAAAATACGTCATCAATATTAAAGCAAGAAATGATAATACGTATTTCTTGACATTTCTAATTATAGTTGGAGATTTCTGAAGTAAGATATCACCGATGGCGAGCAAAACGTGGTAGCTACAGCTTGAAAAAAGCTGTAGATACGAAGTTTTAGCCTCCAAACAATATCATATTCTTAGGAAACTAAGTTCAATGTTTCTAAAACTGGATATATTCATTTGAAATTAAAACTCATATAATAGATGGTGTTAAGTTACTTCTCCTGGGATTAGATAATATAAGGAAACATAAAAGAGCTAAAAAAAAACCTTGGCGCTTTAACGAAGTCATAGATTCCAAACTATATTTTATACCAGGCCTGGCCTTATTAGTTCTTTGAGCCTCAAGACAAGTTGGTAAAAACCGAACCTCGAATTGAAAGTTTTCACTATGTACTTGCACAAATTAAATAAAAAAAAGCTGAAGTGGATAGTTACCGATTTTATTACTGAAAATTCTCTTTTCAGATTTTTTTATTTCGAATGCATGCTCATGTCTTTACCAAGCTTTTATGGAACATTTCAAGATCGTGTGTGTGTGTGTGGGCTAAATTAGACATTGTCAATGGGCTAACTTTAGAGGGGGCAGATTTTTGTGATATAAGTAAATAGATTTGTTCCTTCTTTTCAGATTATAAACAACTACCCTCCCCCTTCCAGTCGCCTTGTTCCTACGCACCTGTATAGATTTTTTGATCTTTAAGTCCCTACCGTGTTTTTATCTTCAAAACGCGGTACATGTGAACCTCCGTAAAAGAAAAACGGATTTATAAAACACGTCATATAAATAAAAGTAAGAAATGATAATACGTATTTCTTGACGATTATAATTATAGTTGGAGATTTCTGAAGTAAGATTTCGTCGCTGGCGACCAAAACGTCGAATCTACAGCTTGAATAAAGCTGTAGATCCGATGTTTTGGTGCCAACGAATATAAAATCTAAGGAAACTAAGTTCAATGTTTCTAAAAGTAGATATGTCATTTGACATTAAAACTCATAATAGATGGTGTTAAGTTACTTCTCCTGGGATTAGATAATTCAAGGAAACATAAAATAGCTAAAAAAAACCTTGGCGCTTTAACGATGTCACAGATTCCAAACTATATTTTATACCAGGCCTGGCCTTATAAGTTCTTTGAGCCTCAAGACAAGTTGGTATAAACCGAACCTTGAATAGAAAGTTTTCACTTTGTACTTGCACAAATTAAATAAAAAAAGGTGGAGTGGATAGTTACCGATTTTATTACTGAAAATTCTCTTTTCAGATTTTTTTTTATTTCGAATGCATACTCATGTCTTTACCAAGCTTTTATGGAATATTTCAAGATCGTGTGTGTGTGTGTATTGAGGCTAAATCAGACATTGGCAATGGGCTAACTTTAGAGTAAGCAGAATTTTGTGAAATAAGTTAATAGATTTGTTCCTATTTTTTTTAAACAACTGCTCCCCCCTCCTAGCCCCATTGTTCCTACGCACCTGAATAGATTTTTTTGATCGCAGGAAAAAATCGTTATAAAAAGAAAAAGACATCAACAAAATAAAATAAATAAAACAAACAAAAAATGTTTCCTAGTCATGATGATTTGTGGTTATACATTGATGTATATTTCCGAAATGCACTAAATGACCCCGAGCAACATATATATAAGCCGATAGATCAAAATTGTCGGGAAAAAATGTGGATCAATGAATGATTACTATCGATATACAGTTATACAGTTACTAACATCATGATATTGACATTAACTTCGATTAAAACCATTCTCAATCACTTGCTCGGCGCTTCATTCGTTCACATGTATTTCACTCTCTCCAACCATTAGAAAAAATGATTGTGAAAAAACAAAACAAAACAACAACAACAACAACAACAAAAAAAAAAAAAAAAAAAAAAAAAACAAAAACGTCCAAAACGATCGGCATTTCATTCTATTAATTTTGTTATGTCTATTGAGTTTGATTGGTGAACTAAATAGCCAGGACTCTCAAAATTATCTAATGTAAGTCTGTAGGACTATCTTGAAATCAACTTCATAAAAGAATGGAAGACAGTTTTAAACAGTCTTCAATTATTTTCTTAAGTTGATCCCCAAAGGTACTTAGTGCTGATACAATAGTCGGGTAACGAATAACGATTCAAGACCTGGGGCCCGTTTTACTAAACATCTTACGATCATTTTTTGCGTAAGTCAAAAATTGAATTTGCCGCAACAGTAGTAACCAAATCTGGAATTAGGTCATGCATCAACTCATTGGAATCGTCTTCTAAGATTTTGCAAGGCAGAATCTAACAATGAATGAAAATACCAGGTACGATTTTTGATTCTGACTTACGATTATTTTTTTTTCGAAAGAAGTTTAGTAAAACGGGCCCCTGGGAAGGAACGTTCCCCTATCCGATACCCGGGTACTCGGGTACTCGAGTACTCGTCCCAGCTCTTTACTGGTCGAAATTTGATTCATACCTCTATGAACAAAATTATAAGTACAAAACTATGATTACGCTTTCATACCAAGTTATCCTATAGGACAGCTGTTAAATGGTCAGCATCTTAACTTCTTTTTTTCGTACTGTGATAAAATCATACGGCGGTATAAATAGAACATTTCTTTTATAAGGAGGTATGAAACTTTAAAAAAAAATACCAAACAAACAAAAAAATGAATGGGTCATCAAAGAAATAATTTGCCAAAATTGTTGGAATTAGCCTAATGAATAGGAAGATATGTCATTCAAAGAATTGAAAGTAAAAAAAATGCTCACCCCGCATCGCCCTTATTTATGAACCAATCAAAAATTTGCAAACAATTTTCGGAAACTATCACCTTGGAAACTTTCTGGCAAAAATTCATTGAAATCGGTCTGGTGGTTTAGGAAATGTCGGTCAAAGATTTCATTGTAAAAAATGCTACACCCTGCCCCGTCCATAATAAAGGAAAACTCAGAATTTCGCGAACAACTCTTAAGAAGGGTCACCAAAGAAATAATCGGTGCTGTTGTTTAGGAGATGATAATATAGTTCAGATATTTCATATTGAAAAAATGCCACGCCTTGTCATGCCCATATTTATTGACCATTTAGAATCTCGCAAACACTTTTTAAAGAGGGTAACTCTATGCACATTCTGGCAAAGTTTCATTGAAATCTGCCTAGTTGGTAAGAAGAAGAAGTTTTAAGTTGTTGACTACGGACGACGGACGATGTTCGATGCACAACGCACGCCGGACGACAGACTCAGGGTGATCCTAAAAGCTCCCATAGAGCATGTTTTGCTTAGGTGAGCTAACCAGTCCATTTTTTCCCTATGAAATGAATATTTGTCCCATATTTGTCTACAATGCCCTATATATTCGCCCAAAATAGTTTCATGTTATACAATGTACTTTTCAAGGTAAAGTATTACCATTGAAGTAATAACCTGACATTCTTGTTCATTATTGTAGGTGCTATGACATAATAGAGAGAGGCAATTTTAACCATTATACGCTAGCGTATAGACTCAATAAGACACGTATGAAAGAGAAAGATAATGAAAGATGGCAAAACTTTTTAGCCCATTGTTGGTTAAAAAAAAATCAGTAATGTCTTTATTTATTATTATCATTATTATCATTTTGATTGTCATTATCATTGTTATATTATTATTATTATTATTATCATTACTATAATTATTATTAGCATTATTATCTTTATTCTGGTACCAACATGCATATATAATAATTGGACGAATTCAACCTTGAATCAAGCTGTAGTTACGAGTTTTTGGTCGCCCAAATGGACGATATACAATGTACTTTTCAAGGTAGACCTACTATATCAAAAACGTAATAAATTTCGCATTCTAGTCCGACACTGCCATTAACTTGACGTAATTTATAATGCTTCTACAGCGTTCGTTATTTTCAGGCAAGAAGGTAATTACATTTGAAATGTCTTATTTTCACAATTTCTTCATCATTTTGATTGGTTTTGGTGAAACTCTATGACATGTTTATCAACAGGTGACATTCTGCTCGTCGAACGGTTTTTCTATCCTGAGTCTGTAAACGAGAGGCTTAATTTGTTTGTTTGTATGGGGGTTAAACGACACTTTCGAAATCATTTGACATAAATCGCGGCAGATACTGTTTGGTCCAGAGGCCCTATATAGATGTTTATTTTCTGTTTTCCCGTTTAGTCCACTTCACTTAAACATACAATGAATATGAGTTTTTAGCTTCAAAGCTCAACGAAATAAAGATGAGTTTTATCCTTATTCATGTAATGTAAAAATTGCCATTAAAAACTCGACTACTTTGCGGTAAAAAAAGGTCTGAAAAATGGACCAATTGACTTAATGTGGGTCAACCATCTATTTCTCTAATTCTAAGTTCCTACCGTGTTTTTTATCTTCAAAACTCGGTACATGTGAACCCCAGTAAAATAAAAACGGAATTATAAAACACGTCATTTAAATAAAAGTAAGAAATGATAATACGTATTTCTTGACGATTATAATTATAGTTGGAGATTTCTGAAGTAAGATTTCGTCGCTGGCGACCAAAACGTCGAATCTACAGCTTGAATAAAGCTGTAGATCCGATGTTTTGGTGCCAACGAATATAAAATCTAAGGAAACTAAGTTCAATGTTTCTAAAAGTAGATATGTCATTTGACATTAAAACTCATAATAGATGGTGTTAAGTTACTTCTCCTGGGATTAGATAATTCAAGGAAACATAAAATAGTTAAAAAAAACCTTGGCGCTTTAACGATGTCACAAATTCCAAACTATATTTTTTACCAGGCCTGGCCTTATAAGTTCTTTGAGCCTCAAGACAAGTTGGTATAAACCGAACCTTGAATAGAAAGTTTTCACTATGTACTTGCACAAATTAAATAAAAAAAGGTGGAGTGGATAGTTACCGATTTTATTACTAAAAATTCTCTTTTCAGATTTTTTTTATTTCGAATGCATGCTCATGTCTTTACCAAGCTTTTATGGAACATTTCAAGATCGTGTGTGTGTGTGTGTGTGTGTGTGTGTGTGTGTGTGGGTGGGTGTGTGTGTGGGTGTGTGTGGGTGTGGGTGTCTGTGTGTGTGTGTGTGTGTGTGTGTGTGTGCGCGTGCGTGCGTGTGTGTGTGTGCGTGTGTGTGTGTGTGTGTGTGTGTGTGTGTGTGTGTGTGTGTGTGTGTGTGGGCGTGTAAGGGCCGCCAATTAAAGGCAATTTTCCGTAATAACACCAACAACTGGAGGCAAAATTGCCAATTGAAGGCGACCTCATTTGGCAAATTTATAATTATATCTCAAACCCTATTATTTCTTATGAAACATATTAAAAATATCTCAAAAAAGGTTGACCTCAATTGGTGGTATGACCCTTCCTACACTGGGTCCAGTGCGTCGCCGTTCAAATTCTCGCCATTTTAGAGAACGCACAAGTCGGAATAAGTGGCCTCAGTTGGAGGTGACTAAGCGCAACCGGAAGTCAAAGCATTGTGGGATAACCAGGAAATAGAGCACACGAGGTATTCATATATCTTTTATTATTATTGTAAAATTTGTTGTATTATACCAAGACACAGTACATAAAGAAGCCTCTGGCAATTGTGTGGTAGGTAATAGAAGCTGAAAGCTTTTTCTTGTAAACATAGAATATAAACGTGGGTATTTTTCTTTGTATCCGAAGTGCTCAGAACTCGGGTATTTCTAACTTCGGGTACGGTAAGGGCAAGATTAAAAATGTGAATAGATAGATTTTAGAGGGTCAGGGCAACTCGGCTTATTTTCAACTCGGTCCATAGGCAACTCGGCTCAACGTATAACTCGGCCCAATTTCAGTATATGTCAAATTTTAATATTGATTAACTACTAAGTATACAATACTACAAATACAAAAGTACTCGAACATTATTTAGTTGTGATTAAATTTAGTATGCATCAGCTACAGATTGAAAATGTAAATTGAAACGCAACAGCCATTCAAATTGCAAATATTAAAGCAATGATTCGTTATCATCATAATCAATACACAAAATAATCATGTACACTGAAAATACTAAATATTAACAGATCGCCAAGTCATGTTTTTTATGCTCATCTATTTTGGTGCCCCAATATTTTTTCTCCCTCCTGATGGAGATAGTTAACCACAAGGATAATTTAGAAAAGTATGTGCAAAATTATCTCATTTAGCTGAATCTAATGAGAAATTAAGAATTTTTGGTGAGAAGTTTTTTACAAATGGATGACTCAGTTCAAAACAGTTGTAACTGCCTATATGATTATAGGCAGTAACAACTGATTTACACTGAGCTAGCAAAATCCTTTACTAAATTAAATTTTGTAATGGAACCTTTCTCTATTAAGCCAGTTTCAATGAGATTTCTGGTAGAAAAATGAGATAATCAAAAATACAAGGCAAAATCGGCCACATGTGGGAGTTGGCTGCTTAACGGAAATGCATCACCCACCCAGCCGCGCAGCCAAGACGAAGTACAGTTCGCCAATATCGTAACTCCATCGGTTTTACCAAAACAGCAGTATTAGTAACAAAAGTATTTCATATCAAATTTAGCGATATGATACTAAAAACAATGTAAATGCAGCTTGAATAGGCTGTACTTACGGTGTTGTGGTCATCCACTATCAAAATATATTTACCAGGAAAATATTTCCTTGTAAGCTACAGCGTATGGAAACGAGTTTTGATTTGCCATGGTACAGAAAAGGACAACATAATCTTCATGTGAGGAACAGAAATTTATTTATGTGCGCGGATTCAAAACAAAGTCAGATTTTCCGGCATCCCTTGGCGATGTTAGCTGACATCATTTAGAAAATCCCTTAACATTTTCAACAATCAGCTATTTTTTTCCTAGAAATCAACCGATACTTAACATAATAATGGTGATTTTATTTATTCATTATTCATTTTACTTCTTTTCTACATTGTTGTATTTCCCAAAAAGACAAAGTGAGTAAAAAGATTGCTTATTACGATAAAAAAATACATTTCAAAAGTTGACGAAATCCGCTTAGAGATAAACCCATCACAAAAAACTTGTGATTGTTTGGATGGACACGCAAATATTAGGTGTGTTCCTTGTAATTATTAAATTGCTACCGTCATCAAAAAGTATGCGGGACGCTCGGATGACACAATTAAGTAGACGTGTTGATTACGTTTTGTTTGTCAATTGTTAGTAAAGAGTGATTATTACATCAAGATTTGCAATATGATAGACTTTTGAATAAGAACTTTGAATAAGTTCGCAAAATGATGAAATAACTTTTGAAAGCCCGATTACGAATAAATTGGTCCCTAATTTTTGTTCACCACGATTTGATTGAATAATGTATGACACAACAGATGAGATTTACATCATTGATTGAAGTACAAATCATTTCACCAAGCGATATTAGATGAAAAATTAAGTCGATCAGTAAAACAGTTATAGTTCATATTCTGACATTTACGGGTATAACCTTTGTGTCGTTTAGATTATATCGTGTGAATTGTCAGAGATGAGCTATTACATAATTTGTAGAAAGCTTAAACAAATTCTAGGAATTTTCATATATCTTATTATAGATTATACGGGTGTATATTGGTGCTGAGTTTACCAGGCTGAGAAATTTGATGGGCCGATTTTACTGGTAACCATTTTCAGGGTTGATATAACATGTTTCTGTGGAGAAAAGTTTTACTAGCATTTGATGTTATATTGTGTATGATTTTGTTCAAGGAAAGATCTCCAGATATTGTTACTCCTAGGTATTTGGCATTGTCCACAGTCTCTAGTACTTGTGAATGTTACCTGTAGTCAATAGAAATCTTTTTCTTCCTTTAAGTAATATTTAGGACAAGGCATTTACTGAGGTTAAACTCCATTTCCCACTTTTTTTCCACTGCTAAAACTTTTATAGATCTTCTTGTAGGATCAAGCAGTCTTGCTTGTTGTTTATAGCTTCGTAAATGTCAGTGTAATCTGCAAACAAACTAACTTGGGAGATAATAGTAAACAAAAAAGGACCAAATACAAATCCCTGAGGTACTCCCGACGTGACTGGTACTTCTGATAAGCATCAATATTCTAGTCGTAAGTAGTTTTTATGATCTGCCTATATGAAAAGATTTAATCCACAGAAGGGTACAGCATTGTTTACACCCTGTTTCTGCAATTTATACAAAAAATTTAAGTGGCTCACTTTGTCAAAAGCCTTGCTGAAGTCTAACAACAGATTTAGACTTATGATCTTTCATCATTTCATTTTCAACTTGCTCTATATAGATTTTAAATCTACGCCAGTCTGCTTTTTTGTACAGATGAACCTATTTAGGTTGTTGTTTTGTCATCTTTGGCTTTGTATCTGCAAAAATAGAGACAATAAGTATGCTCAGATATACCTGGAAGACATTTTACATTTTTAATCAAGGTAAGTTTGATGTTAGGAAAAGGTCCAGTGTATTTTCTCCTCTGGTGTTTTCTGTTCCACCTGAGTGAGGTTGAGATCTGAAAGCAAGTCTTTAAATTCTTCGCACAAGTTTGTATAACTGCATCCTGACCTTAAGACTTGTATATGATCACTGCTGCATGAAAAACTTGGTAAGTTAAAATCACCTAGCACCCCAAAAAATCCTTTAAGTTTTTTGTAAGGTCTAAGGACTTTTTGAATTGGTTAAATGTGTGGATGTCTTATTCTTTTGGTCTGTAATAGGTTGCAATTAAAGGGGGGGGGGGGGGTTTCTTGTAGTTTCGATGGTATCTTCCAGTCTACAAAATCAATCAGTTAACTACAAGTCTATGTGTGAAGTCACACTCCTCCATTTTTGCTAACTTTGAACAAGGTCATACAAAGGTAAACAATTTCGTTAATACATTTCAGCTAATTACCAGGGATATTTCTAGAATATTTAAGGAAGGGCCATTGAAATGAGCCAATGGCTCATCCACATGTAAAATCTAGGACTTTGATGGGCCATCTGCAAAATTTTTGGGCCATTTGGAAAATTGATGGGCCCAGGTTTCCTTTTAAAAACCTATTCAAGATCAAAATAAGCATCAGATGTGAATAGTTCATATATGGGGCCCATCCAAACTATCATCCGATTTTGCCTCTCACAAACAGTATGTCCTCAAAATGAGTTCGGCCCATCCCAAAATGATCTCTATATTTGTGTCCTGTCAACTCGGCCTGTTAATATCTCGGCCCATGTAAAACTTGGCCTGTGTGAAACTCGGCGTCAACTCTGCCTGTATATAACTTATATAGTGTTTAGCCTATTAAATGGATATAAGCACACTTATCAGATAGTTAATCAATGTGTGCAATGTACTTAAAGGAGGTGCAAATTCACAATTGATGAATTAAATCTACGATTTTATATTTAATACGCATATAACTTGTCATCTTCTTTTGTACTTAGAAAAAAATAATTTGAAAAATAAATTTGAATAAAAGGTGAATTAAGTATTCAATTTCTCCAATTTATCTCATATTTACACAAATGCCATATAATAGTTAAATAAGACTATTAAAACCCTTTTAACGAGTGATCATTAATCTTAAAAAAACACATAAGGTCCCCAAAATATTTACATCACATCATCATACATGTACCTATGTAATATATTAACCCTTGTCATGCTGAACCGGGAATATTCCTGCTTTGGCAGGAGCTACAGACAAACATCAGCCTGCACATATGTGCAGTCTGATGTTAGTCTACACCACCTGTTTCTCATTTTCAAACCAGAATTTTCAATAGATTTATTTTTTCAGAAATAAAAATTGACCTACAGTTGGTTCTTTCAGTGCTTTTTGCCCTTTGATTTTGATGAAATTTTTTAGCCAAAATTTATTCAGCATTACAAGAGTAAACAGGCCGAGTTGACCGGCCGAGTTATTCACAGGCCGAGTTGACTGTGAACCTCTGAATTCCATATTTTTAAAAAGGATTCATAGTTTAATACTGTATCACATGGTGAAATAGATGTTTTTACCTGAATTCCAGATTCAGAAAATTAGCAAAGTCTAAAAAAGTTTGATCCAGGTCAGACTGTACAATCTGCACAGTCTGACTTGGTCGCCACTTTACACTCTTCCCAGATGGTTCTTTTTTGTGCGACAGGTTACATATTACATGAACAGAGATTTTTCCTTAGTCTGTTTGGTTTTTTGAGAAAATACTGTCTTTTATCGACCATTGCTGGATTCTATTTAATTGTCTGAATCCTATTTAGTCTTTCAAAATAATGTATAGAAGAATCTCTAAAATAACCCTGCATTCAGGATAACAACATGTGCAAACTGTTTGTAAAGTATACCCACTTTGCATACAAGTGTACATCATCGATGATCCTGAATGCAAGGCAGCCTACATAAACAAATGATCACATTACATTATTGACAAGTATGTTTATACAAATATTCAAATATAACCATTCACTAAAACTCAATTAAGTTGCAGAGAAAACTCTGAAATTAGTCTATACACAATTTAAGATAAATTCATTCTTAATTCAAGACAGAAAGTATGCTGTGAAAGGAAGAATTTTGGCTGTACTTCTGATTCATTTTGCTGCGCATCACACATCGAAGATGCACATATTTCACAAAGAACTAATTAATCTTTTCAAATATGTCTGCCCTGTGATGCAAAGTTTTTAGCAATATTTGGAACCTTAATATATCTTTTATATTGAATTGAGAAATATGAGCACCTGTGATATTAAATTCAAAATGAAATAAACCAAAGATTAGTGCAAGCTCTGAATTTATTACCTCAATGTGCAATTTTCCTACAGGCTTTATACCCATGTGCAGCTGGGTTCAGGTTGGGATTGTTGTTTCGGATTATGCGAGTCCTAAGGACCCCTTCTTTCAAATTTCAAAATGAATCACAGTAGTAGCTACATGTAGATGTTTTCAATTTAGATAAGATCTAATTGATTTATCAAGTTTCCTGTGTTCTGATAAGCTGAAAAACTGGTTTTATTAATGAATGAAACCAATTTTGCAGTTTTTCTGTAAGGATGAATTTTTTACCAGGGTGAATCAAAAATTACATAGACCAGTGTTGCAGAAATGTTGATTTCACAGACTTTGAAGAGAAAACTACATTGTTATTAAATTGAGGCATTTTTCTTTTTGTCATGTGAATTTGGATGAAATCCAAATAGTTGGTCACCTGTAGCAACCATTCTCAAACATGTAGTCGTTTGGTACCAGCGCACTGTAACGACGTCAATATGACGCTGCCGTATTGATAAGTTTCGTCTCGAAAGTCAGCACTTTTTAAAATACTCAGCTCAACAATAAACACGATTTCTGCATTACCTATCCATTGAATAAGTACTATTTTCATATCCATCTGATCCGAAACAATGATCTTATATGTGTAATGTGTCTAAACGATTCTGAACTGATGTTGTTCTGTGACAATAACAGATTAAACGCCAAGGAGACGTTTTCCATTCTCCGAGTGTCATCCTTCAGAAACACTCTCCATTCTGAAACAAACCTTTTAAACCATTTAAAAAGAAGGTATCTGCTTACATTTGAAGACCTTTAGCATATTTTATCATTTAAACCTCTCGATAAGATTTTCCATATGTCCAGTAGAACTTTATTATTGTCTGGTTGTCTCTGACTGCGCCAGTGCCGTCTTTTTGAAGTTCAAAAATTGGAGCGTGCCTTTAGTTTACTGCATTTAAATTAAAAAAAAGCGAATGGATTTATAATGCTTAAATTTTAAATATCTTTACTCATAACGTCAACACGTAATTAGGCGAAGTTTGGAAGAGTTTGGTCTAAATTGAGGGAACAATTACGGGTAGTAACACTAGGGAGTTACGTTACAAAATGGGTTGCGCCGGTAGCACCTACCCAGGTATATCAAATGACAGAATTTTTACGTCAGAGTCATAGCAGCCTCTTGTAAATTTGATATTTTGTCAACATTAAATAATTTGAGAGGTGTGCAAAATTCCATTGATTTCCATCGGAAAATACCAAAGTTATAGTAAAAGTCTATGTATTTTTGATCGACCCTCGTAAGGGTCATTTGTGACCCCCTGTCTTCATTTCTGAGGGTCATTAAGAATTTAAGGGGGTCAATTTTATAAATGTCTGAATCTAGATATTTTTTCTGAAAGAGTTATGTTACCAGAATATAGAATGAATCACTTGGAATTTAAAGAAATAAATGAACCAAATATAGAGGAGTTCCCTATATTAGCAACACCTATAAATTTGTTAGAAGAAAAGTACTATTAAGTGGAGGTTTCTATTTTTGGAGAACCATGTTTCAGTCAGTATCCCTATCTCAAAAGTGTACAAGTACATTATTAGCATTAGAATCAATGCATATACACGTATAGAATTGGCCAATTCTGATGAATTGCTTATAAATTTCTGTGTCCCATTTTGATTGTATGAAAATTGAAAAAAGGTAGTTTTATAATTTATTTATATCTTTATAATCAATTATCCCGAGGACCAACAGCCTTCTAATGCAAAGGTGGCCAATCTGTAAGAATTAAAAGTTCTGATATGAATTTGGCTGGCGAACATTGAATACCTTTTACAAAGAAGGCCAGCTATATATTTAATATTCCACTATTTATGCAATTTGATCAGGATGCCGAGTACACACAAGAGAAAAGCCTGTCGTTGTGAGCACGTTTGAAGTCAGGTCATTCCCAAATTTATAGAAAATGGATTTGACAAGAAAGCTAATGATTTCTCACGTCTTTATCATTAGGATATTTGCCGCCGTCATAGTGCATTTGGTAGCGCGTCGGACTGTCAATCTAGAGTTCGCGGGTTCGATCCCCGACGGCGGCACTCATTCTTTCCGACTATTTGTCTCTCACCAATGGGTTGATAATCGTAGACCTATGTGAGATAGCGGCTGGAGGCTAGGAAAGAATTTGGTGGTTGTACTGGTGATAGAAATACCAGGAATCCATTGTTAGGTGCTCCAGCCGCCTGAAATAATGTTGAAAGCGGTGTTAAACTCCATTCAATCAATCATTAGGATATTTTGATTAGGACTTTGATTTTAAATTTGATGTAGGTAATTTTTGCTATGAAATGGACTATGAATTTCCACGACAATATTTGCAGACGAGATTTCTTTTAACCCAAAAGAAAGATAAATTGAAAAAGAAGAAGAGCGTGTTTTTTTTAAACTAGTAAACTGCATTAAGCATCATGGACAGTTTTGTATAAATGTTGGATTTAGCTTAATTTGAATAGTAATTTTAAATAATTGCTTCCATTTAAATGCGTTTAAAAGAATTTTTTTAAAAATATATACGTTTTTGGGCTTTTTTGTCAATATTATTCTGGACTCATGAATCCGGAAAATAAACTGCGCATATCAATAGAACAACAACAACAGGGTTGACAGATATCCATGGAACTCAATTTTAAGTTCCCTGGCAGTAGTTTTTTTAAAAAGATAGCACTCAGTGGTTTAAGGTATTCGTTTTTGACTCCAGGCTTCATTAGGAGATAATGTAGTGGACACTGGCTTAAGATTATCGTCGAGGGCTTAACTAAAATGTAATCTAAGGAGATCTGGCTTCACTTGGAGGTAATGTAGCAATTTTATGATTGTTAATTTCTTAAGAATGCTTTGCTTCATGATTGGGTTATATACATTGGCTTGTGCTTAATCTTTTAAGGCATGACTTTATGTGAAGGTTATATATCTAACACTGGCTTGAAATAAATCTTTTACATGGTGGCTTTATTTTGAGGTAATGTAGCATACACTGGCTTTAAATTATAATGTTTTACAGTTGTTTTTTATTGAAGGAATTATAGCTTTAATACTCTGGTTTTTGTTTCATACTTTAAGGCCTTGCTCTAATTGGAGGTAGCCGCCGCCATAGCTCAGTTGGTAGCGCCTCGGATAACTGTCAATCCAAAGGTCACGGGTTCGATCCCCGACGACGGCACTCATTCTTTCCGACTATTTGTCTCTCACCAATGGGTTGAGAATCGTAGACCTATGTGAGATAGCAGCTGGAGGCTAGGAAAGGATGTGGTGGTTGTACTGGTGAGAGAAAAACCAGGAAACCATTATTAGGTGCTCCAGCCGCCGTGATATTGCTGAAATAATGTTTAAAAGCGGCGTTAAACTCAATTCAATCAATCTAATTGGAGGTAATGTAGCATACACTGGCTTGGAATAATGTTTGAAGAAATTAAGGAGATAATTATGTAACTTACATTTGCTTATAATTATGTTAAGGCCTTCTGTATTAGGATTTTTTAGCATACACTGTTTTGTGATGATCATTTAAGGCACAAATTTGATCCTTTGAACATGCTTTTTCAAAGTTCTTCAAATATTTTGAATTTGGGTCAAAATGGGGTAAAAGGGGTCAAAGGTGAAATCTTTAAAAGGTGAAATAATGACAATTTTATAGTCTACACTCTAGAAACTAAGAAACTAAGACAGAATGTCTGTCGAGTCACAAGGGCGCACCCTATTGAAAATAGTATCATCCTATGCAAGGATTATTACTATCATTACCCTACAATAATGATTTTTGCTGGAAAAAATGCCCTTTTACAATCATTAATTAAGGCGAGAACAAAGGTGTGTGATATAGAACCATCATGGTTTTTACTCGAAAATTATTGTGGAAGGGTAAGAAACTACTTGTCACAATACACTCATTTCTTCCTGAATATGCTCTACCGCATAGGAAGACTTAACTTCAAAATTTTACCAACCTTTGATTCCCGTCTGCAGCCTCTCTCAATCTTGAATAGCTAGTCTTATATTAAGGGGGAAGAAGGTGTACCAAATATCAAACTTGTTGTACATATAATGGAGACAAATATTCTGAACGGAACAGAATAGAGTACAATACGTCTTGTATTATGTGCACTTACTACAACGATGTACTTGTCATTTTGGTATATTGATAATGATAAAAAAGACGGATAAATGTTTATATAATGTGTAAAGTATTTCGCAAATGTATTGCTAATCTGACCAAAGAGCAGACGCACAAGCTATAAACGCACTGTATAATACAAATAGGCTACATTCTCCGCCTTGACAATTTAATTAATAAACCAAGAAAATCCGTAAAGGAAGTATTCAAATATCTTTTAATTAAGACTCCTTTCTCTCGTATATTTGCGAATATAAATGTTGGCAAACTTATCATCTAGTATTAATCCGCCATTGACTATTTGTTGTAAAATTTATATGTATTCATGTGGTTTGATAGGCAGTATTTTCCTGAAATAAATATTTACCTTTAAAAAATATATGAAAGAAAAGACAAGAAGCTTAAAGAGAATGATTCTTTCAATCGAATTTTCAAGTTGTTGTTAGACTGGTCATTAGGAAACATACAGATATATACATGAAAAAGGGTCATACTCACGTACTTGCACATATACATTTATTTAGGACAAGCTGATGGAAGAATTTCATGACGAATATGCAGTGGAACTTTAAAATTTTCATTGAAAACTGAAACGCTGTCATACGCAGGAAACACGTTGAGAAAACTCTCGCAACAAGCTAGACACATGTTAAGTACGCTGGAGACACGCTGTGCACACATTCTCTGTACGCTGAAGACATGCTAGAAGCATGTTAAACTTTGGGCGAACATGTTTCTAGCATGTCTGTAGCTTTTGTAAACCATGGGTCATATATTCAATTTTTGGTTTCTGAAGGTTTTTAGTTTAAAAAAAAAGTAGTGAAGTCTGCAGGACTTTAACCAGGGTAAAGGTCTCTAAAAATATTTTATAAATATGTATATCAGAGACTACTTTCTCAAACTGCATGTACGGCCGCCGTCAAAGCGCAGTTGGTAGCGCTTCGGACTGTCAATCCAAAGGTCACAGGTTTGATCCCCGATGGCGGCACTCATTCTTTCCGACTATTTGTCTCTCACCACTGGGTTGAGAATCGTAGACCTATGTGAGATAGCAGCTGGAGGCTAGGAAAGGATGTAGTGGTTGTACTGGTGAGAGAAATACCAGGATACCATTGTTAGGTGCTCCAGCCGCCGCGATATAACTGAAAACTGAAAGCGGCGTAAAACTCCATTTAATCAATCAATCTCAAACTGCATGATTCCTTGTTCTCTTGTCAAAGTAGACCTATGCTGACCTTCAACTATACCTTAGATAACTACACTATTATCTTATTAGAAGTAGGAATTGATAAACCATACCTTTTTAACTGCTAGGCTCAACCACTGGACCACTGAGGCAGATGGTGGAGCTGATGTTTTTTAATGATAATAAACTTAGTATGGCTTCTATTCTGCCGCAAACTTGCTGCAAACTGTTGGCAGAACAGTTTGCCGAAAATTTGCTGCAGACAGCTGCTGCAAACAGTTTGCAGCAACAGTTTGTAGCAAATTGCCATTCGCAGCATATTTTTCTAGCCAACAGTTTGCAGCAAGTTTTCAGCAACCATGAAGTAGTTTAATTTAAATATATGAGCTGTTTAGCAAAATAGAACCATAAAAGTAGGGTGAAAGTTGGTGAATAGCGATACATCACTTATGTTATTTGTTTGTACAAACACGACTTTGAATAAAATCTAGTATCTTGAAAAGTTTCAACTTGGGGAGGGACTACACTCTCTGGGTAGGCTGGCCAGGTTTAAAACTTTTCCAGTTTATATATTTTCTGAATTTAGAATGAATCTTCCTTTACCATATAGCAATGTTTTCTGTGTTGAACCTCTGGGTGCTCTCTGCTGAATGATCTGATCTCTTTTTAGCTCACCTGGGCATGAAGTGCTCACAAGAGTTATTGTGATCTACAAATGTCCAGCTGTCTGTTACGGCGTCAACAATTTTTTTAACGACATCTCCTCCTAAACTTCTGCGTCAAAATCAACCAAACTTGGCAGAAATATTCCTTGGGTGGTCCCTTGTAAAAATCGCTCAAATGGAAAGGATCTGTGCCATATCACAGGAAAAGGAGTCTTAATGACAATTTTCTTGTTTACACTCTAGAAGCCACAAATATGGTCCAATCGTCTTGAAACTTTGTCAGAATGGTTGTTAGGTCATGAGGATGAACTGTATTGAAATTAGGAAGGATCTGTGCCATATCACGGGAAAAGTGGCCTTAATGACAATTTTCTTGTTTACACTCTTGTGGCCACAAAATTTTTCAATAAGGTCCAATTTTCATGAAACTAGGTCAGAATGTTTGCCAGGTCACAAGGATGAATCTTACAGAAAATGGGAAGGATTCGTGCCTTATTATGGGAAAAGGGGCCTTAATGACAATTTTCTTGTTTACTCTCTAGTGGTCACAAATATGGCCCAATCTTCATGATGCTTGGTCAGAATGTTTGTCAGGTCTCAAGGATGAACCCTATTGAAAATGGTAAGATAACGAGCCATATCACTGGAAAAGGGGCCTTAAAGACTTTTTTTGTTAACACTCTAGCCACAAATATGGTCCAATCATCATGAAACTTAATGATAATTTTCTTGAAATAACTCTTATGGCCACAAATATGGCCCAAACTTTGTGAATCTTGGATTTATGTAGAAATTATCTTCTTTATGACATCTGCCTTTTTAATTGATGTTATGTCCCAGTGATCAAAGATCCTAAGGTAAGCAATCTAGGACCATCATGGTCCTCTTGTTTAAACATACACTTTATACTGTACCAAGATGGTACTTTTTCTGTTTGGGATGGCTTCTTTGAGCCCAGGCATAAGAATTCATATATCTTTAATAACTTTTAATGAAAATGATTTATATTAGTTTAAATGGAGTATTCAGCTGCTGTAAACACTATTAGTTATAATGAAGTAACTGGATCATATAATAAGAATAAATTCTTGTAAATTTTCTTCCACCAGTATTTTCACAGTGTATGCTAAGATCAGAATGCACATATTATATTCAGCATGATTCTAGTCTAAACTGTCTGCTACAGCAGGAAATACTTTGATCAGCATGGGAAGGGTTTATAATTACTCAAAATAGCTGTTCACTGTTGAAGAAACTTAAAAATTTTTTTTTCAAAGTTCATCTCTTGCAAACTTCCTGCTAAGTGCATTATCTAACAAATGAAAAATTGTGTTCTGGCAAACCTCCCGCAAACTTCCAGTTTGCAAATTGTTTGCAGGAACACGTTTTTTTTATTAAAGGAATTTGCAGAATGTTTGCAGCAAATGCATTTTCTGCCACAAACACTTGTTAAGTTGCTGCTAAATGTTCTCACAAACAGATTAGTTTGCGGTAACTTTGCAGCAAATTTGCAGTAAATTTGTATTTCTGTAAGGGTATTGAATATCGAATTAAAAAAAAAGAGGAAATCTATTAAAAAAATCTGGATTATAAGTGCTAAATTTACTTTACCTTTGTATCGAAAATGTATTGGTGTGAAGTAAACTGTTTGGATGGTCACGTGACTAATGTCAAAGCACATTGGAAATTAGGTCGCCATTTTTGTACACACTTGAAATCATGTGCTGACAGAAAAACTTGAAATGCCAAATGAATGTAACAAAGCATATGAATCAAAAAGGTTTGGTATTTTGAAATAAGTATATATGTTGTACATGTTACATTTGTTCTTTTTGCATTTTTATACTCCCGAAAGGTCGTATTAGTGTTATGGTCACAGTCGTCCGTCTGTCTGTCTGTCTGTCTGTCTGTCCTTAAGCAATCTTTTGTGTGCGCAACTCCTCCTAAACTAAGCTGCCGTCATAGCGCAGTTGGTAGCGTGTCGGACTGTCAATCCAGAGGTCACGGGTTCGATCCCCGACGGCGGCACTCATTCTTTCCGACTATTTGTCTCTAACCGATGGGTCCAGAATCGTAGACCTATGTGAGATAGCAGCTGGAGGCTAGGAAAGGATGTGGTGGTTGTACTGGTGAGAGAAATACCAGGAAACCATTGTTAGATGCTCCAGCCGCCGGGATATAACTGAAAAAATGTTGAAAGCGGCGTTAAACTACATTCAATCAATCAATCCTCCTAAACTATCAATGGGAATGAGCACAATTACTCTCTATCATGTCTAGTTGTGCATAAGACCTTTGAAATTCAAATCGCTCAAGTCATTCCTGAGAAATCTTGAATTACCTGCCCTTGAATTAGAAGAAAAAACACTGTTTTTTGTGTTGGCAACTCCTCTTATCTATCAATGGGAATGAGCTGAAACTAGACACAATTACTCCCTATGATGTCTAGTTGTGCATAAGACTTTTGAAATTCAAATTGCCCCAGTTATTCCTGAGAAATCTTGAATTATCTGCCCTTAAATTAAACCCAAATCACTGTTTTTTTGTGTGCAACTCTAGTTGTGCATAAGACTTTTCAATTCAAAATGCTCCAGTAATTCTTGAGTTATCGTGAATTATCTGCCCTGGAGTTGAATGAATTGTTTGAAATTCACTATATTTCTTTTGTGAGCAACTCTTCAAACTAAGAATTGGAATGTACTGAAACAAGTGCATAAAACCATTTCGATTTTTGCTCAAAGGGTCATACTATGTTATGGCTCCAGTCGTCTGTCTGTCTGCAATTTTTCTTGCGATCATTCAAGCTCATGTTACTGACAAGCCAAGGTTACTGAAAAGCCCCATTGGGCGTATATGCCCCGCTCTGCGAAGCTCTTGTTGATGAATAATTTAGACCTATTTAATTTAGACCCAATCATAAATTGCATCGTAGAATTTGTTGTTTATTTGCAAGGCGTGTTATTCAATGATATAACCTATTGCATAATTACATTTAGAAAGGGTTTCTCAGATAAATATATTTTGACTTGTCTGTATTAATCACCTCTAGAATTTTTAAGCTTGAGTAGCATTTCTTAGTTTTGCTTGCCATTGAGTGCATTTTGATCTGGATCTTCACTGTTCATAGAATTGTTTTCAATTTTCAGTTGATCAATGATTTCTTATATCTAGATGTGGCACCTTACCTGCGCAGAAAGAGCCTTTTTATGCCCCCATATAGAAAGATTGTGGGCATATTTTTTTTACCGTTGTCTGTCTGTTGGTTTGTCTGTCTCTGCAAAACTTAACCAAAAAACTTAACATTGCCAAAATTTTCAAACTTATTCAAGATAGAAGCCTTAAATTTGGCATGATGATAGATCTCAATGATACGCATCTGCTGATACCAAAGTCAAGGTCATTGACAAGGTCAAGGTCATCTGCCAAGGTCAAATACCTCGAAAACTTAACCAAAAAACTTAACATTGCCAATATTTCCAAGGCTTTTCAAGATAGAAGCTTCATATTTGGCATGATAATATATTTTAATGATATTTATCTGCTGATACCAAAGTAAAGGTCATGTGACTAGGTCAAAGTCATCTGTCAGGGTCAAATAACTCAAAAAACTTAAACAAAACCTAACATTGCAAAAAATTCCAAGGCTATTCAAGATAGATGCCTTATATTTGGCATGATAATAGATCTCAATGATCTCAATTGGCATCTGCTGATACCAAAGTCAAGGTCATGCTACAAGATCAAGGTCATCTATCAAGGTCAAACTTCTTAAAAACTTTTTGTTAATACCTTGCATTGCCAATATTTTCAAGGGTGCTATTCAAGATATCCCTTCATATTTAGCAGGATGATAGATCTCAAAAATGTTCACCATTAGGTATCAAAGTAAGGTCATGTGACAAGATCAAGGTCAAACTTCTTAAAAATTTTACATTAAAACCTTACATGTTCAGTTCATTCAAGCCTATTTTAGATACCTTTCTCATAACTTTCATGATGAAAGATCTCAGTGATGTGCGTCACAAGATATCAAGGTCAAGGTCATATTAGAAGGTTTAAGGTTGTCTGTCAAGGTAAACATTTTTTTAAAAAAAATTGCTCTTACAGGGGCATTTGTGTAACACAAACACATCTTGTTCTTTTTCAGTAATGGCTTTAATAATTATCAGGCAATATTTCTCACTAACTATAACTCATGATGTGAAGTGCTCAAATGGCCTGCTGCTGTCAATTTTGGGTTTCTTAAGTAGAAAACTTTGAATCAAGTTCCTAGGCCTTAAACTAGGATGATCATTTAATGGAAAATATTTCTATTTTTGTGCAAAGAAGACTGATGTTGGTCAGATGTTTTACCTGGTTAAACAGTCTGATGTCAGTTCAACATGCAGTGTTGACCAAGAATGGGCTGCCCGCCTCATGTAGTCCAATCTTGATTTACATTGTTAGGCCATAGGGTTGTTTAGAATGATTCATCCTCATGAAAGAGTGGTAATCAATATATCTCTCAGGTTCAACTTTGACGTTTTGTGATATCTCTGGTTCTACTTAAGGCACTCACTTGAAACTTCACAAACTTGTTCACCATCAAAACAGCGACCTATACTATAAAGGGCAATAACTCTTGATGCATATTTGACAAATTATGCCCCTTTTTTACTTAGACTTTCATCAACCATCCAGCAGTCCAATGCCAAACATAGGCATTGTAGGCAATGCTCTTGTTGAAATTTTTACTCTTTTTTTCTTAGGTCAACTGAAACTTGTATCTCAAGGAAAGACAGAAAATATGGTAAAAATTCTTATGATTTAAATGTTCATCTAGAGTCAGATATTATGATCAAAGAAATATATGTTTTTTAGCAAAGCAATAGAAGGAAGGGATTTGACAGACCCCTTAACTTAATTATGCATAAATCCCAAGCCAACCCCACCTCCTAGGTTACCAAAATAGCTCCTCCCTTTTTTTACAGAGAGTCAAGCTACAAATTGAAAAAAAAATCTAATAAGTTTGTGCATTGTAAAGGATGATGATACAAGTCATTTTACTGGAAAAGTTTACAATGAGCCACTATATTGTAATTGATAGATAGCTAAATTGTCTTGCAACATCTAAATATTCCAAAGAAATATAGGTTTGAAGTGTTTTCATTTTACTTTTTTCTCAGATAAGATGGTATAATTGTGATTGGCTATTTTCTTATTATAATGATGTGTGATTTATCATTTGTATTCATTCAAGTATGAATCTAGGTTTTTAAGTTATTACTATCTCAAAGTGTTGCTTAATAAGATAGAATTAATAAACCTCACTGTCTGTACATGGAAGCTTCATATTTTTGATATAATCAAAGTTATTGATTCAAATCATTTTATAGAATGAGAGATGATAAATAGATAAACGTTCTATTTATAGAAAGATTTAACACGGCTAAAGTTTACTATTTTGCCAGATATAGCCGCGATTTGATAACAGCCAAAACTCAATGTACGATTTTGATGAAACTTTCAGAATCACCAGAGAACACCTCCATCTACGACCTTACAAAATCTCATACCCGGGAAAAATCTAATTATCGAGTTATTTAAGTTTAAAGTTTTGCCCTAAGCTGTCGATTGGGATGATGACGTCACTGATCCTTTACGTCACGCAAACCAATGTTATTGTGTCCGCCATTGTTGATTCGAGTAGGACATAAATGTGCTTTGGATTATTGTTTCACTAAGGTAATATACTGACAGATTTGTTGAAAAAAATATCAATGTAACAACTTTTTACGCGTCGATAGACAGTTGATCCGAGGTGGGTCGACTCAAGATTTCTCGAGTCGACCCACCTCGGATCAACTGTCTTTCGAATGCTCGCGTTTTCAGATTTCTCGAGTATACCTATCTCGGATCAAATGTCTTCCATCTCTTAAAAACAAAACCCATAGAATATCGACGTTTCTCCTTCTTTCTCCTTTTATATCTAGTGTGCAATAAAAACAAATTGGCCCAATCTAGTGCGTTCAAGATGCAAAACGTTTTCGAACTTTTGAAAACGGGCAACCATTTCTCACACGAAGTTGATGAATCACAATGACAGAATTGTTAAAAGTCTGTAAATAGCATTGTCTAGAATCGATACACATTCTAAATAGAAAACTTGAGATAAAATGAGAAAGTGCTTGCATCAAGCATTAAATTAAGGTGGCTGACAAGTGATTGATTTTCACAGTGAACTTGTTCAAAGACTAATGAGAAAAGTTTCTATTTTACAACACATGTAAGTGGTTCGCAGCATCTAGACTACTGGCTAAGAGACCAATTCTCGCGGAGTACCATTTCTCGTCCACCATGGTTCATGGTAAAGAGTAATACTGAAAGGAAACCACTCTTAATTACAAATTATGTTTACAACAACCTCTTTTATCTATAAAATAATTTGTAGTAAATAAATATTGCATCTTTACTCAGTTTACTGTGAAAATGGTCTGTTAGTGAGAACTGGTACTTGGTGAGAATTGGTCTCCAACCATTACATGGATTAAAGCTGTTGCAGATGCAACAGAGGTCCATATAAACCTCATTTGTAGCCAAATTATTTCATTTTTGAAAGAAAAAAAAATAAATGAATGAAACTGTGCTAAAATTAAGAAAATACCCCTCATTTTGAAGTTTTAAGCCTGGATCTGGCATTTATTGAAAGTAAATTTGAAATAATTCAAAAAAATATTGGCCATATTTATCCTTTTGTGGCCCGTCCCTTTCAAATTTACCAGCCAGACTGCTGTTATTGTACATATTATTGTCTTTTTGTTCATTTGAAGCGGGGGTTCGGGGGCGGTAGCCCCCGACATCCAACAAATTTAAAATAAGAGCAAAGCAGAAATGTCCAGAGAGCAGATGTTGTAACTCACCATAGCAATACAAGCAACATATAAAAGTTTGGTCACAAACCTGATACAATTCTGGAAAGTATGCAGGATTTTTTACTGAAGTGATCGGGTCATGGCAAACTGTATGCATGCATTAGTGCCCCTGTTAAAGGAACCACCTGAATTTCGAGAATGAAATTGAATGAAAGTGCTAGTAACCCACCCACTCAGTAACTCATCAATGGTTCTGAAATAATCTGCCTGAGTTGTCAAACTTGTCCATTAAACTGCACGGACAGATGACAAAAAGCTAAACATTCTATGTATCAAACTAATAATATTACACTGCTAAAGTTTGCTTTAGCCGGATATAGCAGGGATCGTGCTAGTGTTTGAAATAAGGGAGTGTTTGACCCCTTACCCATTTAACTCTGGGGGTCAAAACAGGTTTAAAAGGGGTCAAAAGCGCAGTCCTATAGAGCAAATTACAGGGCTTTTTTTCTAGAATTTGGGAAGAGGCCTAAGCCTGTTCATTTTGGGAAATTTCTGTGTGTTTTTCAGATGAATTGGGACCATAAGATTGCTTGAATAAAGTATTGAAAGTACAATTCATGCATTATTTGCAAAATTTCATGATATACAACTACTTTTGTGGTCTTACAGCCATAAAACCCATTTGAGTATCAAAGAAAATGAATTTTAAACACAGAAATATAATGATAATGCAAAAAATATCTCATTTTGTGAAATTTTTCTGCCACAAATTGGAAAAATAGAGCTTTTTTTTGAATTGGGAAGTAGCCTCTAATAGGCCTCTGTTAAAAAATGAAATAAAAGCCCTACATTATGAGTAGAATTCTGTAGAATTAAAGAGTAAATTGGCCTTTTCTTGTAAGATAAGAAGCAAGCAATTGAATGATTTGTAAAAATTTATTAAATAGTCTATAGGATGCATCATAAAGTTTGACTCTTCGAAAATTCTCTCAAGGGTGACCAGAGTATAAATGACCCTCCTGGGAGAATTTTTTTAAGGGTCAAATAAGATATCAAATTTTTGAGGGTCAAAATTCTCGTTTAAGGGTCAAATGAGAGCCCTGATATAGCTGCAATTTGTCACCTTGCCTGCAGCTTGATCCTGAAGGTGCCAAAAAGCTTACTTTGTTTACCTTTATTTCGAAATGGTATTTGTGTGAAGTTTACTATTTTTGGTGGTCATGTGACTGTCAAAAGGTATTGGAAATGATTTCACCATTTTTGCATGAAGTTGAAACCATAATTATGCTGACAGAAAAAAAATTGTTTGAAAGGGCAAATGAAAAGAAATTTTGGTATGTAACAAATCATATGAAGTTTAAAGGTCCGGTATTTTGAAATATACATATGTTGTACATGTTGCATTTTGTCCTTTTTGCATCTTCGAAGTATATTTTAGACCTGGGTTACAATCGTAAATTTCGTCGCAGAATTTGTTTATTTGCAAGGCGTTTTGTTCAATTATATAACACATGATGTGTTTCGAGAAACCCCAAAATGGGGGTGATTTACCCCTAAATTGAAGCTTGTACCCCCAATTTTTGCAACCAGCCTTCTTTGTGTTATATAGAGGTGGTACATGCACGCTGTATATACTCATATTTACCCCCAGATTGAAAAAGCAGTGGGAACACAGGGCCAACTTATTTCTCGCCCTATCGGGGCCCGTTGTTTTGGGGTTTTTTTCAGCTTGAAACCCCCCTTCATTCAGGCTGAAAAAACGTTGCAAACCGTTTTCAAATTATACCCCGCTTTACATGCAAGTATACAGGTAAAGCGGGACTTAACTTGAACCGGTTTGTCAGCCTGAATGCAGGGCTTGATTCAAGCTCAAAAAACAACAACAACAACGGGCCCCGATAGGGCGAGAAATAAGTTGGCCCACAGACATTGCATATTGGCTGCCAGGCACTTAGAAAGGGTTTCTCAGGTGAATATTATATAGACTGGTCCGTATAATCACTACTTTAGTTTTAGAGCTGGAACAGTATTGGCTCCATTTGGCTTGCTCTTGTGTGCATTTTAATCTGGATCTTCACTGTTCAAAGAATTCATCTTTGGGATTGAGTTCTATTATCAATATTAGACAATTTTTCATTAGCAGGAATTTAGCATTTTCTAGAAATTGCTTAAATAAGGCAACATTTCTCACTTAAATTATAATTTATGATGTGAAAAGCTAACAAGGCTTGCTGATGTGAATTTTGGGTTTCTATAGTAGATAACTTTGTTTAAGTTATTGAGATCATAAACTAGAATTGTTATCCAATGGACAATATTTCTTTTTTGTCAGGACAGATTGATGTTGATCTTATTACCTGGTTAAAAAGACTGATTTTGTTTGTTTGAATGGGTTTAACGCTGCAATCTTGCAGTTATATCGCGGCAGCCGGAGCAGACCTAACAATGGATTCCTGGTATTTCTTTCACCTGTACTACCATTACACCCTTTCCTAGCCTCCGACTGCTATCTCACATAGGTTTATGATTATCTACCCATTGGTGAGAGACAAACGTCAGAAAGGATATTTGCCACCACCGGGGATCGAACCCACGACTTCTGGATTGGAAGTCTAATGCCTAGCCAACTGCGCTATGGTGGCGGCGTTAAAAAGACTGATGTCAGTTCAACACACAGTGTTGACCAAGAGTGGGCTGCACACTTCACACACTGTGACAGTCCGATCTTGATTTATACTGGACTATTCAACTGTTAGGTTGTTTAGAATGTTTTGTAGTCATGATATTCATGATGAAATAGTGATGTTTGCGTCATTTTGAATTAATGATTTGATTGTTATAATTTTTAGCTCCACTGGCCAAAGGCAAGTGTGCTTTTGTCATGGCCAGTGGAGCTAAAAATTATAACAATCAAATCTTTCAAATTAAATCATTTTTGTTGTTTGTCATCCGAGGGTGCAATAATCTGTCATTCCGTACATGTTTACTTAAAAAATCTTCTCCTCATAAAATACTAGATGGATTCCAATCAAACTTCACAGGAATGGTCCTTGGGTGACCTATCAGATTCCTTCAAAGAATTATAATTAGTAACAGTTAACCCTTGTCATGCTGAACTAGGAATATTCCTGCTTTGGCAGGAGCTATAGACAAACATCAGCCTGCACATATGTTAGTCTACACCACCTGTTTCTCACTGTCAAACCAGAATTGTCTAAAGATTTAGTTTTTCAAATAAAAATTGACCTACAGTTGGAACTTTCAGTGCTTTTTTCCGTTTGATTTTGATGAAAATTTTTAGCCAAAATTTATTCAGCATGAGAAGGGTTAAAAATAATGGCTGTAGTAGGAGTGGCTAATTTCCATATATAGTTATACCGGTAGGTGGCTATTCTCAGAACCTAATTGATGGATATAAACCGAACTTCACATGAATTATCCCTAAGTGGCCCTCTTTTAGCCTAGAAATAATCATTGTGATAGGATGCAAAATATGATTAAAAGATAAGCTGTAGATCAAATATTGCGCTATTCATAAGATACTTTTGATGTAAAATAAATATTGAATTTCTATGTTCAAAACTTTAACATAAATACAATTTGCATAATTAAGTATTTTACATTTACAGAAATAAAGTTTGCAACTTCCCCGTAGAAACCATGGATAAAATCCAAGGAAATATTCTAAAAGGACCACTAACAATTTTTGGGGCACCTTTGATTTAGTCCACAGAAAAACAAGGGAGATAACACACAAAAGTCTCCCGTTGATGGACTTCAACCAAATTTTACTGAAATGATCCTAGGATAATCCTTTATCAGGCTACCCAAAATTAATCTGATAGTATTAAAATATGACTTCTATGGACAAAGGTCAATTCTCTATATGTCAAATAGTTAAAAACTTTAAATTTCACAGGAATGTTCCTTCGGTGACCCTCTATCAGATTCCTTCAAAGAATTCAATGAAGGAAATTTCTATTACAGATACATACCCATAGATATGTCATAAGTCTTTCAGTCATAAAGAATATATATTTTATGTTGTACAACATTCAAAGCATTTTTTTATGACTGAACAGTAAAAATGCAAATTATTGTAATTATAACATTTCTGTCTTATTTCTTGAAGAAAGCACTTGCAGAAATATTGTTTAAAAAAGTTTGTAATATATTTAAGTGTATTATTTAGCAATAATGATTAAGCTGAGTTGACCTTTAATTGTCTTTTAGGGCAATTCAATCTAATAAGCAAGAAGTCAAGGAGATGAAAGTGAGGGATGTAGGAAAATCATGGTCGTCTTGTTTGTCAATTAGATCTAGGATTTCTCTAATGTGCAAATGTATACTCTGAGATCATTGAATCCTGTTTTTCTATATCCATCGACAGAACATATGCTTTTTTCAACTTTTGGATATAATTATGACTGCTACCAGAGTTTTAAAAAATGCTAGGCATTAATCAGTCACTTGTTAAGAAATAAAAAGGATAACATTGGCATGGAGACCTTTCAATTTATCTTTCCTTTTTAGCTCACCTGAGCACGAAGTGCTCAAGGTGAGCTTTTGGGGTTACTTGATGTCCGTCGTCCGTCGTGCGTCGTCCGTCGTCCGTCGTGAACATTTACCTTGTGGACACTCTAGAGGCCATATTTTTAGCCCAATCAACCTGAAAATTGATCAGAATGATTATCTTGACAAAATCTTGGACAAGTTCGAAATTGGGTCAAGTGGGGTCAAAAACTAGGTCACAGGGTCAAATCTTAGAAAAACCTTGTGGACACTCTAGAGGCCATATTTTTGGCCCAATCAACCTGAAAATTGGTCTGAATGATTATCTTGATGAAATCTCGGACAAGTTCGAAATTGGGTCAAGTGGGGTCAAAAACTAGGTCACGGGGTCAAATCTTAGAAAAATCTTGTAGACACTCTAGAGGCCATATTTTTAGCCCAATCAACCTGAAAATTGGTCAGAATGATTATCTTGATGAAATCTCGGACAAGTTTGAAACTGGGTCAAGTGGGGTCAAAAACAAGGTCATGGGGTCAAATCTTAGAAAAACCTTGTGGACACTCTAGAGGCCATATTTTTAGCCCAAACAACCTGAAAATTGGTCAGAATGATTATCTTGATGAAATCTCGGACAAGTTCGAAATTGGGTCAAGTGGGGTCAAAAACTAGGTCACGGGGTCAAATCTTAGAAAAACCTTGTGGAAACTCTACAGGCCTTATTTTTAGCCCAATCAACCTGAAAATTGGTCAGAAAGATCATCTTGATGAATTCTCGGACAAGTTAGAAATCGGGTCAAGTGGGGACAAAAACTAGGTCATGGGGTCAAATCTTAGAAAAATCTTGTGGACACTCTAGACGCCATATTTATAACCCAATCAACCTGAAAATTGGTCAAAATGATTATCTTGATGAAATCTCGGACAAGTTCGAAATTTGATCAAGTGGGGTCAAAAACTAGGTCATGGGGTCAAATCTTAGAAAAATCTTGTGGACACTCTAGAGGCCATATTTACAGCCAAATCAACCTGAAAATTGGTCAGAATGTTTATCTTGATGAAATCTCGGACAAGTTCGAAATTGGGTCAAGTGGGGTCAAAAACTAGGTCACAGGGTCAAATCTTAGAAAAACCTTGTGGACACTCTAGAGGCCATATTTTTAACTCAATCAACCTGAAAATTGGTCGGAATGATAATCCTGATGAAATCTCAGACAAGTTCAAAATTGGGTCAAGTGGGGTCAAAAATTAGGTCACAGGGTCAAATCTTAGAAAAACCTTGTGGACACTCTAGAGGCCATATTTTTAGCCCAATCAACCTGAAAAGTGGTCAGAATGATTATCTTGATGAAATTTTGGACAAGTTTTAAATTAGGTCATGTGGGGTCAATAACTAGGTCATAGTGTAAAATCTTAGAAAAACCTTGTGGACACTCTAGAGGCCATATTTTTAGCCCAATCAACCTGAAAATTGGTCAGAATGATTATCTTGATGAAATCTTGGATAAGTTTGAAATTGGGTCATGTGGGGTCAAAAACTAAGTCACGGGGTCAAATCTTAGAAAAACCTTGAGGACACTCTAGAGGCCATATTTTTAGCCCAATCAACCTGAAAATTGGTCTGAATGATTATCTTGATGAAATCTCGGACAAGTTCAAAATTGGGTCATGTAGGGTCAAAAACGAGGTCACAGTGTAAAATCTTAAAAAAAACCTTGTGGACACTCTAGAGGCCATATTTTTAGCCCAATCAACCTGAAAATAAGTCAGAATGATTATCTTGATGAAATCTCAGACAAGTTTGAAATTGGGTTAAGTGGGGTCAATAACTAGGTCACGGGGTCAAATCTTAGAAAAATCATGTGGACAATCTAGAGGCCATATTTTAAGCCCAATCAACCTGAAAATTGGTCAGAATGATTATCTTGATGAAATCTCGGACAAGTCCAAAATTTGGTTAAGTGGGGTCAAAACCTAGGTCACAGGGTCAAATATTAGAAAAACCTTGTGGACACTCTAGAGGCCATATTTTTAGCCCAATCAACCTGAAAATTGGTTAGAATGATTATCTTGATGAAAGGTCAGACAAGTTCGAAATTGGGTCAAGTGGGGTCAAAAACTAGGTCACGGGACCAAATCTTAGAAAAACCTTGTGGACACTCTAGAGGCCACATTTTTAGCCCAATCAACCTGAAAATTGGTCAGAATGATTATCTTGATGAAATCTCAGACAAGTTCGAAATTGGGTCATGTGGGGTAAAAAACTAGGTCACAGGGTCAAATCTTAGAAAAACTTTTTTAGATTGTTAATTCAGGTGAGCGATTAAGGGCCACTATGGCCCTCTTGTTTACCTTTCAAATAATCATTCTGAATCTGTTTGGATTTATTTCATAATAAGGGTCTTAGTGCCCCTTATTACTCAAAATCATGTATGGAGGTGGAGGTATGGAGGTGGAGGTATAAAATGCTGGTGCAAAAAGGGACAAGTTGTCTGGAGGTCCCAAATGATTTTGTTAAGAAACATAATTATATGATTATAGAAAAAAAAACAATATCACTGGGTTAAAAAATATATACTCCAAGTGACTGGTTAAATGTTTCATTACAATTATACAACATGCAAGTTAGTTTTTATTATGGCATTTTAATATTTATATGGTTTGATTAGGTTTTTGTTTCATACCACAACAAATTGAAAAGACCTACCTTGCTAAACTTAAGGGGTTAACATTTGTGGGTAATGGCAGAATCTCTAGTTACAGTTACAAACATTTTCCCCCCCTCCCCAATTTTTGAAAGATTTCCTTTATTTTTCTGCTCTTTTGCATGTGACCTCAACCATATAACACCTATGCCATTTAGGCCACACTCTTTAATAACTCAGTTAGAAAAATATCTGAAAAAGACAAGTTGTACTATTTTGAAATTATTTTGAAATGATATTGATTTGAGAAGTGATTTTTGAGTGCAATTTAAGGGAAGTTATACAATTTCCCTTATCTTATCCAACAGAAATCATCAATATTGTATAACCTCCAATTGAAATTTAAGTATTACGTTTTTTCTCTTTCTCGTTATCGTGTCCATTCAAACAATTTCACTGTTGGTTTTGGCCTACATTAAAAGAACTGGGATTTGATTATTTTAGGCAATAATGATGGCTTAGAGCAAAACAGTTTCAAGACGTTATGCATCATATGTGCCACTAAAGGTGTATCCGGTAAATTCCTATTTATCATCTCTCATTCTATCCCGCGAAACCCTTCAGGTGTCGCCACTCTAGTATCTTAACAATATTTTTTATGCAGACTCATGATTTACAACCGTTTTGCATTAGCATTTTTTTTCAGTCGTAAGATACAACCTTTTCCCCTAATTTTCATATGCTCTGAAAATAAAAGGAATATTCAGGTAATATTAAGGGATCATTGGATTTGTATAGCCACATTAAGATTATAAATACATGAAACAAATATTTTTGGCCAAAAAGTGATTTACAACTGTTTTGCACTAAGCCCTGGATGAGAACATTAACACTGGCCTGTATAATAGTATATGATCATGAAACTTTGAGTGCTGATAGATTTCATTTGGGGAAAGTGCAGTGCACAAGAACTGTAACCATATTTAAGGAGTACCATGCTTTTGTTTGCTATGTCTTTAAATTTGGATAAGGGTGAAATTTTTCATTGCTTTAAAACCCTAATAATTATTCCTTTGTATCTATCTGCTTCAACCCTGTTCAGAGGCACTGCCTTATTTCATAATAGTTTTGATAATTCCTTTTTGTTATGTATTTTAACTGTCATGATTTTGATTTTGTTGCAAGACATTAATCAGTCACTTCATAAAAATAAAAAGAATGTCAATGTCATGGAGACTTTTTCCAATTTATAAAATTGCATTCTGTTTTGCGTTAAATAAATTTAGATTCAGGGTCTTATTGCCCTTAATTACTCAAAATCATGTATGGAGGTTCGATTCCTTCCCCAGACTTTATAAACTGCTGGTGCACAAAGGGACAAATTGTCTGGTGGTCCCACATGATTTTGATATGAAAACATAATCATATGATTAAAATTGTCAGTTGAGAACAATGTGTTATAAAAGTACAAGTGATTGGTTAATTGTTTCATCACAAATAAACAACATGCATGATAGTTATTATTTTGACATTTTTATATTTATATAGAGTGATAAGGTTTTTGTTTCTTTCCTCTATAAGTTAAATAGACAAACCTTGCTTCATCGAGTCCTTGCTAAAAACTTTGTTTCCCAGTTTTTTAGCTCGGCTGTTTTCAAAGAAAACCGAGGTATTATGATCACCTTGGTGTCGTTCGCGTTGTCGTTGTTGTCGTTGGTGTGACAAACTTTGACCTTGGTTATAACTTTTGAAAGGTAAGTCATACAGCCTTCATATTTCATATGATTATTGCTGGGGACAAGACCTTTCTGTAGGTACCAAGTTCAAGGTCATCAGTCTAGGTCAAGGTCATTTTTCAAGGTCAAATTTCATTAACATTGGTCATAACTTTTGAATGTTAAGTCATAGAGCCTTCATATTTCACATGATCATTGCTTGGGACAAGACCTTTCTGTAGGTACCAAGTTCAAGGTCACGCTTAATTTTAAGGTCAAATTTCTTTCAGAAAATTTACCTTGGTTATAACTTTTGAATGGTAAGTCATAGAGCCTTCATATTTTACTTGATCATTTCTTGGGACAAGACCTTTCTGTTGGTACCAAGTTAAAGGTCATCAATCAAGGTCAAGGTCATTTTTCAAGGTCAAATTTGTTTGAAAATAATTTAAACGTGGTCAAAATTTTTGAATTGTAAGATCAAGAGCCTTCATATTTCAAATGATCATTGCTTGGGACAAGACCTTTCTTTAGGTACCAAGTTCACATATTTGCATTTGCCTAAGAAATAATAAACAGCCAAGCCTTGGCACCCACTTGCAGTGCTCTTGTGTTTCAAATTTTTTCTTTTATTTATTTGTGCTCTCATGTGACAACAACCATTTGACAACTTTGCCGTTAAATATAATGGGTAGGAAAAAGGTTTAATTCACAAGTTGTATAATTGAGAAATTATTTTAATTGGAATTGATTTGAGAAGCAAGCCTTGAGTCAAACTTATAATTATCAATATTTTAAAGCCACTTTTTAATAATAATTTGCAAGCTTTTCTCTAGGTGTCTACACCATCCAACCAGGCACCTGAAAATCCACATTAGCCATCAAATTCATCAAGTGGTTTATTCGATTTCAATGAATATGACGTTCATAGCATTTTGTACAATTTCAAAGTTTGTTTCAATAATTTTGGAGTGTTTGTGAATGATGGGTGTGAGTGTTTAAAAATGAATTTAACACTGAGCAAGGGATTTGGCATGATTTGCTGGAAAATTAGTGCCAATTTCAGGATGGTATTAACTGCATCAAATTGAATCCAAGCAGAAACAGGCTAGTCAGAGTCTACACTACAGACACTCTGTACATTGTGAAATGGATGATGTGAATTGTTTTAAGAATCGTTTCGTAGGTTACTGAATGAGTTGGATGAAGGTGTGTTGCATGAACTTAAAAGCTGCTCTTTCACAGATTAGGAAAATGTGATTTTTGAAAATTTTCACGACTTCCTCATGTTGAAGCCTTTAAAATAATAAGATTTAATCTGGTAATGCATGGAAAGAAAGACTGATATTCCTGAATTTTGGAAAATTCATTCTGAAAAAAAAAGCGAATACGACTACAAACGCTTAAAAAATTATTCTTCAATTTCGAGCCAACTATTCACACATGTTCATTCTGCATGATTGTCTTATTCAATCAAAGATTAAGGTGAAAGTATTTTACAGCTGGCAGCTTCATATCAACACAAGCAAAAATGAAAGATTATTCACAAAAATACCGTTTTTGTAATTTCCAAATCTAAAAGCAAGTTTTATATTTTTTTCTATGAAAAGCAGCTTTAAAGTAAAATAAGATTTCAAATTTCGTTTAAAGTTAACGACACCCTTACGAAATTGCCTTATATGTCACATATATGTCTAGATCTATGTCCCATATAAGCGGCATATAAGTAACATAGTTGTTTGCCATATATGTGGCTTATATGTCACAGATTAGGATTTTAAATGCAAATGAGATCTATGTCCCATATAAGTGGCATATATGGCTAAAATGCCTTATAAGTCACATATAATATTATGTGGTTTATATGCCACTTATATGGATGGGGGACAATAACTTATATGGGCCATATATGTCACTTATATGTCCCATATATGCCACTTATATGGGACTTATATGCCATTTATATGGGGCATATAAGTCCCATATATGTCAAAAGTAGGTCAGTACTAGAATGCATTTGTGTACACTTTATTTTGAAGAAATTGTTTTCTTTGTCTCAAAAACTGTGTACAATATTTTCAACTTCTAAACTAACTTTTGAATAATACTTGCTATGCAAATGGAAGGAGAGGTTATGTTATAGTATTATAATGTAACTTGGCAATGAAAAGAACTAGCCTGTAAGCCTAGCATTTTTCTACTTTGGGCAACTTTTGAATTTGAAGCAAAAATAGGACTTTCTTTTCACTACGTTCAGAGAAACAATTATCATTTCATAAATATGCTTTCATTGATTAGTATGTATACTGCAATTTGCTTCTTTGGATAATCCTGAGCATGTGTTACAGAATCACAATTAAAACAAGTTTTCTTAACATCTCAAAATTTCTAGTCCATTACCTCCATATTTCTGAAATATTGATTTAAGTGTGATTTGTGCACCTAATATTTCATGTGAAAATATCAATTACATATGAAAGAATTAGAAAAGAGAAATTCCATTTAGTTTTTACCTCAATTTCATTGTTTAGACATCAATATAATCCAAACACAGTAAACACATTAGATTTTTTTTCAAAACTACCACTAAACTGAATAAATAAATAACAGTTTGTTTCATTGGCTTAAACTGAGATTACAAGAAGAGGTTTCATTGGTCTGATGTGTCAGGTGACTATGTGGCAAATAGCAGCTATCCATATAAATGACATAGATGTTCTCCATTCATTTGACTCCCCAAGAAGGCTTATATGTCAGTTATATGGGACTGAAAGAGATTGCTACCTTAACTTATTCCAGATATATAACTGCCATATACATAGATCTCACATAGTTGCATTTCAGCTGAACATATAAGTGGCTTATATGCCAGTTATATGCCCCATATAACTGACATATAACTGACATATAAGTGGCATATAAGTCTGTCTAAGTCAGTTTGGTAAGGGCAATGATGATATTATATGACCTTCCTTTAATGAACTCCAAATGCATGTCTCCATGGACAAACAAATGGCTTCTAAGCATAGTTAAAGTAAAGAATAGAGTAGGTCTGAATCTTGGAATTCATATAGCTATAGTTGTACACCACTTTAAACTATTATTGTTAAATTTGAATTATTTCAGAGCATTTTGGACAAAATCAGTTCTTTACTTTGAAATCTTGTGGCAGAGTGGCCTAGCAAATATTACTTGTTAAGTAAAATATCACAGCAGAAGGGGCCTTAATGACAATTTTCTTGATAACACTCTAGAGGCCACAAATATGGTTGAATCATCATGAAACTTGGTCAGAATTTTTGTCAAGGCACAAGCAAGAATCCTATTGAAAATAGGAAGGATTTGTGCCTTATCAAAAGGACAAGGGGCATTAGTGATAATTTTCTTATAACACTCCGATGGCCACAAATTCTACCCAATCTTCATGAAACTTGGTCAAAATGTTTTTAAAAACACAAGGATGAACCCTATTGAAAATGGTATAGATCCATGCCAGATCATGGGGAAAAGGACCTTAACGACAATTTTCTTGTTAACACTCCAATGACCACAAATATGGTCAAATCATCATAAATTTTGGTCAGAATGTTTGTCAGGTCACTAGGATAAACCCTATTGAAAATGGGAAGGATCTATGCCATATCACGGGAAAAGGGACCTTAATGGAAATTTACTTGTTAACACTTTAACGGCTACAAATTTTGTCAAATCTTCATAAAACTTGGTCAGAATGTTTGTCAGTTCACTAGCATGAATCCTATTGAAAATGGGAAGGATTTGTGTCCTATCACAAGAAAAGGGGCCTAAGGGACAATTATCTTCTTCATTCTCTGATGGCCTCAAATTCGGTCCAATTAGGTTCAATTATCATGAAACTTGGTCAAAATATTAGACAGGTTACTAGGATGAACCCCACTGAAAAAGAGCAAGATTCATATAATATAATGGGAAAAGAGTTCTTAATCACAATTTTCTAGTTTACACTATAGAGGCCTTAAATATGATCCAATCTTAATGAAACTTGGTTATAATATTTGTCATTTCACAAAACCCTTTTGAACATGGGAAAGATTCACATGATATCGCAGGAAAAGGGGCCTTAGGGGCCACAAATCATAAAAGTACAATTATGACTATTGCTGGAAAATATGATAATTATTTACTAGGACAAAGATACGAAGGTGAGCGATTTTGAACCATCATGTTTCTCTTGTTCATTTAAGCGGCTTTTCCCTTGAATTACAAAAACATTAATTGGTCCTTAATCAAAGCCATGAACTTTTATTTCATTACCCTACCCACCTACAAAGTAGTGGAGGTGTTGTATTGGTTTCCGCCTGTCCGTCGGTAGCCTGATTTTTTGCGGACTTAAACGGAAGAGCCAATTAACCTAGAATCATCAAACTTTATACAATTATTGCCTATGGCCCAGGGAAGTACACTTTTTTTATTTTATTTTTTTTTTTTGGGGGGGGGGGGGGCAATTTTGGCACAATTATTAGAGGTCGAGGTCATAATTTTTCTTTTGTGCAAAAAAACATTTACTGGCTCTATCTCACGAAGCTTTTGACCTCACAAATCACAAAACTTTATAGGATTGTTGGGCCCATGGAAGTGCTTTATTCGTTTTGGTCAATAATGTCAAGGTAACCATTGAATTGTGTCAAAAAATCGTTTCCAGGCTGTTATTCTGGGAAGCTAATGGCTTTACAACACTGAAAGCACTTTAACAGTGACATATTATACATTAATGACAGCGAAAAGTATAGATGATTCAGTTTATTCTGTGGCTCCTAAAAAGGACAAGACATTAAAGCGTATTGCTTATTAATTTCAATAAAATCTTTTCTCATTTCTCTCCCGCGAAACCCTCCTGGTGTCGCGATTCTAGTATAGCATACAGTGGTCAAAGGTAATCATTTAAGACTTGGCTACATTAGGAGATAATGTAGCGGACACTGGCTTGTGATTATCATAGAGGGCTTAGCTTAAAAACATAATCTAAGAAAATCTGGCTTCACTTGGAGGTACTGTACACAAAGCGAGTCAAGGTTTGTTATGATCTTAAAAATGCCTTTCTTCATGATGGGGCAATACACATCGGCTTGTGCTTAATCTTTTAAGTAAGGCATGACATTAAGTGAAAGTAATATAGCTAACACTGGCTGGATTTGAATATTGTGAGGAATGGCTTCATATGGAGGTAATGTAGCATACACTGGCTTTGAATAATGTTTTAAGGGTTTGTTTTTTAAAGGAATGCATTATAGCTTACTCTGGCTTGTGTTTCATATTTTAAGGCCTTGCTCTATTTGGAGGAAATATAGCATACACTGGCTTGGAATAATTTTTGAAGTTATTTAGGAGATATGTAGCTTACATTTGCTGATGACTATGTTAAGGCATTCTGTATTAGGATTTTTTTATCATACACTGTTTTGTGATGATCATTTAAGGGAAAAATATTATCCTTAGAACATGCTTTTCAGAATTCTGCAAAGATTTTGAATTTGGGTCAAAACGGGGTAAAAGGGGTCAAAAGGTGAAATCTTTAAAAGGTGAAATAATGACAATTTTCCAGTCTACACACTAGGAACTAAGAAACTAAGACAAAATTTCTGACTAGTCCGAGGGTGGACCCTATTGAAAATGGTATCATCCTATGCATGGATTATTTATAAGACTATCATAACCTTAGAATAATATTTTTTGCTGAAAAGTTGGCCTTTTAACATCATTAATTAAGACAAAGAAACAAAGGTGAGCGATATAGGACCATCATGGTCCTCTAGTTTTAATTTGATAGTAAACAACTGTTTTTTTATAGTCTTGTAACTTAAGCAGCAACTTCAGAAATACCAGATATGCTTTAGGAAAAAAAAGTCAGTAGAGAGTCTCAGGCCCACATTCTTGTTTATCATCATTTTAGGCCTGGCTCCATTAGGAGGTAATATACCATACACAGCTTTAAGAGAATCTTTTCAGACCCGGCTTCATTTGGTAGTAATGTAGCATAAAGGTTAAAGATTAAAAGATCTGACTTCATTGGGAGGTAATATAGCACTCAGTCGTATAAGGTAATCGTTTTAGACTTGGCTTCATTTGGAGGTCACGTAGCGGACACTGGCTTGAAATAAATATTGAAAGCTTAGCTTTAACATAATCTAAGAAGATCTGGCTTCGCTTTGAGGTAATGAAGCAATTAAATGTATGTTTTAATCTTGAATTGCATTGCTTCATGATGGGGTAATATACATCGGTACGTGCTTAATCTTTTATGGCATGACCTAATGTGAATGTCATGAAGCTAGCACTGGCTTGATTTGAATCTTTGAGGAGCGGCTTTATTTGGAGCTAATGTAGCATACACTGCCTTGGAATAGCGTTTTAAGGTTTTTTTTTAAATGAAGCCATTATAGCTAACTCTGGCCTGTGTTGCGTATCGTAAGGCCTTTCTCTATTTGGAGGTAATGTAGCAAACACTGGCATGGAATAATGCTTGAAGAAATTTAGGAGATATGTAGCTTACATTTGCTTGTGATTATGTTAAGGCATTCTGTATTTGGAGTTATTGTATCATACACTGTTGTGTGATGATAATTTCAGGCACAGATATGGGGTAAAAGGGGTCAAAAGGTGAAATCTAAAAAATGTGATATAATCACAATTTTCCAGTCTACACTCTTGGAACTAAGAAACTTTGACAGAATGTCTGTCGAGGCACAAGGGTGTACCCTATTGCAAATGCCATCATCCTATACAAGGATTATTTATAAGACTATCATTACCCTACAATTATGACTTTTGCTTAAAAATTGGCCTTTTACAATCATTAATAAAGGAGAGGAGTCTTAGGTGAGCGATATAGGACCATTATGGTCTTCTTGTTTTAATTTGATAATAAACTACTAATTTTGTATTGTCTTGTAACTTAAGCAGTCAACTTCCTGAATTATCAGATAGGCCTTTGAGAAGAAAAATGATAGTCAGTAGAGAGTCTCAGGCCCACATTCTTGTTTATCATCATTTTAGGCCTGGCTTCATAAGGAGGTAATATAGCATGCACGGCTTGAAGAGAACCTTTTAAGACCTGGCTTCATTTGGTGGTAATGTATCATAAAGTAATAAGTTTAAAAGATCTGACTTCATTAGGAGGTAATGTAGCACACAGTGGTTAAGGATTTTCCTTTAAGACTTGGTCTCATTTAAAGGTATGTAGCGAAAACTGACTTGTGAATATCATTGAGGGCTTAGCTTAAACATAATATAAGAAGATATAGCTTCACTAAGAGGTAATGAAGCAATTTTATGTTTGTTGTTGTTTGTATTATTGTTTATACACTGGCTTGTGCTTAATTTTGTAAGGCATGACTTTACATGTGTTATAAAGCTAACACTGGCTTCATTTAAATCGTAAAAAGAGAGACTTCATTTGGAGGTAATGGAGATTACACTGGCTTTGAATAATGTTTTAAGGGTTTGTTTTTCACTGAAGGCATTTTAGCTGACTCTGGTCTGTGTTTCATATTATAAGGCCTTGCTCAATTTGGAGGTATTGTAGCTTTCACTGGCTTGGAATGATGTTTGAAGGAATTAAGGAGATATGTAGCTTACATTTGCTTGTGATCATATTAAGGCCTTCTATATTTAGAGTTACTGTATCATACACTGTTTTGTGATGACCATTTAAGGCACAGATATATATTGGAACATGAGTTTCCAAATTCTTCAAGAATTTTGAATCGGGGTCAAAATGGGGTAAAAGATGAAATCTTAATAAGGTGACATAATGACATTTTTAGTCTACGCCCTTAAACCCTATGACATTTAGACAGAATGTCTGTCTTTTCACCAGGGTAGACCAATTTGAAAATGGTATAAGATATGTAGCTTACATTTGCTTGTGATTATGTTAAGGCCCTCTTTATTTGGAGTATCTATATCATACATACTTTTGTGATGATCATTTAAGGCATGGCTTAATTTTGAAAGTGATGCAATGTACACTTGTCTAAGCTTGTCTTTCAAGATGTGGCTTCATTATGAGGTAATATATAATGCACTGGTTAACGAAAATCTTTTAAGACCTGGCTTCATTAAGAGCTATGTACCATTAGTTGGAGTAAGATTAAGAGATCTTGCTTACTTAGGAGGTATTTGTAGCACGCACTGGCTTGTGATAGTCATTAAACCCTTTCCAAGTGCATCCGAGGTTCGTTCGTCCCTGTGGTTTTATACATGAGAAAACATTGTGAAAAAAATTAAATTACTTGTAAGAAGCAATTTATTATTTTTCCACAATATTTTCTACCTTAGCTAAAGATTAGTTTAAATTGTTGTCTGCAAATCCAATGAATAGACGGATCTTAAGTTTCAAAAACCAGGAAAGGGTTAAGGCCTGACTTTATTTTAGCTCACCTAAGCACGAAACCCTCAAAGTGATCCGTCAGTTGTCTTGCGTGCGTCTGTCTGTCCGTCCATCCGTCACCAATTAGAAAAAAAATCTTCTCAGAATCTGACCAAATTTCACAGATAAGATCCTTGGAACATGTATTTTCCAAAGATTTTGAATCAGGGTCAAAATGGGGTTAAAGGGTTCAAAAGCTGAACTTTCAAAAAAAATCTTTCCTCTGAAACCATCGGACAGAATTTGACCAAACTTCACGGATATGATACTTGAGGCATGAATTTCAAAAATAAACTTCAAACATTTTTATCGGGGTTAAAATGAGGTCAAAAATAAGATCAAAAAAGGGGTTATGAGGTAAAATCGTCAGACATCTTCTCCTACTAAACTATTAGTCAAAATTTAACCAGACTCAACAGACAGGATCCTTGTGTCATGCTGTGCCAAATTATTTACAAAAAATTGACCCCAAGTCAAAAAAGGGGTAAAACTGGCGTAAAAAGGTCAAATCTTAAAAAAATCAACCATCATTCACAGATATGATGCTTGGAACATGGTTTTTTTCAAATACTTTAACGTATTTTAAGTCGGGGTCGAAACGGGGTTAAAAATCGGCCAAAAGCCGAAATTTGGTGATTTTGCACCGCGTCATGGAAAATGGGGCCTTCATGTCAAATTCCTTGTGAACGCCTCCTTCATTTATGGATCGATTTGGATGAATCTTTCAGGAATTGTTTCTAGTCACCTGACCTTGCACATTTTGTGATTTTATACTACTTCATGGAAAAGGGGGCTTTCATGTCAATTGTCTTGTGAACGCAACTCCTTCAATTACAGACTGATTGGATTGAAATTCAAAAGGATATTCTTTATCTTAATAACAGGAGCATATTTTCAACATTCATTCATTCTTACGATGCAGGTTCACAAAAAACAGGTCCTCATTTAATGATAATCCTTCAGGCAGTGTTTCTTGTGGGTCAACGGCACTTTTGTTTCCATATTTGGTGAAACTTTGAAATATCTTAATCTCCGAAAAAAAGTGGATTGATTTCAACCACATTTCACATGAATGATCCTTTGGGCGGTGTATCTTGTGTCAACTTCACTTTTGTTTCCATATATGGCAAAACTTTAAAATATCTTCATCTCAGAAAAAAGTGGATGGAATTCAAACAAATTTCACATGATCCTTTTTGTGACCCCTTTCCAGATTCCTTCAAAGAATTTTGATTGGATGATAAACATGGATTAAACCCTTTCCCTTGCATTCCCTGTTTTTTACGTCCCTGTGATTTTATACTTGAGAAACATTGTGGGAAAAGGAAAAAATGTTTGTTACTAGCATTTTTTCTTGTTCTACATTATTTTCTTCCCTACTGAACGATAATTTTTCAAATTAGAATCACTTTAAATTTTCTTCGGCAAAAAAAAAAATGAATTTGGATAGGTCTAAACGTTTTCGAAACAGGAAAGGGATAATGGGAGAGGTTAATTTCCATATAGGATGAAAGCTTTGAAAATATTTTAAGCAACTAGCGAATGGATTTCAATCAAATTTTATAGGAATGATCCTCAGATGACCCTCTTTAGATTCCCTCAAAGATTTTTTATTGGATGAAAAACATGGCTAAATTGAGTAGGGCTTATTTCTATATATTGTGAAAGCTTTAAAAAGCGATGGATTTCAACAAAATTTCAATGATCCTCTGGTGACCCTATTTTAGATTCCATCAATTGATTTTGATGAGTAAACCCATTCCCACAAAAAAAGACACTTTTAAACTCTCCTCAAGATAAAAATTTGGAAAACATTGTGGAGAGTTATCCACAATGTTTCTTACCCTAGAAGACAAATGTTTTTAAGATTGCATCAACTTAAAGTTGTCATCTGCACTTTCTTTCAAATTGGACTGGTCTAAAATTTTATCTTATGGGTTAAAACAGCTTTTATGGCGGGGTTTATGTCCATATTTAATCACTTCCATTCAAAGAGGAAGAACACAGAAACTACCTACTTAACAGGAGGAAGAAAAAACCTTTTTTTCACGATAACATTTTTACATCCATTTTTGGTTGAAAATATTCAATAATTACTCTCTCAAAATAGCTTGCAAATGGAATTGTATTCCTTATCTTCATTAATGAATTATTTAAGAAAAACGGTCTAATACGGCTTTTTGGCACCAGAATGCAGGATAGAAAATGTCATGGTAGGTAAAGAAAAAGGAATTAAAGATATGCACATGAAAAGAACTAATAAAGTTTATTTGATATCGAAATGCATGGAAAAAACGTCCTTTCCGGTGCCTTCGTGACCAAATACGATAATGACACTTACTTTTCTCCGAAAAAGTGAATAACACTTATTACAATTTTTTAGTTTACAACTGAGATTAACTAGAAATCAAATATTTTTTAAGGAAATGGTCATTTTAAAACTACTCTCCAAGAATGATATTTCTTGTACGGAAACGCGTTAAAATTCATTTTCTCATATACGTGATTTTTCTATCATAAGCTTTCTGCCAATTCCGGTGAAATAATCATAGCAAATTAAACGGACCTGAAAACTTTAGGGTGATAGGCTTCCAGGTCATGTATTATCGCAACAGACGAAAGAATATTGTTTACGTTCAAGAAGGCAGTAAAAGAAATATGGTGTTATGCCTATGTATACGTCCTTTTTGAATGGAAGCGACGATATGGTATATTGCAAGAGGGCTATTGTCACGGTGTGGTGTCCATTGTGCTTACTTTCCATCCAGTCGAGCATCAGTCTTGTCGTCTGTCCTTAAACTTATCCCTTAAAAACTTCTCTATAGAAAGTAAAGAATAGATTTCGACCAAATTTCACAGAAATTGGCGAGGCTAATTTCCAAATATTGTGAAAGCTTTGATTTCAACCGAATTTCACAATGATCCTTGGGTAAAACTTTATCAGATTCTTTCAGAGAAATAAGATTCGACGAAAAAGATTGCTTTAATTGGCTTTGCTAATTTCCATTTATCGTGAAAGATTTTAAAATGTCTTCTTAGATAGCAGATGATGGATTTCTTCAAATTTCAAAGTAATGATCCTTGGGTCAAAATTTATTGGATTCATTCAAAGATTTTGATCGGATGAAAAATATGGCTTCAATTGGCGGGGATAATGTCCGTATATAGTGATAGCTTTTAAAACCGTCTTCTTAGAAACCAGTCGTTGGATTTCAACTAAATTTCACAGAAATCATACTTGGATGACCCTTTATCAGATTCCTTAGGAGAGTTTTGATAAAATGAAAAACATATCTTTAATTGGCGGGGCTTATTTCCATATTTAGGAAAAGTCTTGAAATTCTTTTCTCAGAAACCAGTTGATGTATTTTAATCAAACTTTATCAGATTTATCATTTGGTGAACTTTTATCAAATAATCAAAAAGAATTTTGATAAGATAAAAAATATGGCTTATTTCTTAATGTTGTATATACTGGAAATGGACTGTTGATGGATTTCAACACAATTACACAGAAATGATTCTTAATGGACTGTCGTTTGATTCCTTCATATAATTTTGCTTAATTGAAAAGCTTGGCTTTTATGGTGGCGGATATGTCCATATATTGTACACAGTGAAAATTTTGAAAATTGGTTATTATCTTTTCATCTGACAAAGTAAATTAACTTTACATAACTTAACTTGTCCTTTGTAGAAACAATAAAAAAGCTTGAATTGCCTCTCAAAAGCTATTTCAAAGAGTTCAGTGCCTTAGATTTATTTTCCTTATATTCAGTTTGTATTGAATTCATGAAAAAATTACTTTATCAGTACTTTCTAACTGAAATAATGTTTAAAGCGGTGTAAACCCCCATTCAATAAATCAGTTAATGAGTTCACCCATGCCTTTAAGAGCGAAACCAGCTCCAGCGTTTGAGTTTTTAAGATATTGTCAATAACTTTTCTATCTTACTTAGTAAATTAATTTACTATTGTAGAGCATTGAAAATTTTGAAAATGTGATTTTTTGTTGAGCCCGCTTGCGGTGAGCAAGACATAGTTGTTACAACAAAACTTCTGTGTTGTTAGTTAGTCAGTCCGTCCGATTTTGTACTGGCAGTTTCTCCTACATTTCAGGATGGATTTCAAAATTACTTGGCATAATTGGTCACCATCATAAGTAGATGTGCTATTTGAAATCAGATAGCTCCAAGGTTAAGTTCACAACTCAAGGTCAAAAGGCAGGCTCGACATCAGTTGTCCTGTGACAACCACCGAGTAAACTTAAAGCTTAAAACTTAAAGGGCCATTCCCACACAGTTACACTTTTTGCGCCTTTATTATAACAATATGATAAACACATTTTTACAATGAATGAATTTCTTCATTTTCATGCCCCTGCATTGAATATCGGAGCATATTGTTTTACTGTTGTTATAATGTCCGTCTGTCTACACAAAACTTAACAAAAAATCTTCTATTCTTTTCAAGATACAATGCTCATGTTTGAAATGATTATACATCTCTATAATACATATCTCCTCATGTTAAGGTCATGTAAAAAGTCAATGTAATATACCAAGGTCACGCAATTAGTTTTTACACAAGTTCTCGGTATCAAGCAGATATATGCATATTATGTTTTGGTACAGTCCACTGACTTTTGACAGAGTAATTGCCCTTATCTGCACAATTTCTCAACAACTATACTCAGTTCCATAAATAAGTGTGCACTCAATTTTGTTATATTTCTCTTTTCACCTTTTACTGAAAGTGGTCATATTTTGTATCAAATTGTAGTTCAAAGTTTTCAGAAAATACCCTGTTTTTCAGATTTTTAAGAAAAGAGAATTAAGAGTGTGTTTTCTTACTTTAAGTGGAGATGGTATGAAAATCAAAGTTGCAAAAGTACTCGCAAACTTAGGTCACACTAAAGTTTTGATTAGCATAAGCTTATTGAAGTTGTTTTTTTCAATATCTTGTATGGCCACCTCTACTTCCGATGCAGGCGAGTATACGGCGTCGCATTGACCTCACATAACGCAATATCATAGCAGCGGGAATGTTATTCCATTCCTGAATCAAAGCATTCGTTAAATCTTGCATATCATTTATGTTGCGACGCGAACGGACTTTTCTCCCCAAATAATCCCACACATGTTCAATCGGATTCATATCCGGTGACAGAGCTGGCCAGGGAAGGACGTCAACATTGTGTCTGTTAAGAAACTGCTGGCAGACTCTTGCTACATGGGGACGTGCGTTGTCGTGCATCAGAATAGCAGGCCTATGCCTTCGTAAAAAGGGGACTGCCTCGGGCCGCAAAACTTGATCTACGTACCCCTAGGCATTAAGGTTGCCCTGTACGACAATAAGGTTTGTCTTCCGTCTACCCATGATCCCTCCCCAAACCATTACGCTCCCGCCCCCGAATCGGTTCCTCTCCACAACACAGTTATTGGCGAAACGTTCTCCCCTTCTCCTGAAAACCCGCAAGCGACCATCATAATGACTGAGATTAAATCTCGACTCATCTGAAAAGAGCACTCTGGCCCACTGCTGTCGACCCCAACGTAAATGACGTCTAGCCCATTGTAAACGAGCTGCCCTGTGACGCACTGTTAATATTGGGCCAACATATGGTCTCCTGGCTCGAATTGGTACTCTGGCTTGCTTTAAACGGCGCAAAACAGTTTGGCGACTGAGGCCGTACTGTCTCGCGGTGCGAGAGGCCGGTTGGAAACGACTACGCAAATGCGTATAGCTAATTAACCTATCAACTCTATCAGTGGTTGATCTCGGTCGACCGGGTCTACGACGGTCGGCTACACCACCAGTTTGCTGAAACCGATTTCTCAGTCGGATAATCGTGTTTCTGTGACAGCCTAATGCTCTACCCACGTCCATTACGCTATCACCACGAGCAAGCATCATCAACGCTTGGATACGCTGATTTTCACTTAATCTAGGCATATTTAATCTCTAAAGAAATTAAAAGCAAATGTGATTTTTTGTTATGCGAGGTTAAAAAGAATCCCCCAATACAAGTTTTACGTCGCATGTATACTAAACAAGTGCTGCACGTGCGAAGCGTGTAAAATCACAAATATCCAAATAAACCTTGTACTTTAAATAACATGTGAAAAATTTGACAGATTATCAAAGACGTATCGAAATTGCTTTTGTCATGTTCAACTTTTTTAAATGTACGTCATCTGGATGCTGAAATAATCTAAATTTAAAAGTGCACACTTTCTTTTGGAACTGAGTATATTTCAAAGGAGCCACCTTAACAGAAAACAAGCTTAGTATACTTATGATATTACATGTAACACACTCTACAGTGTACACCGCATTATGGGCAAAGCGCTTTCGGGAGTATTAGCCTGTTTGCGACAATTTCTAGTTCTAAGATAAAAGTTGGTTTCTGGTTACTCCTGGCTCAACAGTTCATTTGGTCATGTTTATTAATTTGCCTCACAAATATGCCAAATGCTATTAAGCTGCTTACTTCGAATAGAAATGTCTGAAGGAAGCATGCCCAACGAAACCAATAGCTGCACCGATTCGCCACTAATTTAGTTTTCTACCCTTTGGCTTAACCGATCGACCGGGTTCGGTTAATCCCCTGGTCACTCGCGCGAGCCCAGGTAAGCCCGCTCAGCCCAAGGGTCCGCGGTTCACTGCTGAAAAACCCAAAGGTCTTCTCTGGGAATGCAACTTGATAGGCAGTTTTCTACCCCTTTGCCTTTACCAATCGACCCAAAACTCGGAGCGGTTCAGGTTCAGATGGTCCCCTGGTCACTCGCGCGAGCCCGGGTCAGACCGCACAGCAGAAGGGTATGCCGTTAACTGTTGAAAAGACCAAAACAAACCCAAAGGCCTTCACTGTTGGCAACTTAGTTGGCAGTTTTCAAACTTTTTGCCTTGACCCATCGACCCAAAACTCAGAGCGTTACAGGTTCAAATGGTCCCCTGAACACTCGCGCAAGCCTGAGTCAGGCAGCACAGCAGAAAGGTATGCGGTTCGCGTTTGAAAAGACCAAAACAAGCCCAATTTCTTCACCTTTTGTCGACTTGGTACGCAGTTTTTCTGCCCCTTATGCTTGACCTATCGACCCGGAACTCTGGACATTGCAGGTTGGGGTGGACCCCCTGGTCTCTGTCGCGAGCCCAAATCAGACCGCACGGCCGAAGCCAATGCTCTATGCCGCTCAAATTGGCATACCTGGCCAAATTGGTCGACCTTGACCTTGACTGATTGACCCGAAACTCAGAGCGTTGTAGGGTTCAGGTGGTCCCGTGGTCACTCGCGCGAGTCCAGGTCAGACCGCACAGCAGAGGGCCGTTAACTGTTGAAAAGACCAAAACAAACCCAAATGCTTTCATTGTTGGCAACTTGGTAGGCAGTTTACTAATCCTTTGGCTTAAACCGATCGTCCCGAAACTGGGATTGTTGCAGGTTCTGGGGGTCCTCTGGTCACTCGCTTGAGCCCAGGTCATCCCGCTCAGTCCAAGGGTCTGTGGTTCACTGCTGAAACACCCTAACAAATTCAAAAGCCTTTACTGTTGGCAACTTGGAAGGCAGTTTTCTACTCCTTTGCCATGACCAATCGACCCGAATCTCGGAGCGTTGCAGGTTTAGGTAGTCCCCTGGTCACACAGGCCAGTCCGGGTCAGGCACACAACATAAAAATATGCGGTTTGTTTTGAAAAGACCAAAACAAGCCCAATTTCTTCACCTTTTGTCGACTTGGTACGCAGTGTTTCTATCCCTAAGGCTTGACCTATCGACCCGGAACTCTGGGTATTGCAGGTTGGGGTGGTCCCCTGGTCTCTTGCGCGAATCCAGATCAGACCGCACGGCCGAAGCCAATGCTCTATGCAGCTCGAATAGGCATATCTGGCCAAATTGGTCGACCTTGACCTTGACTGATCGACCATAAATTCGGAGCATTGCAGGTTAAGGTGGTCCCGTGGTCACTCACGCGAGCCCAGGTCAGACCGCACAGCAGCAGGGTATGCCGTTCACTGTTGAAAAGACCAAAACAAGCCCTAAGGCCTTCACTATTTGCAATTTGGTAGGCAGTTTTCTAACCCTTTGGCTTGACCGATCGACCCAAAACTGGGCATGTTGCAGGTTCAGGTGGTCCCCTGGTTACTCGCGCGAGCCCAGGTCAGCCCTCTCAGCCCAAGGGTCCTCGTTTCACTGCTGAAAAACCATAACAAACCCAAAGGCCTTCACTGTTGGCAACTTGGTAGGCAGTTTTCAAACTTTTTGCCTTGACCCATCGACCCGAAACACCAAGCGTTGCAGGTTTAGGTGGTCCCCTGGTCACTGGCGCAAGCCCGAGTCAGGCAGCACAGCAGAAAGGTATGCCGTTAACTGTTGAAAAGACCAAAACAAACCCAAAGGCCTTCACTGTTGGCAACTTAGTAGGCAGTTTTCAAACTTTTTGCCTTGACCCATCGACCCAAAACTCAGAGCGTTACAGGTTCAAATGGTCCCCTGAACACTCGCGCAAGCCTGAGTCAGGCAGCACAGCAGAAAGGTATGCGGTTCGCGTTTGAAAAGACCAAAACAAGCCCAATTTCTTCACCTTTTGTCGACTTGGTACGCAGTTTTTCTGCCCCTTAGGCTAGACCTATCGACCCAGAACTCTGGCAATGCAGGTAAGGGTGGTCCATGGTCTCTCAAGCGAGCCCAGATCAGAACGCACGGCCGAAGCCAATGCTCTATGTCGCTCAAATTGGCATACCTTGCCAAATTAACAATTCCTACTTATAATTATTACCATTTGGCTTTACTTGGATGCAGATTTCAAATTGCCTTTATTTGGATGCGATTAATGCATAGTGCGTTCTTAAATGTTCTTTGTTGGAGTGAAATCAAATTGTTTTCATAATAATAAGATGCGTGTTAAGCACAGTGTGTAAATATCCTTTGTTCAAGTTGCAAATTAAATTGTCATTTTTGGGTGCATGTTGAGCACTGTGCGTAAATGTTCTTTGTTGGCGGTGCAAATTAAATTGTCTTCATTTGGATGCACGTTGAATACAGTGCGCATTTGTTCTTTGATGGAGGTGAAAATAAAATTGTCTTCACTTGGATGCGCATTGATCACAGTGCGTAAATGTTCTTTGTTGGGGGTAAAAATAATATTGTCTTCACTTGGATGCGCGTTGATCACAGTGCGTAAATGTTCTTTGTTGGAGGTGAAAATAATATTGTCTTCACTTGGATGCGCGTTGATCACAGTGCGTAAATGTTCTTTGTTGAAGGTGCTCATCAAACTGTCTTCATTTGGATGCGAGTTGAGCATAGTGCATAAATGTTCTTTTTTGCGGCGCAAATTAAATTGTCTTAATTTGGATGAGGAGCCTAGTTTATAAATGTCCTTTGTTGAAGGTGCTTATCAAATTGTCTTTATTTGGATGCGAGTTTAGCATAGTTTATAAATGTCCTTTGTTGAAGGTGCTTATCAAATTGTCTTTATTTGGATGCGAGTTGAGCATAGTGTATAAATGTCCTTTGTTGAAGGTGCACATCTAGTTGTCTTTATTTGGATGCGAGTTGAGCATAGTGTATAAATGTTCTTTGTTGAAGGTGCTCATCAAACTGTCTTCATTTGGATGCGAGTTGAGCATAGTGCATAAATGTTCTTTGTTGGCGGCGCAAATTAAATTGTCTTAATTTGGATGAGGAGCCTAGTTTATAAATGTCCTTTGTTGAAGGTGCTTATCAAATTGTCTTTATTTGGATGCGAGTTGAGCATAGTGTATAAATGTCCTTTGTTGAAGGTGCACATCAAGTTGTCTTTATTTGGATGCGCGTTGAGCAGAGTGTATAAATGTCCTTTGTTGGAGGTGCAAATCAATTTGTCTTCATTTGAACATGCACTACAGAAGTGTGTAATGTCCTCACTTGGATGTCATTTTCGAAAAAAAATCTTATGGGTATTTGAGGAAAAAAGTTTATCCACGCATTAACGTACCTATAACATTGTTTATTTTTCATCTGGGTGTATATAATTTGATATTTGAAAAAGTACCCAGTTGGTGGTGTGTCGACAGGTGCCCCTAGTTGGAGGTCCTTACCCGTATGTGTGTGTGTGTGTGTGTGTGTGTGTGTGTGTGTGTGTGTGTGTGTGTGTGTGTGTGTGTGTGTGTGTGTGTGTGTGTGTGTGTGTGTGTGTGTGTGTGTATTTGGGCTAAATTAGACATTGGTAATGGGCTAACTTTAGAGAAGGCAGAATTTTGCGAAATAAGCTAATAGATTTGTTCCTATTTTTCAGATTTTTATCAACTGCCCCCCCCCTCCCACCCCCCACCCCCCCCCCATGTTCATACGCACCTGTGTAGATTTTTTGATCACAGAAAAGAATCGCTAACAATAGAAAAAGACAGCTACGAATAAAAACAAAACAAAAAAATGTTTCTAAGCCATGATGATTTGTGGTTATACATTGATGTATATTTCCGAAATGCACTAAATGACCCCGAGCAACATATAACAGCCGATAGATCAAAATTGTCGGGAAAAAATATGGTTCAATGAATGATTACTATCGATATACAGTTATACAGTTACTAACATCATGATATTGACATTAACTTCGATTAAAACCATTCTCAATCACTTACTCAGCGCTCCATTCATTTACATGTATTTCACTCCCTACGACTATTAAAAAATAATATTAATTAAAGAAAAAAAAAAGGTCAAAACGATCGGCATTTCATTCTATCATTTTTTCAATCTTTTTATGGGCTTGTGTGGTTTTAAAACGTCTGATTGGTCAAATAAATAGCCAGGACTTGCAAAATTATCTGATGTAAGTCCGAAGGACTATTTGAAAATCAACTTCAGAAAATAATAGAAGACTGTTATAAACAGTCTTCAATTCTTTTCTGAAGTTGATCCCCAAAGGAACTTAGTGCTGATACAATAGTCGGGTATTGAATAATGATTCAGGACTCGGGTAGGAACGTTCTACTATCCATATCCGGGTACTCGGGTATTCGAGTACTCGTCCAAGCTCTATACTGTACGAAACTTGATTCATACCTCATACCTCGTCTAATTGGTCAAATAAATAGCCAGGACTCTCAAAATTATCTGATGTAAGTCCGTAGGACTATTTGGAAATAAACTTCATAAAAGAATGGAAGACTGTTTTAAACAGTCTTCTATTCTTTTCTGAAGTTGATCCCCAAAGGTACTTAGTGCTGATACAAGAGTCGGGTAACGAATAACGATTCAAGACCTGGGGCCCGTTTTACTAAACATCTTACGATCATTTTTTGTGTAAGTCAAAAATTGAATTTGCCTCAACAGTAGTAACCAAATATGGAATTAGGTGAAGCATCAACTCATTGGAATCGTCTTCTAAGATTTTGCACGGCAGAATCTAACAATGAAATGAAAATACCAGGTACGATTTTTGATTCTGACTTACGATTATTTTTTTTTTCGAAAGAAGTTTAGTAAAACGGACCCATATCCGGGTACTCGGGTGCTCGAGTACTCGTCCCAGCTCTTTACTGGCCGAAACTTGATTCATACCTCTATGAACAGAATTATAAGTACAGAACTATGATTACAAAGTTATCTGATAAGAAAGCTGTTAAATGGTCAACATCTTAACAACATCTTTACTTTTTTCAATTCAATTCAATTGTTTAATATGTAGTTATAGGCCTCTGGCCCATTATACAAACAATTATAAACATATAAAGACATTCAAGTGGTGCCATGGACATCTGCTTATGTAACATGATATACTAGAAGATGTGGGTAAATAGGGTCGTCATATTAATATCTTATTCTGCTTGTATAAAAAAATAATATGATACGTGTTTTACTGCTAAGGACACGTAACAGACACAATACAGACGTTGAACTAAAAATCATAAATACATTTCGTTCAATTAGATTATTATTGTAAAATCTCGCTTTCACTGAATCATTTTCAAGAATTATAACTGTTAAATTTTGCACGATCTTCCAAGGCTAGATATATAAATTTCGCGACTCTAAATATGATATTTGAATCAGAACTGGACATAAGATTTATACAGTTTTGTGTAATATCTTCACCATCTGAAGGTAATAAATCACCTAAAATATTTCTTCTGAGGCTGTCATATGCCTTACATTCAGCCAAAAAGTGAAATTCTGTTTCTATGTTTCGTTTGTTTTTTGAACTACAGAAATTACATAATCTAAATTGGCGATCTAACCCAATATGGCGCCCTTTCTCTATCATAAGATCATGACTTGATGTTCTGAAGCGTGAAAGCGCTCGCTTAAAACGAAAAGGAATTTCAATGGAAAGATATTTTTCCGGATTAAGTAAAGATTTAAAGCTTCTGTATGTTTCTGCTTTACTAGTGTTGTTAAGCGATTCTTGCCATTTTTGGGTATAAATATCGACGACTCTACGTTTAAAAGCTACTATAAATTGATTACTGTCGCCTACATCTTGCGCTATCCACACATAGCCGAAACCGAAAGAAAATAAAAGATGTTTTAAATTGCTAGCCCACGTTTTCCTACCTGCCTCATCGAGGGATTTTAGCATCAGATAACAATGGTATGGATATCGATTTCTTTCCATTCGGATTAAATTAATCCAATATTTCACACATTGAGTCATGTAAAATGTACATAGAGGTAAGCGTCCGCACTCTCCATAAACAAAAACATTTGCAGTTTGCTGGGGAAGAGCACAGTATTTTTTACAAAAATTCAAATGAACAGATTCTATCTTTTCGTAGTATTGGTAACCCCATACTGGCGAAGCGTAACACAGAATAGGTTTTACAATGCTGTCAAAGAGTTTAAAAATTTCCCTCGGTCTAAAATAACCGAATGACGTTTGATATTTGAAAATACACGCAATTGCTTTATTAGCTTGTTTAACAGAACACTCGTGTGTTTTGGACCATGAGAGTTTTGGTGTCATATAAATACCTAAATATTTATAAAAAGAGACGGTTTCAATTGTGTTTTTTTTATAAAACCATTTCTCATAATTTCTTAGAGTGCCTCCATTTCGAAAAACGACTATTTTAGTTTTTTCTAAATTAATTTGCATTTTGATCTTGTCGCAAAAATCAGAAATACAGTTAATTTGTCTCTGTAACTGAATACAACTGTCGCTCATACTAGCAACATCATCTGCATACAAAAGTGCAAATAAGTCACAAATGTCTTTTGATATGAAAATGCCATTTTGAAAGGTACTTTTCAAATGATCTACCAGATCATTGATCATTATGCAAAAAAGAAGTGGGCTTGACACACATCCTTGCCGGGTACCAACCGTACACTTGAAATAGTCGCTAAGACCGTCTTGTAATCGAATACATGATTTTAAATTGGCATATAATGAGCGGAAAACAGTTAGGAAACGTCCGCTAATACTTTTATTTAACAAAGAATACCACAAAACCTCATGTTGTATGGAATCAAAGGCCTTTGAGAAGTCTATAAAAATGCAATAGAATCTTCCGCCCGGCTTTGACAAATATTTTTGTATTGCTGCAGACAAGGTAAAGATGTGATCTACCGTTGAGTAATTTCGTCTAAAACCTGCCTGTGATTCGTCTAGAATAGAATTCTCTTCGCAGAATTTATAGAGACGATTATTTAAAACGCTCATAAAAACTTTACTTATTGTATTTATTAGAGAAATTCCCCGGTAATTGTTTGGGTTAAATTTTGATCCTTTTTTATGGATCGGTACAATAATGCTTTCTGCCCATTGTCCGGGGACAGTACCCGTGGAAAAAACTTCATTAAATAGCTGTAGTAAGTAGGGTATGATTGAGTTTGCCGTATGCTTCAACATATTAGAACTGATGCCATCAGGTCCCGGCGCCTTATTGCTATTCAAATTAAATAAAGCATGGGTTATCTCCCTTTCCGTTATATCAACATTCAAACAATCACTATTAAAGTCATATCGACGGATATTATATTCATTAAATGATTCGCTTTCTTGGCTTAATAGATTCTGGAAATGATTATACCATTGATTGTTTGTTATATTGTCTGTTACATTACTGGGTGAACTATTCTTAGACAATTTTATCAACCTCCAAAATTTTTCAGGATTTTCACTTGAACTAACAAGATAATTGCGTTTTTCTCTTGCAAATATTAATTTTGAATCTCTACATACATTTTTGAATTGATTTTTCGCCATATGAAAAAGAGTCAAGTCACTCATGTCATTACTTATCCTGAAATTTCTTAAACATTTGTATTTTTTATATTTTGCAATAGCGCAATCTTCGTTCCACCACGGAGGCTGTACATCGTTAATTGATTGGTTATTGAGGCGCCGACGTTTGAAAGTGCATGAACTCTTAAATATATTCTGAAGAGAGGTCAATAGATCAATCGCAGTTGAAGAATTTAACTTTTCGTAAAATGGTCCGATTAATTCCGAAAATTTACGATCAAAATGTGACGTATCATTTGAATTCCAAAATAATCTTTTATATTCATTAATTTGAATGATATTATGATCTGTATTTGTGACTGTTATTATGTCATATCTAAAAAATGAAAGTGTACAAACGAGAGGACAGTGTACTGAAAATAGACAATCATCAACTTTAAAATATGTCACACATTAAAAAATAGAGGATGAAGAAAGCTAATAATTATTTCTTGAAGATTTTTTTGAATGGGTCATCAAAGGAATAATTTGACAAAAATGTTGAAATTAACCTTTTGGAATAGGAAGAGATATCATTCAAAGAATTTAAAGTATATATATATAAAAAAATACTCACCAAGCAACGCCCTTATTTATGGGCCAATCAAAATTTTGCAAATAAATTTCGTAAACGATCACCTTGGAAACTTTCTGGCAAAGTTTCATTGAAATCGGTCCAGTGGTTTAGGAAATGTCAGTCAAAGATTTAATTGTAAAAAAAAAAATGCCACACCATGCCATGCCCATATTAAGGACAACTCAGAATTTCTCGAACAATTCTTACTAAGGGTCACCAAGGGAATATTCTGGCAAAGTTTCATTGAAATTGGTGCAGTTGTTTAGGACATGATATTGTTCAAATATTTCATAGTGAAAAAATGCAACGCCCTGTCATGCCCATATTTATTGACCATTTAGAATCTCGCAAATACGTTTTAAAGAGGGTAACTCTATGCACATTCTGGCAAAGTTTCATTGAAATCGACCAAGTTGGTCAGGAGAAGAAGAAGTTTTAAGTTGTTGACTACGGACGACGGGAAGACGCTCGATGCACAACGCACGACGGACAACAGACTCAGGGTGATTCAAAAAGCTCCCCTTGAGCACGTTGTGCATAGGTGAGCTAACTAGTCCATTTTCCCATATGAAGTGAATATTTGTCCCATATTTGCCCAAAATAGTTTCATGTTATACAATGTACTTTTCAAGGTAAAGTATTACCATTGAAGTAATAACCTGACATTCTTGTTCATTATTGTAGGTGTTATGACATAATAGAGAGAGGCAATTTTAACCATTATACGCTAGCGTATAGACTCAATAAGACACGTATGAAAGAGAAAGAGAATGAAAGATGGCAAAACTTTTTATCCCATTGTTGATTACAAAAAATGGGCATTGGCTTTATTTATTTTTATGATTATTATATTATCATTTTTTATTATCATTTCTATATTTTTATTATTATTATTACTATTATTATTATTATTATCATTATTATCATTAATCACCATTATCATCATAATCACCACGAATTCATCCTTGAACCAAGCTGTAGTAACGAGTTTTTGGTCGCCCCGCATGGACGATACAGTGTACTTTTCAAGGTAGACCTACTATATCAATCAAAGCACTGAAAGTATTGATGGTGAACGAACCTGATGGCATTCCAGAGTGTTATATTGAATTCGATTAGAAAAGAGAAATTATGAATGTAAAAAAAAGTGGGAAGAATTGTCTCGACAAAATTTCCGTTATTCGGAAATTTCACTGCCGATTCAAAGAAAGGGAAAGAGAGGAAAATCCTGTTAGAAAAATATTTGTTAGAATATGAGATGTTACTCTGTGAAAATTTCTTTTACACATTTGAAATAGGTACATTTATTAATTAAACATAAATGGAGAAAACGATTTAATCCTATCTAAAACTGTCTTAAACCTATATCCAATGGTGTTTGTTTTTACAAAAGTAGTTTTTATCATGTTTAAGCTTATTTCGAGTAAATTTGTTGTATTTGTTTTAACTTTTTTAATTATCTTTGTTTCTTCTCAGGGGATGAAAAGGTCTTTGAGTACCAACCAAAGAAACACCTTTGAATATCAGTCAGTCCTGAACTGTACTCATTATTTAAAGTTATGATTTGTTAACTTATTAATAGTATTTTGAGCCATAACCTGAGAGATTAGTTTTTAACATATTTGAAGTCATAACCACTTCCGTGGTTGACACTTATGTCGTTATTCAATTTATACCACTGCAGGATGAGAAATATTTAGGTATATGTTGAAGGTCTAGTGCCCTATTAGTATAATTAATAGATAATTTCTGTTTAAGGTTTAGAAATTAAAGTATAACTTTTTATATTAAACAATTGCTCCATAGTAAATTGCATACTAAAAGTCTTTATAAATATTATTTTTGTAACGTAATTTCTGCATCAAAAGCGAATAAGAATCTTATTTAAGAAGTTTATTTTTTTAAAGGGAGGTAATAATTGCATGACTATGTCTATGACTATGTTTAAGTATAATACAATGTTGTTTTTTTTCCTTCCGACTTTCTTTCCAAAAAGAGTTGAGAATCCTTACAATTGTCGGTTTATTTTTTGCACGAGAACCTATTGTTTACCTTCAAGAGTTTGATTGCTTGTAAAATCATTCACTATCGATATCTTATTACAGTATTGCGGCTGATATTAGACTTTCTGCTCGGAGCTAGTTTTTGCTTAAACTGTAGTTAACCATTTCTAAACGTATTTTGGGAAGGATGGAGCCAGTTTTTATTCATCGATTTAGATTTTAATGATTTCTGTAAAAAACGCAATGACGTTTCCAGAATAATTTAACAACTAAACCCGCCTGTCGAATTGTAAAAAAGTGCATGACGGATCTGGTCCCCCCTTGACCACGGCAATATCTACTCGTCAGTTGGAGTGGTATCTAGGGTTGAATATTTAGCTATCATTTATTTAGTTTTCAAATAGAATTTTGAATTGATATGGTTTTACAGATTGAAAAAAATGCAAAATAGAATGGCCCCAATGAAATATCTTCCGTGCCTGTCGCATTTGGTATTCGGCAATATTCGCTTCTGAGACAGACGAATACGAAACGTTTTCGCTGGGAATAAGTTCACCGAATAATCGAGTGTATCCTTACAAGCCCTACTTCAGCCAACGCAATTTTACAGAAAAATCTTAATAGCGGCGTTCATCCCTATTCAAATAAAAGTACAAGAAAGGTTGTATAAGTAAAACACATGTCGAATCATTCTTAAAACCCGTCTCGAGACTGACTGTCGCTAGTTGAAAAGTTATGTAAAACCGCGTTACCGTTTCTAATGACACAAGGTGTCTTGATGTGTCATTCGTCTCAACTCGGCCGATTCCTCTAACCTACATTTAAATCGGAGCCGTCGGAGATCGCCCGAGTATTGCCGAAAGTAAGTTCAAGAGGACATGACCTAAATAAACACGTATTTCCGGCTAATTACTACAAGTTGCACCAGCGAAGGCTTGGGTCAAAAACATAGTATCTGTCTCTACGGTGTCTAGACACAAACTTTGTTTTTGCTTTAAACTATCGACAAGCTTACGCCGATCAAAAATTCCCTTGATAAACATTGCAAGATTATTTTGTGTTTTTCAAGGCGAATTTTCATTATTTTCACTAGATAAAGAATATTAGTAGCACGCTTTTAAAGAAAAAAACAGTGATTTTGCGGAGAAAAATATTGAAAGATACTAAATTGAATTTTAAGAGGCGCTACTTTATTTCAAACGTATTAACATCCAACAGGATTTTCCTGACATGGTATATAACACTGGTGAACGACGTTCGTTCACCAAAAACCTAATAACAACACTGCTATTAACTTGACATAATTTATAAGGCTTCTTCAGCGCATTTGTAATGTAACGGAATGACAAACAGAGGAAAAGTATTTCAGGAAAATCCCGTTAAAATATACAGAATAATCGTTTGTTTCAGTGTAAGATCGATTTATATTTCATCGAGTGGACAACAAAAGCTATATTTTGAGTGAAAATATAGCTTTTGTTGTTCACGAAATGAAATATTTATCGATCTTACACGAAAAACAAACGATTATTCTATTTCTTTGATGCAAAAATGAGACAAAATGTGACATTTCTAGGACACATTTTCGTAAAGCGCGTCATTTTGCGCGTGATTGCTATGCAACGTTCATTGTGACGTCACTTATTTCGCCCCGTATAGTTGACGTCAGATAGTATGAAATGCTCAAAAGCAGAGTTTTAGTTTTTTGATAATCTCACTGCTTTTGCGGTAAGTTTATCAAGTGATAATCTACCGTTATTTATCGATAAACCACCGAAAAGCATTAAAAAAATCTCATAAATGATGCACACAAGCAACCGGAATTCGAGTAATCGACCTGGGGCCCGTTTTACTAAACATCTTACGATCATTTTTTGCGTAAGTCAAAAAATTTAGTTGCTTCTACAGTTGTAATGAGATATCGAATTCTGCCATGCAACATCTCTTTGGAATCGTCTTCTAAAGACGATTTCAATGAGATATTGTAATGCAGAAACCATCAATGAATGGAAACGCCATATACGATTATTGATTTTGACTTACGATTAAATTTTTCGTAAGATGTTTTGTGAAACGAGACCCAGTTCTCTGAGTCTTGGTAGCTAAAGGTTCATGTACAAAAAATTCCTAGTTTTGTGAGATTCATTGTAAGCTTACATTGGATTTTGTTTAGGATAGTTTGTAAGTAGTTTACTGAATTGAAGTAGGAGAACCGTAATAGTTCCGCATCGTTTCGGTCGGCATGAACTTTAACAGTGTTAACCGAGGCTCGACCATTCCTCGTGCTGGATAGTAAAAGCAAATCAATGTTAACATTGGAAATTTTCAATAAATTTTATATTAGAGAAATGTGTAGAGACTAATATGATGGTCACAAAAGCGTGTGCAAAGTTTTCAAGGAATATCTTAAGTAGAAAAAGATGTATATCAGATATACACCAGCTTCACGTAAAACCTTAACTAAGATTTCAAGGTATGACAAGGGTTAGAATTCCACTAAAATCCAAATCATTGTCTACAGGACAATATTATGGTCACAGCAGCATGTGGAAAGTTTCAAAGGAATAGCTTTAAATAGTAGTTCGAAAAGTGTTAAAATTCCACTAAATTCAAAATCAGAGTAACGAATCTCTGTTTAGAGGCTGATATTATGGTCAAAGAAGCATGTGCAAATTTTCCAAGCAATAACTTTGGTAGAAACAGAGATTTCACACAGTTGCTTGAAATACCTTAACCAAAGCATTACGCCGACGCTCCCCTATTCTACGAAAAGTCGAACTTAAAAACAAACAAAAAAAATAATTTAAGTGTATGAATTCGTTAAGCGAAAAATTAATAACGCTGTATGCGTCCGCTTCTCGTATTCGGCAAACAGTGTGATTAGGTTTTTCGTTTCAGACCTCGATGAAAATAGAACTGATTCTTTTCATCTCTAGAGGCCTAGTTTCTATTTAAAGAGTCTATTTTCAACCTAATTCTTCTGATACAGTAAAACGTGTATTTAGCGAGAAGGTGAACAGAAGATAGTGTTTTTTGTTTGTTGACTACGGACGACGCACGACGGAAGACGATCGATGCACGACGCATGACGGACGACAGACTCAGGTGATCTTAAAAGATTATTATTTTCATTATCATTATTATCATTATTATTGTTATCGATATTAATAATAAAATCATCATAATTATTTTTTATGTGATGGTTGTTAAACATAGCACCAACATGCATATTTGGACGAATTCAAACTTGAACCTAGCTGTAGTTACGTGGTTTTTTTTCGCCCCAATGACGATATACAGTGTACTTTTCAAGGTAGACCTACTATATCAAAAACGTAATAAATTTCGCATTCTAGTCCAACACTGCTATTAATTTGACATAATTTATAATGCTTCTTCAGCGCATTGTAACAGAATGACAAAGAAAGGAAAAGTATTTTACAGGAATATCCCGTAAAAACGTATTCTCGTAAAATGATGCATTTTACACACAACAAGCCAAGCCTAGCAATCGGGGTTCGAATGATCGTCCTGGTCTCTGAGCCTTGGTAGCTTAATGTCTATCTACAAAATTTTCTTACTCTTATGAGATTTCATAGTTATCTAAGCCTGAATTTTGTTTAAGTCTGTTTGTAACTAATGGGTTGATAATCGTAGCCCTATGTCGGTTAGCAGTTCCAGGCTAGAAAAGGATGTTATGGTGTGTGAAATTCATTGTAAGGCGCTTTAGCTGCAGCGATAACTGAAAGAATGTTAAAAGCGGCGTTAAACCCCATTCAAATAAAATGATCGATTTCAATGATAATCTCTAACTTACCCATGGCCTGTAAAGCCGCTTCAAAGTTATCCGAACGATCTAGAGTCCATTTTCCTCCTAATTTATCCAATACTTCATCCATCCTTCGATTTATTAACGATTCTATAAACACACGCACACGTCAATCGGTTCCGTGAACGTTCAACATAGAGTGTCTGCTAACAATGGTTGTTATTTTAGCGAATAACGATACACTCTATCAGATCCCCTATTCACAGGATTCCTTGAGAGGAAATTCTTCCTCGAAACGATGAAATCATATATTGAGGGGTCAGCGCAATATTATTGTAAGTGCCTATATATTTATAGGCACTTACAGTAGTATTGCACTGAAACCTCGACAAGGTTTTCTTAGACTAATGCGTTTCTTAATTTTTCTCTCGCGAACTCAGTTACATTGATAATCACTTTTTCCATTTTCGTCTAAAATCCAAAGAAGACGGAAGAAAGCCTATCGGTTTCCAACAAAAAAAGGAGATCACGGCTACAGATAGTAACATCGTAAAATTCACTTTAACCTCGATCAAAACCATCCTAAATCGCTCACTCGGCGCTCCATTTATTCATACCAAACACTCACTCAATGTTTGTTATTCAAAAACTAATAGAAACTGATAAAACCAACCAACATTTCACTCAAACCGGTTAAATGACTGGTGTGGGTTTAAAAGTGTCTAATTGGTCGGCGAAGACATCAAAAAGCAAAAGACGAAGATTTTGATTAAGGGGGGTGAAAATATCGCCAATTTCGTTGGATGAAATAAGCGATATTAGATTACCGCCCGTTAGTTTCATTAAAAACTCTCTCCTCTTACTCGTAGAATTTTATTTCTAAATCATTCTAAAGTCACTCAACTTGTCAATTTCATGATGCTATTAACTGTATCATTTACATGACTCGCTCTGTAAAAAGGACTTTCCGAAAATTACGTAAAATAAATTTTGAAAAAGGAGAGTGGGACCGGAAGATGTCAGAAAAGTATCCCATTTATGAAATGAATATATGGTATGGTAGAATGAAAGTTGTAGTTTCAGAATATATATATAAAAGAAACTTCGATTCAGAGGTCTGGAGGTCTGACAAGCGATGCGTTAAAGGTGGCATAAAGGTGTAAAATGTTTGCAAATTATACCCCGCTTTGCACGCAAGTGCACGTGCAAAGCGGGATATCATTGGCAAACAGTTTGCAGCGTTTTGCCATTCTGAACACAGGTCTGGGTCCATACTCTTCTTACACCCCCCCCCCCCCTTGGTCCCTTCCGCATGACGGACCAGTAAATAATTGCTGAAAAAGAATGACCATCCCTTTAAAAATTTTTTTAAAAAAATCCCAAAAGAAGGAAAAATGTTAATTAGTTTATTCCATTGAAAAGGTCTGTCCAGGGAAGACTTTTTACGAACTTGGCAGATGACCTTCTTTTGTGAAACATTTTAAAGTTTTCGCCCTGTTGTTATATAGACAGCAAGAAACAACAACAACAACAACAACAACGACGACGACAACGAGGACAACAACAACAATGGCAACAGCAACAACAGCTGTCGCAATTTGTGACGTTTCAAGCAATATGAGCCTATGCGTGGCATTTCCGACAATTTCAAAAATGCGCCAAGCAAAGACTCTGGTCAGTCTGTGCACCTGCATAGCGTGACCAGGGTCTTCACTTCTCGCTTTATAGAAAGATTAGGTCCAAAGTTGTCTTTAGACAGCCAGGCAAACTACTAGCTATATTACTTGGCAATCAAGATTGGTTAATGTTGGCCCTTCATGCACATGTCAAATTGTTGGAAATGTCTGCACAGGCTCATAGCATATTGTCAGTGGCAATGAAAAACCTCTTCTCCAACTTATTCCTGTAGTTAATGGGTTTTGATCGCTCATCGACGGTTTGTCAGTTGAGCGACCAAAATGTCGTATTTACAGCTTTAAACAAAGCTGTAAATACGACATTTTTGGTCGCGTAACAACGAGAAAATGCCTTAAGTCCCGAGCCAGGATAGTAAATAAAGAAGTTCGTTTCAGTAGCAAATTAAAATACATGTTTTTTCAATCGCGAAGACTCTCATCGGACTGTACTCCATGCAAAGTCTCATCTAAGTCCTAACAAGACGCATGTATGAAATTGTCACAAAAAACGACCAAACTTTACTGGTAAAACCAATCTAAATGAACTTTAACAGTGTTAACCGGGGTTTCTTAATGATTTTCATTAGGAAATCTCGGTCAAAATTGTGAAAGTTCACGAGTGCCGAATGTTGCGGAACTATTACGGCTCCACTACCTTAAATTGAAGTTTAGATTGAAATGTATTCGCAGCGGCTAGAGCAAGACTATTAAGTGCCTGTAAGTTATATCAACACATATCACAGTCTTTTGATGCACTCTTATTTAAACTAAAACAGAACACCACGCCGCAGCATATATCAATCCAATTATTTATAAACACGTACGTCAAAAACGTATAGACCACTTATGACACTTTATGTTAACTGTTTAACGTTATAGCGTAAAATGTGTAAAATGCTTCTCCCTGGAGTATGGCGTTATTCAAAAATTCGAACGTAAGGTTAACGTTATGTTAATCCGCGATAACTTGCGTTGGAAAAACTGTTCCTTTGCTCTCACAACGCTACATTTATCTCATATTGTTATAGAAATAGCCATTTCAAATGCTAGAATTATAAATATCTGCGGTTCCTACTATTCTTCGTCGATGAGTAAAAAAAATAGAACCGCCGACGTAACGTTTTCTAATTTCTAAACCAATGATGCAACATTAATTACGTGGTCGATTAAACGTTGCATGCTGACGATACGCCGGTGAGATGTCATCGACTAGTTGGCGATACGCCGGCAAAACGTCGCCGAAACAAAACGGAAGGGAACGGGTTGGAGCAGACAACTTTCGCTAATTTAAAAACGTCGCCAACTAGTCGCCAGGTTTATTTGGAAGATAAAGTTCACTGACGCGTCGCCGATCTTAGAAATATCAGTGGAGATCACGGATCAGTCGGCAACTAGACGGCGATTAGTCTTCGATTTTATAACCAACGACGTCGGCGAGGTATCGCTGACGCGTGGGAGCGTTTATGTGACACTGGCTTAAAAGTAACACATATTCCATCTTGTATGAAACGACCAGCGAAGTAAATGTAGTCACTCCGTTCAATTAAATCGGTAGGGTAGTCGACTTCAAGCGTCTAATCAAAGGTCGTTCGGAACATCACTCGGCCATTTCCGTAAACTACAACATACCTCGGGTGTATGTAAGGCGGATGGGTATGTAACAAAATCGTGCATTTTGTTAGGCGGGAACAGTGTAAGAATCAAAGTGCTGTCAGCACTGTAAATCGGACATCATTGAGAGGCTGGGATAGTGCAATAGTTCGCCAATCAAAAGGGCTCAAATTTGGACAATAAAAGTTGGTAAAATCTTTGCCCAATTTGTGAGGATTTTGACTTAACACTCCATCTTTTCGAGGACATCGCCAGCTCATCCAACCTCGTGGGTCCGATTTTGAAAGTTTGCTGATTCGATAGCCCTCTGCTAGTCTAAATTATTTCTTAGCAGATTTTCTTACGTTGTTATAATGAGCACGCGCCAAGCCAAAAGCTTGTCTGTTAATATTATTCCTCTCTCTATAGAGTTTAAAAGCCTGTTTAGCAACAAACATTTTTCATTAAACTATTTACAATTTTGATTACCAACATGTTTGTATTTCAAGCATTGGGTTTTCCCAAATACTATAAATGCATTTTCCCTCAAGAAACAAGTGAAATCGCCAACTATGCTATTTATATCTTTGGTTTCTGACCAATCGATTAAATCAAGCAGCACTTTATGATTATTCATGAGTTGTTCTATAAATAGATCGCTCTTACTGCTATCCTATTTCAGTTTATCGTATGTTTTTTATGGCGTGTGGAACGTTGCAAAATTCGATAAATATTTTTATGTGATATAATTTTATATTTATATTCTATATTTTTTTATTTATATTCTAAAAATATTTTTATGTGATATAATTTTATATTTATATTCTATAATTTTTATTTATATTGTATATTTTTTTATTTATGTTCTTTATTTTTTATTTATGTTCGATAACGCGAAAAAAAATTATGTGATATAATTTTTTATTTATATTGTATATTTTTTTTTATTTATGTTCTATATTTTTTATTTATATTCGATAACGCGAAAAAAAATTTATGTGAAATAGTTTTTCATTTATATTCTATATTTTTTATTTATGTTCTATATTTTTTTTTATTTATATTCGATAATAGTGCGAAAAAATTTATGTGGTATAATTGCATCATGGGATACTAGTGACATTTGTAACAAACGATTTGATTGGACAACGGTTTTCACAACAAAGATGGCTGCCCCCACAAGGTGTGTAAAACATGCTGTCGTCTATCTAAAAATTTGTTCGCATAATATAGGGATAGGATCGCACACTGTCACTGTCTTTATCACTCTGAAACACAAGTGTCTGACAAGCGTCTGTCTGTCTGTCTGTCTTTAGGTTTATTTTTAGCTGTCACCGCTTTTGAATATGGGGCCACATGTCGGAGAGAAAGGGATTCGGATAAGGACAAGCCCCTGCTGGTTCTTTTACATAATTGATGGGTAGGCACATACAAACAATAATATCTTGACCAGGCCCGTAGGAACAGGGGGGAGGGCTAAGCCCCCCCCCCCAAATGTTGGCCAAAAATGCCAAATTTTCTTACTTTTACACTGAAAATTTTGGGGAAATCCAAATTAGCCCCCCCAATATTCATGACAATGGCTTTAGCCCCCCCCCCCCCCATATGAAATTGCTTCCTACGGGCCTGTTGACTAATTCTTCATATAATTTAATTAATATGGTACCAAATTAAAGTTATGAAAATACTGTTTAACAATATGCTAATTACCTAGAATTTGCATATTCATGAGTATTTATTCAAATGCTGAAATTTGATTGATTTTGTTCGAATTTTGGCAAGAAAATGTATTTTGTTGAATATTCATGATTATGCAAATTAGGTCATTAGCATGTTTTTATTGCATATTAAACGGTATTGTTTTAGCTTCAATTTGATCAGATGCCATATTTGTCAAATTATATGAAGAATTGGCTTAGAGATGATATACATATTTATTGCCTCCTTGGTTTCAGACATGTCTTTGTGTCCTTGCATCCACAAGGCGAACGGCTGTCTTTTCCATGCGCGGACAACTCACTCAGTCTGGCATCACTACAGTCAGTCTTCCCCCAGGCCACTGGACTAAAACACTTTCAAAACAGCATCTGGGAAATGGTTCCAGTAGAGGCGGGAAAGTTCCATCTTCCATCAGGAATAGAGCAGTTCACTGCAATTTCTGGGAGCCTAGGTAAAGTAGAGTCACACTGACAGATCTATGTTCAGATTTTGTTAATACAGCATATGTGCACAACATTCTTACCCGATTGGCATGAAATGTATGTACATGAAGTGTCTTTTTATGCCCCCATTACTTAATGTGGGGGCATATAGATTTGCTTTTGTCTGTCCGTCCGCCCAGAAAGTTTGTCTGGGGCATAAGTCCAAGACTATTCAAGGTACTGACTTGAAACTTCACAGTTGGATAGATCTAGGGTTCTCCCCAGAATAATTTGAAGCCGTAGTGGCAAATTATAAGTTGAAATGCATTGTGTTCATGCAAATGATAGTGAATAAAACCAAAATTGGAAAAGAAGAAATTGCTCAGTCTGAGCATTTTTTTCCCATTATGTTTTTATTCGGAATTATTACCTTTTATATCATAAGAATACATTAATTATCACTTTTTGACATTAAATGCTTAAAAATCACCCTATCTGGTGACCCTTTTGAAGGAATTAAGCTGTAGGGGTACTTTTGAAGCTGTAGTGGCATTACACTAATTCACATGAAGCTGTAGTGGGGCCGATACAGCTTATTAGGCTGGGGAGAACAGTCTGATCTCATAGTGGAGAAGTGCAGTGCACAAGAACCATAACTCTGCTCTTCATAATTTTGGAGTTATTGCCCTTTGTTAATTTGTCAACGGAAAGTTTGTCTGGGACATAAGTCCAAGACTATTCAAGCTACTGACTTGAAATCGATCTCATACTGGAAAAGTGCAGTAAACAAGAGCCATAACTCTGTTCTTCATAATTTTGAAGTTATTGCCATAATTGCCCTTTGCTTTTTTGTCGACGGAAAGTTTGTCCGGGCATAAGTCAAAGACTATTCAAGCTACTAACTTGAAACTTCACAGATGGATAGATCTGATACTGGAAAAGAGCAGTGCACAAGAACCATTACCCTGCTCTTCATAATTCTGGAGTTATTGCCCTTTGTTGTTTTTAGTCAATCATTCTAGACAAAGCTGCTGGGTGGGGGCATCCATGTCCTATGGACACATTTCTAGTTATGTTTTGCTACACTGCTTATTTAAATAATGCTCTTGGTGATACAAAGTCATGCTTTTATGATACATAAGAACTTACATATAAATATAGGGAACAGGCTTACAATGTAGCAGGTATTTCCTATGGGAATAAATATTTTGCAAAATTGGTAGTTTCTTTCTTCTGCTGATTCAGTTTTTGTGTTTCAGCAAAACCAGGGTCAATTTAACTGATGATTACAGAATTAATCTAACCTATATTGAGAAAGTTTGTGCTGTTTCAGTGTAAATATTACAACAAATGTCAATAATTTGTGCACAATATATAAGGCCCTTAGGAATATTTGTTACAGGCAAGTCTTACTGCATATGACCTAGATCTTCACCAAAAGCTAGTTTTCCATTGTTGTGTTACTTGTATTGAATTTTTTAGGTCAAGCCCGTCAACTTGTGTCATCTGGAACATCATTGGCATCACAGATCGCTGCTTCTTTCAGATCAGCCGCACATCCTACTACTGGTAGACCCTTAAATAGAAGCTTTACTGCCAAAAAACCAAAAAAGGACACACGTAAAAAAAAAAAAGCTTACAAAGTTGTCTTCATAAAGGAGTGTGATTTACCCGTCCGCTACTCAAAGGATCAGACACTAATTGAAGGTATGGTAGAAGTCGGCGAGGACGATGATGAAAAAACTGTGAAAGACCATCTTAAAACACTTATTGAAGGAGCCAAGTCAAATTTCAGGGACTTAATGATACTAACCTACAACTCAAAAGAGCTGTCACAACCCCATTATGTTCCTGGGTTTGAGTGGAATGGAAAAAGTATCAAGGCTGTTGTTGGGCAAGGAAAGCTGTATGTCATGGTGATGGGATACCAGGTAAGATTTTATCTCTTATGGTTACATGATACACAGTCGACGGAGCCAAAATTCTATGAAGCTCAAACCGCTTTATTTTGCATTTAAACATGATGACTCTAGTGAAAGAATGGTTCAAGCCTAATAGACCTTTTATACCCAAGTATACCCAAACAATTAAGGCCAATTAATGTTAACAAATTCGCTTATCTTTTCATATTAGAAAGAAAATAGAACACATTTGTTCATTGTAAATGCTGAATTTTACCACTCCGTGTCTTTCTAATGATGAATAACTGACCACTCAGGCCTACGGCCTTCGTGGTTGATTAATCCGCACCAGAACTCCACATCGTGGTAAAATTCGCATTTACCATGAACAAATGTACTCTTTTTTATACTTTTCCTCACAACCAACAACATACAAAATGCTAAACAGCATTGCCTGAACCAAATTTGCTGACAATGTGGGCATGGCTTTCATATTTTTTCTTGGTCTATTAGGATATAAACGAAAAATTTTGACCAATCAAATTGCAGCATTTTGCATAATTCAACGGAAATTGAATTATATAGGAATCACCCCGTCCATCTGTCGGTACTTCCATCTGTCTGTTCCTCTGTCCATACATTCTTGTAAGCACAAGTACTCTCAAACACTTGTGCAGAAATTCATGAAATTTCACACTTTAAATGTGCAGGAAGTAAGGATTTTACAGTTCCTTGATTCTTGCAAGAGTGATGACCCTTGTTGTGTTCTGTTATGGCTGCCACTCATAAAAAATATATCAATATAGAGTTGTGCAGTGCACAAGAATCATAACTCTTCTCTTTGTAATATTTGAGTTATTGCCATTTGTTTGACATATATTTTGAGAAAAAAAGTTGAAAATATTTTTCTAATTTTGAATACTTTGCCATACATAAAGGATGATGACATGGATGATGACATGTTGCCGCCATTGGACCTTCCCCCATTTGCTGGAACTGCACAAGGAGATGTAACTGTACCTGTAAGTATATAATAAATGTATTACATGACCATCGATTTTGCCTATATTAACCTCATATGAGGGCGACATAACAATCCAACTCCCTCAGTATGTTGATAAAAAAATATCCACATGAAAACCCAGTGAATGCTATTTTTGTCAGCCAATCATATGATGGCGAGTTGTTATTATTTCTTTAATTTGACGTCATTATAATGATGTCATTTCATAACGTAAGAACGACAACTCCATGTCACCCAGTACATGTATTAAAGTTGTGCTTTTCAATACTGTCAAACACATTTTTACTCCGTATTGGTAAGTGTATTGTTCGTCATGGTGCAATGACATGTATCACATAATTTCTCAGATAGTAAATCATTTTTCTTACACTACTCAGTTTTATGCATCATTCCAGCACAAGGAGCCATCATCTGCAGAGCAACAGGCACACACAACAGCCACTACAACACAGGCACCGACTGGGGCACAGCAGGGTCTGGACTACACAGATGCGGGAACACCTACAGTCCAGTTTCGGGAACGGAGATCTTTATCACTGGTGAGCTTATTTCTATACTGCTTCACAACTGTTTATGCTTTTAATCAATCATTATATGTTACTGAAAATGTAATGCTTCAAGTAATTTTATGCTCTAAGGTTTTGTCCCCCTTCCCCTTTTAAGTGTCATGTGAGAGCAAAGGTGCAAGAACTAGTCAAGCTTCTAACATGAAACTATACAGGAAGATACATCTCAAAGTGAATGAGTGCCGTGCACTCTTAACTCTCCTCCTTATATTTTTTTAGTTAATGGCCTTCGTTATTTTTTTTTCTTTATGTTCTTTGCTGCACCATAAGCAGAGGTGGATAGACCTCATAGTGGAGAAGTGTAGTACAGAAGAACCCTAACTCTCCTTTTAAAAATGATATCATTTTTCTGAATTTGGTGAACACCTAATCGAGAAACTACTTCTCTGTCATCAAGAATTATTGGGGAGGATCACCCAGTTCTACTGGCTCTTACCAATATGCCACAGAGACCCTCTTTACACTGAGTGTTAGGATTATGTCCACAAAATAATTTATATGTAGGCAAGGTCACACAGTATGTGCCTTTGACCTCAGTATTTTAATGTTTAGCTCACACACATATATACATGTACATGCAATCTCTGATCAGGCGGCATGTAGCTTTTGCCCTGTCTGTTTGTCCATGCCTTTTTCTAGGCTTCCCATGGGTCCGAATATCTGACCCTTCCCAATCTAAAAATGTCAAAATAATTCCCAATCTCAAGTGTTGGCCTAATTAGTGTTACAAATTTACTAATTTTTGACGTTAAAATTTCCTATTTTCCCTCAAATTTCACTAATATACAACACAAAAAATCCCAATTTCAGGTAAGGTCTTTTTCTCAAAAGTAACAGAAAAAGGCCTGTTGTCCAGCTGTTAGTGAGCAATTTTAACACCTTTCATATCTTTGTTTTCTGCAGAAATTACCGTCTATATATACTCTTTATTTCCCTTTTTATGCCCCCAGATGTAAATCTGGGGGCATATTGTTTTTGCCCTGTCTGTCTGTCTGTATGTATGTCAGTATGTCTGTTTGTGAACAACTTTAACATTGGCAATAAATTCTGCACTGTTACAGGTATAGATTTCGAACTTTGCATGCATGTACAACTCATGAAGATGCATATTTTGATTGGTCACATGTCAAGGTCAAAGGTCAGCTTTAAAGGTCAAATTTATAGGTTAAAGGCAATAGCGTTTGAACTGGAACAGATAAACTTCTTACTGGGTGTGCAAATACAACTCATAGAACTTCACATTTTGAGTGGTGAAATGTCAAGGTCACGCTGCAATGTCAAGGGTCAAATTTATAGGTCAATTTAACAAAGGCAGTAACTTTTGAGCCTTAACAAATAGGAATTTCATACTATGCATCCATGTACATCTCATGGAGCTGCACGTTTTGAGTGGTGATATGTCAAGGTCAAGGTCACCCTTCAATGTCAAAGGTCAAATTTATAGGTAATTTTAACATAGGCAGTAACTTTTGAGCTTTAACAGACAGGGATTTCATACTAGGCATGCATGTACAAGTGATATATCAAGGTCACCCTTCAAGGTCAAAGGTCAAATTTATAGGTCAAATATTAGGCCAGATAACCAATCTTGGGGCATAGTGTTTCACAAAAACATCTTGTTCAAGGACATACATACTATATGGTACCCAGTACATACATATGCAAATATTGTTGGGACTGAATCAAGCATGAGAGAACATACATGTACTTGCATTTGTTAGTAAATAGCGATTGAACTTATATTATTAGGAAATACAGAAGAAAAGTACATGCATAGATGTATGGATTAAGCATACACTCCCATGACAATTTATTTTATATCATTTTTGAAAAGCTGAACGTTCAATATGGCATATAGCATGCGTGACTGTCACATTACACTGAAGTTCAATGTGCTCTGGATACCTGCAACAACTTTTTAACATTGTATTTTTGTATTTCATAGAGGCGAAGAAACTCACAAACACCTGCAGATAGGTAAATTATGTTGAGTTAACAGTTAATTATTTTTCTTCAGTGCCTGGCCTAGCCCTGACGTTTGTCACTGAGAGTTTCCAAGGCAGTAGCCCTGTTGTTTATGTGCGTCCATTGCTAGGTTCTATGTTCGCTGTTTGTCTGGCTTTGTGGCCACGTTCGTGCATGCTGCAGTTCCTTTGGGTTTTCTGTTTCTTATTTTACTTTTGTTCTGTTGCCTACGTTGCATAGCAGACACATAGGAATTACTTTGTCCGTCGTTGTCAACCAACCAAGACTTTACAAGTAGGTGAAAGGAGGCGAGGGTAAGGTCGTACTTTAACTGCCTTACTTTTCTCAGAGGATTTATACCATTCCATAATACATGTATATCTTTTGAGAGTTATTAAGACCATTGTAGCCGCAACTACTTGTTTTGATTATTTTACTCTGAAATTATGTAATGCATCTTTAAGGGCTAGGTCAACATGGCCTGTACTGGTCAATTCATTCTGAGGGCAGGCAACACAAGTGTTCAGTGGAACATCACTCTAACGGGAGATAGATGTAATCTTCAACTATCTCCCTTCCCTCGATATTATCAAAAGCATTGCAAATATTAATCTGGTCCTGCCATTTGGTTTCCCCCCAGGTTATCGCAGATTTCATAAGAAACACTAACTTGAACAAAATGACAGTTTCTACTATATAAATAAAATCTGAGGGATATGGGAGATCCCTTGAGAGCATTGAAAACAATGCAAATAAAGAAAATTGCAGTCTCGGTTTTATTGAGACTGATCATGAGCAATAATGGAATGTGCAACATTGCTCACGCCCCCTAGCACCGGCTTAAGCGGTATTCAATTTTCAACAAAATTAGTGAAACAACACTATTAGCCGTAAACGGTTTTGAAGAAAGCAATACAATCCATCAACAAATACTGTTTATTGTTATATTTCCAAACCTCATATATATATATATATATATATACTTGTTTGTAGTCAACTCAATTAGTCAATTACTGTCATTTCAGGGGAACTGAACGTCAAGAGGTGATTGAGGTGATTGATAGTGAAGATGAAGAACTGCAGATGCAAATGGATCCAAAGAACACTGAAACAGACAATGAGTATGTTTACTGTTATTTGTTTTCTGCAGAAATTGTCATGTATTTGCTGTATAGTTCAGTAATTTGTTTGGATAATAGTGAAATCTTTAGCCTTCAACTGCATGTCTAAGTTAATGTGGTCAGTAACTCCTAGACATAAATGTAGCTTTGAAGAATTTTTTGTCAATTCTGTATGTTTGCAAAACCGTGTACCTACATTGTATTTGCAGAAGAATTGTTGTAGTGGTAGGTTTTAGTTGGAATGCCAGTATGGTTCCACAGCCGTAAAGTGGTGGTAGGTAAAAAACGGTAGTTCTTGTAGTATTTGTATAAAGTAAAGTTCTTAACAGTTTGTGTTAATTTCCATGTTTACTATACAGGACTGTTCATGGTGCTGAGAGTTTGAAGAATATTCTACAAGGCTTCCAAGATGACACTGTCAGGAGTGATTCTAAAACCAAACTTCTCATTCAGCGAAGTAGAGTTGTTGAAACTGCTTTGAAGGGTCTTGACAGAAAGTCGATGGATTTCAGATCAAGACTCTATATTAAGTTCACTGGAGAGTTAGGACAAGATGAAGGTGGACCCAGGCGTGAGTTCTTCAGGTAACAATAAAACATGGGTATTTTTAAGAATGTATTTTTGTACCCCTTATGATCTCTGGTCGGGGACATGTAGTTTTTGCCGTGTTTGTTTGTCTGTCTGTCTGTTAGATTGTTAATGTGCAACTTAAACATAGGTAATTCCTTATGTATTACAATGGATACAGCTTTTATATTTGCCATGCATGTACACCTCAAGGAGTTGCACAATTTCATTAGTCACATGTCAAGGTCACCCCCTCAAGGTCGAGGGTCCCTGTCTGGGGATTAGTGTTTGACGAACAAATCTTGTTTAAAAGACAATTTCTATAAACATGTGTTAAAACTGTTTTATTTTCTAGTAAGCAGTGTATTCACCATTAAGAATAGTAATTTTAAACCAACAGTGAATAACCATTTATTTTTCTAACATTAGTGAGGTCATTAACTTAAACACAATTGCGATGATGTCGTTTCTACACAAGTTGTACTAAAAACGCATATATTAAACAGAAAATTTACAATTTTTTGATGATTACCCATTATATTTCACTTTCAAAGAAAAAACATGTATAAATATTATGCAAGTTTTGAGTGGTGATATGTCTAGGTCAAGGTCACCAACCAAGGTCAAGGTCAAATTTACAGATAAATTTAACAAAGGCAGTAACTTTTGAGCTATAACAAATAGGGATTTGATACTAGGCATCCATGTACATCTCATGGAGCAGCACGTTTTGAGTTGTGATATGTCAAGGTCAAGGTCACCCTTCAATGTCAAATGTCAAATTTATAGGTAATTTTAACATAGGCAGTAACTTTTGAGCTATAATGGGGATTCATTCTAGGGATACATGAACAAGTGATATGTCAAGGTCACCCTTCAAGGTCAAAGGTCAAATTTATAGGTCAAACACTAGGCCAGATAACCAATCTGGGGGCAAAGTGTTTCACAAACACATCTTGTTTATCTTTTTATTCCTGACTATAGAAGCTTCAGTCAAGTTTAATGATTATACCCCCGCAAACAAAGTTTGAGAGGGGGTATATAGGAGTCAGTGTGTCTGTGTATTTGTCTGTTTGTGTGTGTGTTTGTAAACAAAAAAAAATTGTGATGCGAACTACTTCTACATTTCTCAATGGATTTTAATGAAATTTTGCACACATATGCATTGTTGAATGCAGTTGGTCATAACATAATTTTCACATTGATGGGACCAACAGTTGCAGAGTTATTGTCCTTTATTGTTTTGCACTTTACTCTTAAGACAAGCTCCCGCGGGGGTATTCTCATCATCTTCAGTAATAGCTCTAGTTTGTTTGGGTTTGTGACAATAGTTAATCACTTTGATATATGCATGTAAGTGTATGTGTTTTTCTTGTATAGGCTGATGTTGAAAGAACTGCACGAGTCACGATATTTTGAAGGGCCAGAAGGGGAAAAAATCTTCTCCCATGACTTAATGTCGCTAGAGAAAGGTCACTATCGATTTATTGGTCAATTGGTAGCCTTAGCCTTGGCTCAGGATGGCCCTGGGCTTCACTTCCTCTCACCAGATCTTTATGATCTTATGGTTGGACAACACACACAAGTAAAGGATGCTGACAAGCTTCTAACAGAAGAAATAAAATCAATGATCAAACAGGTAAGACATGAGAACCCTTTAAACCCTAAACAAGATTTTTTTGCCTTTTTGAAGCATTGTTTGTCAAGCCCATGTAAGAACGAGGTGAGATATAGTTGTCACAATTGAGGTTCCTTGTTCATCTGTCCAAATTTGGCCGGCTTCATTATTGGCGTAACTGAACCAGTTCACATTACATCAGTCTGTGACAAGTTAGTTCAACACTCACATTCAGAGTAATTCACATTCACACTAATCCTATCCTGTAAATCGAGTATTCTGCATTAAGCTCCGGGATCTCTCTGAAAAGGTGGTCTTCACTTCGGACAATTTGTGATGTAATTTATGAAAAGAACATATGTACATGTATATTGTTATGGCCAAGCAATTAACTGTGTTGCAATATTACTAAGGTCAGGATGAAACCTGTTGCTTTGTTAATTATTAACCTGTAAAGCAACAAACAGGTTACAAAATACTGAAGAGGCAGTTCAAACCATAACAATAACAGTTTTATTCCTCACCTAGATCCTACATGTACATGTATATCAGCATCCACAATAAACAGTCGAGCCTACTGTTGCTGAACTACTCCTTCAGTCTACCAGCTCCTAGGTCTAAATATACTATTACAGCTTCACTTAGATATTTCTTATTTAAAGTATTTCTTTTAACTTTAATGTCTATTCCACAAAGTAACGGATGTTAAATATAAAATTTTCTCTGTTATTTTAGACAGGTAACTATTTTTCAGGAGACCCCTAGAAATCACTTTAGGGAGGCCCGAAATGTAATGCAATGTTATATAGTGGAAACTGTTCATCAACCTTTGCCAAACAAAATCTGCCCTGTCTGCAGTCAAGGAAATGTATATTATGCAAATTACGGGGGTCAAAGGTCATCAAGTGCATTTACGCTATTACGGAAATATATCATTCTAAACTGGCTGTTATGCAGCTTTGTACGATGTATAATTGACTGAAATGGTTTGAAAATGATTCAATTCTATAATACAAATGTTTACACAAACAAAATTTAGGACTTTGAAGCCTTTTTTGAAATCAAAGTACTGAAAGTACTGACATTTTAGGCATGGAAGTTTGTTTGCATTTTGTGTGTTGCAAAAGTGATTCCAAATACATTTATTCATTATGTTTACTGATAGTATAAAGTATTTAAGATGATTCGAATTGGTTTTTATCATAATTTGTAATAATAACTTTGATTGTTTTTAGTTCATACTTATGTATATTTGTACAGGTAATAGTCCTTCTATTGACATTGATTCCGACGACGTCAGAATATCACCCTGAAAATATTTTTGAAACATGTTGAGTAAAATAAAAAAAAAAATTAAAAAAAAATGATGTGATCCGTCACGCGCTTAGGGGACCTCTGGGAATTGTGTATAATACTCATTTGAAAAAGAGATTGATTCTATTACAGGTCAACCAGAGCTTAGATTTCAAAAATTCTTTCACGGGAAGGTAGAGTGATCATTCTAGCTTTAGAAAATAATGAGAGTGCGAAAACTTTCGATCCTAGTCAGTCTGCGCAGTTTAAATAGGATTAACATTTAACGCACTTCCTAGATGGACCCTTTACGCATAAAGGGTCACACATCATAATCTGTAATTTTTTTTATTCCGACAGATTATATATAAACATCAAACAGTGAGTAGTTTAGATTATTGTTTGAAGCATAAATGACCTGAACACTTTCGAAACTTAATATTTCTTCATCAAAAAAGCCTCCTGTTGTAAATATACATTCATTTGTAATAGGTACCCCTGACTACCTCCGTAAAATTGAATCAAAACCAATTCTAAAGGTTACTTTATTGGCCTCCAAGGACCAGACATCACTCAACACCAATTTACCATACAAATTCGTCATTGCAGCATGCAAAGAAGTTTGAAGCACAAGGGATGTCAAAGATTTGCCAACAGACGACTTGGAAGAATTTTGAACACTTAGTCTTAAAGGCAAACGCACTTAAGGGATGCACCACATAGCGATAAACTATAAGGATGAGTGTATTTTTCACTGCGTTTATTGGAGTATAAAGTGCAATTGCCTTAGCACATGGTAAATAACGCCCATAATGTTTTAGCCATGTGCTAAGGCATTTGAACTTTATACTCCAATAAAAGCAGTGAAAAATACACACGGCCCTTATAATTGCAATCCTTTAGATCTATATGTAAGAAACAATCAAAATACTCGGCCAAATAATGAAAGGTTCGAAAGTTTACTTTCTGTGCGTATATATATCACAAGATATATTCTTAAGCCGCATATAAAATGTTTATTGCTATCGTAGTTTGCTAGCATAAAGTTTTACAAATTTGACACAAATGGACGACAATATTTATGTTTCTAAAGGTATACTCAGTTCCATAAGAAAGTGTGCACTTTCACATTTTTGATTTTCCTTATTTTTTACAAAGATGGGGGTACTCTTGATTGTAAAATTATTTGCATATTGACGACATGACCCTTTAGAAACGAGGAGTAAAATCCGATTTCGATAAGTTGCGAATACTTTGGGCACATGGTCAGCACGTATGGAAATCAATTTTGCCCTTCTGAAATTTCTTTTCTAAAGCAAGTGATATTTGCTTTAATGGCAGTTATGAGTTTGACTAGGGACTCCATAATAGTTCCAAACAGAAGTTTGAGTTTACATATAGACTTTACCTCTGCGTCAACGTTAGAAATCTCTACGTTGATTGACCACTAACGTCAGACCAAACGGTATAATGGCGTTCTGCTTTATGATTTGTTACTCAAAAGGGAACTTGCAAGCGGATACATGTAATTTTTATTGGAACATGAAAGCTCATTTAATTTTGTTGAGAGTTTTCTCAGCACAGAGGTATTTTTTTCCAAACCATAAAATTTGTTGATTAAAATACGCTGTTGCATAGTGTACAATTGCCTTTCGTATGTGAATTTATTGCAAGGTAGGGCTCAAGAATTTAACTGGGTGTGATACCAGATTAACCATTCATCAACTGTAGAATTTACAAGCAAATTAGTTAAAATGAAAGGTCCTTTTCTAGTCGAAAATTATTGAGTGCCGCGTGCTTTATTTCTCAAAATATCGATAGTCAATAGCCTCGAGGTTTGTCATGCAAAATTTTGTGACGGTAAGAGGTGAAACTTCTGAGATATTTGAATTTTAAAAGTGCACACTTTCTTTTGGAACTGAGTATATCTATCATCAGACTTCTTTCTGCCTGTTACTGCTTCAATTTGGAACGCAGTCAGCTCGACCGAGCGAGGTTGAAAACGTTGCCTGATGATCTTCGTCGACTCGCTGTAAATCAGAAGTTAAAGATTATTTCGCAAATATTTCAATTCTAAAGTGATAAAATAGCGATGAGGTCTTATGAAAGGGGAACGAGGGATTTTCGAGTTCCTTCAACACTGGACTTGCAGATCGATGGTCAGGGTTTTCCCGAAATAGCTATTGCAATTTATACAAAAAAAGTGCAACGGAATTCACAAAGTGATGCGATTTAAACCATTCAAAATTCTTGATTGTGTTGGATTGCAATTATTTCAAATCAAGGAAGATAACTCAGATTGTTCTAAAATTGACTGAAATTATTGTGAAACTTTACTGATAATTTCCCACCAGCTTTACGTCATTAAACATGTAGTTGCTACACAACATCGCAACGTTGCTTGTCAAAAGGCACACTTTTACAGCTTAATGTAGAGTTTAATGATATGACAGAGTCTTTTAGAAGTAAACGCTGCTGAAATAAGGCCTCTGTGCCGATTCTCTCTTGAAATAGACTTTCAAACAATTAATCAATCAATGAGTAATCGGTTAATGCCAATTGAATATGAAGAAAAGCAAGTCAATCTAAAGCATAACAGGTTTGATGCTTACATATATATTTAAACTTCTTATGAAAGATGAATCGTTATGTTTGCGGTTCCCGTAAAACCACGCGATGACCGCATTGACATCGTACTGTCATTAAGGGAAATGATGAAATTGACTCAACTCAAATTCATTCTGAATCACTTGCTCAGCGCTTCGTTCTTGATGTTCCAAACCATCTCAATAAAAACACTTCGAAATCATTCCCAACGTTCCGGAATTGCTCGCAATCAATTCGAAATTATAAGCACTCGATTCATTCAATTATTTCATTGATCAGCGTGAATTCTGAAAAGTCTGATTGGTATGTGAAACCACACATATCTATTTATGTAAGATTACGTCATTAGATAGGATATACCAGTTTCAACCAAAATCGTTGAATTCGTTTAAAAGTTGCTCATTCAATTCATTTCAATCCTATATCATTCCTTATGTAAATTTCACAATGCGCCGTACAGACTACGTAAGGGCAAGTGTAAGCTAGGCTAAATGGAAGGTTCATATTCAACTTTATCACCTTCAAAAGAGCGTATATAGATCAAACTTTATTTATTTTTTCATTTAATTTTATCATTTTATCACCATTTTAATTTTTCGAAACCATCAACTAAGAAAAAATGTGTGAACTACACACAATTACTGTTTTCCATATGTCGGCAATATTATAGGCTTACCACAATGAATTATTTTGTTTTATCGTCTTCTGATGTCAAACACTTGTTAATACAACCAAAGCTGTATTTTGAATGTTTTGGTTGTCCTGTGACAAAATAATCCATGTTTTCCTGTTGGCTTGCTAAATCCAGATCTTCATTCGCCCTTTTCAATTACTTGTATTTTATCTATCGTTCAAAGAGCTCCTGTTCTTATAAATTGAAGTAGAATTGTTACGCGCTTCTCACAAAATTGATCTTATATACACATTATGTATTCTATAACTGACATAAATTATCCCATACTTTAGTCTAGTCACATCCTCTTGCCTGGTTGTGACAAAAAATATTGAAAGTGTCACAAACTTATTTTTAATGTTTGGATTTCAAAAAATTAAAATGTTTCTAAAATACAAAGCTGTAAAAAGTGTGACCGACGTGAAATATTTAAGCACGAAGTGTTTGTTCATGCGAATAAACACGAAACGATATTGTCAATTGTCCGATTTTTTGTAAGAGTTTTGGATCCCTACAGTTGCCCCAAAAATAGGGGGAATGCTATTTAAGTAAGTATAATGACGCATACTTTTTCATACGAACTAGATTTGATATGAATGCACTAAAAAGTGTGTGAAAATTTGTAAGAAAAATTTAGAACATTTTTCTTTTTATTTATCTTTAAAATTTAGTACAAAAACTTACGCTAAATTTGGTGAAATACCTTTTTTCTAAGCCTGCTCGCAGGTTTTCTTATCGGTTCATGGAGAAAAATTTAATCAAAGCTTGAAAAAGGTATCAAACGTTACTGTAATTTCATCCGTAATGGCTTATATTATTTGATTTAAAAATAATATCCAATCTCGTAGAAAACGTTTAAGGAAAATCCCTTGCAGTCGGATCCTTCGGATTCTTAGTCATTTCGAGACATTCTTGCTAAAGCAAAATTAAGGACTGATGCTACCAATGACTCTCTCAGAAATTCTGTATGTTGTAAAACGCCAATGTGTCAGATGTGCATTATCATGGAAGGCATGCAGACTTTCATATCGAATCTTGGCAATATAACTACTATTTGCCGTTCACACAATTGCAAAACTTCAAATGCTGTGCACCTCATCACATATACGAAACGTCACAAACTTTTGTGAAACTTAGCAGCATATCGACAAGGGCATGAATTCTCCCCGATCCGACTGGAAAAAAAATGTAAACTCTCAAATTGCAGAACCTTTTAATGAAATCGACCACTCATTCTACGATGTTGTCCTGTGTTACATTGAAGCCATCTACAAATGACAAATGATTCTCGCATCTGTGCTATGAAAAAAAATCATCTTTTCAGTTTGAAGTACGCCAAAATTGGTTTGTTCCATTGCTTGATTCCTGACAAAAATGTTGATTTTGTTTTCCAACTACCTAGAGTTCAAAGTTATGTTCGAGCAATAGACCAAATGGACAGACTTATATAAATTTATATTCGAGTGTTGAATATGTAAGATGTATCACGTGAATTTATCCGTATGCTAAAGTTATGTTATATGTTGCTTTTACCCAAATATTCTACGTTTGTAACTCAGTACTTTCAGTACTTTGATCTTTTATTTATGACTTATTTGCTGCCATTTTTCCAGTATACAATCATCTGAATATCATTTGCATATTTACAGTTTAAAAATACCAAAAGCCTGGTTTTATTTTGATGATATCATAAAATATAGGTGCATTTATACGAATTTTTACTGTTTTGCACTCCATGACCTTTGACCTCTGTAATGACCCACAGAAGGGATTGTGAGTCTGCAGACAGGCCAAGGGCTGTTCCTCAGATATTGGGCAAGCAAAATATCATTGTCTGCATCCGTTACAAACCGGGCCTCCCTGGCCTCAAAATTTGAGATTGGATCACTAGTCTATTTGGAATGTTTGAATTTTTAAAATAATAGGATTCTATATAGTATTTCTATAAAGCTCTACATGTATATACATATACGTGATAGTCTCTGTGATTTTTGGCCCAAATGACATTTTGGCCGAAATTGAGTTATCAGTGGTTTTTGCATGCAGTAACCATTGAAGAATGCAGTTGTATAATTATTTTTGTTGATTTCAAACTTTAAATGCTGAATTTCTGTAGTTAAAAATTGATTTTATAATACCTTTATTAACCAAAAGTCACCTTTGACATGGTTTTTGTCCCAAATGATGTCGACGTGATTTGGGCCAAAAATCACAGAGACTATCAAGTACATGTAGCTCTGTTACATACTAGTATTTAAATTCAAATAAATTATGGAAGCAGCTCTGTAAGCAGCTCCATGTTGTTTCTCATTTGACATTTTTAGCACTGGTACTTCCTTGCCATTGAGCTAGCTTTAATGGCGATGGGATACAGTGTCGGACTGTCAGCCAGAAGGTTCCAGGTTCGAATCCCGCCAGGGACGGGATTTTGCCTGTTATATATAATATAAAGATTGAAAACTGGCTGAGTGAAGTACTTAGAATATTATGATGTGTTTACTTAAGCTGAGAGAAGCAGACGATGCAGCGAAAGAGGATGCTTTTCTCTCCATGTATGGGGATCAGCTGTTAGATCTTGGGGTACCAAATGTCTACAGAATGGCCAGAGGGGAAAAAGAAGTGTTAGTGGAGCTTATACAAAAACATCACATATACTACAGGTATGGGCTCATAATTATGATAACAGAGATAAAGAGAAAGATCTGATTGTAGGTGTCAATGCATTCACTTAAAATTATTGAATGTAGAGCTTTGAAATTTGGACTATGCATATATACCATAGAGAGGATGAACTGATTCCATTTTGAGCGATGTATTATGTCCGTCTGTCTTTCTGTTGGGGCCTCGGTGGTCGAGCCTTTAGCGAGGCAGATGCCTTGCATGATCAACTGGCCTTTCACCGCTACTGTCGGGGTTCAAGTCTCGGCGCAGACAATGTAAAAAAGTTTGACGTTGCTTGCCGATGGTCAAGGCAAAGTCACTCTATAGGTCAAAGGTCAACAGTGAGGCATAGAGTTTCACAACATTGAGGATGGGGAAGTTCAAGGTTTAGGGGCGTTTGGGGATATACCCCAAGTCGTTGGCCCCCGAAGGCACATTTCTAATTTTCCATTGGATTCCATCTTCGGAATTTGTGTTGAACTTAACCATAACATATACATGTACATGTAATTGTTTTAAAATGTTGACTTTAATATATATTTTTTATGCCCCCGTATCGAGAGATCGGGGGCATATTGTTTTACTCGTGTCCGTCTGTCTGTCTGTCCGTCCGTCCGTCTGTCAGTCCGTCTGTCCGAAAACTTAACCCGAAAACTTAACCTTGCCAATATCTTCAAGCCTATTCAAGATACAAAGCTAATATTTGGCATGATGATAGATCTCAATGATCCGCATCCGCTGGTACCAAAGTCAAGGTCATGTGACAAGGTCAAGGTCATCTGTCAAGGTCAAACTTTGAAAAAAAATGCCGTTCTGGGGGCATTCGTGTTTCACAAACACATCTTGTTTATTTTGCATCTTTTAGGAACAAGGTTGCTGCTTATACTAGTCACTCTTAATGGCGACCACCCTACCCAATCACATACTTCCCAAGGTGACATAAGGATTCAAACCCAGGCTGCATTGTTGACAAGTGTGCGCGGTACCACTGCGCTATCCACACACCCAAATGTTGACTTTTGATTGCTTAAATAGATACATGTACATGTATATACATTTACTATATTATGCAAAACAAATTGACATTGTATGTTCTTCAGAATATCTGGCGAAATTTCTCAATTCACACGTGGAATGAATGATGTGAACAAGGCCTGGGAAATGGTCACCACACATGCAGAGCTGTTTAAACCAGTCTTCTGCTTCAAGCCAGAGACGATTTCTGGTGATCAGATGCTCGCCTTGTTCTGTATAAACTACAGTGAGAAAGGATCCAACAACAGGCCGAGTGAAGAAATTTCCATCTTTGGATGGGAATGTTTCCTACAGTCAATTGAAGGTAAAGTAGGTGGTTACTAATCACATATAATAACTTCCAAGAACTAACACCAAAGGCCTTGCTGTTGTAAACAGGCCACTGTCAATTTGCAGGGGTCCAAAAATTGTTCTTGAGAAAGTAGGCAGTTATTTGTAGAGGTTGTTGTTTTGTTCTGGTTGCTTTGATTTGTGTTAATTATGATCGACCAGACACATTTAATTTAATGGTCAATTATAATCGAAGCACAATGTGTGGTTATTTTGCGCAATCTATTAAAGAAATCTATCGTCACATTAAAACATGCACGCCAGGTCAGTACTGGCACTTGCCGACCTTTTGGTATAGTTCCACATGAAAGAGTGAGGTCTGAGAAACCGTTATCACCTATCATTTTCAATGTAAAATTGATCTGTGATCACGCACTTGAAATTGTAGGTCTATACTTGAACATGTCGTTATAGCTTTATAACTTTTACCTAAATATCCTATGGGATATTATAGCCTATAAAAGCGATTTTGTTTTTATATTTTAACCAAGAGATTATTACTGGTAACTCTAATATCAATTCAAAAATTTTCAATCTTTTATTTTTAGCTGGGGATGTTGAAGTGTCGTTCCAAGAAGTCCTTTCGTTTGTGACTGGCGCAGACCATATCCCCCCTTGTGGATTTCCAAAACAGATCGACTTGGACTTCTACACTTCAGAAGATCAACGCCTTCCATCCGCCTCAACTTGTGCACTACAGCTTTGGCTGCCAAGAGTATCTGACCCGGACAAGATTGGGTCTATGATGCTAAGGGCAGTAAAGGAGTCCTGCGGATTTCTGAAAGTGTAGAAAGACTGGTGGTCGACTCCGGTCAGTAAATGAAGAGGGTGTGTCAAGGTCAAGGGGCCAGGTAGCAGTTCTATGATGGTTGCTATGCACTCTCACAGATTTCTCAAGATTTGATTTGTCGGCTTCAAGCAGCCGACCAATCAAATCTTGAGAAATCTGAGACTTGGAATTTAAGGGCAGTGTTATTATTGTCGTAAGATTGGGACACAATCTGAAGCTTTTTGTGATAACATGGGACCAATGAAGCGGAACAGTTTAGAGCTACATATGTGTACATATAATGTGTCTTGGTTACCATGGAAACTATTTTTTGACTGCCAATTGGTTTATCTAAACCATGTTTTTAAGTTGAAAGTGAGAAGACTCTCAGAGAGAGAGAGAGAGAGAGAAAGTAGTACTCTCAATGGCAAGATGATTTTCTGTTGCTGTGAGGTCTTTTATTTTCTTTGAGTGGATTTTTTCTTTACTTTTTTGTAAATCTGCATCGGAAATAATATGTTGTTGGAGCTTTAATATTAGAATCATCTCCAGGGGCCAGGATTATAAAACTTTTGAGCCTGCTCAACTGAGATTGATCATGAGAATTAGCCAATGGCTGACATGCTTTCTTTGAAAGTTTTATAATCCTTGGGCCTGGAGGCAATTCAAATAAGCTCCTGCCATATACGTGTACTGGTATGTTTTCTGCTGAGATAAGAATATATTTGGATGAAACTTTGGAGCATGTTTGGCTGAGATTGAGCTCCAGATAAGCCAATGGCTGCCATGCTTTCTTTGAAAAGAAAGCATGGGAGCCATTCCCTTATCTGGAGACCAATCTCAGCTGACTTAGTGCCAAAGACTGCTGGTCCAATCCTGTATGTATCTAGTAGCAGAAAAGTTTGACTTTACATTGTTGTTTGATACGATAATCATGTTTTCATGTGTCTGTGAATTTGTATTTTTTACTGCAGTTTGATCGTTCAAGGCCCTGGTATAGATGTAGATATATGTACACATGTGTATATCGTCACCTTAGTGCAAAACTATATTATCTCTATATGAAAATAGAAGGCAGATAGAATAGTTTTGCGCTAAGGTGACGATATACATGTACAAATGTATGACATACATGTATGTTGTATGTATATACATGTACGTGTATTGTATAAATTGTATTTACATATATATTACGCAAATGTACATGTAGATTGGTGTGTAAATGAATACCATTGAAAAAAGTTTTGAACAGAAACAATTGATTGTGCTTCAAGTTAGGAATTTATTGATTCAAATCACCACATGACTGTGTGTTAAAACAAAAACTAGGTCACATGGTCAAAGGTCAAGGTCACAGAACAAATTTATATACATGTACTCTAATTAAAAATTCTTTTCTTAAAAGCCGCCGTCATAGCGCAGTTGGTAGCGCGTCGGACTGTCATTCTAGAGGTCCCGGGTTCGATCCCCGACAGCGGCACTCATTCTTTCCGACTATTTGTCTCTCACCAATGGGTTGATAATCGTAGACCTATGTGAGATAGCGGCTGGAGGCTAGGAAAGGATGTGGTGGTTGTACTGGTGAGTGAAATACCAGGAAACCATTGTAAGTTGCTCCAGCCGCCGCGATATAACTGAAATAATGTTGAAAGCGGCGTTAAAATCCATTCAATCAATCAATCAATCTTTTCTTAAAATTGCTTTACATATATTGAGTTTAAGAAGTATGATTGGCACTTGTGCAATGTTTTAGTTGTGAAAAGTTGACGTTAGCTTTGGGGACATTTATTAAGGTCGTACCTTTTATGTTGAGCTTTCAGTTACGTGAAATAGTTTTGTAGGAGCCTACTACAAAACTATTTCAAGTAATTGAAAGCTACTTGCTAAAGTCATGCTCACACTAAAGGATCTGCTTCCAAAAGAGCTGCAAATGAATTGAAACTGCCATAAGAAAAAACCATCTTGTTGGAAGGCATTATCTGGTTGACATCCTTGACCACATAATATAATAATATCACCTTAAACCAACTCTGTTTTATGCTGCCCTCTAAATCTTTATGATTTCATTTATCTGTAGCTCTCCACGAGGCAAATCTGTGACACTGTAAGCCTACTTTTAAAGTAGTGTAAATATCAGTAAATTACTAAGTGTAAATAATGTTTGCTTCATACTGCAATTATAGTAGGTGTTGTACATAGAGGATCTTACATAAGTGTTTGTTACATACCAGTTTTATTACACAAGTCGCAAAAATAATAAGGCACAAGGCTTTAGCCGAGTGCTTTATGGTTTTTGTAGACGAGTTTGATAAAAATGGTATGTAATAAACAAGAATGTAAGATTCAATTTATCGCATAACTATATAAATCGCTCATTAAGGAAGGGAAAGACGTCGCTTTTCCTATAGGTTTCGGCCATTTTAAGCGCGATGTTGGATGCGCCATCAAGATGACGTCGACGTCTTCAAGGAAAACGGTGCATCGATTGGTCAATTCAAATTGACAACTTTATTTGGTGCAGCGTTCCGAATAGCAACGTCCAAGTAGCCGGACTCAAACTGATCATTTGCATTTTATTTGCACTAGTGCCGAACGAAAAATTAATGCACTCCGTAACGGCACTCCTGGAGCCGTTTTATGTGATAAATGAATATAAAAGGTTTTAATATAAATGTAGAAAAAATATGAATAGAAGTATATCCATTTGTGTATAGTAGCTAGTCGCACATAAGTATTTTAAGAACATTTTACATGCTATTACACATACAGCCTTGGTATTTCACACATGGACACCTACAACCAAGACCTTTCACATTTGACCATGACCTTGGACCTTGTGACCTTGACCTTGGTGTTTAACCTACTTTAATAATACATTAACCTGGCCTATATTTCATGTCACTTTACATATACAGCCTTGATTTTTCACATGTGGTCACTTCCAACCAAGATCTTTCACTTTTGACCATGACCTTGACCTTGGAGTTTGATCTACTTTTAAAAAACTTAAACTAGGCCTATATCTCATGTCCTGTTACCTATACAGTCTCAATATTTTACACATGGACACCCCCTACCAAGACCTTTCACATTTGACCATGACCTTGGCCTGTATGACATTGACCTTTGATTTTTACATACTTTTAGAAATCTTTAACCTAGCCTTTATCTTATGTCCTATTACACCTACAGCCTTGATATTTCACACATAGACACCTCCTACCAAGACCTTTCACATTTGACCATGACTTTGAATATTGCAACCTTGACCTTGAAGTTTGACCTACTTTTTAAAAGACTGAAACCAGGCATATATATCATGTCCTTTTACACCTACAGCCTTAACATTTCACACATGGACACCTCCAACCAAGACCTTTCACATTTGACCATGACCCTGGCATTTGGCCTACTTTTAAAAACTTTAACCTGGCATATATTTCATTTTACTTTTACATATACAGCCTTGATATTTCACACATAGACACCTCCTACCAAGACCTTTCATATGTGACCATGACCTTGGACCTTGTTAACTTAACCTTGGACTTTGACCTACATCAAATGTAGGCCCTTGAGGGGGCATATATGTTTTGCAAACATCTCTTGTTGGATTTGTGATATTTTACAATAATGGAAATTACCTAAGTAATGAACATTGTCCTTTACAAAGTTCACTACTTGGCTTTGACCAAAGTTTCATATTTTAGAGATAACAAGTTAAGGTGATGGTTACTGATACTTGATGATCTGGTATTGTGCGAGTAATGTTTTGACTGTTAATTGTCCATGTTAAGGTCTTTTCCTTCTTAATGGGATCAAATCTGATATCATCAAATCTTGTTTCTCTTGTGAATTGTCGCTTTTTGATGTTAGTTCAGCAGTATCAATTTAGTGCCTGCTTTAGTTTATGAAGGGCTCCAAATAAGGCAGTGTTTTAAACATGACTTCAGTCCTCAGTTGATCATCAGCCAAATGAAAATAAATATTATGAGGTTATTTAACATGTCTTTGTACAACACTAAAATCTATTGGATGAATACATTGCAGAACGAGGCTATATTTGGACGAGCCGATAGGCGAATCTAAATATAGACTGGTTCTGCAATATATGAATCCAATAGAAATTCAGTATTGTCCAAAGACATGTTAAATGACCTCTTTATTTCACACCAAACTCTGCGGTAGTTTTTACCCTTTTCCAAACGTAAAAAATGAGATGATAGAATATAGTGAATTTTGTGCTAAGAATATATTCGTTTTACCATAATGAAATAATCAATATCGTGGGTGTTGTTATAAAATCTCGTACGGGACTACGGATTGAATCAAGCCGTAGTTACGAGATTTTATCCCAACACCTACAAAATACTATTGTTTGTCCGAAATTTGTTCACTGTTAACTCGATTAAATCGTTCCGCATTTGAAAGTTGCTGCAGACAATATAGGAATAGATGTTGGTTAAACCAGAATTTGTGTCAAAGATAGAAAAATATATGGAGACAAAATGAGAAAATGGTCTTCAAATTCATTTTCTCCTTTTGCCTTAATGTTTTGCCAAGAGTTTATTTTTTAATCACAGAATATTCAAGGATTTTATGCTAAAATTAGACTTGGTTTACGGCTTTGTTTTGATATACCGTCGGTGTTGTTGTAATATCTCGTAATTACGGCTTTATTCAAGCCATAGTTACGAGATTTTATAATAACACACATGATACTATTGTTTGTCCGAAATTACTTCACAGATAACTGGATAAAATCTATCCCTATTAAATTTAGCTTTTGCTTAGGACAGTGCTTTCAAAATAGCATGTTGAAACAATCATTCAACTCCAATGCACATTAACTCTCCTTAGGGAGATTCTTCTTCGATGCAAATATCGATATTTTGTATCGCAGCCTCGATTTGGAAAAAAATCCATATTTGTACGGTACAATCGATATTTGTAGGGTTCAAATGAGTGCAGTGCATATTTGGAGGGTTCAACCGGTGCATCGTACAAATATCGATTTGGCCGCTTTGCAGTATCGAGAATCCCATGCGTTCACGCAATTATCTCGTGCGTACAATACGGCTCTAGGTATTGTATACTCTCATGGTACGATTTCATTGGTTTACTAATGTAGGGTGTGAAATAAATATTATTATTTGACTGAGAATGGGAGGGTTGTTAATGGTTTAATGCAGATTCCATTAGATGAACCCAATTGTGCAATTTCAATGGTATAATTGGGAATGCCTCAGCTATTCTGGCTTTGAATTGTTGCATGGCCCAGTGTACTAACATTTTGATTTCAGCTATCAGTTATATCTTAAGATTTTGTTAGAGTCTGATCATTATTGAAAGTTAAAGCATTAAATTTAGACATCTTTTTTGAGTCCCATCCTTACCCGAAACTGTCCTTTCTGGAGCTCTGCGCGGTGTTTTTGCAATATGTAGACAGAGCTCCAGATAAGGATGTGTATCTAAAATCCAAAATGGCCATTTCTAGACCGATTTTAACGATCTACCACTCATTACGATTGTCTAGAGACATTGAAATGAGTGGTATAACTTTGAAATATCTTTAGAAATAAGTGAGATATTGGTCTATGAAGTCATTTTATACAACCCTATATGGAGCTCTGATTTTCAATACGTAGATGAACAATGTTATTTTTGTTGGTGGTTGTACTTTTGATGTTTCTTTTACATATTGGTATTTTCTAGATAATTAAATGAAGATTTAAATTTCAATGATTTTGTGTTTTCATTTTTTGATACCATTTACCTCTGTAATCAATAAATATGTTAGTTCTATACGCTGAAGAAATATCTCAAGTTGTCATGAATGAAAAATTAATACAAATGTAAACTAAATATGACAGCACTGTCTAAATATGAAACACGTGATTAAAATGTCACCATCATAACTAGATGCAGTATTGCTTTTTGTGCCATAGACAGTGTGCACATAAGGATCACTTCTGTCATCTGTCTCTGTTACCCGGTACTTTGATTTTATTGCCTATAACTTTAAAATTATTCATCATATGACTTTCAAACTTCTTGTGTGCATTCCTCTCATTGAATGGAATTGATATAGACAATGAGGAAAAGTCTGACATATGTTTGTTCTACCCTCCTGCATATATGCAACATTAGGGCCCCTATAGGCTTTTACAATTTTGGAGCTCCAACGGAATGATATTGCAACGACAATGCAGGAGCTGCATAGTTAAGTCCTATGACCTTGTCCCAACAAATGTGCTCTTCACCAAGTTCTGAATACTAGAGACGACGGTAGCACTTTATTCGCAGGGCTCTAATGGCATGTATAATCGATTCACTATTAAACGAGAATAATTACAGTTGAATTGCTTTATCAAAACAACTGAAATTATTCTCGTTTAATAGTGAATCTATTATACAGGTCCTATTTACCTCCTGCATCAGTGCTACATGGAGGACAGAAATCCATCACATAAGGGCGTGGCAGGCTGAAGACTTGTCATAGACCGAGGACAGAAACCGACCTTTGTTGCTTCCGAAACATTGACCAAAAGTGATCCATACTGTATGTGACTGCTTATCAGCTTCCTGTCTAATAAATGCATGTTTGCCAAAGATTTTTAGCCTATTCCTTATGGCACTGGTTGACTGGAACATAAGATAAAAGATAACACTAGTGTGGTTTCTTATCATTTAATAGGTGTAAATCACAGGGTTAGAAATATGTTCAACATAAAATCAACCATCAAGTTTACACAATGTAGAAATAAGCATCAACTATAGTTGTCGCCGCATCGTATGGCACGTGTTTATGTTTTCTTTAACGTTCAATTACATTTGAACAAAACATAAACATTGTGCCATACGATGTGGCGACAACTGTAAGGAATGTTTATACGTAGATGCTAAAAATTAACAACAACAGCTTTTTCTATACTATGTTGCAGATATGCTACAGTTGCAAAATATCAGACTTCAAATTATGCAAAGAAGCGTTTAAAGTGACATTTCAGAATTTTTTGTCATTAATTTTAATTTTATGTTTATCTGAAAGAGCATATTTCCTTTTGAAAAATCTGAAAATTTCAAGCCAAAATATTGCACCCTTTACGAGAAATTTATATTTTGTGTTAAAATTGAACAAATTGTTGTGGACAACAGTTCAGATTTATATGCAATTTATCGATTATGTCTCAACTTTAAATGTGTGTTTCTCGCTTATTGGCAACAACTTCAAAAAACTAATAGTATTTATAATCATTAGAATAACCAATCTTGGCATCCAGACATACTTTAAAAAATTGAAATTGGAATGAAATGTCCCTTTAAGTGTTTCATATAAGCTTGTTGCATGGTCCAATCTAACAAATGCAATTCATGTTCAGGTTTTACTAAATGTGATGGGGGACATACTTCGATGGCTGAGCGCGAAACAGTTGTAACTCCCTATATGTTTATAGGGAGTTACAACCGTTTCGCCCTGAGCCATCGACTTCTAGCAAATAACGAAAACAAAATCTGAAGTCTAGTAAATGCACAAATTAATAAGCTTTTGGCACAGATTAACGACAAATGATTTCATTTACTCCACTAAAAAATCCTACCCTCAACAGGTATAATTTGCCTTCTTCTACCATTTGAATCTCAAAATAAAGTTAGTAAGTTTAAAGACAATAATTCTATATCATTACCCAACTTGTAGAGAGAAATTTTCAAATTTAATAATCATACAAATCCTGTATTGAAAGTCAAAAGCAGAAGTTATTAAAAATTCATGATAATTAATTGGAAAAAACTGAAAGTTTAGTGAATTAAATGTTCTGATAAAAATACAAGAGATAGTCATAGACCACATGTGCTGCTAGTCAATTGGACAAAGTCCGCAAAGGGGCGAAATTTGAAAAATATTCAAAGCAGAGTTTTGGTAGCCATACAATGAATGGCTTTGAATTTATAGGCATTAATGTCTAACACATATTACCTGGGAAAATATTGTGGAAAATGAAGAAATTGCTTGTAAAAAGCAATTTCTTCATTTCCCACAAAGTTTTCTACCAAAAAGACCAAAAGATTTTAAATTTCCTAAACTTGAAATTGTCGTCTGCAACAAATTTGTCGTTTGGTTATGGGTTAAGACATTTTCCCGCAAAGAGATGCGAGAGTAGCTGATTCTAGCGTATGTCAATACATTTTAACTTCCGAGTCTTACCGCGTCTGTCCGCGTCCATAGCACTGCTGGAGCACTGCTTATCGTGTCCATTCTGCGGCCATTCCACGGCCATTCCGCGTCCGCTCCACTGCCTCATCGCGTCTGTCAGCCGTGGTTTGGCTGCGGTAACATTTTTGTGCAGTTCAAAAATTTTTACCACGTCCAAAATAATTTCTATTTCCTTCCGCGTCCTACCACGTCCATACCACTGCCATAGCACGGCCGTATCACTGCCACATCGGGTCTAACAGCGTCCATTCCATGGGTAATTTATTTTAGCCGTGATACGGCCGCGCAATGGCCGTGGAATCGTATGTGACCGGGCTTAAGGTTGAACCGTTAAAAAGTTATGGCCAAGTTAAAGTTTATGTGACAAAATCGCAAACAAAACAAGAGGACCATGATGGTCCTAAATCGCTCACCTGAATCAAGATGACAAGAGTGATAATGGCAATTTTGTCAAATTCAAAAACATGAAAGTTATAAGGACTTTCTGTTTGGAAACAAGTAATAATTTTGTTCCAATCGATCCTGTAAAGTTGGGTATGAATTAGCGTAATGGTTGAGTTTTTTTCAACAATTATTTCATTATTTTTCAATATACAACATAGGGCTAATTTTCAAAGCATACTGATCTATTAAAATTGATTATTTATGATATTATAAGCAAGATTTGGTATGTGATTTGAAAGTATATAGTAAATGAGGACAAACCATCTAATAAGCTAGGCTAATCCCTTCTTATTTGTTTACATAAGATAAAAATGGGGCCAGCCAGAGATATTAATAACAGAAATAGATAAGAGAAATAGTAAAAGCTTTCCAAATTTATTATTTATATCAAAACCCTATGTAGAATAAATTAATTTTTTCAAGCAGATGATTGTAATGATCACCAACAACATAGGGTTTCATGAATATTGAAAAAAATATTGCTTTTTGAAAAGCAATTATCTCCTCTTATCTTCAGCTTCTTGTATTCTGGAAGCCATTCATGAAATTAGGTCTTGCACAAAATTTCAAGGTTCTAGGCCAAACAGTTTAGAAGAAAACTAAGTATCTCCATTACAACCCAAAGTACAGTATAATTTTCAATGCAGGGAATTTCCCTTACCCTGCCATACCAAAATACTTTTTAAGGAAATAAAAATTACAAGATACAATTTTGAAACAAATCACTCAAGGAACTTTCCAGCCAGGTTTCTTTCAAATTGGTCCAATGGTTGATTTTTAAAGAATTTTCTTATGATTTCTCTTTTCCGATAAGCCTCTTCCTCCCCGACATGCCAACATTTTTTGACAAATGTAAAAATTTGTGAACAAACTTTGAGAAGAGAGACGCAAGGAACATTCCTTCCAAGTTTGATTAAAATTGGCCATATGGTCGATTTTAAAAGAATTTTCTTATGATTTCTCAAAGTCTGATAAGCCCCTTCTTCCCTGCCAGGGCCATATTTTTTGACAAATGTAAAAAAATGTGAATAAATTCGAAAATAGTGACTCAAGACACATTCCTACCAAGTCTGCTTCAATTGGGCCCAATGGTTGATTTTTAAAGAATTTTCTTCTGATTTCTCTAAGTCCAATAAGCCCCTTTCACCCTGCCACAGCCACATTTTTTGACAAATGTAAAAATTTGTGAACAAATTTTGTAAAGAGTGACTCAAGGAACATTCCTTCAAAGTCTGGTTCAATTCGGCCCTATGGTTGATATTTAAAGAATTTTTTATGCTTTCTCTCAGCCGATAAGCCCATTTCTCCCTGCAACGGCCACATTTTTTGACAAATCTAAAAATTTGTGAATAAATTTTGAGAAGAGTGACTCAAGGCACATTCCTGCCAAGTTTTGTTCAAATTTTTAAAGAATTTTCTTCTGATTTCTCTTAGTCTGATAAGCCCCACCCTGCCACGCCCACATTTTTTGATGAATCAAAAATCCGCTAACAAGTTTTGAGAAGGGTCACCCAAGGAACATTCCTTCCAAGTTTGGTTAAAATTGGCTCATTGATATAGGAGGAGAAGATATTTAAAGAAATTGTGAACGGACGGACAGACGGACGGACGACGGACAAAAAGCGACCACAATAGCTCACCTTGAGCACTTCGTGCTCAGGTGAGCTAAAAACAGACGTGACAAACGCTATATGCACCCCGAATCTAAGATTCAAGGGTGCATAAAAATGTTGTTAGGCATCAAAACTGGCTTATCCAATTGGCTTGTTTATACACACGAAAGTGCCCGGATGTGCCACATTATGTGGGAAGAACTTTACATCTATAAAATTAGCAAGTGGTATAAAAACAATTTGGCTAGTCTATCGGCATATGGTTTTAACCAAATATCCAGTACATGTATACTATCTACACAGAACTGACAATTTCTCGTGCTCTGCAATATAAATCTATTCCCATGTCATTGCAGACACTAAGAGGGTCAACTTCTGTTCTCAAAAGTTGCAATGTGTAATGCGGTATGACAGAAGTATTCATTCTGTCGACTTGTATGTCTTCATCACTTGATTCAGAAAATGAAATTTCTGCAGGATCAATGCCAAATGTACTCATCTCCAACTCAGACAGAGGGTTTTCTATTACATTTGCAATACTTCTTCTCCTATCTTGGCTGACCATTCCATTTATCCACATCTGATATGGACTCCAGTTTCTTTCTGTTCGCATGCTGTGGTTATTATATGCCTCCTTAAATTCTTCCAGGGCAGCATTAATTCTCGGTACAAACACATAATGCAGACAAAACATATCATTTTCATTTTCCAGGTCCAGCATGTCTTGACTCTCAAGGTAATAAAACAATGAGTAAAATGTCTGTATGACGGAGTAAAATACGTCACGCCACAGCCTTTCTATTCGGCAATTGTGAACTGACCTTCCGGCTATAAAACTTCCACGATGTGAGCCTCTTGTCTGTTCCATAAAATCAGCAACACCAACATTTTCAGATCCCTTATCTCCTCTCACTCTTGACGGTAAAGAAAATTGTTCCACAGCTTCCAAAAATAATTGAAACACTGTGTCTGAATAGTTATTATCTGAACACCGAAGAAATACAATTAAACGGCTATAGCCATCAATACCACCATGAGTAACAAGTTTCCATCTTATAAGTTTGTGATGCCCATCGATGTGCCATAAGCTGTTAGGTCCTGGCACACTGTAAGATCTACGTGTTGCTACCAAACCCCAACGCTGTGCAGAAGAAGCTGGATCGATGTTTCGCAGCAAATCACGAATTCTGCTTTGTTGAACATAAATTCCATGAGAACGAAGATGCCCCATCATCATAGTCACTCCTGTGTGCGGATGTTCCTGTTGAATGCTTCTAATAACTGTCACCAATTCTTCATTTTCAATATTGGTATACTTATTCAAATGCACTGCACTATTCTTAAGCCGCCTCCACAATGTTGTCCTGTGCACCAAATACATTTCAGCAATATGACTAAACTTGAAACCATGTTGGAACAAGAAAGTGATCTGTTCTAGATTTACGTTTGCCAAAGGTCTCCCTGGTGATTCTGTTCTGGGTTCTTGACCAGCCTGAAGGACATGTGCAGGCACACTGGCCGTACTTGAAAATTTAATACTATCCCATGTCAGTTTCAGATCACAAAAACATTTCATTAAAGTATTCAACCTCTCAAGTAACTCAGATGGTGGTTCATGCAAATTTGCAACGATGAATTGAAGAGTGGTCACTGCTGTATTTATCCCTTCCTGGCAGAGCTCTACATCGCCAACACAACAGTAAGTACTCTTTTCTTCACAAAAGAGTAATAGATCGCCAAGTCCATCCAAAAAAGATTGAATATCATGTTCCATTTCTTGTAGTTGATGTCTCCGGAAAAGTCTACTGAAAAGAGAAGTTTAAATAACTGAATTAAACAATTTATTAAACAAGAGATGTTTGTAAAACATATATGCCCCCTAAAGGGCCTACATTTGATGTAGATTAAAGTCCAAGGTCAAGGTAACAATATAAGCCTAGTTTAAGTTTTTTAAATGTAGGTCAAACTCCAAGGTCAAGGTCCAGGGTCATGGTCAAATGTCTTGGTTGAAAGTGACCATGTGTGAAATATCAAGGCTGTATTGGTAAAGAGACATGAAAAATATGCCAGGTTAATGTATTATAAAAGAAGGTCAAACACCAAGGTCAAGGTCACAAGGTCCAAGGTCATGGTCAAATTTGAAAGGTCTTGGTCTTAGGTGTCCATGAGTCAAATATCAAGGCTGTATGTGTAAAAGGACATGATATATCGGCTAGGTTAAAGTTTTTTTTAAAGTAGGTCAAAGTCCAAGGTCAAGGAAACAAGGTCATGGTCAAATGTGAAAAGTCTTGGTAAGATGTGACCATGTGTGAAATATCAAGGCTGTATGTGTAATAACACATGAGATATAGGCCCAGTTTAAATTTTTTAAAAGTAGGTCAAACTCCAAGGTCACAAGGTCCAAGGTCATAGTCATATGTGATAAGTTTTGGACGGAGGTTTCCATGTGTCAAATATCAATGCTGTATGTGTAAAAGGACATGATATATCAGCCAGGTTAAAGCTTTTTAAAAGTAGGTCAAACTCCAAGGTCAAGGTCACAAGGTCCAAGGTCATGGTCAATTGTGAAAGGTCTTGGTAGGTGTCAATGTGTGAAATATCAAAGCTGTATGTGTAATAGGTCATGAGATATATGCCCGCTTTAATTTTTCTTAAAGTAGGTCAAACTCAAAGGTCAAGGTCACAAGGTCCAAGGTCATGGTCAAATGTAAACAATGTTGATACGAGGTATCTATGTGTGAGATATCAAGGCTGTATGTGTAAAAGGACATGAGATATAGGCAAGGTTAAGAATTAAGTGTAAAATATACAAAGGGCAATAACTCCAAAAATTTGATCGGCAGAGTTATGGTTCTTGTGTACTGCACCTCTCCATAATGAGATCAATCCACCTGTAAAGTTTCATGATTCTACCTTACATACTTTTTGAATTGTGCTCCGGACAAGAATCAAGTTATAAAATCAACAAAGGGCAATAACACCAAACATTTGATTGGCAGAGTTACGGTTCTTGTGCACTGCACCTCTCCATGATGAGATCTATCCACCTGTAAAGTTTCATGATTCTACCTAACATACTTTTTGAGTTATGCTTTGGACAAGAATAAAAATTTAAAATCAACAAAGGGCAATAACTCCAAAAATTTGATCGACAGAGTTAAAGTTCTTAAGCACTGCACCTCTCCACAATGAGATCATACACATGTAAAGTTTCATGATTCTACCTTACATACATTTTGAGTTATGCTCCGGACAAGAATCAAATTATAAAATCAACAAAGGGCAAAAACTCCAAAAATTTGATCGGCAGAGTTACGGTTCCTGTGCACTGCACCTCTCCATAATGAGATCTATCCACCTGTAAAGTTTCATCATTCTACCTAACATACTTTTTGAGTTATGCTCCGGACAAGAATCAAGTTTGAAAATCAACAAAGCGCAATAACTCCAAAAGATTGATCGGGAGAGTTACGGTTCTTAAGCACTGCACCTCTCCATAATGAGATCTATCCATCTGTAAAGTTTAATGATTCTACCTAACATACTTTTTGAGTTATGCCCCGGACAAGAATCAAGTTTGAAAATTAACAAAGGGCAATTACTCCCAAAATTTGATCGTCAGAGTTACGATTCTTGAGCACTGCACCTCTCCATAATGAGATCTATCCACCTGTAAAGTTTCATGATTCTACCTAACATACTTTTTGAGTTATGCTCCGGACAAGAATCAAGGTTGAAAATCGACAAAGGGCAATAACTCCTAAAATTTGATCGGCAGAGTTACGATTATTGTGCACTGCACCTCTCCACAATGAGATCTATTCACCTATAAAGTTTCATGATTCTACCTTTAATACTTTTCGAGTTATGCTCCGGACAAGGTTTGGTCTACGGACAGACCGACCGACGGACCGACCGACCTACCGACACTTGAAAAACAATATACCCCCTTTTTCTTCGAAAGGGGGCATAATAAAAAACACTAGATACTGAGTTACTGACAGAGACAAGGCGTACAATGATGGATAGAAAGAATGACAAAGGAAAGAAAACAAATGGATATAGACAGTTTGACAAACAGATAGGAATACAGATGATAAGAGTTATATCAACAAAATATTAAAAGCATGCCCCTGACTGGATATAAAATCTGACAGAAATAAATTGAAAACAACACATTACACGATGAAAAGGTATTAAATTGAATAATATACATGTACAGGTACATGTACGAGGGTACATGTACGAGTAGCATTGAAAAACAATGCTACCCCAGTTTGAACACTAATATATACCAATAACACTAATTACTCTCACTCTATGGACAGCTACTGTCTTGCTAAATGAATGAATTATCAAGTGAAGAAATACAGTAACATTGTTGCATATATTTTTCAATAAAAAGCTTTGCATCACAAACAGTTTTTATCAAATTCCAAATTGTCCAACCTGTGCTTGTAACAGCCAAAAAGGATGCACTTTTCTCTTACTTTTGTTAGTAAAGTTTACTCTTTTGACTACAAAAAGACTTGCTGCAATGTGATTTATGACTGCCAATGATGATTTTATTGAGAACTCTGAATTTAACACAACTATTAAGGTTGTGGACCTGTGTAAAACAGCCCATACAAAACAATGCAAAATCACCAAACTCCAAACTCTCACAGCCATGTTCTATAACAAAATCCCAGCAGTTTAGCCCTTTCCCCTTAAAGTATTTCCAAATCTCATCAGAAAAATAAATACAAACTACTAGCTTAAGCACCATAATCTTGCGTCATTTTCAAAATTGTCTACTCACCGTGTAAAAACATCCACATATCCTCTGGGCTGGCCGACACAGGTCAGGGGTCAACACGAGGTCATTGACATAAAGTAGTTCTGCAAAACATATCAAAAGAAGACATTATTTGGCAGCATATGAACCTGTTTCGAGTATTCAATCAATATCTTCCACGAAATTCAATCCTACAGTGGAATTATTGAGGCAAATATGCCTGATTTCAAATTTTGACCGGATCTATTTCTGCCCACAATGACCTAGAAGTAATTCTTAGACAGGTCTTTATCCTATAGCTTTTTGAAAATGTTTAATATCCTCATGGAATGATTATACTCTACAACTTAATGCATTTTAAAGATAGAACATGCTTAAATTCCAAAGAAAATGTCTTACAGACTTGATCCAGACTTGAAATAGAAAGGACATCAAAGCCAGTAAAATATGGGCAATAATAGCCCGATTCCGACGCACCTCTTATTTGGAGCAAAATGCTTATAACTTCTTCATTTGTCAATGGAATTGGAAACAATAAAAACTCCTCTCAGTCTCTACTTCTTCAAATTAATTTTAAATGTAGCTGCTTAACTTTAATAACAAGAGCTGTCCGAAGACAGTGCGCTCGACTTTCTAAGTTGCTTAGTACAAGAGTGCCTGAAAGGCACTGATATCGCTCACCTGAGTTCTTCCTGTATTTGATTGTGTATGATATAAATTTTGTTGTGAACAAATATATAAGTCGTATCAAATTATTGTTAATAAAGTTTCATAATTTCCAATGAATGCAATGAAGTCACATTAGTATTCAATCATATTGCATGTAGTGACATCTTAAATATTGAATATCATGTGCTGTTCCAGTTTGATTTTTATAAGATTCAACTTTTACAATTAAATTTTGAAACATCAGAATGATACATTACAAGCATTAATATGCTTAATATTTTAAGCCCCTCCTTGCCTCATCAACATTTATTAACCTGTCAAAAATTTACAACAAAGTGTTTGAAAAGAGTAACTCAATGAGCATTTTGCTATACTTGGTTTAAATTGGCCCCATAAATGATTTTTGAAGAATTTCTGTACAACTTTTTAAAGTCTGATAAGCCCTACCCTGCCACACTCATTTTTTTCAACAAATCAAAAATTCACAAACAATATTATTGTTACAAAGAGTCACTCAAGAAACATCCCTGGTACAAATTGGCCCAACAGTTGATTTTTCTTATCATTTCTCCTAGTCGAATAAGTCCCACCCTGCCATGTCCACATTTTTTACGAATCAGAAATTTGTAATAAAAATAAAAAGGGGTACTTAAGGAACATTCCTGAATAATTTGGTATAATTTGGTCCAATGGTTAAGGAGAAGAAAATTTTCAAAGAATTGTTTAATGATTTCTCCAAGTCTGATAAGCCACGCCCTGCCATGCCTACATTTTTTGACAAATAAAAAAATTCATGAACACACATTGAAAACAGTCACTCAAAAAACAGACTGCCAAGTTTACTTCAAATTTGACCGATGGTTGATTTTTAAAGATTTTTTTCATGATTTCTCTAAGTCTGATAGGCCCCGCCCTGCCTGCCCACATTTTTTGATGAATCAAAAATTTGAAAACAAGTTTTGCAAAGGGTCACCAAAGGAACATTTCTGCCAAGTTTGGTAAAAATTGACTCATTGGTTAAGGAAAAGAAGATTTTTGAAGAATTATGTAACAATTTCTCTAAGTCTGATAAGCCCCGCCCTGCCATGCCCTCATTTTTTGACAATTCAAAAATTTCTCGACACACAGTGAAGACAGTCACTCAAGAAACATTCCAGCCAATATTGGTACAAATTTGATAAACATTTGATTTTTAAAGAATTATTTAACAATTTCTCAAATTCTGATAAGCCCCGCTCTGCCACGCCCACATTTTTTGACAAATCAAAAATTTGAAAACAAGTTTTGAAAAGGGTCACCCAAGGAACATTTCTGCCAACTTTGGTAAAAATTGACATGATGGTTAAGGAGAAGAAGATTTTTGAAGAATTATTTAATAATTTCTCTAAGTCTGATAAGCCCCGCCCTGCCACGCCCACATTTTTTGACGAATCAAAAATCTGAAAACAAGTTTTGAAAAGGGTCACCAAAGGAACATATCTACCAATTTTGGTAAAACTCAACTCAACAGTTAAGGAGAAGAAGATTTTTGAAGAATTATTTAACAATTTCTCTAAGTCTGATAAGCCCCGCCCTGCCACACCCACATTTTTTGACGAATCAAAAATTTGAAAATAAGTTTTGAAAAGGGTCACCCAAGGAACATTTCTGCCAACTTTGGTAGAAAGTGACTCAATGGTTAAGGAGAAGAAGATTTTTGAAGAATTATTTAACAATTTCTCTAAGTCTGATAAGCCCCGCCCTGCCACGCCCACAATTTTTGACAAATCAAAAATTTGAAAATTAGATTTAGAAAGGGTCACCCAAGGAACATTTCTGCCAACTTTGGTAGAAATTGACTCAATGGTTAAGGAGAAGAAGATTTTTGAAGAATTATTTAACAATTTCTCTAAGACTGATAAGCCCCGCCCTGCTACACCCACATTTTTTGACGAATCAAAAATTTGAAAACAAGTTTTGAAAAGGGTCACCAAAGGAACATATCTGCCAACTTTGGTAGAAATTGACTCAATGGTTAAGGAGAAGATTTTTGAAGAATTATTTAACAATTTCTCTAAGTCTGATAAGCCCCGCCCTGCCACGCCCACATTTTTTGACGAATCAAAAATCTGAAAACAAGTTTTGAAAAGGGTCACCCAGGGAACATGCCTGCCAAGTTTGGTTAGGATTGGCCCAGTGGTTAAGGAGGAGAAGATGTTTAAAGAAATTGTTGACGACTTTCGACGCACAACGCACGACGCATGCCGGACACAGGGTGATCACAAAAGCTCACCTTGAGCATGTTGCTCAGGTGAGCTAATAAAGGGGGCATAACTCCAAATATAGTGTAGCCAGGGTCATGGGCCCTTGTAGTAAGGTAGAGGGTATGATGGTGAATAAGTATTCCAAGTTTGGGTTGAATCCCTTTGATAGTATGGAAGTTACTGATGTTTGAAAAAACTTTAACCTTTGTTGCAACGCCAACGGCAACGCCAACGCCGACGCGCGGGTGACAGTATAAGCTCTCATTTTCTTCGAAAAGTCCAGCTAAAAATGCTAGAAAAAGCTTTAATTCATAGCTAAAAGTCGTAATATTTGGTGCAAAAAGGACAGAATGCCATAAAAAAAGACCCTCAATGCAACGTCACAGAAAACAATGACGTCATACAGTTGCTATGAGGGCGTTTTCCAAGTTCTTGATGCAGAAGTCTGAGTTGCAATTTCTGAATAGACTTTGACTTGGAAATCTTCGATACATTACCTTAAGATACATTTACTTTCTTAAAGTCAGTAGGTCATATTGCTAATTTACTTTCAATACTATTTTCTATAATTAATTTAACATCAAAGTACAATCACTGCAACTCAGAGGGTAAGTAGGTTTGACATATCAGAGATAACCTATCTACTTACTAATATGGTGAAGGGTAGAACCAAGCGCAAAACCGGTGAGTTCAGAAAGAGTCATCAGTTACAGTCAGTACCATCCCCAACAGCAAGCTCAGGATGATGCAAATATGGAGTCAGGTCATGCAAGCAAGCCTGGAGATGATAGTTCTGCCCCGGGTGGGTACTAGCTCATGAGTCGGCGAAAAACCACAACCACCATCCACGGCAACAGAATTGTCAACCTGCAGTAAATGATTGACATGATGAATAAGCTATTTTCTGCCCATCAAGGCTATTGCGAACATGGGAATTTTGTGCTAGAAGAAGAGAACAAAGTAGGTTTGGCCTGGGATTTCCAGTTCAGGTGCACCAACTGTAACTTTTGAATAACTATTCCTCCCTCTCCCTCCCTACCTCTCTCCCTCATTATTATGTTAACATATTATTAACATAATAAGGGGGTGGGCAAAGGGGGAAAGGTTTGCAGGGAACGGGGCTTCTTACTTTACCTAAGCCCCCTTCCAACATGGCGACAAAAAGCTTCCCCCTCCCCCAATATTTGTAGCTGGCAAAGTTGCCAGGAGTGACTTAATAAAGTTAATTAATTAAGCTAATTAATAAACAAGAGATGTTTGTAAAACATATATGCCCCCTCAAGGGCGTACATTTGATGTAGGTCGAAGTCCAAGGTCAAGCTAACAAGGTCCAAGGTCATGGTCAAATATGAAAGGTCTTGGTAGGAGGTGTCTATGTGTGAAATATCAAGGCTGTATACATAAAAGTAAAATGAAATATAGGCCAGGCTAAAGTTTTTAAAAGTAGGCCAAATGCCAAGGTCAAGGTCATGGTCAAATGTGAAAAGTCTTGGTTGGAGGTGTCCATGTATGAAATATCAAAGGCTGTAGGTGTAAAAGGACATGATATGATATATGCCTGGTTTAAGTTTTTTTTAAAGTAGGTCAAACTCCAAGGTCAAGGTTGCAATATTCAAGGTCATGGTCAAATGTGAAAGGTCTTGGTAGGAGGTGTCTATGTGTGAAATATCAAGGCTGTAGGTGTAATAAGATATAAGATAAAGGCTAGGTTAAAGATTTCTAAAAGTATGTAAAAATCAAAGGTCAAGGTCACACAGGTCAAGGTCATGGTCAAATGTGAAAGGTCTTGGTAGTAGGTGTCCATGTGAATAAAATATCGAGACTGTATAGGTAACAGGACACGAGATATAGGCCTAGTTTAAGTATTTTAAAAGTAGGTCAAACTCCAAGGTCAGACTCCAAGGTCATGGTCAAAATGGAAATGTCTTGGTTGAAAGTGACCAGGTGTGAAATATCAAGGCTGTATGTGTAAAATGACATGAAATATAGGCCAGGTTAATGTATTATAGAAGTAGGTCAAACACCAAGGTCAAGGTCATGGTCAAATGTGAAAGGTCTTGGTCGTAGGTGTCCATGTGTCAAATATCAAGGCTGTATGTGTAAAATGACATGAAATATAGGCCAGGTTAATGTATCATAGAAGTAGGTCAAAGTCCAAGGTCAGGGTCACAAGGTCCAAGGTCATAGTCATATGTGATAGGTCTTGGTTGGTGGTTTCCATGAATCAAATATCAAGGCTGTATGTGTAAAAGGACATGATATATCTGCCAGGTTAAAGTTTTTAAAAAGTAGGTCAAACTCCAGGGTCAGGGTCACAAGGTCCAAGGTCATGGTCAATTGTGAAAGGTCTTGGTAGGAGGTGTCCATGTGTGAAATATCAAGGCTGTATGTGTAATAGGTCATGAGATATATGCCCGGTTTAATTTTTTTAAAGAAGGTCAAACTCCAAGGTCAAGGTCACAAGGTCCAAGGTCATGGTCAATTGTGAAAGGTCTTGGTAGGAGGTGTCCATGTGTGAAATATCAAGGCTGTATGTGAAATAGGTCATGAGATAAATGCCCGGTTTAATTTTTTTTAAAGTAGGTCAAACTCCAAGGCCAAGGTCACAATGTCCAAGGTCATGGTCAAATGTGAACGATGTTGATAGGAAGTATCTATGTGTGAGATACTAAGCCTGTATGTGTAAAAAGACATGAGTTATAGGCAATTTTAAGAATTAAGTGTAAATTCAACGAAGAGCAATAACTCCCAAGAATTTCATCGGCAAGGTTATGGTTCCTGTGCACTGCACCTCTCCATGATGAAATCTATCAACCTGTAAAGTTTCATGATTCTACCTTACATACTTTTAGAGTTGTGCTCCAGACAAGAATCAAGTTATAAAATCAACAAAGGGCAATAACTCCAAAAATTTGATCGCCAGAGTTACGGTTCTTGTGCACTGCACCTCTCCATAATGAGATCTATCCACATGTAAAGTTTCATGATTCTACCTTACATACTTTTTGAGTTGTGCTCCAGACAAGAATAAAAATTTAAAATCAACAAAGGGCAATAACTAAAAAAATAGATCAGCAGAGTTACAGTTCTTGTGCACTGCACCTCTCCATAATAAGAGCTATGAATCTATAAAGTTTCATGATTCTACCTTACATAGTTTTTGAGTTCTTCTCTGGACAAGAATTAAGTTTGAAAATCAACAAAGGGCAAAAACTCCAAAAATATGATCAGCAGAGTTACAGTTCTTAAGCACTGCACCTCTCCAGAATGAGATCTATCCACCTGTAAAGTTTCATGATTCTACCTAACATACTTTTTGAGTTATGCCCCGGACAAGAATCAAGGTTGAAAATCAAGAAAGGGCAATAACTCCTAAAATTTGATCAGCAGAGTAACGGTTCTTGTGCACTGCACCTCTCCATAATGAGATCTATCCACCTGTAAAGTTTCATCATTCTACCTAACATACTTTTTGAGTTATGCCCCGGACAAGAATCAAGTTATAAAATCAACAAATGGCAATAACTCCAAAATTTTGATCGGCAGAGTTACGCTTATTGTGCACTGCACCTCTCCACAATGAGATCTATCCACCTGTAAAGTTTCATGAATCTACCTTACATACTTTTTGAGTAATGCTCCGGACAAGAATCAAGTTATAAAATCAACAAAGGGCAATAACTCAAAAAATTTGATCGGCAGAGTTACAGTTCTTGTGCACTGCACCTCTCCATAATGAGATCTATCCACCTGTACAGTTTCATGATTCTACCTTTAATACTTTTCGAGTTATGCTCCGGACAAGATTTGGTCTACGGACAGACCGACGGACCGACACTTGCAAAACAATATACCGTCGGTGTAAATGCAAAACCTCGTATGTCGATTCTTGCAATTTTCAATGTACAAACTTGTGTGCCCAGTTAAGACAATTCATGCAGGTTTTGAGATGTTTTTACTGATCAGTATTATACACACATTGATTGTGAACAATATGTCCAACTTGCATGAAAAACATTTCAGTTTGTGGAAAGTTATTACACTTTTTTCCCACCCCTTTAAAATTTTCCAAAATCGAGATACGAGGTTTTGCATTTACAACGACGATACCCCCTTTTTTTCGAAAGGGGGCATAATAACTTATAAACATAATTTAGTTAATCAACATGGGGGAGAGAGGGGGAAAATTGACTGTTGCCCTGGGAATGTGATTTATCAGAGTGCATCTATCATGTGCACAGATGCACTCTGATAACTCACATCCCCATTTTATAAGGCAACATCCACCGACTCAACCCTTTGATAGGGGGTAAGGTGGTTTGAAAGGGGGAGGGGATGCAAGGTACAAATCAAGTCTCTCTCTCCCCCAAATTATTACTCTCGAACAAAATTTGTTGGGGGGTTGTTACTGAAATTCACACATGTTTGCGCGTACTTTCGGAATGGGAAGTGGCACGTAATGACGCATGCGAAAGCAGTGGCCACTACAAACAGGATCACTATATTAGATATATAACGACCCTGCTATAAATAAACCTAAAGACAGACAGACAGACGCTTGTCAGACATCTGTGATAATAAAGACAGTGACAGTGTGTGATCCTATCCCTATAATAGCTATATTATGCAAACAAATCTTTAGATAAACGAGAACATGTTTTACACACCTAGCGGGGGCAGCCATCTTTGTTGTGAAATCCGTTGTCCAATCAAATCGTTTGTTACAAATGTCACTAGTATCCCATGATGCAATTATACCACATAAATTTTTTTCGCACTATTATCGAATATAAATAAAAAATATAGAACATAAATAAAAAAAAAATATACAATATAAATAAACAATTATATCACATAATTTTTTTTGGCGTTATCGAACATAAAAAAAAAAAAAAAATAAAAAAAATAAAGAACATAAATAAAAAATATACAATATAAATAAAAATTATAGAATATAAATATAAAATTATATCACATAAAAATATTTTTAGAATATAAATAAAAAAAAAATATAGAATATAAATATAAAATTATATCACATAAAAATATTTATCGAATTTTGCAACGTTCCACACGCCATAGTTTTTGTCGGTTTATTTGTTGTTGAATAATTTTTCTTCATACTCAAATTTGAATTTATTGAAAATAGGATTGGAGCGTAATCAGAGTGCTCATTGAAATCAAATATTTCAAAATTACAAAATTATTTCTATTTGTTAACACATAGTCAACAGTACTCATTCCACCATGGGAAAATTCAAATGGCAGCCCGGGAGTCGCGTGAGATGATGTAATAATCTAAAATTAACTGTAATATGCATGCGCAGAAATGACATTCATGTGAACGGAGTTACCTACTGGTGGTAGTAAACAAACTTCCCATTTACCGCTACAATAATTAATTTACCATGAAATATCGTTTTCACATTAAGAAATGTGATAGACTCGTGAAAAATACTACATAAAATAAGAAAAAAGTATTTGTCGTTTAAAGTAAAAGAGAACATTTGTTTTATGTAATCGAATTGTTGTGCACTATTTTCGACGCCATTTTGGAACCCAAGTAACACCGGCCTGACTCAGGATCAGAAGCGTCGAGGTTGAAAGGTTAAAATGAAATCACTAGTGTCGAAACCGAGGTCGTTCTTATGGAAACCCGGTTAACTCGGGTCGAAACCGAGTCCGATATGAACTTACCCATTGCCAACATAAAGTAAACTTCCCACGCTCCCTGTTTGAGTGCAGACGACTATTGACCAATGATAAACAACTTAATTGGCACATTTCGAGCAGACGATGTCCATTTGCATCTACCACGTGGTCCGAATTTACGCGTGGGTTTTGACCGAGTGATAATCATAACAGAATTTGATTGGTTGTCAGCCCTACAACTGGTAAATGACCGTTCGAGAAAAACATCAGAGCAGTAATATTGAAAGTGCTACAAATTTATTATACAGTTAACCTTTTGCATGTTTCAACTCCTTTACTCAACCGAAAATCTTGTTATAAACACTGAAAATACTAAATGGTAATTACTAAAAGCGAAAATTACATCAAATTTTGTATTAGCCTCTTCTCTATTTGTCGAAAAGTAAATAAGATAAAAACAAAGTTTGTAGATTGTGACTGAAAAGGCCATTTCTTCGGTGTTTGAAAACACATAATTTGGTTTGAACACATTGCTCAGAAGATACAGGTAAAAATGTAGTGGGTCAAACAGACTGGGTTTCTGGAAAACGGTATATATAAATCGACTGCTTCGCAGTCCGATTTAAAAACTAGCACTGAAGATTTATATTTTTACAGTAAATAACGATCGAAAAATCTGAATTTTTGAGAATGACGAATCATTCTCAAAAATTAAGATTTTTTCAGCCGTTATTTAAGAATCTAAAGATATTAATAATAGGATTAGATGGTTTTACGTCAGTGACTTGAAAGAGAAACGTTGGCGACGTCGAAAAATTTCACTCACAGTTTCGAGGGCTAACGCCTTTTTAACTGAGGTCATCGAGTTTTTCCAAGGTTTTCCCGTAATTTTTAAAAATAGTACGTCTATGTACATCCGAGGTTGATAGTGAGATTGGCCGAGTGGTGTTCCGAATGACCAAAGGTTCGAGACCTTTGCTAAGCAAGCAATAGATAGACTTACAATCGATATTTTGTGTGACTATGCTCTCAACCAGTACGTTTAGAGACGATACAGAGAGAGTGTGGTGTCATTGGTCTAGCGGTAGAGCGTTGGCCTCTTGACCCAAAGGTCCTGAGTTCCATTCGAGGTCTTTTAGGTGGAACCCATTTGCAATGACGTCATAACGTTGTCATTTGAATCGTGTGCAAAATGGCGATAAGAAATTTTATCCTAAGATTTTATAATTTGTCTCTTTTCGTATTAAAGATATAGGATAATCATTTGTGTTCCGTATTTGTTACAAATAGACAAGTCTCGTGTTCAGAGTACAAAAACGTTTGCGAACGTTTCAAAATTATAACCCGCTCCAGATTTAAGGTCAGTTGAAAATCTCGGTGCCTTTTCTTGAACGTTTCCCGAAGGTTTTCATCTTGAACGTAGGGAAGTTTATGCATTGGCCACATGGTACACCGATTTCGATTAATTAAGTTCATTAGCTAACAGATATGCATTTCCCCCTGACTCGATACAAATCTGTCTTCCGCTTTGATGAGCAATAACGAGATAATTGGATACAGGAATCATGGGTCTGCGAATTTATAACACATTAAAACTATTCCTGGGTCAGTTTGAGCCGCGGTTAATAGGTTATTTTATGTGTCTGAAATAAGTTATGCCTGCTCTATGTTAGGGTGCACATCAATCGGAAATCTTAGGCAATTCTGTGGAATAGGCCTTTGGAAAAATAAGGGCGCAACCGTGACGGCACGTTATGCACATGGGTTACACAACCACAAAAGCAATAACATTCTTGATAAAGACGGTTTTGCACGGGGGTTGATGTCCATAATAGGAGCCACCGGCTCCGCTTTCAAAATCATGTGTAGAACTTCCGCACCACGTGTGACTCCGATTATGTAGATGTAAACATTTCATTTTTGGAATGAAAATGGGGTAGGAGGTCGGTATTTTTTCATTTAAATTAAGGGTCTACATCAGAGAAATTGTTCAGAATATTGAATTTTGGAGTAAATAAAAGTAAACGAGAAAAGGTGAGGCGTAACATAGACAACGTGCGTTGTGGAATGAGGAGAAAACAGCGCCCCGTGAAACCTGCAGAAACTTCATATTCCAGCAGGTAAGGGTATATGAAAGAAGAAGAAGAAGACACTCCCCAATTTCAGAGCCAGGGTACATAATCGGAGCCAATCTACATAATCGTAACCAAACTATTTTCTTTAATCTACCTCGTATTGTAGGAAAGTACAATGGGGTAGAATATTGTGGTTGTTTTTTTAACTCGTGCACGCCGAAAACAATGGTCTGCGTTATTAATTCTGTTCAGAAAATTGCATTTTGGAGGTAAAACCAACTCTTATGACATTCCCGGCTCGAGATTGCCCTCAGAAGAAACCATATTTAACAAAAACCAACGAGCGTTCTTACATTTCTTGAGTACGTTTATGTGGCAAAATGTTTAACCGGTCGAATAGCATCCGACTTTTTAATGATCAAAACATAAAATATGATAAAAATGAGGAAATCCCGACCCCCTACCCTATTTTCCATTCCAAAAATGAAATTTTTACATCTACATAATCGGAGCCACACGTGGTGCGGAAGTTCTACACATGATTTTGAAAGCGGAGCCGGTGGCTCCGATTATGGACATCCCCCGTGTTTAGAGTAAAACAAAATAAGCGAAGGAATAAAAACCTGGGCATATTATAATTTGATAACAAAACGCAGTGTTTAACTGCGCTCTGTTACCAAATTATAAGATACAGCAAAACTTGTGTTAAGCTACCACTTAAGGGACCGTCAAAAAGCGGTCGTTCATGGGAATGGTCGCTTAATACAAATATTATAATAAATGTGACAGCTCATTTTGATAGCATTCATAGATTGTCGGTCAAGTCGTACTGAATCCTATGATGTTTAAACGCATTAGAATCGTCTCATTGAGACGTTTCTAATGGGTTCCAACAACATAAGGTTCGATAATAACCAATTTTTAGTTAAGAATGTCCTCTTTTTCAGAGATTTTGTTACAGTGAAGGGACGTTTTATGGTGGTCGCTTAATAAAATTGGTCGCTTAATAGACGTGGTCGCTCGAGCAATATCGGCTGTACCTAAACGATCACTATAGAAAATCGTAATACATGAAAGAAATTTGTTTTTCTTCATTCGTATTGACCAAATACTTCAACAGACCGAATTACCTAAAATACCATAAATTACTACACTTCCGTTCGAGGAACTTTCCAGTTTACGAAAAAATCAGAGGGAAGATCCGAATCGTCCTTTATAAGAAATTCCAAAATCTATACGTTATTAAGAATCTTCGAATAAAGTCGCAATATCTCAGTTTTACAAGCATTTGAGTTTTTAGGCGGTTGCGAATGAATGAAGAAGATAACTCATAAGCAAGTGTTTTTTATAAATGTGTATAAGTCGATTTTTTTCTTATCATAGATTGTTAGGACTCACTTAAATCATTATTTTGACCTTCACAAATCTGTAAAATATACTACTTTAACGCCTAGATTTTTCTCTAGGTTGTGTGTGTAGTAGCCTGTGTGTATGTGTGTGTGTGTGGGGGGGGGGGGGGTCATTCTGACTATTCAAACTGTCAATATGCAGAAATATATATGTCAATTATTATACTGCTCAACTTTTGTTAAGGATCAAAACTGTTTCCCTAGAATTCTATCCATTCAATTTAACTTTTATGTTCTAGTTACCATCAATTTGTTAGCTCGTCTTACTTACAAAAAGATCAACTATTTTCATCACCTTGATGTCGAAAGCGTGATGGCACTCGTTGACTTTGATTAACAGGTCCCGAGTTTGAATCTCGGGAGCGGCTATTGATCTTGTCCCTTCTCTCGACCCACATAATCGGCGCAAGTATAGTTAATTACATCGTGATATTCACAAGTGGAGTGATTTTAGTATGCTTTGGAATTATTTTGGTAGAGTTTAGGAATGACATTGAATGAGTGTGTGCAGCGCGTTCTTAGTGAAATTCAAGGGAGATAAAACATTATTAATTTAATTCAATACCTTCCTTTAAAAAAAGCAGCGTTCTGTCTATTTTTGGTGTTTTCGCGTCCCAATTAGACGCTCTGTGACCAACACCAGTAAATAAAATCGTGGAATTTTTGTTTGATTTGATTTTCGAATGTTTAGAACGATTTCGGAGCGTTTTGGAATTGTTCGAGTGAGTGTTTAGAACGAATAAATTGAGCGTTGAGCGAGCGATTAAGAGTGGTTTTATATGGGACGAGTGTCAATTTCATGATGTTACTAACTGTTTGTCTTAAACTACTCGAAATACATTAGGCTATATACAAACATGGTCTGCAACACCACCCACTTGAATTAAATGTGATCCGCCACGCGAAAAGGGACCAACTGGAGGATGCGTGAAGCGTCGACCCTAGTCAGACTGTGCAGACTGACTAGGGCCGAAGTGTTTTGCTTTTTATTCATTTTCTGAAAAAGAAATTTTGAAAAACGACCTCTTGTTTGCCTTTGATAAAACCAATTATTCTTCAAATAATTATTTTACGGAGTTCCAAGACGGTCCCTTTTAGCGTCATGTTTTTTTTCTAAATCCAGAAGACTGACATACAATCTTCTATAACATTCAGACAGCAGATATAGTTTCGACATTCTGCAAGTCGTCAATTACATACAAATCTGTCACGAATTCTCTGTGACTGGCGGGAGTTCTTATAATTATTCCCTATATCAGGAAATTCCATCTTTTTGGCATTTCACAAAATGGAGGGAAAAAATGCCTTAATTTCGGGACACGGCCTTGAAATATTTAGGCTTTTATAGAATCGGATCTCTTTATGTAAAGAAGGCGAAATATTGTAGATCTTAATTATTTGGCGAATGGAAATAAAAGTTTATCTTGCTTATAATCATCAAAGAGAAGATGATTGTTTCATTGTAAGATCGATTTATCTTTCATTTAGTGACAACAAAAGCTATATTTTCATGGGTGAAAATATAGCTTTTGTTGTTAAAGAAATGAAAGGATTATCTATCTTACACAAAAAAACAAACGATTATTCTATTTCTTTAATGCAAATATGTGATAAAATGTGAAAATTTACTTAACTAGCTTTCAAAATAGATGTGTATAAAAAATTGTTTTCATTGAGGAATAAATACAATTTTCAAAACACAATCGGAATTCAATAATTTTGAAAGACCCCTCTGTTAGCTCTGCGTCCAGGATTACTTTACGTTCGATAACGTTTTAAAATTCCCCGCTTTGAACACAAATGCGCATGCTAAACGTGAAACTATTTCTTATACGTTTTGCGCACCGTTTCATGTTGAACACAGTGTATAGACAAGAAACAGCTTCAAAATACCACTTAATAAAGTTACATAAAGAAAATAACTATAAAGATTTACTAAACATTACAAGTGCATTATCCCCAATAAAAGTGCCGTATAAATTCGGATTCCTGTGTAGAATGCACTTGTCTAATCTCTGCTTTTATTTTGATGCATCTAACTTGCATAAATCGGTCGGTACAACATTAATACCTTTATCAATACAAAGGAAATACCATTCTTTCCTCCATAGTAAAAAAATGAATAGTGTGCTTTGCAAGACCTTGTAGAATGTCGCACAGAATTCTGTTAACATTTTCAATAAGTATTACAATATCATTGTCAGCGAGTTCATATATAAACATGTTGTTTCTTATTACCCAAAAAAACCAACTGGTTTTGGTGGTGGTGGTGGTATATATATATATATATATATATATATAAATATATATATATATATATATATATATATATATATATATATATATATATATATATATATATATATATATATATATATATATATATATATATATAAATATATATATATATATATATATATATATATATATATATATATATATATATATATATATATATATATATATATATATATATATATATATATATATATATATATATATATATATATATATATATATATATATATATATATATATATGTCTAAATACCAACAACAACACCAAAATATATATATATATATATATATATATATATATATATATATATATATATATATATATATATATATATATATATATATATATATATATATATATGTCTAAATACCAACAACAACACCAAAACCAGTTGGTTATTTGGGTAATAAGAAACAACATGTTTCGTTTCATACTGAAACCACAATAAAATTGAATATGACATTCTTGCCTTAAATTCCAAAATGAACTCGCTGAAAATGATATTCCTTGTGAAAAATTACATTAAGGTAAACAAAATAACAACAACAACAAAATAATATTTTCATTTTTCGAGACGAGACTTAAAACTGGTCAAAATTCAAATAGCTGTGCAGTCACCCCCAAAATAGGTAATATGTAATGAACCTCCTTTAATTATTCAAAAAAAAAAAAAATGGAAAAGGAGAAAATACTCTTTTTTTTCACAACATTTTACCAAGAACATCATCACATGGTCGGTAATTTTAGGTTCTCTACACGAAAAAGTTTAAACTGATTACATGTATCTCTCTATTCCTCATAATAGTTAATTTACGGGAATACGTGTCCAGCATATTTCGCGCCTTTGAATTACTGAAAGAATGATTTCATTCGCCATTGAAAATATTTTTGACAACGTTCTTATTTTGTAAGTTTTCGCACAAAGTAGTCCCATAATATATCTGTCTCAGTATGAAAACACCTACACATATCTTTCAGGATATTAAATCATAACATAAGAAGAGAGTTTTTTTTACATTTAGGGCAGGTTTGGAAAGTTAAAAAGCCAATTACATACACTTCCTATGTTAATACGGTATGCTATATGCAGAAAAAACATTTTTCTTGGTGTAAAATTAAAAAAAGTAATGATATTGACTTTGGGAGAATTTCCTTAGAAAGCGGGGCGCGCCATTTAGCACGTAAATTAATGAAAGTCAAAAGCAGCAACGTTCCCGCCAAGGTTGGCTTTGAGTATAGTAAATATGTGTGACATTCTGTGTACACAGTAAAACACATGACATATGACTTTAATTGCGTAGAGTTGTGGGTTTTTCTTCTTATTTTATATACATATATATGTTTTACGCCATCGTGTTAGAATGAAGATTAACGTTTGACACACTGGCTGTTAACAGATCACTGCCCTCGAATGGCCAACAACAAAACCCAAAACATTCATAATGAGATGTCTACGCTAATATTTGCCGTTATTTTCTTTCTTTTTTTTTTTTTAAATCATTTCCGTAGATGCGACTTTAAACAAGTTGCGACGACAAGGTCGCCCTCCATGGATGTACTCTTTATTTCATGTCGATTATTTCTATTTTACAGATAAATAAAGTGTAAATAGTTGAGGCATGTGTCGTAACGGAAGTCAAAGGAAAGGGCCTACGATCAACCAATTAACATCAGTTAAACGTTTCAACGAATATGTCAAACTGAAATCGTCTGGAGACTAGCATTGGTCTTAGAATTTTGATATACATTGAATTTTTCATACATACTTGGGGCTATCAGTCAGGGTCAAAGAGAAATTTCTTATCTTCAAGGAAGAGTGGATTGTACTATAATATAGGGAGTAAAATGTTTTGTCTTAAAATATCAATGTTATCTGGTCGAGGGGCCGGTTTCAGCAAAACATTTAAGGTAGCAATGGACACATGGCGTCATTTTTTTCCACCCAATGAATTTTTTTCTTGTTCACATATGTTGTAGATTAACATTGTCTAGTCATTATATCAAAATTTGAAGGTACCTTTCCATGCTCGTTTTCATGCTAGAGTTATCTGCCCTTGAGTGGTATTGGCCATTTTTCATTAAAACGTTTATATTCGTTTTAGGTCTAGTATAAACTAAGTACTAGCTTATAGCTATAAAACAAATATATTTTGATAGACCTTATACATGTATACAAAGGCTGTTGCCAAGAAAATTTCTCTTTGATCAATTGCATTTGCACAATTTGCCTTCAAAAGTTAAAAATGCACTAATTTTTGTAATTTTACAGGGTAAAAATGCCACAAAAATATATTTTTTGAAAAAAATTACCCAATGAATTTTTCTTGTTTTCCGATATGTTTAAACCCAATATTTTTCCTTTATTTGGTAAAAAATTCAGCATACCTTTCCATGCAAATAAGAAACTTTTTTGTTATTTTACAGTGACCTCTCCTAATTGAATGACGCTTTTGGTGCATTTTTATTGTTAAATTTAATGATCCAGTCATTCAGTTGATATCAAATGTTGAAAAGAAGCTGAGTTATGAAATTTTACCAACATTATTGTACGTCATTTCCATAAGCAGAACCTTACGAAAACCGGTCTTTTTAAACAACGCGCAAAAAGAGCCGTAAAATAAACGAAAACCCACTTCCGGGTTAAAGAGTCGGGAAGCGGCTGTCCATTGCCACCTTAAGGCGAGTTTTTGTCTTACCAATGACTTTCCACATATAAAGGACATAAATCACGTATCACCAATCTATCAATACCTATGTAGAGTGATTGCTATTGTTACTGTATCAAAAATTATCAGTAAGACAAATATACGTCTGAAATGTTTTTTATGGAACTAGTCCTAGATAAGATTTAAATTTTAAGACACTTACTTGTTTTCCTATTTGTCATGCGATCCTTTTGCAGTGCTTGATAATAACAAACCATCAAAAACCAAAGACATTCATGTGAACGTGTATGCAAATGTTTCTAAACATAGACTGCCTAATATCATTATATTATGTTATCAGACGGGTGATACCAGGTTAAAACACGCTTAATTGCCAGTTACATGTATTTAGCGATGACAGATAACGGTGCTTGTAGAACGTTGATTCCACACATTTCTAAATTATAATGGTTTCCGGTTATCCAAAATCTAACGAAGAAACAATACTTAATCGGGAAGCTACAAAGGCGTTTAGCTTGATGCTTAAACATCGAGGGACTTGTTACACGACGACAACAAAGACATTAATCCGAGGTCCGGTGAGACCGTGCTTTACACCAAGCACGTTAAAGAACCATGGCGGATCTCTGCAGTAGTTTCGTCATGTATTCTTGCACTATACGTCTTCTTGGGGTGTCGCTCCTATGGGCATGTGCTACGGTAGAGACGATAAATAAACGGAAATACACACACACGATATCGAAATGTTTCCTAATGATTTTTAATTTTCGAGCGTTTTTGATCGATTTGAGAGGGTGTTTGGAATGAATGAATGGAGCGCTGAGTGAACTATTTGGAATGGGTTTGATTGAGATAAATGTCAATTTCACAATATTACTAACTGAAGATATTGAATGGTTTCTACAATTTTCGCTTAACTTAATCTGTGTATAATTTTGATGGCGCGTGTTTGGGGCTCGTGTTGACGGGATTATCAAATATTTGTTTCCTTATCGCAAGCAGAGTGACAAACAATCCTAATAAATCAACATAAAAGCTTGACTTCAACCCCTCATTAATATGTCTTACATACTTTAGGGTTCTTGTTATTAGGCTTGTCAAATATTCAGCTCAGTGCGAGTGAAGGAACTAATGTCCAAATTCTGGGGAGTGGGTAGACTGGCCGCAGTCGTTTTTGTTAGCATTTTCAGATTATTTTTTTTTTGTAGTTCTATTACAAGCCTCTTTAACCCAAGCTCATATTAACAAGTGCTGACAAAAACCTTCTTCTTTTTAGAGACAGGGGACTTAATTGTAAGACTTGTAAAGATTTAATTCCCTTTAAAAAGCACTGTAAAGAAGAGTCTGGCGGCCGGACTAGGGAGTGGGGTACCCGAGCTGATTTGAAGAAATGTTTGGGTCCATTAAAAAAGTTGTGTAAATTGATAAGATATGCATACACGTTCCATGAATAGCTTCCTATGTCTTCGCGAACCGATCAAACGCTTACAAATTCAAATATGTCAGCGAAATCATAGATTTTTTCTAGCGATTTTTAATTTGAATGTTATTGTTGATATAATCTTTATTAGAGATTAATGAAACTTTTTGAATGATTGGAGTGAGTACTTGGAATGAATATATGGAGCGGTGAGCGAGTGATTTGGAATGGACTTGATCGAGATGGTTGCCAATTTCAATATGGTATTTACCTGTTTTGGGGTACTAACAGTTAATTTTGCGCTAACCATATATGTCACTTTTTTTTTCTGTGAACACCATCCCTGAGTTTAGAATGAAAACCTTAGCGAATCGTTTTCGAAAAGATACATCGCTTTGAACATATGTGCACTTGCAAAGCGGGGTATAATCTAAAAACGGTCGCAAAACCTTTTTACATCCTGAACGCAGGGTATATTTCCATGTTTCGATTTGTAGCTACGAGCTACAATAAATGCGATCCTTGCCTTATCTTTGGATTTCAAAGGAATGCGCTATAAAGAGAGCCGATATATATGCGTTCTTGATCACATTTGGTCAAATTAATTGCATTTCTTCGGTAATGTATCCCTTCAACTGTTCAAACTGGATTGGTATGGAGATGTTTTCAGTATCTAAATAATTATTCAAGAATCCACCGTATTTAGAAGCCGTTGTTACCCGTTTGGCGATCACAAGGTGATTGCACGGACCCGTACGTAGATCGTGCATGAGATCTGTCAACTAGATCGAATGTATATTAAGACTGTACGACCGACGTAGGTTCACACGGGGACAGAAGAATGAAAGGGTTTTAAGATTGACAAGATAAACAAACAACATATTGCACGGTCATCGTTCGATGTACGTTCTTCAATCAGTAGTTGCTAAATGGCGTATCTATGGGCTACGGCCTCTGTTTTCCCGTTTGAATTTTAAGATTACGTACAACTTTTTGTCAAAGAAATTCGCAACGTCTACTTGCCCCAATAAAAGCGCGATGGTCGCACTGACATCGTGTGACGCCGCAAGACACCGCAGTAATTACGTGTGATGGGACGGATCTTACGGACTCTGTATAGATTCCGTAGGCCGAACGTGATCAAGGACTTTAAAGACGATACCCTATTTTGTGCTCACATGTGTGAGCAAAGTTCAGTGCCCCCTTTCTATATTGACATATGTTTTGCCATTCCTAAACCAGGTCTCAGTCCAGAATGCAAAAAACTTGCGAACAATTTAAAATGGTACCCTGCTTTGCACGCATGAACGCGTGGAAAAACGTGATATTACTTGCAAAACATTTCGCAAACGTTTTCATTCGGAAAGCAGGGCTGGACATGAAACGAAATGCGAGTGAAAGACAAACATCAAAAGATGTCCTTTTTAACTTGGAGATAAGAGTCTTCAAAAGTAAATGCGTACTGCACACAATGAAGTCAGAAAAATTAACTCAATTTAAAAGGGTGGAGCCTTTAGTGAGTACAATAGGTATATTGTAGTTCGGTTACGTGTAAGATATGAAACCCTTTTGGAGCATCTTCCATGAGCATTTTATTCCTTTGAAAGTTTGGAAAGCGTAGGGTCGATCTAGAAAGCGATTATACGTCCATCTCTTGGTTCGGCCGTAGTTCCATCTGGTTAATATATTCAGTTATCCATTTACTATACTAGACCATCTTTCACTCATTTTAACATATCAAGAGGCAAATATGAAACGGCACATGTTTAAGACCGCCAGTGAGCTCTTACTTTATCGTAAAATAAATATTATAAAATGAAACTGGATCAAGAAGAGGTAAAAAAATATGTTTTACAAATCAACGAATTAATGTTAGTAGGAAGAACGCCTTTCATAGATTCAGAAAGTACAAAGAGGCAAAGATTTCGGCTCTGCAGCCTGCGCGGGTTGCGCAGCCTTACCACAGTCGAAACTTTACGCATTTCCAAGATTGTCGATTTTCTAGAAAAGGGTCACATAAATGTATGGAAGAAAAATAGATATCAAGTACAAGTCAAACATTAACATTTTAAGTTTCCAATTAACACAATGGAATTTGAAAAGCAAGTGAAGCCGAAAAATAAACCCAGTTGAAATTCTGTTCAGTATGCACAATCTGCAAAACCTAATATCGACAATGCTTGCATGGTACAATGTACCTTTCTGCGGAGCCGCCACCACAGCGCAGTTGGTAAGGCATAAGACTTCCAATCTGGAAGTCATGGGTTCGATCCCCGGTAGGTAAATATCCTTTCCGACGTTTGTCTCTCACCAATGGGTAGATAATCGTAAACCTATGTGAGATAGCAGTCGGAGGCTAGGAAAGGGTGAAGTGGTAGAACAGGTGAAAGAAATACCAGGAATCCATTGGTAGGTGCTCTGGCCGCCGCGATATAACTGTGAAATTGTTGAAAGCGGCGTAAAACCCATTCAAAACAAAAAAAAAACCTTTCTGCGTGTCCCATCTCACATAAAACTTCATTAAAGAAAACTTTAAACTTTTGTCGGAGATAAGGGATGATCGGACACTTGAAAGGCTTTATCTCCTTTTACTTAAATCAGAGATGAGATTTTATTGTGTTTGACTTGGAATAAATCGCGGCTTAGTTTTAATATAAAAGTGAACAGGCGTCTATTTACTCGAGAATTTTAGGATTGCAAGGTTTAGAGGTATTACAATTTTTTTTGGTGATAAGAAATTGATTTTGAGGTCGGTGCATCGTTTTTGATTTCTTTTTGATTTGTTTGTTTGTTTGGATAGGTTTTACGCCGCTTTCAACAATTTCGCAGTTATATCGCGGCGGCCGGAGCACCTAACAATGGATTCCTGGTATTTCTTTCACCTGTACTACCATTACACCCTTTCCTAGCCTCCGACTGCTATCTCACATAGGTTTACGATTGTCTACCCAAAGGTGAGAGACAAACGTCGGACAGGATATTTGCCGCCACCGGGGATCGAACCCACGACTTCCAGATTGGAAGTCTTATGCCTAACCTACTGCGCTATGGTGGCGGCATTTCTTTTTTAAAGAGTGATATAACAAACTTAAAATAAAATTTGTGTTAAGCGACCACTAAGAGGACCACTAATAAAGAACGGTCGCTTATGGAAATGGTCGCTCAACAAAAAAAAAAAAAAAAAAAAAAAAAAAAAAAAAAATTCATGCCATTATAGATTACCGCATAGTTCTTTCTGAATCTTATGATGTTCGAACCCAAAATAGAATCGTCTCATTGAGACGATTCTAATAGGTTTCAACACCACACAATTCAGTTACGGATTTTTTTTTTTTGACGAATTTGCACTTTTTCACCCATTTTGCCTACAGTGATGGTGAAAAAAAAAATAAAAAAATAAAGAGGGCGTTGAAAAGAAGTGGTCGCTCAATCAATATTGTTTGTACATGAGGTTTCTTTTTACTGAGCTGCTTTGGTGACATGTTTTAAATAGGGGTAAATAATTTCACTTATAATTCGCGTTTCCAGTTACTTTTATATTATCTTCAAAATTATTCAAAGATTACTCGAAGGCTTATCAAAATACGTTCGCTAGGGATTTCTCAAAACAATTTAACTAATTGTATGCAAAAAATGAACATTTGATCTTCTTATTTTTATATTTTCGTTTGTTGTTCATTGTTTTATTTTCTCTTTATTTAATTTCTTTGAATGCATGGCTAGGTAAATAAAAATAAGAATAAAAAAATCACAGAACAAGCAGTAAAGAAATGAGCCTATGTGTGAGATTTCTAACAATATCAAATATGCGCAAAGCAAAGACTCTGTCCAGCCTGTGCATCTGCACAGTCTGGCCAGAGTCTTTACTGTGTGTTTAGAAGAAAGATAAGGTCTCAAAGTGTCTGTAGACCATCAGGTGAAATTTTATTTGCAGTGTGTGGTTGTCTACCCTACTCAATATTTGCACCTCTCGAACATTTCAAATTGTTGGAAATGTCACACACAGGCTCAAATGATAATGAAAAGAAACTTATTCCACAACCATGATGACAATTTGTCAGTGGTCGACAATATCTTCGTAATTACAGCTTAAATAGACTGTAGCTACGATGTTTATGGAGCCACACGAAGACAACTTTTATCTAATACAATAAAATTTATAATCCCCTGGAAGAATGTCATAAAATGTAACTTACCCATTTGAACTGGTATTATATTAAAATAGGAGAGACATTCATTTGATATCTAACTCGGTTGTTTCGTACAAAACTCGAGATTCGAGATATCTCTGTAAAGTCTCCTTGTCTTCGTTCATGGGTCCCGGGTTCGATTCCCGCCTGTGGCACATGGTCCTTTCCGATATTTTTGTCCAACCCATGAGTTAATGTTAAGCCTAACTGAAATATTAACTGTTGTAAAAGAATTATTTGTATATTAGTAGTACCGGTGCGAGAAATACCAGCCTTGCGTTCAGGATGACAAAACGGTGAAACAGTTAGCGAATTATGCCCCGCTTTGCACATAAACTTTCGTGCAAAGCGGGGTTTAATTGGCTAACTATTTCCGTCTTTTTGTCACCCTGAACGCAGAACAGGAATCAATTGACAGGTCCTCTTTACCAAGGTACAACTGAGTAACTGTTAAAGGCGACCTTAAACCACAATCAATCAATCAATCAATCAATCAATCAATCAATCAATCAATCAATCAATCAATCAATCAATCAATCAATCAATCAATCAATCAATCAATCAATCAATCAATCAATCAATCAATCAATCAATCAATCAATCAATCAATCAATCAATCAATCAATCAATCAATCAATCAATCAATCAATCAATCAATCAATCAATCAATCAATCAATCAATCAATCAATCAATCAATCAATCAATCAATCAATCAATCAATCAATCAATCAATCAATCAATCAATCAATCAATCAATCAATCAATCAATCAATCAATCAATCAATCAATCAATCAATCAATCAATCAATCAATCAATCAATCAATCAATCAATCAATCAATCAATCAATCAATCAATCAATCAATCAATCAATCAATCAATCAATCAATCAATCAATCAATCAATCAATCAATCAATCAATCAATCAATCAATCAATCAATCAATCAATCAATCAATCAATCAATCAATCAATCAATCAATCAATCAATCAATCAATCAAACAAAATAAATTCATATCGACTTGCATGTGTAGACGTCTAAATATTTGGACCAATCAACTTGGTCCTCGCTGTCGTCGTGCAAAAACGGGTCAAAGATTAAAGACCTTTTACTCGTACTCAACTGAGATTTACCCAAAATTCAAATTAGAATAATTGTTTTTGTTTTACACTAGCTTACTACTATTACATTAAACACCATCGTAAAACTGAAACTCATTCCGATCAAAATCATTCGAAATCACTCACTTAACGCATCATTCATTCATTCATTCATTCATTCATTCATTCATTCATTCATTCATTCATTCATTCATTCATTCATTCATTCATTCAATCATTCATTCATTCATTCAAAACACTCATCCAAATCGATCAAAAACGTTTAAAATCAAAAGAAAACATTTCCAAGCCGTTCAAAACGACCAACCAACAATTATTTCCAATTGATCAAATGGTTCTATGATTTTATTAGCTGATGTGAATTTTAAAGTGTATGATTGGTCCACGAAGACACACAAACAGAAAATAACGTATTTATCAAAGGGGGTAAGAAATATCTCTATTTTGATCATCTTAAAGTCAGCAATATTGGATTACTTCCTCTAATTACACTTAAAACTCGCTCATCGCACTCATTCAATTTCAATCAAAATAAATTCCAAAGTCATTCACCTTTTCAATTTTGCGATGTTCTTTTATTGTATACAAACAATTTACCAATACCAGTTACTGTCGGAGACGCAAAATTTTGACCTTAGCTCCGGATACATCTTGATTTTATATATTTGAATTTTAGGACCTACACTTAATAACATCGTGAAATTGACAAGGTGAATGATTTTGGAATTATTTAGGAATGAAATGGAATGGGTGCGTGGAGCGAGTATTGAGTGAATTAAATGGGAGGTAATCCTATATCGCACATGTGGTTCAGGATGAACAAAATTAGCGATATTGATTACCTCCCTTTAATAAAAAAACTCCAAGTTCTATGCATAGCTTCACATTTCTTCAAAAGCATTTTAGACGCTAAAAACTTGAATTAAGTCGGTGCAATCGCGATTTTTTCTCTATCAAAAATTTATTTTGAAGGACGTTGTTGAATCTATATTTTTCAATGGGTTTGAGCGTTTTTGAATGGTTTGAGTGAGCGATTTAGAATGGTTTTAGTTGAGGTGAATATCAATTTCACGATGTAACTCTAACTGTAACAGTATGCTGAGAACAAGTCCAATTCAACCGTTTGAACGGGGACTTTGACCCGTGACCTTGACCTTGGAGCTATCTGATTTTTTTTATTTCGAACAGGACATGAGAATGATGGAGAAGAATTGTGCCAAGTTATTTTGAAATCAACTCATGAATGTAGCGGTATTTGTCCGGACAAAATTAAACGGACTGTTGGTCTGACTGTCGAACTAACGCGCCAATACCGAGCTGTCATAATGACAACTATGGCTCGCTTACTACAAGCAGACTCCACAACAATAATCAATTTGCATCCGATTTAATTAACATTTCTGCAGAAAGACTTTTTAAAACTCGATACGAAATTTGGGTTAATTCTAAGTTGATTTCGAAATGCGATAATGAGATGTGGGGTAAGGTTTATAGAATGTTTTGTCAAAAAGAAATGAATGAAAGCATTTTTTTCTGGTTTCTATCAATTAAATATGCGCGGAAAGCACAGATTTTAGTTAATAACATAGTGAAATTGACATTCATCTCAATCAAAACCATTCTTATTCGCTCACTCTGCGCTCAAATCATTCATTCCGAACACTCACTCAAACCATTCAAAAACGCTCCAAACCCACTTAAAAATATAGAATCAACAACGTCATCAGAAATAAATTTTGACAGAGAAAAATCGCGATTTCACTAACATAATTCTATTTTAAGCGTTTCTTATGCTGAACAAAATTTGCGATATAGGATTACCTCCCATTAAATTCACTCAAAACTCGCTCCTCACACTCAATCAATTTCATTCCTAAATCATTCCAAAATCATTCACCTTGTCAATTTCACGATGTTGTATCTTTCCAAAACCTTTCCAAAATGTTTCACCATTTTAATTACAAGATGTTGTTTACAATATAGTTTTCCAGGTGGACAGATAACCATGGAGTTTGGTACTGCTCTGCTAGAGGCCAATCAAGGATCTGAGAATCCAAAGGCAGACGAAGAAGAGACAACGGAAGTTGAAAAAGATGCCGACGAAGAACTTGAAACTATCGTTGAAGATGTAAACGAGGTTCAAGAGAAACCACGTGAACTAGACGAGGTTGATGGAGAAAGGTAAGATCTAACAGACTACTTCACTAAAAGACATTTTTTTAGAATTCTGGAACAACTTTAATACGAGTGTAATATAGCAAAGTAAAAAAGACACATTAACAAACAAACAAACAAACAATAGCTTGTAGAGAGTAATTTCTTCCCTTTCCATATTTTTTTATTGGGACGCGAGAACTAATGGCTATACGGACGCAATAATGGGTGATGTCGTTATCACTATAATATAAACCTTAAGACTTTACAGAAAAAGTGTGTGCTTGAGAAAAAAAAAAATACAATTCTTTTATCACAATTGATAGAGAAATTGCGAACCCAAATAAATAAGAACAATAATACATGCAAAAATGGGATTAAAGTTCAATGTATATGCAGATTTTTTTTTACGAAAATCAAGGTTGTTAATTTGTAGACAGTGAAAAACGGATAAAAGTTCGAATATGCCATAAACAGGCTGGGTTTGTACTTACCTCAAGAGGTATACCTGGAGATAAGCTAAGTTAAAATCTGGTATAAGGTACAACACAAGACTTGACGGGGTCGATAACAAATTGCCTTCAAGTGCCTTCAAGTAACATGGTACTTAGGATCTTTGTGTGATGTGATTTAGGGCTTTTATAAGATGTAAAATATTGTTATAAAGTCAATACTTCCTTGTTGTTGTTCGGAAAGGTATTTACAGCTTATTATACGATGTAAGCTGTATACCTCTATACTTTTAGCTGCAGTTGATAATATCATGAATTTGATAAGGTGAATGAATTTGGAATGGGTTTTGAATGAATCAGAGGAGTAAGTTTTGAATGAAAGTAACGGGAGGTAATCCAATATCGCTAATGTCTGTCCAGTTGGACGGAATTAGCGATATTTTTTTACCTCCCTTTAACAAAATCTACGTTCTTTTGTTTTTGGATGTGTTCACGGACCAATTTGATACTTTTAAACCCCCAGAAAAAAAATCATTGAAAGTTTTCAACGATTTGGATGAAATGTAGGTTGATTTGAACGAATTCTATTTGTTTTTTGAAAAAAAAAATGGGATCGGTTTTGATTGATTTTAGTGCGTGTTTGGAAAGAATGAATGGAGTGCTAAGCGAGTGTTTTAGAGTTGTTTAACGATAATGTTACTATCTGTACTAGGCTTTGGTCGCCCTTTGACAATACATAATATTTGGTTTTTAGATTCTACCTAACCAGTATCTAATTTTTCTTATTATTAGCATTTCTTAATCTTCAAAAAAGACAAACAATCCTTTCAATGCTCATCATCAAAAGATAAGATGTAATGTGCAGATTAAAACATTTATTTGAGCCTGTGCGTGAGATTTCCAACAATGTCAAATATGCCAAAAGCAAAGACACTGACCAGCCTATGCATCCGCACAGTCTGACCAGAGTCTTCACTATGTGCTTAGTAGATGGAAACGGTCTCAAAGTATCTGTAGACCATCAGGGGACATTATATTTACAGTATGTGGCTGTCTGGGCTACCCAATGTTTGCACATCACTAACATTTACAAGTTGTTGGAATTGTCACGCGCAGGCTCATTTATAACACGATGTGATTTAAAATATGGAAGTGGAGCCGTTTCGACCCTCGTAAGCTCGCCGTAAGCTAAACATCGTGCGTTTTTCTTGCGGCGGCAAACGGTATCCTTACGATCATCGCGCGGTTTTACGGGTGTCGTAGAATTTGCGATTTTGTATAATAAAAGTTGTACCAGTTTTTAAAAATCTCAAGACCGCGCGGAAATTGTAGCCCGTAGAAACGCCTTAATTGGATCACAAGGTCTGCAGCACAGACATCGCACTGTCACAGTAAGATATTATTTGCGATCATCATAAGGAGACCGACCGGCGGCCCTACGGTCATCTTGTCGAACCAAGGGTTAGTATTCGAGAAGAAGCTATCGATTCGATATCCCTTGACTCTTTAAGATGCCCGACGGTTTTTACAGTTGATGTAGCTGACTGATCGACGGCTTCCGTATTGCTCGAAAATACGATGGCAAGATCTTACTGCGTCCATGGCAAATGTTAACCAGGCTTTAAATAGGATAATATATATGCAGGATGAAAGGATTTATTTCGAAAATTCTACAGTTAACAAAATCGTGAAATTGACAAGGTGAATGATTTTTGGAATTATTTTGGAACGAAATTGAATGAGTGTGCGGGGCGAGTTATGAGTGAAATTCAAGGGAGGTAATTCAATATCGCTAATTTTGTTCGAGATGAACAAAATTAGCGATATGTATTACGTCACTTTAATAAAATACGTATACCTACTTTTCTCTTTGTTTGTCTTCGTGGACCAATGAGCCACTATGAATTCCACATCGGTCAATAAAATTGTAGAATAATTTGATTGATTTGAATAAAAATTTGATCGATTTGAACGATTTCGAAATGATTTTTAATAATTTTGGAGCGACTTGAGTGAGTTTTGCAATGAATGAATGTAGCGTTGAGTGGGCGATTTTGAATGGATTGATCGCAGTAAGTGTCTATATCATGACGTTTTTAAGTGTACTTCATGCACTTATTTTGGCAAAAAATAGAATTTTAAAGATTTCAGTAATACCACAAAAGTGCTCTAAGAAGGCAACACCCACTTAAACGAAATTTACTGTCCACTTAAACGTTGTTTACAAAAAGTCAATCATAAATAATCGATTAACTTTTTACGGATTTCGAGACGGGATCAATTTCAATGTTTGAATTTAAACAGTATTGGCTTGCATGTGTTTGTTTTCTCCCAGGTCACTTGGTTTAAAAAGGTGTAGTTAAGGACGTTTTGATTGCTCATGGAGTCTTACTCTGAATGGTTGACCTGTCTACAAACCTAACGCCAACCAATGACGTCAATATAAAGACAATGTCCCAAATTTTTGTTAAAAATAAACAAATGAAGAAAGAAAAGAAAGAAAGAAAGAAAAAAAAGAAAGAAAGCAAGAAAATAAGAAAGAAAGAAAGAAAGAAAGAAAGAAAGAAAGAGAAAGAAAGAAAGAAAGAAAGAAAGAAAGAAAGAAAGAAAGAAAGAAAGAAAGAAAGAAAGAAAGAAAGAAAGAAAGAAAGAAAGAAAGGAAAAAAGAAAAGAAGGAAAAGAAAGAAGGAAAAAAGAAAGAAAGAAATATATAAATAAAGTTACTAGATCTAGATAAATTTAAAAAAAAATGACTAGCTTAAAAATGATTGAATACGAAAAACATTGGTTAAAATTTGATAATATTTAAAAAAAAGGTTAAAAACTATACATTTTAGCACTTTTGATACCTAGCAAAAGTCGAGGAGTATAGTTTATGTTAAAATGTAGAATGAAGAACGTATATTCAGAAAATCGACGAGAATCATTCCATGTGAACGTATCATAGTCTATGAATACGCAAATACACGGACGTTCATGGTGACGTCACTTATTGGACATATTGGACTGCTTAGATAACGTCAGATAGGGCTAAATGAACAAAAGGGGTTATACGCTTTTGATAATCTCACTTGTGAGGCAGTAAGTTTATCAAATAATAATCCCACGGTTATTTTTCGATAATCGATCGAAAAGCATTAAAGAAATAGAGGATAATCGTTTGTTTCAGTGTAAGATCGATTTATATTCATTGAGTGAACAATTAAAGCTTTTTTTTCACAAGTGGCGGAGCCACGAGTGAAAATATAGCTTTTGTTGTTCACGAAATGATATATTGATTGATCTTACTCCAAAATACAAATGATGATTCTATTTCTTTATTGCAAAAATGAGACAAAATGTGAAATTTCTAGGATATATTTTCTTAAAGCGCGTCATTTTGCGCGTGATTGCTATGCAATGTTCATTGTGACGTCACTTATTTCGCTCCGCATAGATGACGTCAGATAGGATGAAACGCACAAAAGCAAGGTAGATCTATAAGTTTTTGATAATTTCTCTGCCATCGTTATTTCTCGATAAACCACCGAAAAGCATTAAAGAAAGTTCAATATTATTTAAGTATATGCATGGAATTTCGAACATGCCTTGATAGCCATGTAGTCCATTAAAAGATCTTTGTTTGTGAGACACTTGGTCCGTTACTATCTATCGAGCGTATAGTGAAGACTCGGATCAGACTGTGCGGAAGCACAGACTGATTTGTGTCTTTACGGTAGGTACAATTTCCAGGGTTCGGTGCAAGACTGTAGTAAGTGTATATACATTGTATATACACTTACTACAGTCTTGCACCGAATCCTCGACATGTCAAATTGTTGGAAATGTCTTGCACAGGCTAATCTAAATTTCCATGTACGTGTAATTATTCTAAAAGCATACAATGTAACAGCAATTCTTAGTCAAAAATCATGATAATTCACTCTCATTTCGTTTCTACAAAATTGTTTTCACACCCATCTTCTTATTTTCATCTCCACGAAACTCAACGACGAGTAATACCCGGTGAAAGAATGCCACGTAAGTCCCTTTCCATACTCCGTGTTGTTATAAACACCGTTTAGATTCGATACGTGGCATTTTTCATACCACCATCCCCCTCGAAAAGCGGTCGCACAGTTGCCACTTGACTCATTGATATCATTGTCTTTGTCTTTTGTTGTGAATTTCATTCCATTGTGAAATGGGATAAGATTGTCACCAGCGTTTCCTTGGTAACCATCGATCGTCAGACTATATTTAGACACAAGGTCACCTATCTGAAACACATCATATTCGGCGTAAGCGTCCGTTCCATTCGAGTGCGTCATATCGACGCGTAGTTGATACCAGCCTTGTGACGTCATCATATGAATTTGCTGGTTCCCGAGCCAAAAGTTTTCATTCAAATCGCCGAAACCTGTTTGGTACTCGTTCCAAGTTTTGTAGAAATCAACCGAATCTGATACTCGGCGTTGAATGACGGTCCAGCCTCCGGTCGTGGTATCCATGTCGCATCGAACCTTAAACCCGTAGGTTCCAGGCGGAAATATTGTGTATATACCCGTCTCGGTATTCCTTAAACCATCTTTGATATCTTGACAATCCATTGGCACTGAGCACATAAAAGCTTGGCAGGATAATATGGCGCTTGCAAATACGGCGATGTATGATGTTACAGCCCGCATTTTGAAATTCGCAACGAAAATGTGCGTCCAAGATGGAAAACTGCTCGTTTTATATGTTTACAATAAGGCACCGGATCTTAACGCTTCCAAACGTAAATTGTTTATATTGTGAAGACAGCTGTCTTTTTAACTTACAAGAAGGCGATGAATCTAACTTTTCATTGGTTGTAAGTGCGGTTGCGTCATTTGTTTTTGTTTGCTTTGCCAAAAACAACAACAGTTTTTCCTCGAATTCGACTATAATCATCATATTTTTTCGTTCGTGGAGAAGTCAATCCGTTTCTCATAAAAAGTTTAAATTTTGAAAGTAACAAACATTATGGGTGTGACCCTTAATGAAAAAAAGGGACTATAGATAGTTACATCGTGAAATTGACATTCATCTCAATCAAAGCCGTACTAAGTAACTCACTCAGCGCTCCCTTCAGTTATTCCAAACGCTCACTCAAATCACTTCAAAACACTCCAAAATAACTAAAAGAGATAAAATCAACAACTTCATTCAGAATAAACATAAAAAAAGAAATAGCGATTTCAATGACATATTAGAAAATGTAAGCGCCTGATTGGTTCTTTGAAAAATATGAGCTATTTATAGAACTTGTATGCATTTTTTTATAAAAGGGAGGCAATCATTATCATTCTAAGCAAATTTAGCGGTATTGATTACCTTCCTTTAATCTCACACAAAACTCAATCTCCACAATCATTCAATTTCATTCCAAATTCATTCTAAAATCATTCACATTGTCAATTTCACGATGTTGTATCTGCGAATTACGATAGATACCGGCACCATGCAGTCCTGGTTTCAAAATTGAAAACGTTAGATATCATTTGAGGAATTATACCCCGCTTTGAACGTGTACTCATGTGCAAGGCAGGGTACAATTTCAAAACGTTTGCAGTAATTTAGCACTCTGAATAGATTGCTAGGACTGACTGAACCCTATTTTATGATAGACAGGCTAAACATTATGAGTCTTACAATAAAATTGTACGCCGAAGGTTCATCCAAGTCGATACGATATACTTAGCGTCAAAAGAAAGCTACCACCCCAAATACCATTGTATCTTTCGTATAGTATTGTTTTATGCAAAATACTATGTACGAAATTTACATGCAAAGCTGGGCATAATTTGCAACTAATTAACATTGTTTGGTAATCCTGAACACAGTGCTGTTAATTCTGGCGATCGACGTCGATATCTTCACTGGTTTATAAGTCCACCAAAATATTCATATATAAAAGAGACCAATTCCTATTATCTTTAATATGGCTTCTGACATAGTGACTAAAACAAATTTGAACTTAACAAAGTGCCTTCAATACAAACATTGACATAAACTCTATTGTCATGCTAAATTAGCTTTATTACTCTCGGATAATAAAAGGCAACACTTTTCCGATTAAATATGAGCGACCTTGTCTAGAGAATATATCGTAAAAAGATTCTGTCCTGCTTTCAGGATGACATTACAGCGCTAATTGTTCGCAAATTATACCCCGCTTTGCACGTGTATTTACGTGCAAAGCGGGGTAAAATTGCAAACAGTTTGCACCGTTTTGTCATCCTAAACGCAAGGCTGATAAACGTCTATAGTCGCAGTAATTTCCGAGTTAATGGGATATTTTTGTAAATTGATTCGCTAAAAAGGTGTGATAAGGTTTTTAGTTTCATAGCTTCATTAATTAAAAAGGTATTATCTTCGTATCTTCTGATTTAAGTTATAACTAGAAACATTATTGATGTATATTGTCCATATTGTGCCTCATTGTACTTGGGTGAAAAATTAAAGATATGTTCTGTTCTGTTCTGATTCAATGACACCGTGAACTCTTCTTAGTTCACGCGAGAGGTTTGCTTTGAAGCTAATTTGTGGCGTGCTTTAACCTGGCTTACGGTGATAGAACCCAAGTCTGTCGAAGTGTTGGCAAACTTTTTATGCAAATAGATCTTGATCAACCCCATTTCAAACAAACGTGCAAAGCGGGGTATCATTTCTTTATTTTTTTATGAATATCTTTATCTTGAACGAGTGAAGACTAATAATTCACATCGAAAGAAAAAAACAAAAAAAACAACAACAACAACAACAAAAAAAAAAAAAAAAAAAAAAAAAAAAAAACAGCCGAATGATTTTAAAAGCAACTTTAATTTAGACAAAAAATGTATCAAATAACCGCGGGAATCCCCTTTTCTTATTCTTGTCCAGAGAAAAAATGACTGTGCAATTTTTCCTGTACATGACGAATCGTGATTAAACGTCGAGTGAAAACAAACGAGTGGTCGGTGGGGATTACACGAAATAATGAATATGAACCGAAAAATGTAGTAATTCATCAATATGAAATTGTTCTCATGAGAGAACGTTATCAATCATTATATCAATCAATCATTAAAAAGAGGGAAAAACCCTCAAAGAACGGCCTGATTACTGAAAGCGTTCCGTGTTTTCTTTCCACGGTAACCCGCGAGGCGTTCTGTTGCACGAAAACGTAAACAATCAACGGGTATGTACAGAGATTGATTGCTACCGTCAATAATATAGATGCTCGAACAAACAAATACTCATTCAAAGCAAAAGTGTTATCATACGTTGAGCTCAGCAAGTCACCGTACAAAAGTAGACAGGTAGGAAATTCGTTGAAATAAACTGAAACTAATTTCTAATCGGTCACTGCATGTTTTCCTTTTTTCAACACATTAACAATAAAAGAATTGAATAGGACATAACTTTCATGCAAAGACAAATAAATCTCGAGGATTTTAGTGAATAACTGTGTAAAATGGACCGATAGGACGATTTTAGCAGACAAATGAAGACACCAACCATACTTTGAAAAAGTCACAAAACACGCAAAATGCAGAGAATGTTCAAATTATTAGTCGAAGAAATACCGTGAAGTTGTTGAAAAATCACTATGCTTTCGATGCCTTATAGGTAGCTGAATATAAATTAGTAAAGAAAAGATTATCTAAGACGTTCATTTGCGTAAATAAGGTGAAATTGTTAAATTTACCCTACCCACCAATGTTAATTTTGATATTTTGGGTACCCATGTTCTCATGTAAGTTAAATTGCTTCCCCCGGAGAAATTTTCGATGCATTTTAGTTTTGCTATCTACCAATTGAACTGGCTATCGGAATTCATCAAATTCTTGCATTTTTAACATTATTAAGTATTACTTTTTGTGCTTTATTTGAGTGACCGATTAGAAGTTGGTTTAAGTTTAGTTTCATACATGTACGTTCGGTTTTTTGTTTGCGAAAATTTAGTCAAGAAATTATTTTTAATGTTCGTGCATTCCTTACCCTGGACGTATTATGCTTTACAAACACTCTCTAAATATCTCTATGTTAACGTATAATTTCGATCCGTTTATACAATATTTACTTAAGGATAGTGTCATTTCATTCTATATTGAATCTATGGCACATGAATGGATAATATAAAATGAAAAAGAAAACTGATAAAACGTACGCGACCTCTCATTAAAGTTATGAATGAAGCAGATAATTAAGGTAGCCTTTTTCATTTCATATGTTTTCTTCAAATGTAAAAGAAAGATTATACATTGTATAGTAAATTATTGCAAAAGAGATTTTAACTTTATGGAAAGCAGTGTGAAAAAAACGAGCATGGAAATATATCACATTTGGACGACCGAAACGTCCTATCTACAGCCTTATATGGCATCTTGGTCAAACATCGAGAATATATTAAAATGACTCAGTAATTATGCAAAACATAAAACGTAAAGATCCAATAAAAAAGTAGAAAATCACATATTTGTCTTAGTTGAGTACAACAAGTTTTCATTCTTAACACGATACGATTGAATAAATGAAACAATCGATGTACTAACAGAGCCCAATAACACAAGCTTTCAAAACTGCGTTTCTGATATTTTCGGCGCCGACAAACAAAACAGTATCTAGAAATGATACAACATTTCAAAGCGAAACAAAATGATGATGATTAAAAAAGCCCTCACCCAACCACCATCATAATTATTTATTCTAACATTTAAAGTTCGATTCCCGATAGCGACACTCATCCTTTCCGACTATTTGTGTTCCATCATGGGTTGATCATCGTAGATCTATGCAGATTTGCAGCTGGAGGCTAGGAAAGGCTTAAATGGTAGTACTGATGTGAGAAATACCAGGATTCCATTGTTAGGTGCTCCAGTCGCCGCATTTTAACTGAAAAAAATGTTGAATTCGGCGTAAAACTCCATCAAAACAAAATCTAACATTTGAAATTCATGTTAGAGTATTGATAAATAACTCGTTAATGGACTGAACTTTGACGCTTTGGAGAAGTTTAGTATTGTATATAAATAAACCGACACATTCGATTATTGATTGATGAAAAGATGGTATGGATAATTTTTAAACTAGGATAGAAAGGATAGTGTGTGTGGATAATATTGGAATCCACGTATATCTTTCCCGTATAAAATAGACAGAGGAAATAATTAAAGTATGGAAGAATTAAGCAGGTAAGTATTTTTTCCTTGAAATCTAGATTACACTAGTTTAATACAAACATGTATCACATGGGTCCGAATTTAACCCCCGGCCACCCTGTAGACCAATATTATGATATTGGTCTATAGGGTGATAAGGGGTTAAATTCGAGTCCCATATGAACAAAACCGCAACAATCTGTTATTTATTGATTGAAAAGTTGGCACGGATAATTTTCAAAGCTAAGTTACAAGAACTAGTATGCGTGAATAGTATTGGACACGTTTTTCCGGGGTAGGATAGAGATAGGACACGACTTAAGAATGGAAGAATTAATCGAGTAATTTTTTCCCCTAAAATTTTTAAAATTACATTACAATGATTACATTATATATAAAAAGGACCGATGTGTTTTATTATTGATTGGTTAAAAGATGGTTTTACAGTTCAAAGTTTAAATAGAATAGAAAAGGAGTATATAAAGCACATTTGTATTGTATAAGTTTTTGTATTGCATCGTTTCGCCATCCTGCAGAGCTCGGCTGATCGTTTTTTGTGAACGAAGTTTTCGTTCAATGGTTACTACGTAACGAGGACCCTGTAGGGTTAATAGATTCGAAATAAAGTAGTGCCCAATTAGATTCAATTTAGTAATTTCTAAGACCTCTCTCCGCAAAATCACTGTTCTTTTCGTTAATGGCATGATAGAGGTGTATTTTCAAAACTGAGCTCTGACGTAGGCGCCGAGTCCATTACCATAGGTAAATCGGATATATTTAAAAAGCAAATGATAGGAATTTAACCTGATTCATTCACTGCAATAGTTACAGTACATGTTTGAGTGAACCTTGCGTTTTAAGACAAGAAATAACAATGGTTTAAAAGGCTATTCTTAAACTGTCTTCATGCGTTATTTTAACCTGTAATATCTATTTCGAACAAATGGGACAAGAATCTAACAGTAAAAAGTTCACGGCTCACCGCGCAAAATCTACCTATACTAGAATTCTTTATCATGTTGTAATTTGCCGGAAATATTTTTATTTAGGTCGTGACCTCCGGAATTTGTTTTTACCGTAATATCTATACACCTTGCAGATTTAGATACGGTAACCAGTCTAGTTATATCTGTGGTTTATGCAATCGGGTTTTACACAACTTTTCAACATGCGACATTCAGTCTCGAGACGGGTTTCAAGAATTATTCGAGACGTGTTTTAAATGTACAACCTTTCTTGTGCTTTTTATTTCAATAGGGATGAACGCTGCTATTAACTTTTTTTTCTGAAAATTCGCGTTGGCTGAAGCACAGGCGATCTTTACATAACCTGAGTTTTGCCATATACTCGTATGTTAATATAAAATAACCTATAAGACGAAATTGTGAATGAATCGCCTGTAGGTATGGAACATGGAATTCTGGTATTTCTCGCACCAGAACTATTATTGGCATTCATCCTTATAAAGCTGCCATCTTCTACCCTCTTAGGTTGACGATTATCCGCCGATTGGTAGGAGAAATAGAATGTAAACTACGACTATATTTAGACCACCCATTAGCTGTACAAAATACATACATGAATCGTATTGTTATTCTTTTGACGCAATGGCATCAGAAAATCATTCTTTCACAAAACTCTGCATATAAAAAGAGAGCAAAACCCTATAATTACAATGTTTTGGTTGGTGATGAAATAGCGGTCTTTTAAAATGGAGGATGGAGGGCCAATTCAGGCCGAAGAGGTTCAAGAGCAATAGCGGATTATATTTCATAGGCAAAATTCAGAAAGACTGCGGTTTGATCTGGTAAAATATGGGTTCCGCATGTTAAAATTGAATTCCCTTTCTGACTGCTTTTTGAGATAGAAAAGAAATGAAAAGTCTAGACACTAATGTTGCCTGTTTTCTTTTCTCTCTCTCTCTCTCTCTTTCTGTTTTCTTCTCTTTTTTTTCTCTCTCTCTTTCCCTCTAGCGCTCTTTCTTTCTTTCTCTCTCTCTCTCCTCTCTTTTTTTTTGCTCTCTCTCTATATCTTTTCTCTCTCTCTACCTCTCTGTTCTCCCCCTCTCTCTCTCTCACTCTCTCTGCTCTCTCTCTTTCTCTCTCTCTGTTTCTCTCTCTCCACTCTGTCTCTGCCTCTCTCACTATGTCTCTGTTCCTGTCTGTCTCTCTCTTTCTCTCTCTATCTCTCTCACACGTTTCTCTCACACTCTCTCTGTCTCTGTCTCTGTCTCTGTCTGTCTGTCTCTCTCTCTCTTTGTCTCTCTCTATTTCTCTCTCTCTTTCTCTGTCACTCTCTGTCTCTTTCTCTCCCTCTGTCTCTCTTTGTCTCTCTCTCTTTCTCTCTCTGTCTGTCCCTCTCTCTCACTCTCTCTCTCTCTCTAACTCTCTCCCCCCCTCTCTCTGTCTCTCGCACACATACACACACAAACATGCGCACACATATATCTCCCCCTCTTTCTAAACATTAGTGACACAAAAAGCAAAATAATTCCTCCTATTTATAACATTCTGATAAGAGATATTGTATTTAAGATTATGAAATTTGAAAAAAAAAGTTTTGAATACAAGCTGATGTTACGACTTTAAAGAAGCACAACGCTCTGATCATACAATAATTCAAAAAAAAACCCGTCAAATATTCAGCAAAAAATATCAAATCCCGTTTAAACTATGATTAAAACAGTAGATTAAGCCAACAACAACGAAACTAAAACAAAACTACACTATGTTTCGTGTTAAGTAGTCTGCCTTTTTTTCTTTTTTATTGTAATACTTGAGAACAGATTCGACATGGAAAACAAATTTGCAGAGACAAGTGCCGAAATTTTGTCGCGACACTTTCCTTTAACTATTTTTTTACATTTATAATTTCTCTTTTCTCAACGAATTCAACATATCACTCTAGAATGCCTTCAGAATCGTTCACCATCAGTACTTCCAGTGCTTTGATTATATGATGAACACTGGTTTAATTTCTAATGTTTTATGCAGGAATACACTTTTTGCGATTTATTTAAGAGAGGAGGAGTACATTAATCTGAATTCATGAGAGTTTGAAACTTAAAAAGAAGCCGCAGGTTTAATAAGGGTTTTAGTTTCATACCTCCACGAATCAAAATATAATTTCCTCATCTATAATTTCAGAAATTAATTCTTTCCAAATATAATGGAGCTAAAATGTAAGGGTTGCACATGTACAACTATGATACCGATTTCCTCTAGAACATTTTTATGCGCAAGGTTACAAAGTAATTTGATGCAGCTGCTCATCATTTTTTATTGAAGAATGAAACCAATTTTCAGCCAATCAGAATGCAGAATGAACTAATTTTGATGGACACAACTTCAAAATATATTGTATTTTAAAATAGATAGACTTTGAATTTGGACACCACTTTTCGTAAAATAGAATAAGTCATTCATGAACGACCATTCAATTTTCATCGACTAAAATGTTGATAGATAATTGAAAAAAAAGGCAAAGACGACAATCCCAAATTATCTTCCTTGAAATGAGCGAGTCCATGTTTACAAAAAGGCATCTCTTAACATCTCATAAACAACTGCAAAGAATACAAGGGTCTTCATACAAAGATTTTTTCTCAATAGAAAGCATTTATTATATTTTGACAGATTAAGGAACATTTTGACAACCTTTATTGATGAATTGTAGCTAAGAGTCTTAAATTACATGCATAATTATCCTTTTTGTAAACACTTTAAGTATTCAAGGAAATGTTGAATACGTTTATTTCCTTTCGTCATTTAGCGACCAAATCGTTGTAACTTCATGTTTTTACACGTGCTGCTAGAATTGACCAGACATGATTACAAAACGGTGCAAACTGTTTCAAATTATATCCCCGCTTTGCACGTACACTTGCGTGCAAAGCGGGGTATAATTTGCAAACAGTTTGTACCGTTATGTCACCCTGAATGCAAGGCAGGTTATCATTTGCAGTAGAAAAAAAACAGGCTCAATGGCCGCGTTCTATATGGCTTGTGACTAGTGGTCTGTAGGTCACGGTTTCGAATCCCGCCGTCATCGGCGAGCCAGATACAGATAGTGACTTCGAAAATTGACAGCTACCTCGGTCAAAACCATTCCAAATCAATCACTCTCCGATCCATTCATTCATTCCGAACACTCACCCCCAACCATTCAAAAACGCTAAAAAATTTCTAAAGAAGATGATATCATAAACTATTTTCAAAATAAAAATCGCTCGAAAAATCCATGAATTCGCTGACATATTTCAATTTCTAAGCGCCTGATTTGGAGACATACAATGTAGAAAGCTGTTTATAGAACGTGTATGCATGTTTTTCTAAAAAGTGAGGTAGTAATTATGAAAAATGTTGTCCAATTTCGACGAATTTATCGAAATTTTATTACCTCCCTTATATTTGATTCAAAACTCGCTCCACACACTCATTCAATTTCATTTTGAAATTATTTCAAAATCATTCATCTTGTCAATTTCACGATGTTGTTAGCTGTAGTACATACTTCATGATTGACATCCCTACCCATGATATGCCCACGTGATCAGTGGTGAGGTCGGGATTTCAAGTCTTCGTCTCCTGTTTTAATTTCTTTTAGGATTTTCGGACTTATTACTTTTCACCATGACTCGGTTCAAGTATTCCATGAGTAGAGGGTTTAATAGATATTTATGTGCATAAGATGTCACTTATGTTTGAAGAATGATTTAAAATGCCAATATTTTCACGTTCATAACGCACATCCTTTTCTTTTAATTCGTTTTTCTTTACTTTAAAGTTTTTCTATGATTTTCAGTCTCTTTGATGTATTTCTAAGAAATGTTGCCTTCGTTGTACCAAAAAATTTCCCTTTAATCAAAAATACCCCACCCTTCCGAAACAAAAAAAAAATCATTCTTCACTGAACTGAGAGCGAAATTTCGGCCTTTGACAGGAGGCCAACACCTTTCGGTACACACTAAAACACCCTATATAATTCAACTTAAAATTCAAAAAATACCCTATATTATTGTCAATGGTAATAGAAATTAGTTAATGAGTATGGATGCTTTTGAAAATTGACTCATCTACAGAATCAATATAATTCTCGATTTTGTCGATATTGTATAGTTCTTAGGGTCTTGTTGAAAACTGTTTTTCCCCAATCCATTGATCCAATTGACGGGTACATTTTTGACCCGTCAGGTGAAAAGGAACTATCTGGGAAGTGCAAAAAGTATCAAAACTTACCACACATGGCTGTTTTACTGTTTCTAGAATGAGCACTATACATTTGGGTATAAGAAAGTTTTGAATGTTGACGTCTTATAGAATTCATGTTTCGCATTGCTCAGTTGGACCTTCTTTGCCCGACAAGTTCAAATTGTATCCATCAATGTTTCTCTTTCTACAAAAAAGTTTGCTTTCTTGCTAACTTGCTTGCTTGATCGTCGATAAATTGATTGATTGATTGATTGATTGATTGATTGATTGATTGATTGATTGATTGATTGATTGATTGATTGATTGATTGATTGATTGATTGATCGATCGATCGATCGATCGATCGATCGATCGATCGATCGATCGATCGATCGATCGATCGATCGATTGATTGATTGATTGATTGATTGATTGATTGATTGATTGATTGATTGATTGATTGATTGATTGATTGATTGATTGATTGATTGATTGATTGATTGATTGATTGATTGATTGATTGATTGATTGATTGATTGATTGATTGATTGATTGATTGATTGATTGATTGATTGATTGATTGATTGATTGATTGATTGATTGATTGATTGATTGATTGATTGATTGATTGATTGATTTTACCAGCTGCCCATCCCGCCTGGGCGTACTATTCATCATTCGCCTTTTGGTTTGAACTTTTATAAAGGCATGAATTTCGATTAAAAAATCGGTTTGATATGAATGAACTCATTTATTAAACATTTTTTCCATTGAACAGATAAGAAATATAGAAAAGAAGGGATTAAGTTTTTAAACCCGAAGTCATGTTCGATAATAATATCCGCGAAATTTATTAATGACTGGCAACATTTGAATAGATTATAAACCACGACCGGTCAGAGAGATAATGGACGCGTTATGATAAAAGGTACCCTAAACATTCTGCTCTAAACCCTGGTTATCCTTTGCAACGAACGCCCTTGGCAATCGCAGGTTGCGAATTTTTGTATTACAGTTCATTTTCAATGACGTATATATTTACAAAACCGGTGTCCCTATGCAAGGTTCCTACTGTCGACCCGATAAACTCGATCAAATCACCCCCTAAATCCCTCGAATCTCAGCAAAAAGGCATACACTACTTCTACTAGATCGATCCCGACCCCTATTCATGTAGACTGGTCCCACTGTCGACTATCATAAAAGCCATACATGAGTCGACAGCGGAACCAGTCTAGTATTCATGACCCTCTCGCGATTGTAACTCGACCTCCATTTAGATGTCTACTCGACCCTTCCGACTTTAGCTCGACCAAATCCCGTCCGGATCATCTCCGTATTTACAGGCTCGCTACCCGATCTTTCACCGACCAGCATCCTACCAGGAGCCGAATTACCTAAAAAATGACCCAAAATTACTACACATACGTCCGAGGTACTTATCAGTTTACGGAAAAGTCCGAGCGATGTTCCGAATGCAGCTCGAGATCACCGATCAATACACGATCACTTCCCGACCGCTTTTCGATCAATTTTTCTACTCGATTGTTCACGAGTATTTTGACATGTTAGAAATATTTCGGTAGGAAGTCCGACCGATGCCGACCTCCCCCCGATCACTAATGCCGAGCAAGCTCGATCAAGACTCGATCTCTTGCTCTGGCTTGATAGATTTGATCTAATCGACAGTAGGGAACATAGCATAACGGCAACAATGCGTTGCCTTAACCACATGTTTAAAGGCCACAGTCTCTCTACGGCATTTTTTAAAAGCATTTCGGAAAAGCAATCGAAAGGTCTACGGCACCCGAAATTTCTTGCGATGGTCGCACGGACGCCGTAGGACGCCGCATTAACATCTCATAGTTGTATGGTAACATCGAGTTAACTTGCACCATTCAGGCACCGTAAGTAAGCAAACCCGTTAACTAACCCTAGGAGGAAAATTATATATAAACCCCTTTATTGTGTATACTTCAGTGTTTTATGCATTCATTGAATCGTTGGTGAAACGAATCTCATAAGAATCGACAAAACATGATTTATTTGATGAAATATTAAACTCTTTCCATGTAAGTGTTTGTAGCTTTTTTTTGACTCTTCACAAGACTTCGCAATAGATTGATGAAGTTTGAAGTGACAGAATTTCTGCTGTACAAAATCACAAGTTTACGTACACAGAAACTTTTTTATACTAATCCACCACTGAATTTTGGGTTTAATCTTAAATGAGTAGACGCGGTATTGAAAGCCTTCTTCAAATTACATTTTATGATGGTACAATGGGAACTAACTCCGAACATTTCGGATACAAATAGTTAGTTATTATTTCCCCTGGTGGTATATAAATGTGATCGTCTTAAACAAAAAAAAGTTTTGAAAATGTTCGAAATAATTTGCTGGAACGAATTGTGTTTAGTGGTGATGTACTGTTAGAGGTCCCTGATTCGATTCACACCCTTCCCCGGTCATTCGGATGAGTCATATGAAAATCAGCGACGCCGACTAGTCGGCGATTCCTATTTATATCGGTCGATTAGTAAAAATAACGTCGGACGGACGCCGGAGATATCAGGTTTTATTATACTGCAAAGAAAATTCTAGCATTTTCATTGGTTAATGCTAACCTGACAAACATTGATAGCTACGGCCGCTCCGGTATTACCTCTAATCTTTCCTAAAGGCGCCTCGACGTGAACATAGACAAAAAATCGAAACGGTAATGGCAGCCATGTTTCTCTCGCTTCGCTGATAACACGACCCGAATATACACACTAGGATATAGTTGAAAAGGATGTCAGTTAATAATGTGCAAATAAAAAAGTATATAGTTGTCAATAAATACCTTAAATTTGTACAAATCTGTCCATTTAAAGTGCGAAGTTTCTCGTAGTTTCAGCCAAAAAAAGCTTCCATATCACAATAGCGCAGAGTGTAGTAGTGTGACGTCACAACTATATATGACGTCACTTTGTACATGTTTACTTTTCACAGGGGCGCATTAAGGGATATTGGTGGTTTAAAAGAAATCGGTTTATACGAACGCCTAAAATAGGCAAAAGACAGATATTTAGCCCTAAAACTTTGAAGTATAATAAATTCGTAATACGGTTTCTTGCCTGGGTATATGACGATTTATTCCCGGCAGTAAAAATGATGTCAACCCTCGCCTACGGCTCGGGTGACATCATTTTTCCAGCCGGGAATAAATCGTCATATACCCCGGCAAGAAACCGTATAACTAATAAAATATATTTATTTTGAAGTCACACAAAACCCGGCTTACGTGACTATTCTTCATTTCTTGTCCAGTGATGATACTGAAATGATGGTCGATAGAACCTAGCTTGCGGACGAAACGCCGGCAAGATATTGTCGACTAGTCGCCGATACCAAACGGAAGAGCAGAAGTCTGCGATATGTACGAAATCGGCCTGAGCCCGGCCAATTATCGATGGCGATAAGTCAATACTGTCGCTCCAAATCTGAAATGCTTTGCCGACTAGTCGACAGGTTCTTATCTTATATCACCGACGCGTCGACTTGAAAAATCCACTATTGAATCAGCCGATGCACCAATCAGTCGCCGACTAGTAAATGACGAGTCGTCGATTTTATCACTGATTGTACAAATAGACGTCATCGACGCATCGCCGAAGCGTCGGAGCGTTTGTGTGACACTAGCTTAGTTGCTGAGTGGGGCCTAAAGCCCTTACAACCAACCGCCGACATCATTAGCTGCAGTTTGACAAAGATTCGATATTTTTGCGCAATACTCAGATCGTTCCTTTTCAAGATAAGGTTTATCGGTGGTGGGCGACGAAAACATCATTTATACAGCTCAGTAGATTGATCTGGATTTTATAATGCTTTGATCGCAGACAAACATTATAGATATTGACTTAAATAAAGGTTTCAGGGCCAGGGATTATAGAACCTTTCTCATTCTAAACTGAGAATATTCTCATACTTAGAATTTAAATAGAAGGTTGGACGCAAAAGATAACATAGATAAGTTGTTATCATTAACAACTGATTAATTCTACCTTTTATATGTTCACACTTTTATATTACTGTTACAACAGAAAAACGACTTTAATCTCAAGTTGAAATTAGAGAAAATTCTCAGTTGAGAATGAGAAAAGTTTTTTAAGCCTCTGGCTCAGATCTAGAAACTTTATAAGGTTGGCTGGAGGGGTTTCAAACCAGTCAAGCCAGTCACAGGAGCATATCCTATCCTCTTGAAAAGCGATGAAGCAGCTTTAGTATAAACGATAAAACGTTGCAATACTCCTGCGATATGTCTTCAACTACTTGCCGATATCAAACGCAAGTCAAAGGTTTAGAAAAAATTCTGAAGATATGTCTGCGATGTCAATAAATGTAAAGATCGGCCGAAGTTCTTCACATTATCGGCCGCGAACCAGTCGATGGTCGGTGTAACGTTGTAAAGTCAAGCAAATACATGTACCGACAACATGAACAACGAAACTATGAGAGACGTCGCCGATCTTCGAAAAAACAAACAAACAAACAAGCAACAAAAATCGCTAATTAATGATAGATCTTTGACATGTCGCCGAATTATCATCGATTCCTCGAAAAATCACCGGTAACGTTTCGACGACGCTTCTGAGCGTTAAGGTAGAGGACCCGAAATAGTTCCGCAACTTGTCGGAACTCATGATGTTTCGCAATGTTGGCCAGGTTTCCTTATGAAGTCATTGTGAAACCTCGGTTAACACCGTTAAAGTTATTTATATCCGAATCTTTGCGGACTAATACGGATCCACTACCTGCACGATGAGTAATATATAGCTGTTGACTCGGCTGGAAAGTTGCTGTTGTACTAGTTTCGGATGCACCGGCTGCTGCGATGTTCATGTTACAAAGATGCTGAATGTGGCGTTAAAGCGGTTGCATTCAAGACACTGCTATTCTGGTCTGAATTATTCATTTTTAGTCCTTCCGACATTTGTCTCACACGAATGGTGGATAGTTGTAGGCCTTAGTGGGATATCAATTGGGGTGCATAAAATGATGTTAAGGCGGTGCTAGGGCAAGAAATATCAGGGATTTATTGCATAGAGCTCCAGCCGCCGTGATATGAAACAAAACTGTTAAAAGCGGTGTGAAACCCCATCTAAACAAACTAAATAAAACAGACGATATTCAAAAGGGTAAATCGCTGATAGATTTGAAGGGAGGTTGTATCCCGGCAAGGAGTATGTTTAAAGTATCATTGACAAATGAGTTGACAGGAAAATGTCCCCCGCAATGTCAAATCTTTTGATATTATTTTTTCATAAAAAAACAACGTCATAAACGAAATGAATATTAAATGGTGAAAACGTCCGAAAAAAACAAGCAAGCAAACAAACAAACAAGCAAACAAGCAAAAAAAAAGAATCTTTAATATGGTATAAAGTCGTCAAATGGTTAAGAAATGATAGACTTAAAATAGGCAAAGAAAAAAGAAAGGAAGACAGATACACGTGTATAAAAAAGATAGATTACAAAAAAGAAGAAAAAATGAAAGAAACATTTGAAGCAAAATGAATAGATAGATAGAAAGAAATTATTTCATTGAATGACGCTATTAACAATTTTATATGGAGAATTCAAAATAATTCGTCAATGGTCAAATTAGATATCCACAAGAACTTATTGTAACCCTGCATTCTTTGCTATGACATCATTGCCTTTTATCTTACGATCATTTTTTGCGTAAGGCAAAAATTAAAGTTGCTTCTAGATTAGTAACTATATAAATATTGAATTCTGCCTTGCACCATCACATTGGAATCGTCTTCTAAAGACGATTCCAATGAGATATTGAAAGGCAGAATCTAACAAAGAATGAAAACACAAGGTACGATTTGTGATTTTGACCTACGATATTTTTTTCGTAAGAAGTTTAATAAAACGGGGCCCATGGTCTCCTTGGCTAATCTAAACAGTTGATACGAAACGTAGATAACTTGAGCGCAACGGCTGGTCCGTTTTCCCCACGCTTAGCAGCATTTGATTAAGCTTGCGAATGTGTTTGAAAATAGAACTGGAATTATTGTATTTGGGTAGTATGTAGAAGACACAAACTGGAGTGTTCCCGGGTTCGATCCCCGACGGCGGCACTCATCCTGTCCGACTATTTTTCTACCACCAATGGGTTGATAGTCGTAGAGCTGTGTGGAATAGCAGCTGGAGGCTTGGGAAGGATGTGATGGCAGTACTGATGTGAGAAATACCAGGAATCCGTTGTTAAGTGCTCCAGCCGCGCGATATGACTGAAACAATGTTAAAAGTGGCGTAAAACCCCAAATTGTCCACATAAAAGGTGGCAGCGTCAATGAATTTGAATTTGCAGATAATGCTTATCAAATGTTGGCGGAACATTTTAAGCGTATTCCGAAACCTGGACAATCGGTTGACGACCCTATATGTTTTAATCGCATTTAATTTTATAGTATTAAAAACCGAAGTTCAATGAACTGCTATAAATGCTTGACAAATGATCATCGAGTTCTTAAGTCGACTGTTAACAAATGGAACGAGTGGGGCCACGGATCATCGGCTTATGATCCTAACATGTACTCATTTATACAGATTGATAAATTGGAGCATCGAGCAGAGCAGATATGTTTTATCCGGTTAAGGTCTTAGGTTGTTGTTGGGATTCGAACCGGGAGCCCACAATCAAAGTCTTGCGTCTTACAGACTAGACCAAGGACCCAACACAGCAGACTAGACCAAGGACCCAACACAGATGTGTTTTCGAGTAACGCACATATACATGATACAAATCTATGTTATGCTTATACGCATTAATCTATAATGTGAAGGATTTTTAAAAAGTCAGGTCGTCCAGGGGGGACAAACGGCGCATCAAGACTAATTCCCATTCATTCCGCCATTTATTGTATGGGGGAAGACCCCCGCATAGAGATAAGCGCCATGATCTATCTTTGTATTAAGAATTAATACAATATATTGGACCCTTGACGAAGCTTCGGATAAATGACGATTCTTCCATTTCAATATCAAATATTTACGTAAAATTCAAATTATTTACCTAATATCGTTGTTACTCATTTTAATCGTCCCGACGAGACGATTAAAATGAGTACCCACAATATAGGATTTTATACAGAAATAACTGATTTGATAACCGCGTTATCTAGAGTTATTTCTTCAGTAAATTGCTTAGATTTTGCTTATTGGTGTCAATTGGATTTTGAATTTTCGTTAGATAAGGAGTGAGAATTTGTAATTTGCAAATCAATTATTTATCGATGATGTTTTGTAGAATATTAAATAACAATCTGTAACAATCTAAACATTGTCCTTTAGATAAGGGTCATTTGTTTTTTTCATCGGACGGTGCTTTGGATTAAGAAGTGTGGATAAAACAATTTATTATGTAAAGGGATAAATCACAATAAATAACAGACAGGGCTTTTTTATTCTGGTAGTCAATGGTTTGTGGAATAATTCTTCTACATGAGATATAAATGGACAATTTATTTATGCGACTAATTGGGAGAGAATATGAAAAGAATTAGTTACAAAATATTTATTAAGAGCTTGATAAACATTCGAAAGGAGTTATGTTATTGAATATATAGAATATCTTATCAATTAATGATAGACTAGTGTTTGAGAAATTACGATTTTGAAAAATTTATAATTTTGCCAATTTATTAAATTAAAGACTAGTGTTAGTTTGTCTTGTATAGAAGAAAACGTTTTGAATGTCGTTATGTTCGAAAAACAACACGGCAATTCTAAGAACTTTGGTGAGAGCCGATAGATTAAATCTTAACCACTTTCATGCGGCTCTTGGAGTATTCCTACTAAGGTCATGCAAAACAGATATCGATCTTAAGTCCCTTACGTGTTGTCTGATCTAAATCCAACATATTCATCTGCATTTACGTTTGGTAGCAAGAGTTAAAATGTCGGGAGATGGAAAGAATGGCGAAGTGAAAGCGAACGAAGACGGGGATATAAAGAGAAAGGACAGCAAAGATGACGAAAATCTGGTACAGAATTGGAGTCTGACGTACACTGAATACGAACAACAATTGACAGACGGACAAACTCAGTCACATGGTCCTAAATTACACGTGCACGATCGAATACAGATTCTTGACAAGGACGTTAAGTTCACGTCAAAAGATGTTCCGAATATCACACCAGCTGACGACGGAAGGAATTCCGAATTCCGCCGGAAAAATTATGCGCCTAAATTTTCGGACAATATGCAAGATGCTTTTAGACAGCAAATAGAGGAAAACTTTACAAATTTAGAGCGATCGAACGCTTTATATCTACAAGGTGTACGCCTATCAAACGAACCGATGACCGATAGATCTAAGAAAAGTTGGAAAGAGATTGAACACATTAATACACCAAGTGATGTCGAAATTAACGTGAAAAGCAATAACGAAACAGCCAGAGACGCTAAACCAGTTAGAAAGAATGAATTCCTGGATTTTAACTCAAAAACGCCATTTGATAACGTCGCTGATGGTGAAAATGACGGTAATATTTCTAGACATTCCGTATTACCTCCCCTTGAAAGTAAATCTCACGTGACCGGAAGTGAACGAGTTGTTGAGAATGGTCTCCATCCCTCCGGTACGGAACTAAGTGGAGTAAGTAACGCGATGAGTGTTGCTAGCGGGAACAAGCCGCCAAGAAATACCCCTCATACGGAAAACGGAGGGCGTGTTCAACAAATTTATATGAGGTTTCCGGGCCAAATCACAGGACAGAGAGTTTTGTAAGTAATGTTAGTTCATACTTTGTTTTAGTTGAATAAAATGAGTTTACAATTTACAATTATGTTGCACCGTACCTAGCTGATCTTATAAATGGTCATCTAGAACTGCTTTTCTCAAAGTTTGACAAATTTGATGATGTTTTCGATATTCATTCGGGGAACAACGGCTTTAAAAACGCTGTGTTTTATTGCTAGAATCAAGACGAACCTTTATCATGTATTAAAATCGTGGTGAAATTGACATTCATCTCAATCAAAACCATTCTAAATCACTCACTCAGCGCTCCATTCACTCATTCCAAACATTCACTTAAATCGATCAAAAACGCTCCAAATGATGAAAAAGTCTACAATTCACAGCTACTTTTGAAATAAATATAAATGGAAAAAATTGCGAATTCACTAAAATGATTTAAATCGTTGGCGTCTTATTGATTCTTGAAGAAAAAGAAGCAATTTACATATTTTATTAAAGGGAGGGAATGTATATAACTAATTTTGTTCATCCTGAACAAAATTAGCAATATTGGATTACCTCTCTTTAATTTCACTCAAAACTCGCTCCACACACTGATTCAATTTCAATCTTATATCATTCCAAAGTCATTCATTTTGTCAATTTCACGATGTTCTTAACTGTAAATGACTGAAAAAGCAACATTGCCGTTTTAAAGTTTTTTTTATCGAAATGTACAGATACAACACTGCAGTTTGAAAAAAATATGATTCATCATGTTTTGCTAAAAGCTCTGTATTTGCTAGAAAATTGAAAATTTGAAATGTTAGCTAAGCAAAGACGAAGATTATTCCCTCTTCGCTTGATGGTAAATTAAATAAAATAGAAATAATTTTGCACTGATTCTGATCTTATTTGTCAGTCCCTTGTTGGCATTTGAGCTACATGTTATTCAGTTATTTTTGATCGTTGAAAAAGTACCAAAATGATTCCCACTTGCCCATACAAGTTTCAAACAGAGACGGGCATAATTCGCAAATAAAAATTTGTTTTTATCAGGTATTATTAGATAAGAAATTTATGCATATCAATACGATTATATCCCATGAAAACGGAAAATCTTTGTGGTGGTCGAATTAATTGGGGCCCCCTGTATTCGGAAGAATTAAATTATATCTTTGGAACCCTTGTCATAGTTTGAAGTTTACCTTTCATGGAATCCACATACGTACATCTTTTCATACTCTACTCCTTTACTCCTTGACCTTTTGCTGTTTAATCCCTGCTTTTTACGTGCCTGTTATTTCATGATTGAGAAAACATTGTGAAAAAAGAAGAAATTGCTTCTGACAAGCAATTTCTTCCTTATACACACTATTTTCTACCCTACAGAATGGTTATTTTTCAAATTAAATCCACTTTAAATTTTCGTCTGCAAAACCTTTGAATTTGGACAGGTCCAAAATTTTGTAAAATAGGAAAGTGTTAAGAGAAGGATGCGTCAAATAACTACAGAAAATAAGATCGTAGTAGCATCTTTCAATATCCCGATCAATGTTCATTTTAACGCACTCTTATTCCAAGCATATCTCTATGTAAGGCTAATTATTTATTTATGAAATGCCATGTAACGACTGAAAACTTAAAAATATCGAACGTAAAGCCTACTGTAAAATAAAAAACCCGACTCGTCGGCGATGTTTCGCCGACCGCTTTTTGTGAAATTGCTGATAAAATCGGCGACTAGTCGCCGTCTATTCGGCGACTGATAGATGCATCTACGAATTCAAAATTGATTTATCTGAGTTTGGCTACGTGTCGGTAAAATTTGAGCCTGTGTGTGACATTTCCAGCAGTTTGAAATGTTCCTGAGGTGCCAACATTGAGTAGCGATGATAGCCACATACTGTAAATATAAAGTTACCTCATGGCCTACGGATATTTTGAGACCATTTCTATCTTCTAAACGCTTAGTGAAGAATCTGCTTCAGGCTGTGCGCTCATGCTTTAAATATGTTTATGCCGTATTATCAAAAGTTAATTACTAGTAACATATGAAAAGAAATTTCATCTTTTACGTGACATAGACTAAGATCAGTCTGCACATATATGTGCAGGCTGATCTTTGTCTATATCACATGCCAAGCAGAATATTCAAGGTTTAGCATGACAAGGGGTTAAGCTACAGATATCGTAAAGGGAAGCGTGGGTTGCAATCTGTGTAAATATTACGAGGGTTCTTTGTCGCTCTTTGGCCTCCGCAGAATGTTTACTTTGAGCATTTTTGGGTCTGTTTTGACATTCTTTTTAACGACAACCACCTGGTTAAGGAGAATCTTCACGATAAAATAATAATACCAAATAAAGACGCCTTTTTCTTCATTTTCTCTGTAGGTTACCTTTCAGTAAATATGTATCATTTGAGAACCAACGCAGTGAAACTGAATGGGTGATAAAAGCAGAACTCCGGTTTTATTCCAAAAGGGTTTTTATAAGAATAACTCTGACAAAAGGAATCGCTGCTACTTTTAATTCTTTAACTTGAAAAGGCTTTGTGTAAGTTCTTGTGGGATCTTATAAAAACACACTGCATCAGCCTTTAAAAGCAGAATGGATACCCAGATGAGTAGCCGTGCGAATAGATCGATTTGCTATTCTAAATTCAAGAAAACTATAAAAAAAAAAAAGCAAAATTTTTAAGCCCATATTCATACTTACGGGAATCGCTCTAAACTATCCGACGTGTAGGCGATTCGTTATCGAACACATATGTGATATCCATGATAAAAAAAAAACTCGGAATTATCACGTTAACTAGAAAGTGCCGTTGGTCTATTCCGTAGAATCGCCGAGGGTTCCTGCTTGAAATGTCACACCGGCAACCTGTGTGAGCATCGGCATATTTAACAGTGTGTTTTGTTGTTGTTGTTTTTTTCTTAGATCGGTGAACTTTTTCTCCATGTTAAAATCTACTGACTAATTGGTAACATCAATTGTATTTGTGGAAGTCGGTAAATTGCATTTGCGACTAACCGCCGGCGATCGGCTGGGCGACGATCGATCATCTGACCGAGTCCGGCCGTCGAAATCAGCGAAGCTATTTTTTTTTTTTTTTTATATATTTAGAAAGTTCAAGAACGCCCGGGCTAGTCGTTTTCTTTCTATGTATATTCAAACAAAGAAAAAGCCGAAACGCTTTCTATTCAATGAATCTTTTGTTTATTTTGTGAATAAATAGAAATTTCTCAAAATTTTGACCGGTGACCTTTGCTGATTTTTTTCTAATATTGTAGCGAAATAAAAAGATTTTACATTTATCACAAAAAAAGAAGAAAAAAAAAAATATATGTCTTCGAGCTAGATTTTTTGAAAAATTCGATTTTGCAAAGTTGTTGCAACATTTTTCGTCGAATTCGACGTTTCACTAAAGCCACCGTTACAATGCTTATTTGGCGCCAATCAACTCGCACTAATTTATTCTGAAACGTTTCAAATTGAAGTTTATTCTTAAATATAGACTTCAAAAGTATTAAATCTGCATGTGATTTTAAGAAAAATAAAAATCACTTTATTTCTTATCCGTCTGAAAAGACAGCTTTTGTGAACCTTTTCGCGAAATTGAAATATGCTTTAATTTGCGATACCTTCGCGGAATCGATTTTTTTTATTAACTTATCGGAAGACGAAAAACGGGAATCATAGACTTGTCTGCGATACTGATTTTATGTGACTTTAGCTAAACATTCGTCAATGGGGTTACGGTGCCCTGACAATTGTTCCAATTAACACATTTATCATGAAATTATCAGTACAAATAAGGCTATTGAATTTTTTGCAGTTACGGCGAAACAATTATATACAGCTTTAATGTGTTTGAATGTTTAGATTGGAAGATAAATTTGAATTGTTCGTACGAAAACCGAGGCATTAGAAAATGATATTTATCGAAAAATGTGTTAGTGCCTTAATATTTCAATGTTATCTGGCTGAGGTTGGTGGAATTTATTATGACGAGGATTTACCGAGTCATGATACTTTCTCGTAACCGAGACCAGAAAACATTGCTATTTTAAGACACTTACACGTTATTCTGTTTATCATACAATCATTTTTCAGTGCTTAGTTGTAATAAACCCATAAAAATAACAGGAATTCAGGTAAAAAATTGTGCAAATAGTTTCTGAAAATAGACTGTCTGATATCATGTTATCTTATCAGACAGGTGATATCAGGTTAGAAATACTTCAGCATTAGTCCATCCCTATTTTGTAAGTTTTGAAATCTTATTCTCAGATGATGTCTTATTCCTTTTTTGATTGCTACCGAAAATAGTGACGCATTAACTACGTCATTGATGACGTAGTATTTCACGATGATATTTTGTTTTAGACGAAATTAACGATATATATATCCAAACTCTTTTTATGTAATGTAAATGTATATGTGGGTATTTTATATATAGTCTTTTTTCATAATACTTACCTATGAATGCAAAGTAGTCCTCTATGTTGATCTCATTTTGTCAACTCTGACTAGTCAATTTAACTCAATTATGTGTTGAAACTTGTAAACTGTTAGTATGTAGATTGTAATTGTTCTAAATGTGTAGAATACTACCCATTGAAACTCAACTTGTTAATTATATGTGCAAACTTATGTGCAAACTTGTTTGTACAGTTGATCTTAAGGCACATAGGCTGCACACATTACCAAGTATGTCTCGAACTATTCACTAGTGCCGAATAAACTCAGATTAACAACACATATGAAAGATTTTCATGTTCCCATTCTCATAGGATTGCAATTTCGGGGCTTAGTTCAGGGCTGTCACGGGTGCATTTATATATATATATATATATATATATATATATTCACTTTTGACAGCGTTGCTCTGGGCAACTGATCTAATTGCTGGGCGTGGACGTAACCTTGTGTACTTGAGTACATAGATTTATTTTGTAATACATGTACTCATTGTCAAGATTTTTGCTTTAAACTAGTGCTTTAACTTCATATTTCTGTATTTCAATTTTGATATAGTTTTCATTTTGAAACTTGCATTTTACCCAATGATTATAAACTGGATACCTGTTCTCTCATCATCATATCTAAATAATGTTTAACTTTGCATGTTGGAATATACATGGGTTTTCTCAGGAAAAGTTCCAAAATGATATGATCTATAACCAATTTGATGTCTTTGGCTTAACTGAAACTTGGACCAGTAAGGATTCAAATATTTTTCTTCCCAAATATAGGGCATTTACCAGCTATGCAACTAAAGGAAATCGAATAAAGGGGAGACCCTCAGGGGGACTGATAATTTATATCAGGGAAACATTATTCTCCAAAGGTTTTGTTGAAATAATGAAAATTACAAAGAATTTCATATGGCTTAAACTCAGTAAAGTCGCATTTAGATGCGATACTGATATATTTCTATGCCTCTTGTACATTCCACCCAGAGTGAAATCGGTTAATGTAGAAAATGATGAAATTTTTGAAAGTCTAAGGAATTTTGTTAGTGACTTTTCAACTCAAGGAAAACTTATTCTGATGGGTGATTTCAATGTCCGTACAGGAAACCTAAATGACTATGTAGAATTTGATGAAACCACTGAACTTGATTACGACATACTACCCTCTAATCATCAAGCAGATATAACTCTTCCCACTCGTCAAAATCTTGATCAAACAATAAATGAACAAGGTAAATTGCTTCTAGATTTTTGTATTGAAACTAAACTTAAGATATTAAACGGTAGGATATTTGGTGATTCTTTAGGGTACAATACTTATTTTGGTCCAAGGGGAAGTAGCACCATTGACTACTTTATTGTTTCTGAAAATTTGTTTAATGACTTTGAATTTATAAATGTCTGTCCTCCAAATGAACTGTCAGACCATGGTGTGGTATGGTGTGGAATAAAAAGTAAAGTTTTATACTCTTCACTTTGTATGGATGAAACTGTTTATGCCAAATTACCTGGTAAATTTATTATTGATGAATCTACTAAACACTCTTTCACAGAATCGCTTATAGATAACAATAATATCTGTTTGCTCCAAACCTTTATGCAAGATGTTGAAAACCTTGAGATTGACATTAATACGCTGACTGATCAATTTGCTAATATTATCAATGTTTCGGCACTTAATTCCACTAAATTCAAAATATATAAAGGTAAGAAAAGAAAGAGACCATTTAAAAAGAAATGGTTTAACAATAATTGCTACATTATGAAAAGAGAACTTAGAAAAATAGGCAAACGCCTTCAGATTGATCCACACAATTTTGAACTAAAGTGTGCTTTTCATAGATTAAAAAAAGAATATCACAAAACTCTCAAGATTACTAAAAGGAGTTTTGTAAACCAAATAATTCAGCAATTAGATACCTTGCATGAGAATGATCCAAAAGTATTTTGGAAAACTGTAGATTCATTGAAGAATAAGTCATCAGACAATAACAATCCAATTGCAATGTCCTCATGGTACAATTATTTGTCAGAATTGTATAGTAACAATAATTCTGACTTAGACTTATCTGATTTAGAAATGAGTACAACGGGACCACTAGACTATCAATTTACATGTCAAGAAGTACGCTAAGGAATATTGAAACTTAAAAATAATAAACAACCGGGCTTGGATTTGATTTTAAATGAATTTATCAAATATGGCAAAGATATACTTCTTTTATCAATTGTTAAACTGTTTAACAGAGTTCTAAATTCTGGAACTTTTCCAGACAGCTGGAATATCTCACTTGTCTCCTTTTTAGCTAAGAATAATGAAATATATAACTGTAACAATTATCGTTGCCTTAGTTTAACTAGCTGCCTTGGTAAACTATTTACCTCATTACTCCAATGTCGATTGCACAATCATATGGAGACAAATGATTTATACAACAAATTTCAGGCAGGGTTTAGACCTGGATATAGAACAACAGATCATATCTATACTATTAAGACACTAATAAATAAATATTTATCTAAAAATAAAAGCAAAATCTATGCTTGTTTCATTGACTTTTCGAAAGCTTTTGATACTGTTTGGCGTTCAGGCCTTTTTCAAAAATTACTTACTTTGGGAATTGGAGGCAACTTCTACAAGGTTATTAAATACATGTACTCAAATTCCAAATTTGTTGTAAAAAAAGACAATCTTGTAACTCAAGAAGGCAATTATGACAGAGGAGTACGTCAAGGTGATGGTTTAAGCCCACTTCTTTTCAATGTATTTATTAATGATATTACTGATATTTTTGGTGAAACCACTACTGATCCTGTAGTACTAAATTCAACTAAACTAAACTGTTTATTATATGCTGATGATTTGCTCTTATTGTCTGAGAGTAAGGAAGGTTTACAAACCTGCCTTGACTCACTACTAGCATATTGTGATCAATGGAAGCTGAAGATCAACATAGACAAAACTAAAGTTATGATTTTCAGTTCAAGAAAAGTGAAAACAGAAAATCTCAGTTTCAAATTGAATGATTCAACAATTGAAATAGTGGATAAATATAAATATCTTGGCATTATTCTTTCTAGCAATGGCAATTTCAAGCATGCTGTTGATCATCTTTATCAAAAAAGTCTTAAAGCAATTTTTGCTTTAAAAACAAATATTTTTGATTTTGATTCAATTAACAATTCCCTAAAGTTTAAGCTATTTGATGCTCTCATAAGGCCCATCTTATCATATGGAACCGAAATTTGGATTAGCGACTATGCCACAAAATTTAACTCTCTTGACTATGTACCATTTGAGAAAATCCATAATAGATTTTGTAAATATTTATTAGGAGTGCATAAAAAGGCCTCTAACTTTGCCTCTAGACTTGAATTTGGCAGAGAACCAATCTTCAACTTTCTCTTTGGTCAGTCGCTCAAATATTACTCACGTTTATCTCAGCTTCCAGATGATCGTTTACTACGAGAAACTTTTGAAGTAGACAGAGCATTATCTCGAGATGGCTACAAATCATGGTTTTCTGGGATTCATAACCTTATGAGTAAATTTTCTATTACTGAGGCTGAAGCACAGGGATGCAATGTATCAGATACTATATCCTGCAAATACCTCACAGATATGAATAAAGAACTTTCTCGTCTGAAATTTCAAAGTCGTTGTAACAAACTACATACTTTCTCAAACATTTACATGAATTTTTCTTTGCAGAATTATTTATCATTTGGTCTCCCAAAAGAAAAAACTAGAGAAATTTCTCAACTTAGAATAAGTGCTCATAAATTACTAATTGAACAAGGTCGCTATTTTAGACCTCAGATCCCTCACGATGATAGACTATGCAATTCCTGCAATAAATTAGACGATGAAGTACATTTCATGCTTTACTGTCAGAAGTTTTCTGCATCTAGAGCAATTTTATTTCAAAAGCTCCATATTGACTACCATGATCTGGAAGCCAACTCATTTAGAATTTTCCGTCGCCTTATGAACCCAGAAACATTAGAGGAAACAAAACATGTTTGTGAGTTTATCAAAACCTCTAATAAATTAAATATTTCATAAGTTGCTAGCTATCATTCTTAGATATTTCATGATAAATTGCTAATAATCATTCATTGATATCGTATTACACTATGTTTTGGTTGTTTGATGGAGGACACCCACTTTGTTGTGATGGTTTTCTGAATAAAATCTTGTATCTTGTATCTTGTATAATACGTACTTAGTGTTTTGTATGAGAAAAAATATCTAACGAGGTTGGGAGAATTGAAAATTGTCGAGGCTCTGCCGAGACAATTATCAATTCTCACACTCGAGTTTGATATTTTTTCATTCAAAACACTAAGTACAAAATATTTATCTTATAACCTATATTTGTCTTGTTTTCGTCGGTTTTTCTAACTGAAATGCAAGTTTCTAAAAATAACCGCATTATATCATTTTTCTAAAAATAACTATGTGATATCATAAAAAATATTATACGGGATGTTATCACACGGATATTTGTATAATTATAAGATAAATTACGTAACCTCCAATTCATTTCTTTCGAAACTTGCTTCACCCATGCATTCTACTTTATACCGTAATCATTCGAAAACGATTCACCTTTTCAAATACACGATGTTGTAAACTGTATCAAATCTGCTTTTGTGTCAGGTGAGCGACCAAATACTAAAATTCCTCGTATTAAAATAGCGATTAATTTTTGGAGAGCCGAATCTGTCATTTGAAATAAAATTTTATAAACAATGAACTTTCACAACGATGACCAGGTTCGATCCCCGACGGCACCTCTCACACTTTCCGACAATTTGTTTCCAACCAAGGGTCGATAACCGTAGACCTTTGTGGGATAGCAGCTGTAGGCTAGGAAGAATGTAATGGTAGTTCTGGAGTGAGAAATACCAGGAATCTATTGTTAGGTTCTCCAGCTGCCGCGATTTAATTGAAAAATACGTTGAAGCGGCGTAAAACCCCATTCATACAAACAAGCCATGAACGATGAATCTGTGGAGAATCATGGCATGACTTCTAACCCGAACAAACAAATAAAATGATTTTCACAAAATTTATGTATTTCATGACACATCCCTTTCAATTTAAACCAAACGAGACCAAAGAAGGGTAGGAATCAATTTTTAAAGTTTCGATTGAAATCTATAAAAGATAATTGGAGTAGAATAAGTAGGCTTTAAATCCTAATTTACAATATAATGATAGTCTTGTCATATGAAAAGTGGGTGTTTGTGATATGACTACCATAGAAATATTGTCAAAAATGAAGATGTTAATTTTTGTAAGCAATTTCTTCATTTTTCCTAAATTTTCTAAAAATTCAGATTCCTAAAATCGGTATGTTGATGGGAAAGGATAAAGCCTTTGCTCTATCATAATTGTGGCCTGTCGTAGTAAAGGAATCATCTAAGAACCCCGTAAAATTCATGTTGAAAAAGATCTTGGTTTAAGTGGATGTCAACCGTAGGTCGCAATTCGTAAAATCTTTTACGGGAAGGTAGAATGATCAATCTAGATTTATAAAATCGGGCCAGTACGAAGAATTTCGACCCAAGACAGCCTGCGCGGTCCGCGCAGACTGTCTAGGGTCGACACTTTACGCACAACGAACGTAGTCCCTTTTCACCCGGGACCACAATTATTTTCCATACAGCCACGATTGATCGTTAGCACTTTTGTGAATGATTATGGCGATATTGTGTAAATATCGATAGATTTACACTTGATTCGTTTGTCTCCTCGATTACAGATCAATAATCAATATACAAGAACAATGCCATGGATAAAGGAACCAATAAGTTGTTTAACCCTTTCCTGTTTTACAAAATTTTGGACCTGTCCAAATTCAAAGGTTTTGCAGACGAAAATATAAAGTGGATTTAATTTGAAAAATAGCCATTCAGTAGGGTAGAAAATTGTTTGGAAAAAGAAGGAAATTGCTTGTCAGAAGCAATTTCTGCTTTTTCACAACGTTTTCTCAATCATAAAATCACATGCACGTAAAAAGCAGGGATTAAACAGCAAAGTGTTAACCAATTTGCTTTTAAAATCGAGGCTGTCGGTTGATGCATACATGAAGTCTGTGTTCGGACTTCTACATAATAAAAATAGACATATGACAAAAAATAAATATTGAAACGAACGAAAGAAGAAAAGAAAGGACGAAGTAAAGAAGGCACGAACGAATGAATGCACGAAAGATCGAAGGAAAGAATGAACGATTTAGAGTGAGTGAACGAATGAATGACCGAAAGGGCGAATGACCGAAAGAACTTGCAAACAATCGAAAAAAAATTATAATGATAAATAAATAAATGATTGAAATAAAATTTTATAAAAAAAAATAATGGATGATTTAGATAAAAAAAAGTTCGTTAAAACACGTATAAAATGAATCAATAAATAATTGAAAAAAACACGTATAAAATTAATTCATTCATTAATAAATAATTTAAAAATATACGTAAAAATTAATAAATTGATTAAATTAATCAATTATCTTAAAAAATAAAACTACATCCAGCTTAGCAAACATCATAGTTTCTTGAGTTCTCGAAAGTATATCGTTAAACGTCTTCGATCAAAGCTATTCATTTGTACTCATGCCATTTTATATCAAATATTTAAATCTATTAAAAGAGAGAACTCGTGTGTGAGATGTACTTTCTAACCTCATTGATGATTTCCGCACTAATAATTTGTCGTAAGAAGTTGAATTGATGTGATAAACTTTGACATATATACACACAGAAATAAAGTATTCCAACATCCGATTTTCATTAAATTAGTTCTAGGCACAGGCGAACTATGTTAGATTTGCGTATTAAAGCCACAAGTAAATATTGTCAGTAAACCATAAAATCTTTAAGTAAAACGGAAAAAATAACATTATTTACCCAATAAGCAATTTCATGCAAAATTGGGCTTTGTGACAAGAATATCATTTCCCACAATTATTCTATGATATACTATGGCTGCATCGACCAAGCTAGGTGAGATTTCAAACTGGTTATTATCTCTAATCCAAGAGCAATCATCGCGATAACTGTTCAGTCAATATCGTGAATATTTACAAACACAGGCATTTATGGCACTCAACCTTCTCCTCTTATCCTAGATCAAACGCTGCGTATCAATGTCGCCATTTCTCTTGCATCATCTGTCAAGACAGTGCCGGATTCTGATTTGGAAATGCTGTTTCACATATAGGGCAACCATTATAATGTACCACATAATTATGCTCTATTAGTTCACATCTGGCTTTATAGAAAGCGCTTTCATATCTACATAATTTAGATTTTGCATTTTTTTTATATGTTTACCTTAATTGATTCATTGAATTTATTAGGATGCACCTGAAAAAGACCGGAAAAGTCATCCACAAAGAATTGACCGAAGAGATATAGATAATATCTGTATTTTTTTGTTTGTATGAAGCTAAAAACCTATTTACATTGTATGAAAACGAGAGGTAGATTCATACATGAAAAAGTTTATTTAGTCGTGTTTATCTTTATTCTCGCATTCTGATTGGCTGTAAATTTGATTATATTCTTCAATAAAAGCAAATTTGATAACGCAGCTATTTTGTAAACTTCCGCGTAAAAAGTAAAATAGTTCGATTGTGATGTAAGCTTGAGCTTACAGATTCGCGCTCGAACACCGAATCCAGAACTTTTCATGCGCCTGAGTAAAGCTAGAACGAGTACTCGAGTACCCTGGTATCGAGTAGGGTTAAAGCTGCTCTTTAATAGTTTTTCATAGAAAAGTACCAAACTTGTTATAAGATTTCGAAATGTGTTCTTGTTTACACAATTAAGAATGGCCAAAGAGCATTGGCACTAAAAACAACAAATTTCAATAATTTTGTAACTTTTTTTTCGAGGTAGCAATATTAGTAATGGATCCAGTCTATTTATATCTAGTCTTAAAATCATAAATCCTTATTTTCCGCAAATAATCTTTCATTTTTGCCTGTATTGATATGAAGTTTCCAACTGTCAAATACTTTTACCTTAATCATTGAATGAACTTGATAAACATGATAAACAAGCCGAATGTACATGCGTAAATAGTTGGCTCAAAAATGAAGAATTGTGTTTTAGGCGTTAGACGTTAGTAGTTGCTTTGTTTTTTCAGAATGAATTTCCCTAAAATCAGGAGTATTGGTCTTTCTTTCCATGCATTACTAGATTGAGTCTTATAAGTTTAAAGGCCTCAACATGATGAGGTCGTTACTTCCGATTGATTTTTACGAAAATTTTCAAAAATCAAATTTTCCCAATCTGTGAAAGAACAGCTTTCAGTTCCTACCTGGATACTGAATCATTACCCGTTTATTGAATAATCGCTAAGTGAATTTTGGGATCAACTTCATAAAAGAATTGAAGACTGTTTAAAACAGTCTTTAATTCTTTTCTGAAGTTGTTTTCCGGATGGTCCTACGGACTAACATCAGGGCCCGAGGTTATAAAATTTTCTCATTCTCAATTCAAACTTTTTTTCAAATTTCAATTTGAGATTTAAGCCGTAATACTCATTTTAATGAATTAACATAAAAGATAATATTAATAAGTTGTTATGAATAACAATTTATTAATATTATCTTTTATGTTCATTCATTTATTTAAGTTCTAAATCTTAGAAGATTCTCAGTTCAGTTGAACACGAAAAAGGTTTTATAACCTCGAACCCTGATAACTTCGAGAGTCCTAGGGCCTGTTTTACTAAACATTTTACGATCAATTTATGGGTAAGTCAAAAATCAAAATTGCTTCTAGATAAGTAACTAAATATGGAATTCTGACATGCATTATCTCATTGGAATCGTCTTCTAAAGATGATTCCAATGAGATTTTACAAGGCAGAATCTATTTATGAATGAAATCTCCAGGTACGATTTACGATTTTGATTTACCATTAATTTTTTCGTAAGAAGTTTAGTAAAACAGGCCCCTGGATACTTTTTGAGAGTCACAGAATCGCAACACCTGCGCCCGATAAAACCCTGTCGGAATTTGTATATTCGAATCATCTTTACAGAAATTCTGGACCCGCCTTTGTATTTAATTGATAAAGTAAATTTATAATATGACATACGTCGCGAGAGTGAAATAACCCCGTTGAATATTTTTGATATGACACGGGTGTTTATTACACTAGTGGCATAACTATGCAAATTAGCTATAAACGAAAAGCAACGCTATTTTGTAACCGCGAAAATGACGTCATAATGTGTACATTGTGACGTCAGTTTTAAACGACGTTATACGTTTCGCGGAAATTTGAAATGTTGAATTTCAAGAATTTCGACGATTTTACGCAAAAATTCGGGTCAAATTATAAATCGAATATAAAATTTGTGCTCATAAAATACCAAATTTATTAAACTCGTCATCTAAAACAGATAAAAACTCGACGCAGCCTCGTTTTTATCTGTTTATAGATGACTCGTTTAATAAATTCGGTATTCCATGACCACTCATTCAATATCCTCTATATATTGACAGTAATCATCGGGTACTCGAATACCCGCGAGTAACGATATCTCAGGTACCCGATTACAAAATTTCTACTCGTCCGAGCTCTTTCCCTGTCAGAAGTGAGGCAGTGGTTTTGAACTCACGGCTCCCAAATTCTATAGCTGGGTGAACTGGAGCCGGCTATTTATTTCTACCCATAAACACACCCCGGCGACGGTTGGTCTCGAATTACGGATCTCAAGGTAACGAGTAGGGCGCGCCTTCCACTAATACACCTTCGAGGCATTCAAATAGATAGAATATTAGAATTGTGCTGGTGCATGAATTGACATAGTTGACGCGTCATGGGGCGCGATATAGTTATAAAAGAATGTTGAATTGTAAAACGGTATACAAACGTTGCAATGAAAAAGAATGATCTCATGTTTTTGAGCAATTTAATAGGAGGACCGTTGAAAGTGTGAAACGGCATACAAAAATAATATCAAATAACTATCTATTGTTTGGGGGTCGATATAATTGAAAGATACATTATAGTTGCAAAAATAAAATCAAATAACTATCTCATGCTGTATTTCCTCTAAAATAATGAAGATACATGTAATTTTACTTTACTTGGTGTTTTTTTCTATTTTCAGTGCGGAGATGAACGAAGAGGCCGGTAAGGTCCGTATTGTGGGTCGAGACAAGGACAAAGAAATGCTGGCTCGACTGTGCTGGCTGCTACTCGATGCTGGGACCTCGGCTCTGAGGTACACCTTCGACAGTATACACCCACCACTGAGTCTGAGAGAACATTTGAACCAACAACACGTGAAGGCCATCTTACATCGGCTTTATCAACAGGTAAACTGTGTTCTCTTCTATATTAATCTACGGTAAATCAGAGAAAAATTCGCGTCGGTTTATGTTCGCGCCATTGGGTCTGACATATTGGCGAGTTCCTATTTTAGCCAGAGATTAATTTAATCACATAAAAAAAGTCGGAAGAAACTTCCGACTTTTTAGCACTGTAATACCAAATTGTTCTTAATCATTAAATAATTACGCGATTTTGTCGATTTCGAGATTTCTATGCGCCCTCGGGAATATATCCAGCAAAATCTTATATTCAATTAAACGGAATCACTATGTAAGCGGAATTTACACCTATTGAGCAGCTTTATAATAAGCCGCCATATCGCTTACCATTCTGGATAACGTGCTTATTTGAATGGTTTTCAGCCCATTTTCATTGCTTAAAGACAAAAGTATCGTAGCCATCTTCGAAATTGGTGGCCAAATGGTAAATTGTCGTTAAGTTATATGACAAAGTGAACGAAATTCTCAGTGTTGGTGTCTTATAGCCAAATTCTTAGTGACCATCTTCAGGAACGGCCATGACACTGTCTATTTATGGTGGAAACCGTACTTTTCTTAAACGATGTACCCTGGAGTATATGCGAAATCTGAGGCTTGTATCACCAAGAAAAGTATTTCTGGAAAATGGTACATTAATATCACTGATAAGCAATGATTATAGCTGCCATCTTAGAAGACAGACGTCATTTTGTTTGGTTACATTTTCCATCGCATGTTTTTGAAATCGCAATACCATGGAGTTTATCTGTACCAAGTACTGTACTTGTATACTAACGCGTAGACTTTTCAACATTTGCATGACATTAGCAAATAAGCCTGTCGGATATCTTGAAAAATAGCCACCATGCTGCATGTCGATCATGAACACCTTGTATGTCTGAAACCGTTTACCACGGAGTATTTATCGCTGATGAACATTGATTATGGCGGCTATCTTGTTAGCTGGCCGCCATGTTGTTTTGTTGCATTGGCTACCATTTTTTAAATCGCAGTACTGTGGAGTATATCTGGAGTACATTTTGTGCGTGTATGCCAACGATTTATATCTTTTAGCAATTTTCATCCCTTATAGCATATAAGACTGGCGGCCTTCTTGGAAAATGGTCGCCATGTTGTCTTGCCATCATGGATACCGTGCATTTCTGAAATGGTATGACCTGGGGTAAATCTGTACCAAATTTGATGTTTGTATCACAAAGTGAATGATTTTTCGGGTAATCGGCCCCACGAATCAGATAAAGCGTTGCGAAAATGAACTTTAGCCCTTCCCCTCCAATTTACAGTATACACCATCTATCAAACTAGGTACCGATCTTTTGTCTACAACATGAGTAGACAAATAGTTGACGTCACACGTATCTATGATAGTTGACTTTCATGAGCTGCTGATCAAAGAAAAACGAAGGGATGCTTAAAAAAATACATCTCTCTTTGAAAAATATCTATATAATTATAACTCTCATAAATAAAGTCTACTGGGGCGAATATTCTGCATAAATTCGAAAGCTGGGCCGAAATTCATCAGCAATTTACAAGCTGTTTTACAACTACTCAAAAGGGGATCCTCAGTTCACAATCTCATTGCAGAACGTTCTGACGGACAAACAATGGAAGCTGTTATATCCAATAAAGAAGAAACACACAAGTTCACAGAAATACGACAGCCGAACACGGGTGACTCTGTTAGAGACCATATGTCACCTCTGTCCGCCATATCCTCACGGGTGGTCAAAAGAACCGCTGCCGAAAGATGGATCATTGAGTGCTGATATTCTAAGGCTACAATTGCTGTTTCAGGAAATAGCTACTTACGGTAGGTCGGCTTTGTCCCAAAAATTGATCTTTTGAAGCAAGCAAGTTTAGAAAACCCGAAAAAAGCCAATTTCAGCTCAGATGATTTTCATTAGAGTTGGTTTTATTGTAAAAAGTAATAAATACTACAGAATTATTAAAGGCACTTCAGAAGATATTCCTGGTAGATTATGAATTTAGCCCGGGATTTTAATAATTCACTTAAAAAATGTTGGCCTACATGTTCTTTGATAATACTTTGACTATGCTTAAAGTTCACACTTTTTATCAAAGTAAATTGATTAGAATATCTATTTCAGCAATTATACTATTCTCTGTATCTTGAAACTTCTTTGACAGATGATAACACAATCGCATTGGTAAGAAAATGATTACTTCCTCGAAAAAGGGCGAGTCATGAATACTCAGTTTTCATGCTGTATTATTTCTTTCAGAATCAATACCTGGTTCCATGTATTCGGTGTTGTTTGTTCAGATCCGTGACGTCATCTTGCGACTTGGTGGTCCACCAATCAGAATCAAGATCGGTAGAATAGAAACGGAGCTTATCAGCCTGGACCTGCAGCAGCATTACATCAAGGTATGAGTTTTACAATGAATGGATTTTTTCAAGGATTGTATCGTTGGTGTGTCAGACAGTTGATTTAAAAAAGCAGCTTTAGCTTAGATAAGAACGCTTGTCGATACATATGTGAGTTTTAATTCCAAGGATGACACGCTAAAGAAACCACACCTTATTTCTAACGTTGTTCTTACACGCATAAGATCCTATCAGACAGATTAAGGCAATCACTTATGCTACAGTTAGTGACACCATGTTCTTGTCTATATGTTTCATTCTACTATGAATGAGTATTAAAAGTGTCATGCTCTTGCCAAAATATGTTATTTCCAGGCTTAAAATCTAGACTGTGTATTAACCCTTTGCTGTTTAATCCCTGCTTTTTACGTGCCTGTGATTTTATGATTGAGAAAATATTGTGAAAAAAGAAGAAATTGCTTCTGACAAGCAATTTCTTTTTTTCCACACTATTTTCTACCCTACTGAATGGTTATTTTTCAAATTAAATCCACTTTAAATTTTCGTCTGCAAAACCTTTGAATTTGGCCAGGTCCAAAATTTTGTAAAACAGGAAAGGGTTAAACAAGTCGTTTTATGTTTCATTTTACTATGAATGAGTATTCAAAATGTCAAGATTGATCTAGCCAAAAAATGTTATTTCCACGCTTTAAATCTAGACTGTGTTTAAAGTAAAATGATATTTAAGTATTTAACAAGTCATTCTGCATTTCGTTTAGACACTAAGAGAGACGTGGCAATCCGACATGGTTAAGAAGTTAGAGAAGATGTATGAAATGAGAACGAAGACGTCTAGGACGAGAAAAGCCTATGCTGCCAAAGGAACAGAAGAAGGTACAGTTAGTTACATCTTGAAATTGACATTCATTCCAATCAAAATCATTTTAAATCACTCACTCAGCGCTCCATTCAATCATACAAAAACACTCACTCCAATAACTCAAAAACGGGCCGAAATCGTTAAAAAGAAGAAAAAACAAAAACATTTGCAATCGTTTAGAGCAATCAACATTTCATTCGATTCTACCAAAACAATCACGATTTTATTGACTTGTTTTGATTTCAAAGCGTCGTATTAGTCCCTGGTGACATGGTAGAAGAAAAGTATGTAGATAATATTAAAGGGAAGTAATAAATTATCAATAATTTCGTCCAATTGGACGAAATCATCGATGTATTATTACTTTCATTGAAAATCATTGAAAACTCGATCATTTCACTAATTCAATTTTATTCCAAAATCAGCTACTTTGTTAATTTCTCAGTGTCATTAAATTAAATGTATGAACACGCGTTTGGAGTTGGAATTCAATATGCATTTAGAAACTATTATGATTATTCTAAACTTTATTTATTTGATGGCGTTATATTACATATAATGAAGAGAACATTTTTTGTGGAATTTATATAAAAGTTCAATTACACCGGTGTATGAATCCAGTACCTAAGTTTTCATTTGATTCGCCCATCATCTCTTTCGAAGTGTACTAAATGTTGGTCTTTGGCAGTAAACTATATTGTATTTGAAGTTGAAAGCACAGTCCTGCATTGACGATGAGAACGTTCGGAAAACTTTTAGAAATTATATCCTGCTTTGAACTTTTACGTTCCCACAGTTGTAAATATTCTTAAACGTTCACTTACAAATTTGCACTGGGCGCAGTGCAAGACTTACTGCTATCGTTTCTTTGAAACAACCTTCCTGAGATCAAATCATACCTCTCTTTATGGCACAAGCACGTCTGCAAACGTTTAACAATGATACAATATCACAAAAATTATTCCGAAGGGAATAGAACACAGCATATAATAAAACACTCGGTATCTCAATATTAAGGCAAAATTTGCCTTTTTCAAGAAAAAAGAAACAAATGTTATGTTATAAAAAATATTGAAATAAATGGATGTGATATTATAACAATCCTGAAATGATTGAACGTTTCATTTTTTGAAAGGTAGCAATTTTTTTCGAAACAGTGAGATACCGAGTATTTTTATTCTATGTTTAAGATTGATATCACGTGAACTCAGCCCTGCGTTCAGGCTCACAAAACGGTGCAAACAGTTTCCCAAATGTACCCCGCTTTGCACGCAAGTTCACGTGCAAAGCGGGGTACAATTGGAAAACTGTTTGCACTGTTTTGTGAGCCTGAACTCAGATCTGTAATTATTTTTGTTCCAGGATTGTCCCCAGAAGACCGAGTTACATTAAAGAAGACCTATAAAATATTGGTGGATAACGTCCCAGCTGAGGATGTGTTAGACAGATTACAACAGTCACAGGTCATCAAGTTTTCTGACAGACAAGAAATCCTCCAAGTCAACAAGCGATCGGACAGAATGCAGGTCGGTCTTTTAATGAGAGTCATATCTTTAAAAAAATCATATTCATCTGAAATCAAATTTTGTTTCAATCAAATTTCCAAATTTCTGCAATTTTGAACCGGTCATCTGCATTATTCTAGCAGAAATCCGATAGTGTAGACTAAGATCAGACTGCACGTATGGGCAGGATGATCAAAGTCTATATTGTCTTCAAAAACTCCGGGTAAAGCAGAAATATGCTGAGAACAGCACGATAAGAATTAAATCAACTGTATATAATTTCCCACTAAAACCATAATTACCTCAGATGTGCATTTCCTTTTTCATTTCTTGATATTTTGCTGGTTTAAAAGAAATGCATATTTGATTAAAATGACATTGACACGATGATTAATGATAATTGCAATATTTATTTAAAAAGAAAATAAACAAGAGTATGTATAAAAAACTAAAAATAAATACCACATAAATGAATAAAAACGAATAACAGAAAATTAACGTGTTTCTTGAAAGCTCTCGTTCGACTTGATTTTTCCGTACTAATAACCATTAAATCAACGTTACTCTGTCCTTAGTCTGTTTTCGAAAATAGCTTTATTCCATTTTTTTCATTTTTTTGTGCTCGAAATCTCCTTTTTCTTCTATTTACCAAAAGCTTGCATTACATTTCAGCTTTTATTGGACAAAATCTTGGATTCCAAATTACCTTACGCTCTGAAAGCCCTGTTTGACGCCATTAAGTTTAAATACAAGAAAGTGTACGAGCTGGTGATGTCAATACGGAAACAAACTTATAAGGAGGGCGTCGTCACGACTGTTGGTAAGTCGAGTACGATTATGATGCGAGCATGATTAATTGATTGATTGCATGGAGTTTAACGCCGCTTTCAACATTTTTTCAGTTATATCGCGGCTGCTGGAGCACCTTACAATGGGTTCCTGGTATTTCTCGCACCAGTACAACCATCACATCTTTTCCTAGCCTCAAGCTGCTATTCCACATAGGTCTACTTTTTTCAACCCATTGGTGGGAGACAAATAGTCGGAAAGAATGAGTGCCGCTGTCGGGGATCGAAGATGTGAACAAGATCGAGACATTTCAAATTCCATTATGCCTATTCAATGTTAAGACTAAGATCAGCCTGCGCATTTGCGCAGTCTGATCTGAGTCTTAACTTTGAGCTTTGTAGGTAGAGATAAAGACTAGAAGTTTCTGTAGGCGGTAATTCCAGTCTTTTATGAATCGTCTTTGTTTTACGCACGTGTGAAAAAAGTAAATGACGCATAGAACCTTGAATCCTGTTTGAGTTTGTGTAAAATATTTGTCGTATGATATTTCGGATTTCGTTTTACAATTTGCCATTTACCATCATGTTATTTTATTCAAATATACATGCATAGTTTCTCTATATTTTTTTCCAAAATTAAATTACGTTTAAGTAGTCCGTATATTGCCAACTTTCGTTGATGATCTAATCTGATATGAAGTATTAAAGTATGACTCATTTCTATGACCATTCGCAAATTTTACGTGAGTAAACCTGCAAAGCGAGATACATTATGTCAAACGTTCCTAGAACGGTTTCATCCTTAACACAAGGTCGGTTTAAGAAATTGGTATCTATCTCTATTACAGACGTATCTGGTATAACCCATGATGCCTTAGTGAACGGATACAAGAACCAGTTTTCGAAGATCTCCCCATACCCATGGAATCCTAGTGTTCACGCTAGTATTAGAGAGGCCTACACACCTCTGGATATTGTTGACAGTGACGGGTAGGTATCTGTGCATATGTGACCCATCGGGCGAAAAAAGACCATCTGGATAGTACGTAAAGTTTCGACCATAGTCAGTCTGCGCAAACTGCATTGGGATAATTTTATGCCCCCCTTCGAAGAAGGGGTATATTGCATTGCACCTTTCAGTCGGTCAGTCGGTCGGTCGATCAGTTCGGAGCATATCTCTAAAAGTAAGCAAGCTAGAATCATGATCTCATTTAGGAAAGTGCTGTGCATAAGAACCATAACTCTACTCCTCCGACATCATCTTTTGTGAGTAATTACCCTTTGTTGATTGACAAAGAATATGCTATTGACCTGCTTTTATGGGGGGGGGGGGGCATGAATGTTATACAAACATCTCCTGTTTGAATCTGAATGACCAATCTACCGTCCCATATCGTTGTTTTCAAAAATTAATTTTACTGAGTTCTCAGATGGTCCCTTTTTGCGTGACGGGTCACATATGCATATTGACAGCACTCTACAGTAAGAAATTGTTTGAATATCAAAACGTCAAAAAAAAAAAAAAAAGAGATAAAAATAATTCAAGGCATTTAAAAAAAGATTTAAATTTAGATCACACCAACGGAACATTTGACAGGTAACGTCACAATTCTTATGAAAGGCTAATTTGTTTCGTTAAATCAAAAGTTGTTTATCTATATTCAAAGACTTTTTCTACAATAGCTCAAATATTGCTTAAATGAAATTAAGATAATTAGGAAAAACTGATATTTTCAATAATTCATAATGATGGAAGTTATCAAGTGACAAAAGTAAGAATATATATATATGAAGCCTATTAGACATGAAATAATAAATTTACTTACATTTCTGAATCATCTTACTTACATGCCATTTCCAAATACATGAAAATCGAACGTTTATTCGCGTTTCATTTTTTCCAGAAAAAAGCTGCACGGAAGTGATCTTCTACCTTCTCCAGCGATGTTCGGGAAAGGACAACGAATTGTTCTAGAAGGGCCCAGCGGAAGTGGGAAAACTTACCTCTGCGCATGGCTGTCGTACATGTGGGCGACACAGAGTCACTACTTCCGGAATAGATTTCAACACGTACTATATATTAACACATTTAACCTGAATGGCAATCTAGAGACCGCTGTTTATAAAGATTTGTTTCCGGATAATTTCAAAATATCTCTTTCCGATTTCTGGTCAATGATTCAAAGAAATTCACAAGACGTTTTGTTCATTATTGACGGATATGATCAAATTCAATCCGTAGATCTTACGGATATTCTCGTTGGAACGAGATTTCGCGATAGTACGGTGCTGGTGACCCAGAGTCCGCAGACGCCGATCAAGGACGGGTTTCAGCCGGATACCAAATGGTTCAATCTAGGATTTAGTGAAAATGGAGTACGTAGGTGCTTTAGAACTGCAGTTGCTCTCTCAGGGTATGAACATGAACACTTTGAAAAACTATACTTCTTGGCAGGGAAAGAAAACTGGAGTTTACGTCCTCATATTTCAAACCCTATGTTGGCTGTGGCAGTGTTAGCAATTTTCGATGTTCTCAGGAAATCGACCATACTGAAGGAAATGAAAACTCCGTGTGAGCTTTTAGAGAAATACGGTGTTGCCATGGCAGTTCTGTATTGTAAAAAACACAAAATTGATATCATAGGCTACGAATTTCCAGAGGACGTCCTTTGTGCAATCGGAGAACTTTACAAATTATCGTACACATGTTTGATGGAAAATAAGTATCTATTCACTGAATCCGAGGTTTTAGAAATTACAAAGAACCCGATCGTGCTCAAGTTTGGTGCTTTTAGTAAACTGAATAGTAAAACACACCTGACGTTCACTTGTCGGTCAATCATGGATTTCCTGGCTGCGAGGTACGTCGCTGATATGGTCTATGAGGACATTGATGATACTATCAGGGAAAACAAGATGGTCAAACTTCCGAGGTTTACAGAGGTAAATTAAAATACAGGTTACATTTCAAGCTGTTTTTTTTAACTATTTACATGATACATGATTTTATAGTCTATATTATCACATATATGATAAAAAAAATCATCGTACCATGTCCCTATGAATTAAGAAGCAAAATGTTACTTCGTAATTCAGTATATCTTATACATGATTTCCATCCATTATTTATGACAATTTATTCAACTTTCGTGTGCTGCAATACTATATATTTTCAATATTCATTCTGCTATAATACTTGATCAAACAAGCCAAACGTATGATCGTCTTCATAAAAACCTCGTTCGATTTGATTTATTAAATCACTAACTTACAGTTTTCAAATTAATTGCTTCTACGCACTTACGAAGATCGCCCGAAATATAGAATCCCTCTACTTATTTGCACATTCATCAGAAAGTTGTAACTTAAAACATATTCAGTGTACATTCTAGCACTGTAGGTACAGTTTCTTACGTCATGAAATTGACACTAACCTTGATCAAACCTATTCTTAATCGCTCTCTCAGCGCACTATTTATTCATTCCAAACACTCACTCCGTGCACTCGAAAACGCTCCAAAATCGTCAAAAACAATTAGAAATCGTTCTTGAAAACCTACCAACATTTAATTCATGTCTATAAATTATTTGCGCTATTTTATTATCTTGTGTAGATATTATAATAAAGCGTCTGATTTGTCCATGAAAACACACAAACAAAGAAGTGCGTATATTTTATTTAAAGGAGGGTAAAATTCCGCTAACTTCGTCCAATTTAGACGAAATTACCGATGTTGTATTACCTTCCTTGCAATTTGTTCAAAAATAACTAATCATACTCATTCGATTTCATCCAAAGATAATTCCAAATTCATTCACCTTGTTAATTGAACAAAGTGTCTGCTGTAATATCATTATCGTTAACCTACACAATTTACAGATGATGTCATTCCTGTACGGTCAATATCGAGACGACCAGGACACTCCTCTACTTGAGGCCCTATTTGACCAACTGGCGGCCAGGAACGACTACTGTGTCCGCGGTAAACCTCTCCCAGCGCCCTCTGTATCGTCATCCCCGGATGTTGAGGTCAAGGTCAAGGTACCACGTGGTGTGATACAGGATTTCTACTCAAGTTTGGAATGTCTTGCTGAGTGCCTTGACCGTCCTGATATGATTGGAATGATTGCACAGTCACTGCCGCAAAGGTAAAATACAAAATTTTAGCTTTGATAGATAGATTTCAAAATAATTTTGCGCAGATCATTCGCTCAAGGTAAAGAAGTGACATTTGAATTACATTCGTGTAATGGTACCTTAAACGAGTAGGGGTTTGTGATAGGGAATCCATTCACGTCGAAACTTCAACTAAATATCCTATTTATCTGTGCAAAATTAAATTAGGAAAGGAACACTTCAATGTCATTTTCATTAATTCAATATCTGACGCACATAAATAAACTTAGTTTTGGTATCTCTGAGAGTTACTGTGACCAAAATTTTGGATATCTGAGACAAAAATAAATTTAGTAAAGTATGGTTTTCGTCTTTGACCGTTTTTTTAAGACCCCCAGCAGTAAATATCGAACCTATTCTTCTTCTAGAATACAGTAAAACTTGCGTTAAGCGACCACTTAGGGGACCAATAAAAAGCGGTCGCTGATGGACATGGTCTCTTAATACAATATTTATTGACAAAAGACGTGTTTTTGATAGCATACAGTTAAAAACATCGTGAAATTGACATAGGGAATGATTTGGGAATGATTTGGGAATGAAATTGAGTGAGAATGGAATGAGTGAGATGATCGAGTTTTGAGTGTTTGTGAATGATTTGATCGATTTGATCGATTTTAGTGATCGTTTTTGAATGGTTTTAACAACTGAACGAAACTATAATTAAACGAAAAAATATAAAAATATTAACATTTTTAAAAATGTAATAGATATGGATTTTCAATATAGAAATAATAAACGGTCATAAATATAATATATTTTTATAATTCTGAAAGATTTGCAGAAGAATATCGATCTTTATTCTAAAATATATTTATTGAGGATGACAACGATTTCAAGATTGCAAATTTCGCTGAACCTGACAACATGGCGTCGTCTTTCGATAGTTCGATGGTTTACGCGTACATTTCTGCCAGATTTAAGACGGCACGAACATTTTTGCTGCAAGTTAGCATGTTTTTTGAGACTACGTATGATGACACACACAACTGTCTAGCAACCTAGAAATGTCAAATCAACAAACCGACGTATATCGAGGTGTAAAAAGGTAGGTTTTGTTACAGTTCTCCTACTCCTGCTCTCATGTCCAAATTTTCGTGAACATTATATTTACGCGTTTTTGTATACAATTGTATGTCATGGCGGTTTGTTTATGCAGATTTTGTGTTCATGACAAGCACAGACACTTAATGATTTTTCTGTTTAAATTTTATGGAGTATTAGCCTTGAGTTTCCCCTATTCGAGCAGGCTCCCATATTCGATCACTTTGATTTTTAGAGATATTCAAATGTATCAATTTGTCAAAAAAACTTTAATGCATAGGGGATGATAAAAAAGTGCTAAACTTTCAAAACATAGGGATTTTTTCTTCCCTTCTATTTTTAAATCGGACATTTTTACTTTTCTTCTGGCCCTTCAATTGAGATTGTTCTTGCTCAATAGGCATCTTGTGAATGACTTTTGAAATAATTCTAGGTCAAAAGAAAGATGTCACTTTGATTTTGTAAGTCTGTTTCAATAATGTGTAGTTTGTAGTTTCGATGTCAGGGTGAAAATTGCCAAGGTGCTCGAATATGGGAGACTGTTTTTTAACCTTTCTAGTCAGAGTGTGTACATGCAATCATCACACCCTGTCAATTATTTATGTCACCAATCTAATTCTTCTTCAAATAGATAAATCAGAATTAAGTTTATGAAACTTTTGGTGTGGTTTACAGGGATATTTTGCATTGTTCGAGTATGCCAGTGCAAATTTCATCGCTAAAAAATCGAAAATGGGAGACTACAGGCTAGTGTTTTTAAAATAAACATTGTGTTCTTCCGACAAACGCCCCAATGACTTGAACTCGCATCTATAGACTAAATGGTCCTTATTTTATCGATGAAAATAAAAAACTATGTGAATTTTATTTGTGGTAGGTCTTTTCAAGGAAAAGGAAGAAATGAATTTAAATTGAAAACTAAATGTGAAAAAAAACAATGCCAGGACCTGAATATATTTGTTAAAATATGGTTTAACATGGCTTGCAACAATCTTTCAGTTTTATTGCTGTGCTGTAAGCACTAAAAATAGATTCCTGGTATATTATTTACCAGTACTAGCTTTACAGCCTTTCCTAGCCTGCATTTGCTATCCAAGATAGGTCTACCATTATCAACCAAATTGTGGTAGAAGAAAATTGTCAAAAAGCTTGAGTGCTGCTGTCAGGGATTGAACCTGTGACTGTGTGATTGGGAGACAGTCATGCTTCTAAATAACCCCTTCCAACTACTCTATGATGTTCTCAGTAGGATTTTTTGAACTACCACAGTAAACTATTTACTATGTCTTTGTCAGTGGTCAACATGCAGACATTTTCAGCTAATATATATTGAGCAAGACCCAAAAATTGTCCAACTGCTGTCCCAAGCTTATTATGATTAATTATTTACCAAAAAGCATGATATCTAGGCCAGATAAAACAACATCTCTGTGTAGGCTGATGTTACTCTAAACTGCAGTGTCTATTTTAGTCATTTTGGTTAATCCACTTGAAGAATTGTATATTTCTTTAATGTTTTCCATTGGTCTGTGGAGATCATTTGACATGTCATAATTTGAAAGGAAAACCCAGTAAAACACTTCATTTTTCCAAACATTGTCTTAAGTTATGTTTGTGACGTCTTATAAACTCACTTGCGATATGACACGCTTTCATAGCTGCGCCCTTATTATTCCCGAAGTATATTCTGTAGAATCGCAGAAGGTACCCAAGTGACCTAAAAACTAATGATAACAACCTTAGTTTTGGGGTTATAGCCCCATTTGAAAGTTTTAAATTTTGCCCATAGGATAAAAGTATGAATGTAATTAACCTCAAATTTCATTGATGGATATATATATATCATAGATGAGAAGTGTAGTGCACTATAACCACTTTTCTTGTTTGATTACTTTTGTAAATTATTGTCCATGGTTATTTTAGAGACTCATTGTATTTTTTGTCCAGATCATATCTCCAGTATGCAATGTACAAGAACAGCATCTTTGATTGCTTCTTTTTATATGCTGCTATTTTTTTGTTTTACATCTGAAACATTTTTCAGAAAGATGGCTACAACTTTAACCTTTCTTTGTGGATAGATCTCATTAAATAGAATAAGATGTACATTGCAAAAGAGCCACAACCTTTGTCGGCTTTATTTGGATAAATTTGCTATCTTTTTCTGTTCTATTACCTAAACTTGTATGAAGCATATCTGTTAGAAGTATACAGATTGTAGAAGAAAGTAACAGGAGAAAAAGTAACTGGGAAAAGGTAACAGGAAAAAAGTAACTGTTTCAATTAAAAGTAGCACATAATTACTAATCTATAACCAAAATGAAAAGGATATTTTGATAAAGAGTCTATTTAAAGAATATCTATTTCACTAAAATTTAATGCAGAGAATGGTGTAGACTAGATCTTAATTAAAAAAGCTTATACACATATTGGTGTCAATATTTGATATACATGTCATAAAATACTGCTCTGTGTGATCTAAGGCGTGACTTTTTCCACTGTCAAACAGATTGCATAACAATGATAATCAGTATTTTCTAATATAAAAATTAGTTTTTTTTTTGCAACTTTTAAATACCAATTCATGCCAATTTAACTGTTTGAAAAATAACCAATTCATTCTTTTGTCAGTGCTGCTTTTTTTTTTTTCATGAAAATATCTTCCTCATTTTAATAGTCAAGTCAAACACAGGTACAAAATTAGTTTAATAAGCCCTTTTCAGTGAAGTAGGATTTTAGCCAAGGGTGCCAGATAGAAGAACAATGCTCACTCTGAGGATATATACAATGATATAGGCTTTAGACTTAATTTTCTGGTGTGACTGAGGAAAGGATGTTTCTTGAAATTAATCTAAGGTCATTGGCCCTAAGGAGTTGACCCGTTTTATTCATTCCTGATAGTTACCCCTAGGTATTTGGTAACCTTGGAAGTTAGTGTTATTAAGTGTGTTAGGTAAAAAAGAACCCCTCAGCTTCCCTTGCAAGTAATTCCCAAGACCTCGCTCTTGTCTGGGTTGAACTCCATTGCTGAGGCCCATTCCCATTATATTAGTATTAGGATTTATTTGGTTATAATTTTGTTTAATTTGGTATTGATTGAAAATATTGGCAATTCCCAAAAGTGCAATTGGACGACTATGCTATTTAGGGCACGAACTGACACGGGACGAAAGTAGAATTGGTACGAAAGAAACGGGACGATAGCAAAACGTAGTTAAGATAGTCCCTCGTTTCATGAAATTAATTCTAAAGTATGTTGCAGTATTAAAAATTTCGATTGCAAGACGTAACATACGCATAATTGAGGAAACGCAACTTACCGTGGATAAATCGGAGTTTTGCCATTTCTTTTCAATGCCGCATGAAGCGACTGCCTTGACGCCACAAAGTTGTGCCGAACCCTCAACATTTTGGCTAGTTGGACAGCAGTATAACCTCTAGCTGCATAATATTCTACTGTTAATCGTATAGAAGGTGGCCATCGCTTTCCTCTCGATAATTTCACGGTGTCCATTTTGTAATCAATATGGCGGGTTAAAATCTGGGTCGTCACGGTTGGAAAATGAATAGGATTTAATTAAACGAAAAGTATTTTTCAACCAATCAAAACCACCCAAAAAATCAAGCCGACCAATGAAAATATGGAACGTTTCTGATCGATTTGATCGGAAAATTGAGCGTTTTTGATCGTTTATGATCGATCTGATCGAGTGAGATGAATGTTTTGAATGGAATGATTCCGGAATGATTTTGAGTGATATTGAATGCGTGGAGCGTCAATTTCACGATGTTTTTAACTGTATAAAGATTTTCACATAATTCTGACTGAATCCTAGGCTATTCGAACCCATAAGAATCGTCTCAATGAGACGAATCTAATGGGTTCTAATATCATAGGATTCAATGATATATATTTTTACGTTTAATAATGCCCACATGTTTGGAAATTTTTCCTACGGTGAAGGGACTTTTTACGAAGGTCGCTTGATAAAAGTGGTCGCATAATAGACGTGATCGCTCGAGCAGGATTGACTGTCCTCTAAACAGCCATTCGTGTGGGAATGATTAATCAAATAACAATAAATATTTAAAATAGAACAAATGTATGTAAGCCGATTAGAAGTTTGTGTCTGTAAAGTCACTTGCAAAACACTTAATATAAGTTTTCAGTTTATAAAAAAATCTTGAGAATGATTAAAATGTATGAATTAATTAAGATTTAATCTAGCCCCAGTTCTTATAATCTTTAACCGATAATTTCGTTTATTGTTTTTCAGATTACTGATTAAAGTTGAAGGAATCATAGCACTGAAGGTATTACAAGGACTTTCTCTTGTCCTAGAGCACGAAGCGTGTAATATATGTGAGCTAGAAATAGACTTCCATCAATACCATCATTACCAGCTACAAACAATTAAACAACTGGCTAAATCTACTGGAAAATGTCTCAAGCTACACTCCATTAAGATCACGTGGTCTTCCTTAGACATCATGGCGAAATATCTGGCCGTTGTCATGGAAACTACGCAAACAGTCGAGAACGTGACCTTGGCCGAAGATTTAAGCCGTAAACCCGTAAGAACGATCACAGCCGCGACATGGGCCGCACTACAATCGGCCTGCAGTCACATGACAACGGTCAAGAAACTTCGGTTTCTGGACAGCAGAAATACCGCTATTACTAATCATGTATTACAACATATACCACATACAATAGCCACCGTAGATTTCTCTAGATGTCAACTCAATCTCATGTGTGCTGGGGAGATATCGGGTCATCTCCATGGTAACCTCAACATTCGTATCCTTGACCTTAGCTACGCAAAATTAAACAGCACGGAATTCGTTGCAATATTCCAAGGCATGCAAATGTGTGAACGTATCCAACACGTGCGAATCCGCGGAGCCTCGCTAGATCGTCCGTCCGTGTCTGCTTTGGCTGAGTATCTCCGACTGACGCATTCCCTAGAGGTCCTGGATCTGAGCGACTGCGAGTTAAGCACGGATATGTGCACGCGCTTGGTTTCGTCTATTAGACCAAACAGGACACTGAAGAAATTGGTCTTCAACGGGACGAAGGTCACGACTGAAGGTCGAGAGGTCATTTCAAAAACTAAGTCCAAAATACAGCCAGTGTTTGTAGAAGGACTGGTCAAACTTTACGGATGACTGCTCAAGTAACGGATTGCTGATCAGGTCCCTTGACCACCAACATGACTGTCCGAAAATATGTGGCCGTACACTTGAAATGAAGCCCTTAGCAAGTCGTTAGTGGGCGACCAATTCGTCGTAACTTCATTCTTTAAGCTGTAGTTGCGACGTTCAAGTCGTCCACAAACACCCTCCCATACCGCCCCTCATCTTCCAAAAAATAAAAAAGGTGGGAAATGAGTAAGGTTAACAGTGCAATCTGAAACTTTTTCTACTCAATTGATAGTTTTCTTAAATTTTTCTAAATAAAATTAGGCAAATTACAGATTAAACTAGAGCTGTCTCAACAGACTCATACCCCCACAAGTGTTTTCCCAAATATAAGTGCGATTAGTGCAGGAGGTGTATGTAACAAATATTGAGAAATAAAGTTATCTGCCTGTGATTGATTGTAGGTCATTTGATTATTAAGTTATAGTCTGAAACGAAAATATCTAACCAAAGTTCAACAAAAAATTTACTGTGACCTTGACCTTTGACCTGTGACCAAAACAATAGAGCATTTCCTTGGGTCATAAGCAGCATTTACATAAAGTTTCATGATTCTAGGTAGCTTGGTTCTCAGGTTAAGAGTCCAGATACAATGAATTTTGACCTATGTGACCCAAAAATAATAGCCTGAGGGCAATCCCTTGGGTCATAAGGAACATTTCCATAAATATTCATGCTTCAAGTTCGCTTGGTTTTTGAGGTAGAGTCCGGAAACGAAAATTGAACAAAAAATGACTGTGACCTTGACCTTTGACCTATGTGACCCAAAAACAATAGGGCACTTCCTTGGATCATAAGCAACATTTCCGTAAATTTTCATTATTGTAGGTCACTTGGTTCTACAGTTAGAGTCCGGAAACGAAAATTGAACAAAGGCTGATTGTGACCTTGACCTTTGTGACCCAAAAACAATAGGGCACTTCCTTGGGTCATAAGGAACAATTGTATAAAGTTTCATGATTGTAGGTCACTTGGTTCTACAGTTAGAGTCCGGAAACGAAAATTGAACAAAGGCTGATTGTGACCTTGACCTTTGTGACCCAAAAACAATAGGGCACTTCCTTGGGTCATAAGGAACAATTGTATAAAGTTTCATGATTGTAGGTCACTTGGTTATTAAGTTAGAGTCCGGAAACGAAAATTGAATAAAGGCTGACTGTGACCTTGACCTTTGACCTTTTTGACCCAAAAACAATAGGGCACTTCCTTGGGTAATAAGGATTATTTGTGTAATGTTTCATGATTGTAGGTCACTTGGTTCTTCAGTTAGAGTCCGGAAACGAAAAGGTGTACGGACGGACGGACAGATGGACGGACGGACGGACAGACAGACAGACAGACATGATGAAACCAATATACCCCCTCTACATGGTAGGAAGGGGGTATAATTAAGCCTCAATATTACTGAAAATTCTATTTTTTTTTCAAAATCATCCTATGCTTGAAAAAGCTTGTGTAGACATTAAGACATTGACATTAGAAAAATTGATAAATTATTATGACTTAATTTTTTTTTTTTTTTGGGGGGGGGGGGTGGATTTTCATTGCGACAAGGGAAGTTTTTGTTTGCCGAGAGAGTGCTTCCTTGATTTATGTATACCATAAATTGAGCGATTTTCAGTTGTCAAGATGGTAGGTCGTCCAGAATAAGCATTGCTGGCTGCTGTGACCTCTGAATCATTTGTGGAATTTGAAATGTGAAGAATGAAGTCGTATATGTGTGAAGCTTGAAGTCGACAGTACGAAGTGTGGAGTCAGAAGTTCGAAGGGTTAAGTGTGAAGCCGGAACTGAGTAGCATGAAGTTTGAAGTGTGATGTATCGGAAGCTTGAAGTGGGAAGTCTGAAGTGTTAATACGAAGTGGGACATCTAACTTTGGATGTTTGGAGTGAAAGGTGAAGTCGGAGGTTTGAAGTCTGAAGTGTACGAGTCTCAAGTGTGAACTGAACACAGTAAAGTATGAAATCGATGTTACGTACGAACTGTCCTAAACCGAAGCATAGCTGAAAAATATCCGCTGAGAGCCCGTCTCGAACTCACGCGGACAACAATATTCAAATATATGGTTTACAAGTCCAATGCTCTACCACTGAGCCAAAGAAGATCTTCCCTGACGCAGTTGTCAGGCATTGTATTTAAACCTACGAAGCTATGCAGGACAGTGGTGAGAGTGGTCTCCCATAACATCGGAAGTTTGAAATAAAGTTTCGGAGATGTAAAGTCGGAAATTTGAAGTGTGCTCTTGGGATTGTGTGAATACATCATCAAATTCGTAATGTTACTTTGATTCTTCGAAATTCACAATTCACTCTTCCGAATTCACACTTCTGACTTCCAATTTCAAACTTCAAACTTCTGTCTTCATAATTCAATGTTGTGACTGCACTCTTAATACTTTAATTCTCCGCAGCTTACAAAATCGACTGCAAACTGTCGATTTCTCCTTTCCGATTTCACACTTCATAGTTCACACTTCCGACTTAAAACTTCACAGTTCACATTTCTGACTTCAATCTTCGACTTCATACTTTCAACTTCCGACTTCACATTTCAAACTGCAGGTTAATTGTAAAAAGTTTGAACTGTGAAAATTGAATTATGGAAGTCATCATCGGTATTACGTACTTCAGGTTGCTCGTAACACTAATTCTATTTTTTTTATTGGAATGTTAGGTCTTGTTATCACGTGTCCATACCCTTTGACATGGTTTTATTATTTTTTTTCCTCATAAATATTGCTTCAGGATGGTGGACTCGCATACCAGTTAAAAAGAATTTTGAAAATGATGTGCATCTTTCGCAAAAGAAACCGATACGTTTTGATCCCTAACTTATCTTGTATATGTCGTTATATCTTCATACCGTTTTATAAAGATTTAGTCCTACAAAATTACAGCATTTCGACTATGAACACGGGTTTAACAAAACAACCACAATACTCTACCCCAAATATACTTGCCTACAATATGAGATAAATCAAATAGTTTGGTTCCGATTATGTGAATTGGCTCTGATTATGTATCCTGGCTCTGAAGTTGTGGAGTGTCTTATTCTTCCATATACCCTAACCATCTCCGATATGAAGTTTCTGCTGGTTTCATGGTGCGACATTTCTCGTCATTCCACGACGCATGTTGTCTATTTTACGTCTCACCTCATCGTGTTTACTTTTATTATAAAATTCCGGTGACAAGACAGTCAGCTACATTAATTTTACTTAAAACCGTAGGCTTTCAAGGGAATTGTATGACTATTATTTAGAATAGAATTTGAAAAGAGATAACAATTTCTACGGAACCTGCCAATAGTTTGTCATGATTATCATACTTCGCACGTTTAGCTTTCCTCTTCTAACAACGTCACTACTGACGCTCTTTCAACGTCGATGATTCCATGAAATTTAATCAGGTAATATAGCGAGTGGTATCAAACAAATTGTCACAAAGTTCGCGCTCAGATTCAAAGTTTTAAGAAATCCGATTTATATATCTTACAAAAAAGGACGCAATGATCCTTAAAACGTCCGTTTTTCTGTCTCTCGTACCATTTAGTTGGGAAATTTCGGAAAGTTTTAAGCATATGTTTAAATTCCGATTATTGCATAAAATGTACGTCTAGACGACATCTTTGGCATACGTTAACCGACAAACCAGGGCGTTAATGGGAGAAAACGTGTATTAATAAGTAAATTCACGTGCCGTTAACGCCCGTTTTTTTTACTTAAATATCCTCGGTCTAGGCCTATACACTGTTGAATGGAGTTTTACGCCGCTTTCAACATTTTTTTCAGTTATATCGTGGCGGCTGGAGCACCTAACAATGGATTCCTGGTATTTCTTTCAAAAGTACAAGCATCACATTCTTTCCTAGCCTCCAGCTGCTATTTCACATAGGTCTACGATTATCAACCCATTGGTGAGGAACAAACAATCGGAAAGAATGAGTGCCATCGTCGGTAATCGAACCCGGGAGCCTATACACTGTATTAGTTCCCTTGTTAACATTAAAATATAGCATAAATGATAACGTCGATTCTATTCCCGCGTTATTTTTTATGACGTCATTGATTTACCAAGCAACGTCGGTTTAAACAAATGTGACGGCGCAATGCATAAAGCAATTTTTTCGATGTGTGTGAAGCTGGCACTTCAATCGTCAATCGACATTCAGGTCTACATTGAATGTAGAGCTGAAGAGACCACACCATCTCTACATTCGCAGAACAAAATGTAGACCTAAGAAAGTCTCTTTGAGCACTTCAATCGACATTCATGTCTACATTCAAACTTTTTTAAATGTAGAGCTATTCAATCGATATTCAGGTCTACATTCAAACTTTTTCAATGTAGAGCTTTTCCATCGATATTCAGGTCTACATTTAAATTTTTCAATGTAGGGCTATTCAATCGACATTCAGGTCTAAATTCATTTTATCAATGTAGAGCTATTCCATCGATATTCACGTCAACATTCAACCTTTTTTAAATGTAGAGCTATTAAATCGACACTCAGGTCTACATTCAAACTTGTTCAATGTAGAGCTATTCAATCAATATTCAGGTCTACATTCAATTTTCTCAATGTAGAGCTATTCCATCGACATTCAGGTCTACATTCAAACTTTTTCAATGTAGAGCTATTCAATCGATATTCAGGTCTACATTCAATTTTCTCAATGTAGAGCTACACAATCGACATTCAGGTCTACATTCAAACTTTTTTAAATGTAGAGCTATTCAATCGACATTCAGGTCTGCTTTTCAATTTTCCAATATAGAGCTACGCAATCGACACTCAGGTCTAAATTCAATTTTCTCAATGTAGAGCTACACAATCGACATTCAGGTCTACATTCAAACTTTTTAAACAGTAGAGCTCTTCAATTGACATTCAGATCTACATTCAAACTTTTTCAATGTAGAGCTATTCCATCGATATTCAGGTCTACATTCAAACATGTTCAATGTAGAGCTATTCAATCGATATTCAGGTCTACATTCAATTTTCTCAATGTAGAGCTATTCCATCGACATTCAGGTCTACATTCAAACTTTATCAATGTTGATCTATACAATCGATATTCAGGTCTACACTCAATTTTCTCAATGAAGAGCTACACAATCGACATTCAGGTCTACATTCAAACTTTTTCAATGGAGAGCTATTCCATAGACATTCAGGTCTTCATTCAAATTTCCCAATGTAGAGCTACGCAATCGACATTCAGGTCTACATTCAATTTTCTCAACGTAGAGCTACACAATCTACCATCAGGTCTACATTCAAACTATTTTTAATCTAGAGCTATTCAATCGAAATTCAGATCAACATTCAAACTTTTTCAAGGTAGAGCTATTCCAGAACATTCCGGTCTATATTCAATTTTCTCAACGTAGAGCTACGCAATCTACCATCAGGTCTACATTCAAACTATTTGTAATGTAGAGCTATTCAATCGACATTCAGATCAACATTCAAACTATTATAATGTAGAGCTATTCCATCGACACTGAGGTCTACATTCAAACTTTTTCAATGTAGAGCTATTCCATCTACATTCAGGTCTACATTCAAATTTTCCAATGTAGAGCTATTCCATCGACATTCAGGTCTACATTCATTTTATCAATGTAGAGCTACACAATCGACATTCAGGTCTACATTCAAACTTTTTTAAATGTAGAGCTATTCAATTGACTCTCAGATCTACATTCAAACTTGTTCAATGTAGAGCTATTCCATCGACATTCATGTCTACATTTAAAAAAGTTTTAATGTAGACCTGAATGTCGATTGTGTAGCTCTTCATTGAGAAAATTGAATGTAGACCTGAATGTCGATTGCCTAGCTCTACATTGAAAAAGTTTTAATGTAGACCTGAATGTCGATTGAATAGCTCTACATTGAAATAGTTTGAATTTAGACCTGAATGTCGATTGAATAGCTCTACATTGAAAAGGTTTGAATGTAGACCTAAATGTTGATTGAAGTGCTCCAAGAGACCTTCTTAGGTCTACATTATGTTCTGCGAATGTAGAGATAGTGTGGTCTCTTCAGCTCTACATTCAATGTAGACCTGAATGTCGATTGACGATTGAAGTGCCAGCTTCACACACATATTTTTTCGACACATTATCGGTCTTGGTGATAGTTTTACAGTTAGTTCCTACGAATGAATTTACAAAAGTGTTAAAATAGATACTATAGTCTTTCTTTTTATGCAATAATAACGTCAATTCACGTTTTTTTAGGCGTTAACATTTGCTTCGCACTCGGGCGTGAAACCATTTTTCGGGTCTCTGCAAATGTTAACGCCCTCAAAAACGTGAATTAATGAATTAATTGATGTCAGAATTCACTATTTCATCTTAGGATTTGATAATTGTCAACTTTTCAATCGGAAAGGAATTTATCTAAATTTATTGAAATTAAAAATTATTTAAGACAATGAAATAAAGTACTTAGAAATGTCCCTGTCGATTTTGCGGTATAGGGGTGCGTTTTATAAATGCGATGTTAAGATTTAAACAGAATTACATATGTATATAAATTTGACATTTAGCAAAACGGGTCATATACAAGGGCGAAAATACGTATCATAATAGATCAAAATACAAATGTATGTGACCATTATGATTTAATCAATATACAATCCATTACCTTCATGATGTCCGGGACGTCATTTTATAGAAAATTTTGAAACAGATAAAGAAAAATGCTTGTTCTTACATAGAGCAAAATGTGTTGTTTTAAAAACTCAAAATTCTCAGGAACAACAATATATTTTTTTTAATCAAATATGAAATATAAACAATTTTCGTAGATCGTTAAGAAATAAGCTAAAAGTCCACCCTAAAAAATAATCGCGTTTGAAAACTTTTCTGTTTCGAAAAACATGAACGAAATTATGTAGGATTTTTAAACAAAATGTATAAAGCATTAAAGTAAAATTCTTTAGATAATCAAAATGCAAAAAATATTGTATAGTGAGCAATTTTATTGGCGGTATCGTTTGTCTCCATAAACATTGTACATGGAAAGTGTGTAATTTTTCTGTGAAATGATTTATTTCTGTTGAGATGACTTAAAATATTGTTGAATGGATTCTATGCGGTTTTTGTACATAAAATTGAAATAAAAAATAGTGTCTAACATTGTGTTAAAAATTAGTTTTTGTGTAAGCAAAAGATATATCTGAATTAGGGTTTTCAGATGTTTCCTATACAAATTAAGTAGCGATCTGTATAAGGATCAGGCAGATGTAAGTTAAATGCTGGAAAGTGGTAAATCACAAAATCGCACTTTTAATTTATTTTCTGATACATTTCTATGCAAAAATAATAAATTTTAAGTTAAAAATTAAATATTATTTCGTACGAAGGAAATTAGATGATTTATATTTTTCGCGGTGCTCTTACTTTTCCAATTCAAATCCATGTTAAAAGATCGATTTTTAAGGTAAAAAATTAGCCTTCAGCAACAGCAAAAATCTCAATAAGGTAGTATCAGAAATAGTCAAATACCTTGACTAATAGAATATGTTTTCAAATCTCTGTGCAAATTTAAAAATAAAGAGATATTTCGTTTTTTGCGGACCTACCCTAAAAGCAGTAGTTACCTCCCTTTCATATAATTTTTTTGTGGAAACCTTCACCCACGATTTGGGTAGCCTCCCTTCCAAAATGGCTGCTTCCATCATAATAACTGTCAGAGTGCTCATGATTATCTGACTTTTCATCAATTACATGTGATTAACAGGTCTGTTCCGAAAGTTTGCGTTAAATTAACGTTAGAATGACATTTCTCATCAATTGAAAAACCTAAACTCAAATGAATCAAGGCACATAAAGGAAATGAAGCTGATATTTTACCATATCGGGATCGTTCACGTTTGACAGAGATGAGAGGGAATTGTTATTCTTCATCGTTTTTGATGATCAACTTAAAGAAGTAAAGATACACGTTTAAGGCCCCAGCAGAGGGAACAGTTCTTCATACTTGATGAATAACTTGCAGCTAATTGGACCAGGTATTGTGGAGTAGTGACCATAGACCAGCCATAAAGTCAGGATGCAGTCATACCAACCTGTATGAAGAATTTAGTGATTTGCTTTCAGATTTCAACCTCACACAGATGGTAACAGAAAGCACCAGAGGAGAAAATATACTTGACCTCTTCTTAACCTCAAATCACACCTTAATTAAAAATGTAAAATGTCTCCCAGGTATATCAGACCATAGTATTGTCTCTATTCTTGCAGATACAAAGCCACAGGTAACCAAACAACAGCCGAGACAGTTTCATCTCTACAAAAAAGCTGACTGGAGTAGTTTCAAAATCTATATGGACCAAATTAAGCATGAAATATTAAAAGATCATCAATCTAAATCTGTTGAAGAAATTTGGCTAAGTTTTTCAGATGCAATCTCCACAGGTATCAAGAAATTTGTTCCAACTAAAAGACTAGGGAATAAGAGATCACTTCCTTGGATTACACAGCCTATAAAACGTCTAATTAGAAAAAGGGATCAAGTTTATTTTAGATTAAAGAAAGATGGAAACAACAAGATGAAAACTGCATTCCTGGCTCTGAAAAGAAATATCAAGAAACAAATAAAAGTCTCTTACAATAACTATATTGAATATATTTTAGGCCTTGATGGAAACACTGAAAACAAGGAAAAAGCCACAAGATTTAATAATAAGAAACTTTTCAGTCTGATAAAAAATGCCAAGCAAGACGCAGCAGGAGTAGCTCCCCTTCTCGACAAAATTTCAGGTACCATCAAATCAGACAACACAGAAAAAGCAGATATATTAAATCGACAGTTTCAATCAGTCTTTACTCCAATGACACCAATTTCTCTGGCTCAGTCCTGCCTTTCATCCATAAGACAAAATATGTTTTCCTCCTCTTTCAGTAAATATCCAGTCATGCCAGACATTACCATCTGCACTGGTGGAGTACAAAAGCTAATATCCAACCTGAAACCAGACAAAGCAGCAGGACCTGACAACATCAAACCTTTAGTACTTAAAAACTTATGTTATCAAATTTCTCCTATTTTGCAAATTCTCTTTCAGAAATCCCTAGATACAGGCACCCTCCCCCAGGTATGGACGGAGGCAAACGTGACACCACTCTTTAAGAAAGGAAACAAAGAAGATCCTGCAAATTACAGGCCTATATCCTTAACATGTATATTGTGTAAAGTTCTTGAACATATTGTAGCATCAAATCTAACTAAACATTTTGACAAAAATAATATTCTTTATGATTTACAACATGGCTTCAGAGAACGGCGCTCATGTGAAACACAGCTACTGCAACTGACCGACCATCTTGCCAGAAACCTTACTGAAGGAAAACAAACTGATCTAGTTTTGTTAGACTTCAGCAAGGCTTTTGATAAAGTTAGCCACCTTAAACTTTTGTATAAATTGCAGGAACATGGAGTTAACAATGCTACCCTTTTGTGGATTAAATCTTTTCTTATAGGCAGAAAACAGAAAGTAGTCTTAGAAGGTGGATGCTCATCCGAAGTACCAGTCACGTCAGTAGTACCTCAGGGATCGGTGCTTGGCCCTCTTCTGTTTCTCTTATATATTAATGACCTTCCTAACACTATCACCTCCCAAGTTCGTTTGTTTGCAGATGACACTGCCGTTTACTTAGCTATAGATAACAAGCAAGACTGTATCACCCTGCAAGAAGATCTAGACAAGCTAATGCAGTGGGAGAAAAAATGGGAAATGGGGTTTAACCCTAGCAAATGCATTGTCCTAAATATTACAAAAAAGAAGAAAAAGATTTCTTTTGATTACAGGCTACACGGACAAGTGCTAGAGACTGTGGACAATGCCAAATACCTAGGAGTTACTATATCTGAAGATCTTTCCTGGAACAAGCATATTGACAATATAACATCTAATGCAAATAAAACTTTAGGTTTTCTCCGCAGAAACATCCAGACCAAAAATAAGAAGATCAGAGAAACAGCATACAAAACACTGGTTAGACCCCAGGTAGAATATGCATCAACTGTTTGGAGCCCTTACACAACATCCTATATCAACAAAGTAGAAAAAGTACAACGTAGAGCAGCAAGATGGGTTCAAAATAATTTTTCTCATTATGACAGTGTCACCTGCATGCAGAAGGATCTTGGCTGGCAAACTCTTCAACATAGACGAGACATCACCAGAGTCACCATGTTTTATAAAATTGTAAATTGTTTTGTTGCAGTACCCATACCAACTTATCTTGAAAGACCAGTTAGGATCACCAGACATATGCACACAGAATCTTTTAGACAGATCCACACAAATGCTTCCTACTTTAAATATTCTTTTTTTCCTTATACAGTGATACTTTGGAACAGCCTACCAGAAACAATCATACAGCAACCTGATATTGCCGCATTCAAGAAGAGTCTTGATTCTTTTCAGATAGTGAGCCGTCCCTGAATAACCAAAATTGTTTTACCAGATCTTTTAATCTAACAATCACAATACTTTTAAAATTTGGCACCCTAACCAATGACTAACAGTTTTTATCCCAGCACAGACGCGCACCTGCCAGTAATACCCGAAAGGGGAGTCAGGCAGTATATATAGATAGATTGTGTTTGCATTCTTTAAGCTTAAGGTAGTGGACCCGTAATAGGTCCGCAACATATTGAAAGAAATGAACTTTAACAGTGTTAACTGAGGATTTCTAATGATTTTCATTAGGAAACCTTGGTCAACATAGTGAAAGTTCATTGGTTGCGAAATGTTGCCGAACTATTATGGCTCCACTACCTTAAGGCTGACCATCACTTTTATGAAATGCGCCTTTTTTTGAAAATCATGATAAAACATCCAATCTCTGGTGGGGTATGTGATCCCTGTTGATGCAAGAGGTTACTTGGTGGATGCCAAATATAATCCTAGCATTCCTCAACATAAAGATGTTTGAATGGGGTTTTATGCCACTTTCAACAATCTTTCAGTTATATCAAGGCAGAAAAAGAACCTAACCATGGATTCCTTGTATTTCTCACACCAGTACCGTCATCACACCCTTTCCTAGCCTCCGGCTGCTATCCTTCATAGGTCTACATTATTGACCCATTGGTTGGAGACAAATAGTCGGAAAGGATGAGGGATTCTGTCAGGGATCAAACCTGGTATTTCTCACACCATTACCGTCATCAAAATCTTTCCTTGCCTCAGGCTGCTATCCTTCATAGGTCTAGATTATTGACCCATTGGTGGGAGACAAAAAGTCGGAAAGGATGAGGGCCTCTGTCGGGGATCAAACCTGGGACCTCTAGTTAGACAGTCCCATGCTCTACCAACTGCACAATGATGGTGGCTCCCTCATCAGATAGATTTTGTTTTTTAAGTTTTTAAGTTAATTCTTTGTAAGTGCTTGCAAAAACCATATACTGACGGTATTCAGAGTTTAACCCTTTTATCTATCATGCAAAGACGCCAGAGCAGAGACTGGAAGCCCTTGACATATCAATGAATTTTTGTTGCAAAAAATATGAAAATCGGAAATATTCAAGGTATCAATTAGGATATTTGGAGGATAAAATGTCATAATTACAGCTTTGCCCAAGTTTTGGTTTCAAGATTTTGCTTGCCTACGGGGTATAATTCCTTTTTAGTCAGAAAAATGCTTGAGTCTTGGCTATATGCATGCCTCTCAATTCTCCAAAAGATCTTGATGCCTATGCATCTATATGCAGTTTTTTTTTTGTTAGTACATAATGGTATTTTTATTTATGACAGTGGCCTATATAGGGAAAGCATTTAGGAGGGGATTCATTTGGACACCGTCTACAATTTTTTTGTTGGAGAGTCTACTCAAAATTATTTGGAAATAAATGTTATAGTAAAATTAACTCGGGATTCTTATTCAGTCAGAAAAAATGGAATTTTTTTGACACAAACTTTAAAATAAGTATGACACGATTAATATTCTCAGTCTTCAAAATAAATATAAGACATAAGTAAGGATTGACACATTCTTGTGAGGGATATACATGTATATGATAATGATTGTATAATGATGCTCAGTAAAACAGTTTGTATGTGTTGTAAAACGCAAAACCAGCATAAGACCAAAAGTGTTCACTTTTTCACAGTTTTCAAATCCAGTTCAGTCTAAATCGTTTATACCCTACTTTGTTGGTCTTATTTAATGTGATGGGTAACATGTTTTAATGAATTTGGTTATTTTATTCCTAAGTTGTAAAATTATGTATTGGTAGTATGTACCGGCAATGCCCAACTGGCAGTATTTTCATAAAATGAATCAGAATAATTGCTGATGAAGATAAAAAAAATGAACTGAATTGAACTTTAATTAACATGATAAAAATGTTATAATAATGAAGAGGCTAGATTAAAGCTATTCTGACCCATCACATGGAAGTGGATACAATGTGAATTAAGAAAGTATCAACACTGCTCAGGCAGAACTGAATATGTAGGCTAAGCAGAGTCAAAACTTTCATTCTTGGTAGACTTTTTAATCTTAAATGATAACTTAGTCTTTAAGTATGATGACAGTGATTGACTTCTGCTGGATTTGATATTTTTTCAGATATTTGTTCCATTGCTTTCTGAATATCTCACTTCACTGTCATTGACTATGGTTTATATCATCCCAGTAATGTTTAAAATCAACACATGCAATAAGCACTATACTGTAATACCTTTTGATAGGATCAATGAGTAAAAAATATGATCAAGAATAAAACAAGGACCAGTCTGATCAAATTTTGTTGTTGATACTGTTTGACTTTTAGGAATACTCTCATTTCAATGTCTTTACAGGTTCTTAGTACTATCCTACTGCCTTCAATAATGAAAATGGTAGAAAATGTCAACAGAAATGAAGGATTACCCCCTCCCCCTAACAACTATGACCACTTTCAATACCCAGGATTGTGTAAATTTAAAAATAGAAGGACTTATTATTTTTCTTGGAAAAAGGAACTGGTTAAATAAAAAAAAAGTGACAAAGTGGCCATTTGATTTAAGATTATTTGATTGCTTATATTTGCTATGATTATTTACTTTTTACATCACATGAATCAGTTTTTAAAAACAATTTACTGATTTATGCGATGTAAAAAAATAATTATCATTCTATCCTTAATTTTTCCCCAATCATTATTGATTATATACAATGTATATATGATTATATTGAATAATGTAGGAAGGAAGTAATTACATTTAACAAAATATTTATTCTTTTGCTACAAATTTTAACATCCATCAATTTCCATAGTTTAATTATAGTAAATCTTGCTTGAGCAACGATTTCTAATAAGCGACCATTTTTATCAAGGTCCATTTTTAGCTCCATGCTGAAGGTCACAGGGGCTAATGTTATGGCATTGTGTCCGTCCGTCCATCCGTGCATCTTGTCGTAAACTTTTTCTTTAAAAATCTTCTCCTCAGAAACTACAGGATGAATTTCAATTAAATTACACAGGAATAATCCTTGGGTGACCCTCTTTCAAAGTTGTTAAAAAATTTTGATCCAATGAAAAACATGGATTTAATGGGCGTGGCCAATTTACAAATATGGTAAAAAGTGAGTTTTCTCAGATTCTAATTGATGGATACCAATGAAATTTTACATGAATGATCCTTGTGACCCTTTATCAGTCTACAAAAAATTGTTGTGATCGGATGGAAAATATGTATTTTATGGGCAGAGGTCATTTCTCTAAATGGTTTTTAGTGAAAACTTTGAAGATCATTTTCTCAGAATGTAACAGGTGGATATCAACCAAATTTCACTGAAATGATCCTTGAGTGACTCTTTATCATTCTACCAAAAGTTATTGTGATCGGATGAAAAATATGTATTTTTTTTGGTGGAGGTCATTTCTCTATATGTTTTATAGTTGAAACTTTCAAAATCATTTTCTTAGAATGTAACTGATGGATATCAACCAAACTTCATTGGTATGATCCTTGGGTAACCCATTATCATGTAGCCAAAGTTATTGTGATTGGATGAAAAATATGTCTTTAGTCTGCATATTTGGCATGGTGTATCTTCTAATGCTTATCTATTGAAAGATATCAAAGAATTGTTCCCAAAACAAATAATTGCCCTATTGCCTTTTGGGCTTCTGGTTTTCTAAAAAAAGAAGATGTGAAACACAAATGCCCCCGTAACAGGATTTTTTTCCCAAAATGTTGACCTTGACAGATGACCTTGACCTTTTAGCATGACCTTGACTTTGATGCCTACAGATGTACATCACTGAGATCTTTCAACTTGCCAATTATGAGACAGGGTATCTATAATATGCTTGAATAAACTGAACAATGAAAGTTTTTTTGGTAATGGTTTTAAAGAAGTTTGACCTTGACAGATGACCTTGACCTTGTCACATGACCTTGACTTTGATGACCAGAAGATGCGTATCATTGAGATCTATCATCATTCCAAATATGAACCTTGTATCTTGAATAGGCTTGATGATTTTGGCAATCTTAAGTTGTTTGGTTAAGTTTTCAAGATATTTGACCTTGACAGATGACCTTGACCTTGTCACATGACCTTGACTTTGTATCAGCAGATGCGGATCATTGAGATCTATCATCATGCCAAATATGAGCCTTGTATCTTGAATAGGCTTGAAGATAATAGCAATGTTAATTTTTTTTTGGTTAACTTCTGCAGACAGAAAGACAGACAGACAGACAGATGGACAACAGTAAAATAATTAAATTTATAAACCATCAGCCCAGAATATTAAGATAGTGCTAAAGTTTTCTTTCTGATGGTATTTGATGGATACCATCCTTGTGTTATAGTTTTCCACAATTTTTATGAACAGCTTCATAGGCAAAACTTCAATGATAAGCAAGTGGGTGGGGTAATTAGATACAACAATAACTGATGTTGGTGATTAGTATATGGTGCAAAATGCAAAAGATGTGTTATTTATATATGAGTTTCTCCATCAGAACTCTCTAGCATTTATGGGGGCTGTTTTCATTGAATTATTTGTGAACAATTGTAATTTGTTCAAAATGTATTGTTTTTCGAAAGCAGCAACGGTGCATCATTTTAAAGATAATTATTTCAAGGCTGTTTCAAAGTCACAGAAATTTGAAAGCATAACTTCACTCATGGGATAACCAACTTTTGTAATACGATAGCAGTTGTCATGACGTGTGTTGCTGAAGGGCTTTTTATTAAATTGAAAAATGCTAAAATTGGCCCTTTTTGACATTTTGACAAAATGGCTGACCCCTCAATGATTAGATTTGCCATAACTTTGAGTAATACTAGTTTAAGATATATGTTTTAACATTTATTATAACTTTATTAATTCATGTTAAATATGCAATAAATAGTTGAGCTTAAAGTTTTATAATAGAAATGCAATAAGAGGAAAGAAAACCAAGAAAAAACAACTTTTTGGCTCTTAGAGTACTGATTTTGGCAGAAATCATGTTTCTTCTGTTACCATGGCAACGGTGAGGCAGATAAGCAAACTATTTTGCAGAAGTTATTTTTGCATCAATATCTTACTATACATGAAGTTTTATCAAAATCTGAGACATGTCACTTTCCACCATCTGCCTGATTCTTACACATATCGCTACTTAAAACCGTGCGTTTTTTGCGACGTCAGGTTGATATTTAAACACTCATCTACGCTGTCTTCATTTCAATTTTATGTACAAAACCATATATTTCAAGAATCCATAATAAAAAATATATCAATATTCCTTTTACTAAAGGAAATAAACATCGTTATGTTGGTCTTAAAATTGTCCCACTGACGCGTTTTTATTTTTATTTTTTTTATTTTTTTGTTTTTTTTTTTGTTTTGAACGTCATGTCATTTTATAAGTATTTCTAAAATATTTCACGATCAAGGAACCATACAATACGGTTCCCTTCGGTTAGGATTTTGCATTCAGTGGTTTCCGTATCACTGCTCTCGCGAGTATAGTATATTGAATGTGATATAAATCAGATTTCTGTAATATGTTAACATTTTTTACTTTTAATAACTTGCTTAATATTGTATATGTTACAAATGACTGACGGAATATAAACTATTTTCGTTGCTTTTCATCGAATTTTGATTGAAAACCATCCATTATACGTTATTTATAAAAGGACGTCATTTGTCACAGTCATGACCGCAAACTTTTGCCGTTACGGCTTAACGTGCGAAGTTTAATAGGCAGGCCTAAACCACTGACAGGCTCCGTAGAAATCTTCATCTCTTTTCAAATTCAATACTAAATGATATCCATATATTTATCTTGTACGTACATGTTCTAAGTAATATTAATGTAGCTGACTGTCTAGTCACCGGAATTTTATAATAAAAGTAAACATGAAGAAGTGAAACGTAACATAGACAACTTGCGTCGTGAAATGACGAGAAAAGTCGCACCACGAAACCAGCAAAAACTTCATATCGAAGGTTAGGGTATATAGAAGAAGAATAAGACACTCCACAACTTCAGAGCCAGGATACATAATCATAGCCAATCCACATAATCGGAACCAAACAATTTTCTTTGATTTATCTCATATTGTAGGCAAGTATATTTGGGGTAGAGTATTGTGGTTGTTTTGTTAAACTCGTGCATACTGAAAACAATAGTATACGTTATTAATCTTGTCCAGAATATTGCATTTGGAGGTAAAACCACGTGTTTTGATATTCCTGGCTCAAGATTGCTCTGAGAAGAAATCATTTTTAACAAAGACCAGCGAGCGTTTTTACAGTTCTTGAGTACGTTAACGTGGCAAAATGTATAACTGGTCGAATAGCATTCGACTTTTTAATGATTAATGAATAAAATCCGATATAAATGAGGAAGTTCCGACACCTTCCCCATTTTTTTAGTCCAAAAATGAAATGTTTACATCTACATAATCGGAGACGCACGTGGTGCGGAAGTCCACACATGATTTTGAAAGCGGAGCCAGTGGCTCCGATTATGGACATCGCCCCCCCCCCCCCCCGTGATGAAATAAAATTAGTTACAAAGTATTTATTCTGTCATGTTGATGATAAATTATATTTGTTAAAAAGGTAATTTTAAAATATTAAAATAAAATATGCATTATTTCTTTTTTTTTTAGTAAATACGGCTTCAAATAATTTTAAGATCCTTGTAATTTGTTGCGTTCCAGTCACTATTTTAAACTTGATCATGTTGATCCGTAAATAAAAGAGCGCTGAGCTCATGATGACGAAACTGTACATACTGCAAATTAACATCCGCTTTGTACTTGTACATTATAAACACCGTTTTGTCATCCTGAACGCAGGGAAAGCCATGTCCCTGGACCTGCAGTGTGACAGAGCACCTCGCGTGTTTAAACTGCACAAACCGAGGTTTCGGGCGTTGGACTTCTTGAACCTCGTTGTTGGGATCCCTAAACATCGTCACGACGTGAAAAGCCCCCATCCGCAGACTTCGTTGATTAAAAAAATGGTGGAAATAATGAAAGGTCAACTCTGGTCTTCCGGTGCAAATAAATAATTTGAAAGGTTATAGACTATGAGCCAGTATACACCCCCCTCCCCCCCCCCAGGGGGAATTTTCGGGACTATGTTTTTTTGAAAGCCCAATGTCTAACAAGTATATTCTGAAAGTCTGCAACTTGGCTGTTGGGGCTTTTAGGAGTTATTGAGGTCAAAGGTCAACAAGTGCACTTTTTCTATGAAAGAATAAATGAGCTGGATTTGAAATGGTATATTCAACTATCTTTTCATGAAATTGAGCAGGAAATGGTTCTAGATGAATCACTAAATATTTTTCTGCTAGGAAATTTCATTTTAGGGTAATTTAATGATAATTTTTATGAAATCAAAGTACTGAAAGTACTGAAATCGGTTCATATACAAGAGATTAAACCATAGACAATAGGCCATTTCAGACCACAGGAGGATTTTTTCGTTATATTTTCCCATCAACTTAAACAATAATTTGCCTGAAAGTAATTTGTATCATTTGTCATTTGATTTCTTTTGTATTTGTTGGTTTTAAAGCTTAAGTCAGCCAGTGCATTTAAATGAATATCGTATATTTACGTAGATAAATTGAAAGGAAAACTTATTTATTTAAGTTTCTGCGAATAAAATGCATTTTGAGGCAACTTTAACAACTCAAAATTATTGAAAGTATCAACTGTGGCACCTTTGAGAGTAAACTGCATCTTCATAGATTTAATCAAAGAACTGAAATGACTGTATATCTTTGCTTATATACATGTTCAATCATAGGGAATACCCTTTTTCATTCTTAAAAGTGGAACATCCCTTTTGCTTTCTTTTATATCTTGTGTTCCTTGTAAAAGTTCATGTTGGTGTCAGATTGTGTCCACTGTAGTTGTGCTTTATATTAGTTTAGGTATAGATATAAAAGCAGTATAGATTTACTTTTATGTATAATGAAAGTATAGATAAAATGGTACAAAAGCTAGATTTTGCGGGGTTTTTTTGTTTGCATAGGCACTTAATCACAGTTTCTTATAATTAAAAGAGTTACTCACTGTCATTTAAATATTGAATGGTTTAAGCTTTAAAGCACATAACTATTACTTTTTTATAGATCAAAGTACTGAAAGCACTGAATGTCAAAGATAAAAAAGAGACCAAATTTTTATCTCTCAAGAGTCAATTCCATTTTCTTTAGTCTAACAACAGTTATCACAATTGTGTGAGTCTAGAAGGGAGCCATGGGGCCATAGGCTTTCTTGAATGTAAAATGGAATTCTTTCTAACCAACTCTTCGCCCATTAAGTGAACTTGATTATTTACAATATTCAAACCTTAATGGAAAAAGTTATGTTTCCAATGGATATTTACATTTTCCAAACTTGTTTCTGATGTACTGAATGCTATTTTTTTCTTCAAAATTTGTTTTTGTAAAAACATTTCATCAGAAAATTCATATTTTGTTTCTGTGTCTTAAGGCATATTGCCCATATTTTTGGAAGATGACCACCTTTTCCGGCAGATAAAAAGCAAGGGGCCTGGTAGGTCCAGTAAATTGCATAGCTAGACTGAATATCAGTATTCAAATTTAAGTTTATATGAATCCTTTTGTGAAACCTTTTCATGAAAAATTATCATATATATAGAAGCTGATCAAATTGATAACTACATCAGCTATAAATTAATACTATTGATACTTATTACAGAGCTCACAAACATTTTTTTTTAAAAAGTCACATGTTTATCTTAAAATGTATGTGCAGAAATCATTTTTTATCAATGGCTCTTTGAAGATTTTGTAGTTTACAATCCTTTTAATATGCTTTGTGTGTAGACATAAGCACTGTTAGCATAAAGTATTTTTTTTTTGCTTACATTGCACACTAATCACCCCAATTTACTCTTCAATCTAACAAAGATATGTTTATTTTATTTCTGAAATAAATTATCTTGTAAGATGAGCATAAACATTTTCAGTTTGGTAAGTGTGAAAGAGATATATATTTGAGGCTTTTTGTTCATTCAAAAATTCTATAGCGAAATCTAAAACTCCAAATATAAATTTTGTGGCCTCCCCACACTCTCTTCTTGCCAGATTTTGAATGCAAAATACTGTAAAAAGGTCTATCAAAATACGATAAAGCTCTCTTCCAGGATGTCCACCATGACTTGAATTTAACATGAGTGTTTGTTTTCTCTGTTTTTTACCAATTTTGATAATATCATTAATGTATATATAAATATGGATCATACTGAGTGCAAATTAGTAATCATTTAAATTTTGATGAAATTCTTTAAGGTTATGTTGCAATACTGTTGATATTTTGAAACTGATGAAACGAAATACTTGATAAAATAGAATTCTTGTTTTTTTACCTGCTTGACGCATTGCTCTCACACATTTTTTTTTCATTTTCAAAATTTTTAACTTAAATTTCATTTCATTTGTAATTCTAATGCAATTTCTACGATGTTGCAGGCTTAAGACAAAACATGAAGTTTTATGGAAACAAAGAGAAGCTTTGGAAAAGAGATGTTTACAGAAACTCTAGATTTATCTTTTCTCTAAGACGAAGGAAAATTCATTGACCATATTCCAATATCATTTTACAAACCACTCTTATAAAAGAGTATGTGATGAGTATCGGTTTGAATTAGTATTAAGCTATGTCAACTGGTATCGTTATAAGGTTATAATGTCAACAGATTGAATGGTTTACTATTTAGCACCCATTTCTATATAAAATTAAATATGATGCCCATTTTGTGTATGAAAACCAGTCATAGAATGCTAATTGTATTATGTCAATCCTCTTTGATCTGTTTCACTAATTGATGTAGGATATTTTCATAGTGGAAAAAAAATTCCTTGGTAGAAGACTTTTTTGCCAGATTTCAAAGCTTCCGGTATATTGCTTTGTAAAAAATGAATCTAACAAATATACACAAATCAGTTCAAATCTGAATCACTTTTTAACTAGATTTAATCATGATGTTCAGAATATTGAACAAACAAGAGAACTGACATTACTGACAAAGGGATGAGATATGTAATTAGGGTATTTTATATAAGGAAATAAAAGTAAATTGAAAAAGAAATTCAAGATTATAATATGCAAATCATGTTTCGGTACTTTCAGTGCTTTGAATTTCAACAAATAAGCCTGTTATCTTCAAAAATGTCTTGAAACTTTAATGAATTTGAATCACCGGTTCATTGAATTGAATCATGACGTTCAGAATATTGTACAAACCAAATAACAAATATTACTGGCAAAAGAGTGAGACATTACTTAACAAATGTAGTGAATTTGTCACAATAGCTCCCCTTTACCAGATTTTTTTTTATCAATTATGGAGAAAAGCTAAGGTAAGCAAAACTAAAAAATTCACATATGATAGTTTCAAATCATTCAATTGTATAACAATTGTAAGTAAATTTGAATGGACTGGAAAATAAATTCCAGTTTATATTGTGTTAAAACCTTTATAATAAAAAAGACATATTTTGGTACTTTCAGTGCTTTAATTAGCTAAAATTAACTAATATGTTTACAGTTGGCTTCAACCTTTTTTGTAACTGTGTATTTTATTGAATGATAACATGCTGAACATGATCATTCCAAATTATAAGCATCTAATGACAATAAGTTTTACTTATATTTTAGTATAGTTATGACACTGGCATACTCAGGCCATTATAGTAATCACAAATTGGGCACATTTAAGCAAGCAAAATGTTAAAAAACTTTGTTCATATGCTTAAAGGTATCCTCCAGCATGTCCAGACTAGTATAATTATTGGAAAAGGAAGCAGAAAAACTTTTGAAATTATGTAAAATCTATATAAGCAAAAAACGTCGGTTTTCAGTACTTTCAGTGCTTTGATTTGCTAAGAATAAACCTGATATGTGCTCAAATGCCTTGAAACTTTTCTTTTTTATTTACCTTCAAGAATTATGTAATTCAAAATATAATTAACATCAAATAAAAACATATATTGACAATTGGAGAAATATGAATAATAGTATAGTTATAGCTTTGGCTTGATCATGCCATGGCTTAAATCAGATTTTGAACAAAATTCAAGCAGGAAATGTCTAATAAACTTTGCTTGTAGGCTTCAAGGTATCCTCTAGTATGCTTAGAATAAAAGAAAATATTATTAAAGACAGAAAAAATCTTTTTAAATCTTGTTAAAATCTTCATTAGCAAAGAAAATTGTTGATTTTCGGTACTTTCAGTGCTTTGATTTGCCCAAAGCCTCTCTGAAAATCACACAAATGTGTTTAATCTTTGTAATAATGTTTTGGGTATTGAATTATGTTCAAAAAGGTCCAAAGAAATTATCAATTCAACAAAATAAATATAAATTTCTGACTAAAGGTTAAGATTTAAATTAGTGTGCACTGGGTGACCTTTGACCTCAATAATTCCTAAAAGCCCCAACCGCCAACTTGCAGACTTTCAGAATATACTCGGTAGACATTGGGCTTTCAAAAAAACATAGTCCCGAAAATTCCCCCTGAGGGGGGAGGAATCACCCTACTGGCCCATAGCCTATTAATCGAGTTTTCATGACGGTAGCTGTTTTTCTATTAATAGATAATCACTGATGTCAATCAAAAAATCTACTGACCAATCGAAACACTCACTTTTTTTTAAACGAACGTCAGTTGATCCCATTTTTTCCTTCGTTTTGGTTTAAACATTTTCATGCATGGACGAATTAAGCTTCGTAACTACAGCTTATTCAAGCTGTAGCTACGACGTTTAAGTCGCCCACTTAAGATTTGCTTCGAGCTTAATGGCCATTTAGGAGACACAATTTGTTTGAAAAAATTGGAAAAAAGTCGTTGTGCGTGACGGAGGTTAAGGGACATGGCCAGCTATTCATCAGTTGTATCCATTATTAACACTATCGTAAGTCTGTGACGTGGAGACCGAGAATGGAACGAATGATGTGGTCTCGCCTTTGTTAAAGCTGGTCTCAGCATTGGTCTCTTTTGGCTCAGGTAGCTTCTCCTGGAAAATAATGAAAAAAAATGAGGTCGATTTTAGGAAAAACATTCCTTAGATAGGGTGATCCATATAACATTGACGGGAGACCAATACCTCGTAACTACACATTTAGTAAGCTGTAGTTAAGAGATCTTTATCGAATATTCGCGATAATCATAATGTGATTAATGATAAAAAGGTTATTTAACAATTAAAATCCGTGAACGCCTTATATCTCATACGAAGGAACAGGGAATAACGGAATGACCTCGGAACTCAGTACATTAGATCTTTGCATAAAGGGGGGTTCATAATCAAAATATGCTTGGTAATAAACAAACGTGTATTTGGTCGTCACGAAACTTTGGCTTAGACTTACAGTCCGTTTGACTTCTATATAGACCAACCTATTCAACGATTACATAGAATTGCTTTTGAATGAAGGATTTTTATATGGTGAAACCTAAATTTCAGTTTAATGCCATTCTAACAAATATATTTTGAATTTAAAAAGGTTTCCAAATAATGATTTGTCTATCTAGTTAATGTTAAGATTTTCGCATTTTCCGCTCGTAAACACGAGGCGTGATGGAGGCTGTTAACACAGTCGTATACCTGGTACAGTGTAGTAAAAAGGTGTCCAGTGTAGAAGCATGCAAGACGGCGGATGTAAACTAAGGTCAAAAGTAGGCCCCTAAGTACATATTCATTCGCAAAAAAAGGTTTATTTCACAGATAGTGTTTAATAATAGACATAGTGACCAACATGAGATGTTCGATTTTCTTATTTTTCCATTGATTTCTCGTGATGCCTACTAAACAACTTGGATTCAATCGATAAAGTTGGGTAAATCCCAACAACTTCGTTAAATAATTTTTTTTAATTGGTCTAAATATGTTATCATAGGGTTCATCTCAGAATAGATAAAAATAATTATCAATTATCTGGTCAAACGGTTTTTGAACAAAGAGACAATACACTAAGATTTGATATGAAGTAAATATCTTCATCAAAATTAATTCTATAAAAAAACCCGTTTTTATACTTAAACGAATCACTTAAAATCATTCCCTTTTGACTTTGCCCCTATGCAAATCATAACCATTTTGGATAGACAATTTGCTGTTCCGTTTAATACAGATACATTATGGTATGAAAGGCTAAGAGTTAACATGTAGACGGACGGACAAAATCATAACATTACATTAAAAAATTCTGAAAAACGAGATTTTTCATGGTATTAGATGGAAAAGATGATATGACTAGAAAATCGATTGTGAAATTTTCGGCAAAATATTGGTCCTTATAGAAATCATACGGACTATAGCACCTTTTCAACACATGAAAACTAAAAATCGATGAAAATAAATGTTGAGAAACGATTCTTTTTATCAATGTTAAAAAAATTGTATGATAATTGTTGAATTTGTTGAATTGTTAATTTTGTTCTGGAACCTCATCTTTTACAATAATTAATTTAATTTTGGTTTTATTTCTGAATGGAGATAGTTGAAAACTCTGTAAACAAACACAAGACATTCTGTTTTGTGGCTTGTCATCTTTGAACTCAACTATTTGAGAATAAACCTTTTAAAAGTCTCTATTTTTTTAAACTATACAAAAGAAGAAAACAAGGATGAGGTTTTTTTATTGCAATATTATGTTTTGACGATGATAATATGTCACCTATCGAGAAAAATAAGAGAAATATTAAAAAAGATATATATATATATATATATATATATATATATATATATATATATATATATATATATATATATATATATATATATATATATATATATATATATATATATATATATATATATATATATATATATATATATATATATATATATATATATATATATATATATATATATATATATATATATATATATATATATATATATATATAAATAGATAAACAAAATAAATAAATAAATAAACAAAACTGAAAAGAATTTTACACATTAATAATCATTAACACTATAATCATTATTGTCTTTATTTTGCTTATTTTTGATAAGTCTTATAAGCCCAAAAGATTGAATTATTCTCCCAATTTTTTCAAATGAAAATTAAAATTCCGTTCTTTTAATTCATTCATATTTCTCATCAGACGTTAAATCCTCCTTGGTCGCATTCCTGGGGGAAAAATAAGAGACCAAATACACAAGGTGACATATTATTATCATCAGGGAAAACTGAGATATTTTGTTTATATTTCATGACCTATTGTACATAAAAAACTTTGTGAACATTGAACCAAAAAGCAAAAAAAAAAAAAAAAAAAAATATTGATAACGAAAACAAATTAAGCAATTTAAGAACACAAAGGATATTTCAAATTTGCGTCAATAAAATTGAAAGGTAGGGTAAAAATATATTGACAAATATAATGAGAGGGAATAAGATCGAAATGTATAGAATTCGTACCTGAAACTTCTTACATGCGAAAGTAGAGCCCAACTTCTATGCTAATATGGCAATTAAATGTGTCGTTGGTTTTGGCGTACATTTACATGTATATAGCCCGTCACACGAAAAGGGACAACAAGAAAGAGCTAATAGTATCGAATCTAGTTAGATCGATGTGCGTTTCTTAGATTAAGATTCTAAAGAACTCAAAATATCGAAAATCGTTTTTCTTTATGAAGTCTAAATAATCTTATTTAGCGGGACTAATTATCTTGTTTTATAAAACGCACCTCTAGGCGGACTCATTTAGAACATCGCGCAGATTTTCCGTAAACCGGTAAGTACCTCGGATATTGGTTGATTTTTGTACATCTCTAAGTCATCTTGATGATTGTGACGTCATTTAAACCTACGTTCCTATGGCGGGCTTTCATTTTAGCGCCCCCCATTATTCCCGAGGTATGTTTCCCAAGAATCGGCGAAGGTTCTCAATTTTGGGCGGACTACGTAGTCTGACAAGGATTGATTTTTGTTCGAATTTTAATTTTTTCAATGATCTATTTCAAATTCAAAATAATTATTTTACGGGTTTATGAATTGACTATTGCATCATAAACTATGGTTCACATATTTCAGTATGATCCCTTTCTGAAATAGGATCGCGTAACAGACCGCTCTAGATTCCTACCACGTGACCCTGCATTCCTGGCGACCGCCCTGGATTCCATCTACACTTCACAAACACAATAATGGACACAACGATCACGATCAGCATGAAGACAGACGCACAACCTCCGATGATGATCCCTATATAACTCCCTTCCGATCTATCACCGTCACACGCCGAAAAGTCGCCGCACGAGTTGTAACCGTTACATTGTAACTCTCCGTGGATACATCGACCATTGTCGCATCGGGTTTCGAAGTTACGACACGAGCCTAAAACCGTGACAAGGAGTAATCTATTATACAGGAAAACCTACCTAAATGACAATAAAATTGACAATCAACGAAAACTTTATCTTAATAAATTATACCTTTGTAGTTCATAAAACATAAAAACGTATGTTATTTTCCAAAATATAAAAAGAACTATATGCTTTGTCACTGTTTATGTTATCATTTTCCCAAAAATTGGAAAATGTTGCACGAGAATTAATGAAGTGGGAAATGTTTGAGAAAAATGAGAAATTTCTTTCAAGAAAATTCTGTCTTTTTCACAATGTTTTCCATCTGTTGCAGTCAATTCGAATGCTTTTTGCTATTCTTTGAACTAAGATCGGTCAAATTTGTGCTCTTGAGTGTATTTCTGAGCTTAAGTGCGAAGTTAAAAACTTGAAACTCTAAATGCGACAGCATGGAGTCCAAAGAACAACACATTTCGAACACAGTAAAACTTGTTAAGCGACCACTTAAGGGACCGTCAAAAACGATCGTTTCTGGAATATTCGCTTAATACAATATTTCTTGATAAATATGACAAGTCATTTTGATATTACATGTACATGTATAATCAAAACGTAAGCCTATATAAGCTCTGAAACATTTTACCTTCATGAAAGACGGTGACAATTAGATCGAATCCCTTCAGTTCTGTGTAGGAGTTGGTGTGGAAATAGACTGTCATCTCATGACCACTGGATACCAACACGTCATACGGTTTGTTCTTGCCACAATATTTATCACTACCTGACCGTAGGAAATAAAAGTGACTGGATAAGTATAAGCCTTTTGATTTTATACTCCGTTCCAAAAGAAAGTGTGCACTTTTAAAATTCAAATATCGCAGAAGTAACGTCAATCGGCCTCGTAAAATTTTGCATGACAAATCTCGAGACTATTGACCGTCGATTCTTCTAGAAAGCTAGCACACGGCAGTTAATGCTTTAAGGCTAGATAAGAACCTATGTTTTAGCGCGATTTGCTTTGTTCTGGGATTATAATCAGTTCAATTCTTGTGTCCTACCTTGCGGTAAAATCACATTTGAATTCCATTTGTACGCCATGCAACAACGTAGTTCGTCCAGAAAATTGATGTTTGGCAAAATTAAACCCCATGCGAAGAAAACTCCCCACAAAATAAAATAAGCATTTATGTATCAATAGAAATCTTATGTAGCCACTTGCAAGTCTTCTTTTGAGTACCAATGAATAATGTAAAATGCCATGGCACTGTTTGATCTGACGATACTGGCAAATCAGCATAAAGATTTCTTACGTTAACGTAAATGTAACGTCTATAATTAAAATGAAATTTATGTTTGGAACTGTAACGGAGTCCCTAGTAAAACTCGGAAATGCTATTTGAGCAAATATCTCTTGGTATAGAAAGAACATTTCAGTGGCGCAAAACTGAATACCGTATGTGCTGACCAAAAGTCCGCAGAATTCGCAACTTATCGAAAATGGTTTTTATGCCTAGCTTAAGAAGGGTCATACCTAAGATATGCAAATAATTTTACAAGCTAGAGTTTTGCCAACTTCGTACAAAATTAAAAAATCAAAAAGTGAAAGTGCACACTTTCTTATGGGACTAAGTATACATCGATTTGGAAACAGGTTCTTTACAGCTAAGATAAATTGCTCTCAATTTAAATTCCTGGAAAATATACCAATACTCGAGCCGAATGTGTTGGCCTATGAAAGAACCAAGATTGATATTCGCCCTTGGAAATCGCACTGGTTACCCTTGAGTCAAGAAGTCGTCGCTCTACCTCTGGACCACGGACGCCATATTGCCTTTGTCGCATTCAAAATTTTCTTTTTTTCTAGGCGAACACGTAAAAAGAAATGAACATATGCGTGCCATTTTCAATTTTACATTTGCACAAAGCAAATTCTCAGGTGAGCATGTGCGTCCGTACAGTCTAGCCAAAGTCTTCACTATACGCTCTCTGCAAAGATAGGGCATTTACACCTGTACCAACAGTCAGAAAAAAAATCTTACCGCTAGTGTGTGCTTGTCTTGGCCGCTCAAAGTGTGTTATTCACAAAATTGTTTGAAATGACATTCGCAGTTTCAAATGCTAAACATCGGTTTTATTGACGGTTGTTATAGAATATCAGAATAAAAGTTGTGGCTTATTTTCGTACGTCTATTTAGTGATTTCGCAATTATGGACAAAACATATCGAAGTTCTAAAATGTAAGTATAATACAGTCAAACCTGTCTTAGAGGCCACTTGTATTAAGCAAGCAACCTGTATTAAGCAAGCAGCTTACTGAAAAAGTACAGGTACAATTACAGGGCCCGAGGTTATAAATCTTTTCTCAGGCTCAGGCTCATTTTTTTTCAGTCTGAGATTAAAGCCGTAATTGTGTTTCATTACTCAATTAAATGTATAAACATAAGGGATGATATAAATAAGTTGTTATAAATAACAACTTATTAAGATTATCTTTTATTTTCATACATTTATTCTAATTTGAAATTTGAGAAAATTGAGCCTGAGCCTGAGAAAAGTTTTATAACCTCAAGTCCTGATATGTTAAATACCAAAATCATCCTTTTACTTTCATGATCTAGTGAATAGTGATAAAAGACCTTAAGATGCTTGAAAAAATATTAACGATATTAACCAAAACATCAAATATCTTTTTCAAGAATATGCAATATACCAATTCAAAAAAAATCATACTTTAACAATAGGTCATCCTTATTTACCAAATTTGGTTATTCTACTTTTCTATGTGAATATGTTAAGACTTACAATCGTTTCTGACAAGAGTGTTTACCTTGCGCATATTTCAAACTGTTGGAAATGTCAAGCACAGGCCCATTAACGACACATTACTGCTGTCTTCAAAGTTTTGACAGACACTATAGACTAACACCAGCTTTGCAAGGCACTGCAGACTACCACCAGTTTTGCCAGACATTACAGACTTACACCAGCTTTGAAAGGCACTACATACTAACACCAGCCTGCACAGTCTGAGCTTAAGATACATTGCCAGCTTTCTTCTATATCAAATATATGGCAAATAAATTTTTTAGACTTGCTGAGCTGTCTAAAAAGTAGCAATAGGTTTGATACTCATTTTAACTCCAGTACGATAAAGATTCACAGTTACCAAACAATATGAGATAATCAACCATATTATTAGTTATTTCCCATACCTATGACCTTGAGATAGTCAGGATCCCCGTCTATAAAAGTGACCCAGTCATCCGCACACTCATTTTCTTCCATATCCAGTCCTGAAACACGCCGATAACAGGGATAAGTGTTTTTGATTGCGTTTATTGGAGTATTAATTACAATTGCCTGAGCACATGGCAAATAACGTTCGTAAGACTTGAAACTCGTTGAAATTTGAAGAAAAAATGTCTGTGTCTGCTTGATTAGGTGTAGCGCCACTTTTAACTGTATTTATCAACCATGTCGCGGCATTTTTGTAATCGGGAACCCTCGGTGATTCTACGGAATATATCTCGGAAAAAATAAGGGCGCAGCAATGAAAGCGCGTTGTTTCGCAGATGGGTTCTTATGACGTCACAAGCATCAAGATTAAGTAGACCTCGGATCGGTTCCATTATATGTTGAGAGTAACGAATGACAACTTTGCATGGAGATTGGATGACGTTGAGTAAAAAAATGAACGAAAAATTTAAACTGAACATATTATAATTTGATTGCAAAACGCAGTGTTATAAATTGCCCCAAATGATTTCAATAGACGATCGAAAAGTATTTTGTTTTTCTTCAAGCGCATTTGACCGAAGAACCACCAGAAGCCGAATTACCTAGAAAATGACCAAATATTATTTCCAGTTTACGGAAAAGTCCGAGCTATATTCCGAAAGGGTGACTTAATGACGCACCCATTGATTTCCATTGAATTTCCCTAACCGATAGGTTAACTACATCCCATCCGAGCCTCCAGCTGCTCATCCTAAAGAGGTTAATAATTTGCGTATTCTTTCAGTGTTGCTTTTCTGTCGTTATTGATTCATATCTACATGAAAATCTTTTCAATTCTAAACGGAATTAAGATATGAAAAGAATCATTGCTTCTCACAAGTAATGTCTCCTTTTATCACTTTAAATTGTGAATTACAGTTCATTAGAAAGGAGTAAGACGTTGTATTAAAAAATGTTTTAACCTTTTTGTAGCTGATGGAATTTACAAAGCTTAGTCACTCAGTTCATAGACCATGATCAGCCTGCACTGACGTACACTGACGTACAGTCTCATCTCTGCCTATACTGCCCGCATTATATTTCAACAATGTAGGGAAACATAAAACAAGACTGGCTAGAATGTCGCCAAAATTAGCAATTTGTTTTAAACAAAATCCAGTTGCTCAATAATCGAAATCGAACGATAAATTGTATGCTGCATGCTCTGCGTTCGGGGTGTCAAAACGGCGTAAACTGTTTGCACATTATACCCTGCTTTTCACGCAAATGCGGGTGCAAAGCTGTGTATGGTTAACACCGTTTTGTCATTCCGAAAATAGGGATGGCCTGCATAGCTTACCTTGAAAATATAACATGAATCGGTCACCAGGACTGGATCTCAGCGTGTAATAACAACTAAAGCTCCTGGAGTACGTCGAGTTACTGGTAGTCAGGATTCGAACCTGCTCTTCTATTCCAATGAAGGACGAAGCCCTGTTCTCGAAACCCTTTGCACATTCTTCCTCGAAGTAATCTGACATAGATTTTTTGGCATTGTCGAACTCACATATCAGCAAAGAGAGTGTATCTATTGCTTATTATTATCATCATTTTAAAAAACTTTTTTTTTTCATTCAAGAAAGGAGATGGAAAGAATATGAGCCCGAGCGAGAGATTTGCAACAAATTCAAATAGGATCAAAGCAAAGACTCTGGCCAGCCTGTGCATCCGCACAGTCTGACCAGGGTCTTCACTATGCGTTTAGTAGATAAGTGAGGTCTCAACGTATCTGTATACCATCAGGTAATATATTTTATCATAGTATATTATATATTTGATCATAATATATTTACAGTATGTGGCAGTCTACGCTACTAAATATTGCACCTCACGAACATTTCATATTGTTGGAAATGTCACGAACAGGCTCATATCATTTTCCTTTTCATTGGGGTATGAAACGTTGAAAAAATATACGCGAAGTGTCCATGATCGAAAAGTATAACGTCGGCCTCTTGAATAAGACGTCTCGAGCTCGGTTCCCAAGAGGGGCTTTCGATCTTGGTTCTTTCATTTGCTCATATATTTGGCTTGAGTACTTAAGATTCTCCATGAAGCATAATCGAGAGGCATACATCTAAGTTGTAAAAGCGTATTTTCGAATCAATGTAAAATGTAGGTGTGAACCAAACATTAATTTGGTTTAGATTTTCGTTTGATACATTCACAGAAACAAAAGAAAAAAGCTTCCCATCTAGCAATTTCAATTTAATATCATCGATCGCAAAAAACAGTTGCTTATTTTACTGTCGACCTTAACAGCATTGTACTAAAAATTGTTTAGATTTCTTGTATTAAACAATTCTTGGCCAATCAAATGCTCGTTTTTAACAATTTATTAACTTCTTATGCCCAAATCGATTGAAGAAATATCAGTACTACTACGAAAGTTTTGACATTTAGCTCATTTTAGATATTAAATCCTGAATATAGTAGAAATTGTGAGAGATCACTTACATATAGTGGGCTTAATTGTTGAAGAACTTTCTTTAATAACAACAGCCAAAATAAAAGTAATCCATGTAAGATTTCTCATTTTCACCCCACAAAGTACAGAAATATTATCATGATGACATTGAAGACTACAAATATTCATTTTTTCGTGATAGGAAAGAAAAGGTGAAATGTAATGTAAATATTGAGATAAGATTCGAAAACCGAAAATACTTCTTTTTATAAAAATGAACTTATATAACTCTTTCCACTTTCCTGATTCTAACAAGAAACGTCTAAAAAGCCAATCAGTAATTAATAAGTGTAATTGCAGAGTCCCGTAACTACAGTTTTCGCAATAGCATCAACAAAATGTTAACTTTGAGATTGAGGCAATAAATTATCAATTCATTTCGACCCTTTATATCCATGTATACGATGCTTTGCTACCGTTTGTTAAGCTTTGGTAGACAGTATAGACCAAGATCAAAACGTTTAGCCTATGATATGCAGTCATATATAAGCTTATTATTACCTGCTTTCTTCTAAAAACTAATTACTAGAACTAATGATCTTTCACAATGTTAAGCGATTTCCAAATGAAATCATAAGGAAACTTCGGTTAACACTGTCCAAGATGTTACGGAACTATTACGGGTTCACTACCTTAAGATAAAACATGTATTTATTTTATAGACTATGGTAAACGCAAGGATATAAAAGATTCTTTTTATTCAATTAATGCTTATAACGTTTAATGTATAATTACAAATATCTAAATTTGAAGTTTGAATAAATTCTCAGTGGAATACAAAAAAGAGTCATTCTAGATTTATATTGTATACATTCTTTAGATTCGTGTCGCAAAAAGGACCATCTGGGAAGGCAGCAAAAACATATCACATAAAGAGGCTGGATCCAGCGGAAGTCAACTTGAGTATTTTGAAAATTATTTTCATGTTGGGTATAATTATCATTTGAGATTCAGAACTTCTGCTAAAATCGAAACGTATCGACTATGAGCTTTGAGGACAAGTTTTAATTTTAAAAATATGAACAGATAGATGTTTAGATATTTGCAGTCTTGAAAATATGATATGGGTTTTCAATTTTTCAATTGAATTTAAAATAAATTCGTGTTTGTTTTACTTGACAATTTACATAATACTGTGTACTTTGCAAATCAATGCTTTTTATAGACATAACACTAGTAGGATTTTTGAAAACCAGAGTAAAACATAGTTTACATTTGGCACAGATGTCATACGGCCTCGTAGCCTGTATTTTGTTCATATCGATGGGCCAGCCTAAATAAAAGTAAAAGCGTATTTTTATGATAAGGGCACTAACATCAGCTCAGCGTACCCATCGATGTATTTGACACCGTTCGGAATCAGGGCCCTGTTTTACTAAACATCTTACGACAAAATTGATCGTAGTCAATATCAATAATCGTATGTGATGTTTTCATTCATTTGTGGATTTTGCCTTGCAATATATCATTGAAATCGTCTTTAGAAGACGATTCCAATGAGATGTTGCATGGCAGAATTCCATATTTAATTGCTACTCCAGAAGCAACTTTAATTTTTGACTTACGCAAAAAATGATCGTAAGATGTTTAGTAAAACGGGCCCCTGTTCACTACTTTATGAAAAAAAAAAAAAAAAAAACAAAAAAACAAAAAAAACCTGAAAAGTGGACACAACACGGTTCTTTGGTTACAGCGAATTTGTGGGCATCTCACGGGATCCGTATACCAAATGTATACCAGAGCTCGACACTTAGGGGAGTCCTGAAGTCTGGGACTCCTTTTGCTCCATATTGGACTCCTTTATTTTGTAAGTCAGGAGTCCAATGGGCTTCCTTGGTCATAGAAGAATAATTCAAAAAGCAAATTAACTTTCATTCATCACAACAAAAGATGCTATAGATAACATTCAGAAGGGACGCACGAAAAAGAAGAAATTGATTTTAGCAAGCAACTTCTTCTTTTTCACAACGTTCTTCCGAATATGAAAATTTGGACTCCTTACTTTGAGTTTGGACTTCATGATTTCTTATGGTGAAAGTTCACTGAACTTCTTATTCACAAAATGTTAGTGTCAAACCTTGTATACTTGATATAATTTATAAGGATCAAGTATTTCGTCACCTTTTTTACCGCCGCTAATAACTGTTTCAAAAATTTGTAACTTTTAAAATTGCTCAATATAAGTACTTTCTTCCAGGGCTTGTGTTTGACCCTAAACCATGGTTTTGACCTTAAAAATATGAAAATATCCCATTTTGACTCCCATATTTTTTCTGTCAGGAAGGTTATTTTGACTCCTAAAATTTTCATTTTGATATATCTTCAAGTTTTGAACTTGTTAGAAATAGCTGTCTCTTTGATATCTTTATAAGAGTTTCATATTTCGTATGAATCTCTTATAAAGATACGAAGGAGACGATTGAAGAAGTCAATAAGCGTAACCAAGAAATATTTACTTATGATCAACTTATTCTCTTGGTTTTACCCCTTTGACGTCAGTTTTGACCCCTAAAAATTCACAGACTCCTGATACCCCTTTGAAGTCAGTTTTGGCCTCTACAAACTCACAGACTCCTGAAATTAGAAAGCCAGCACAAGCTCTGTCTTGATTGCCCACATTCTTCCCAAAAAGATATTGATTTTTAGAATTTCATCATTTGAAAATTGTCGTCTGCCGAACGACCTCTATGAAATTTGATGAGTTAAGGTTCATGTAAAGTGTTTGAGACCCAATATTTAGGGCACTTCATTAGCCAAGAAAAGGCAGTATGTCCAGGTATATCGTATATCAAAATGAAGCTATTCGTGAACACAAGCAGTTAGGCAGCATAAGACCGCCATAGCCATAGCGGTATAGCCAAAACATTGTGGAAAAGGGTCATTTTGTACAGAACAAGCAACTGCATGACGGTTGCATAAAATTGCCCCGTATTTTAACAAAGTACAGTCTGAAGTACCATCCAGGTAGTGCTACAACCTTAGATATAAAACTCAGTCTCAAAAGGCTCTTTTAAAACAATCAATTTCCATTTATTTTGTCAACATACATGTCAAACCGGTTTGGTCTGTTTTCAAAATAGATGTAAGGTAAGGTGCAACATCACACCATAATATTGTGAAATATTTTCTGCGATTTATTTCAAATTATAGTTTTTTTTAATTCAATGATCTACAATATTACTATATATTTATCATTCTGTGAAATAGAAATTGATATATTGCTAAACAACCTTACAGGTATATAAACAATTAATGTCTATTTATGTTGTGATAACACACCATACCCTAAAAAGATCTACACGTTTACAAAATTAGAATGGCATATATGACATATGTGTTTATAAAATAAGTCAAAATAAATTGCTTGCATAAGTACGTTATGGGGCTGAGTTTTATACCAATGGTTGTAGCACTACCTGGATGGTACTTTAGGCTAGACTTAGTTAAAATATGAGCCAATTTTATCCAACTGTCATGCAGTTGCTTGTTCTGTACAGAATGACCTTTTTCCACAATGTTTTGGCTATACTGCTATAGTTATAACAGTTTTGTGTTTTTCAACTGCTTGTGCTCATAAAAAGCTTCATTTTGATATATAATATTCCTGGACATACTGCTTTTTCTTGGCAAATGAGTGCCCTTAAAATTGGGTCTCAAACACTTTACATGAACCTTAAAACATTCGTTGGTAACGGGTGTAAACTTGTACTATTTTGCATGAGATGGCGCGAGATTTTGTACTTTTCATAAGTATGCTACTTGTCTTTGTACGACAACACTCTTGAGACACTCTTGAATACCATTATGCAAGATTATTAACATACCAGTTGTATAAGACTATCTCACCAATGGTTTGATAATCGTGGGATAGCAGCTGGAGGCTAGGAAATGATGAAATGGTATTACTGGTATGAGAAATACCAGAAATCCATTGTTAGGTTCAAAAGACGATGCGATATGACCGAAAAATGTTAAAAGCGGCGTTCATCCACCATTCATGCAAATAATCAAGGCATAAGGCTATCAATCATGCAACTTGGTATTCAAAAGATGGCTTACACATCTTGGAAGTGTGAAAAGTCTTTACCCTAGTTACTATGCGCGGATTGCACAGACTACTGTAACCAGAGTCAATACTTTTCTTCTTCTGTTTTTTTATTAATGATCTTGCAATAAAATCCTAAAATCTTATCTAATTATTTGTGACGCGTCACGCAAAAAGGGACTATTTCAGTTGTGCGTAAAGTGTCGATCCTATTCTACAATGATCAGTCTACTTTACTCTTTCTACTTTCAGTCATTTTTGAAATGCAACCCGAATGACCTCTACCGGAGCACATCTCTTTTCTCGATTTCATTTTACGGAGTTCCGTGGTGGACCCTTTTCGCGTGACGGGTCACATTTTCCAAATGTACCTTCTAATTGACTTCTGTTTGACCTTATTTCTTTTTCAAATTTTGATTTTTTGGGTTCCTTATATGTGTGACGGAACACGAATTCAATGAGGGACTAAATAAACGCAAAGTCCAGTTTTGGTAAATATTCTTAGACTTCCTGAGTGATGTTGTTTCTAAATCATACGTTTAAATATAGGTCATTTCATTATCAACCTTTGAACAAAATTTCATTTGTCAAAATAACGAAACGCTTAAGAGCAGTAACCTATAAAAGGTAGCTACCCCAACTATTAAAAAACAGCAATCGGTCATCGGTCTTTGACAAATCAGGAAAAGCTCAACTATATTCAAGACATAAATAGATTTGTGTAACATATAAATTAAAATTCTACATTTTGTCTTTAATTCTGATCATAAAACAGGAAGAGGTCAGCGATATTTTCTGTAAAAGGCTTACTTTAGTCAATGAAACGCGTACAGTCGATCTTGCTCGAGCGACCATTTTTCTTACGCGACCATTCAAAATCCCCTTCTTTATATCAAAATATCTTAAAAATTAGGTATTGTTGATCAAATAACTATTGAAAATAAATCCTATGTTGTTTAAACTCACCAGCATCGTCTCAATGAGGCGATTCTCTTGAGTTTTAACAACATATGATTATTCAGAATTTCGAAATGATGCGTATTCAATCAAAACATTGTTTCTCAATTGTAAACAAATGTGTTTCAGTTCTTTAATGATCGCTTTTTTGGTAATCTCGTGAGTGGTCGCTTAAAACAAGTTTAACAGTACTTCTGATCGACTCCTGCTTGATCGTATCTCTATTTCAAATTTTGATATTTTGAAGTTCCCAGGTGGTTCTTAATTGCGTGACCGATCACAAATACACTTCAGGACTAAAAAAACGCAGAGTTCAGTTTTGGTAATTAACTTCCTCAGTGGTATTGTTTCTTAATCAACGGGTTAAAGTTAAGTCATTGCATTATCAAAGTTTTTACAAAATTTCATTTTTCAGAGAAGTGACCTTTTAAAGGAAGCTACCCCGATTTCTGAAAGAATAATAATCAGTCATCGTTCTTTGACAAATCAGTAAAACTCTTTTAATTTAAGCCATTAAGATATTTTTATCATGCAATGAAGCCTTTATTGACCCGATATCATCTGTCCGATTTTATGATTTTACATTTAATGATAACAGACTGGCTATTTTTAGAAACAATTTGCATATACCTTCACCTGATTTTGTTATGGGCTTATTATCATAAATCGCTGAAAATGAACGCATGTGAATAGAATAACATCTATGTGTCTAAAACTATCAATCTTATCTGGTCTCGGCTTCGAGAAATTATCATGACTCGGCACAGCCTCGTTATGATAAACTCTCCCAACCTCGACCGGTTAACATTTATATTTAAAGACACTAACACATTATTACCTATATTTAACATTTGAAATTCAAAATCAATTTGTCCATAAAAAACAGAAACAGATTAGACGTATTTTTTGGAAAAGACTTACTACAGTCATTGAAGGATATAGATCCGTATTTAGGTGAAGCCCCCACTATCTTGATTTTACAGACTGCTTTTGTAATAAACTACTTTTGGGACATAACCTTGATCTAGACATTGATCTAGACATTGATCCTCTTACTTAATTGGCGTTCAATGATAAATGTAGATTATGAAATCGTTTAAAAAAAAATTTAAACAGTGATTATTGGAAAATGAAAACAATCATTTAGTAATTTGCATTCAAAGCATCGAATACAATAGCCTATTGGTTAAATGTTACGCTTGGTTTAGGGTATGGAAAAATTGAAGTTGAACTTTAAGATAAAATTACCGTAGAATTGACAATGTAACGAATGAGTTTCATTGCGTGTTAAGTAGATAAAAGTAATAATTTCTTTTTTTAATCGCTTCAAAACACCTTTAAGGAGACTTTCGTAAGATATTAAAACGTATTTGTATTTATTACCATAGACACAGGAATTTTGATATGCGGTGGTTCAAAAGCACTTAGGCTTCCAATTTCTGGCGACGGCCATGGGTTCAAAGGCGCCGAAGAAAATAACGCGAACGTGTTTTAGTCCTTGTCAGGTTACAGACTGTTGTTTCATACATGAAAAATCACAGTTTGACTCATTTGACGTTGAGCCACGCCTTTGCCGTTGAAAAACGGCAATTACGCTGTTCGTGGCGGTATTTTTCAATAAAGAAACCGGAATTACTTTTAGGCAGAACGTTGATATTTACATGTTTTAACTGACTCCAACGAGATTTGAACCCACGCGGACACGGCAATATCGCCTAGCTGTTCAAAGTCCGACGCCCCACTGCAAAAGTTTTAATCCAGAGTCCTATTCTGGATCTTTCCATTGTAGAAAGTAAAAGAAATTTATTTATTTATTTATTTTGCGTTTCATAAGTCCCTCAGTGTATAAAATGCTATAAACAAATTATTATGTAATGCGAGATACTTTGTCATTTTAAATTATTCTCATTGTCATTTTACCTTTCACTGGGTGGCGATTACAATGATGATAAGGAACATTTACTTGGGACTTCTTGCCTGCGTATGTGCTTCTCTTCTTTTATCATGTAAGTACAATCAAACTTTTTTCAAGCGGCCACTACAGGAACAAACCGCCGTTTAAACAAAGTGGCTGCTTAATACACGTTTTGTCTCCAAATAAGAAACATACCTTTCGATTGAATATGCATATTATTGCAAAATTCTCAAAATCCTATCATGTTTTAACTCGATAGAACGATTCTGGTGAGTTTTAGCAACATAGGATTTATTTTCAATAATTTTTAGATCTACAATACCTACGTTTTAGGATACTTTAATTGAAAGAAGAGGATTTTCAAAGCGGTAGCTCAATAAAAATGGTCGCTTGATAGACGAGGTCGCTCGAGCCAAATTGTCTGTATTTTTTCTTTATAGCTGGATGTTTGCATGACGTTTTCATAAATGTAATTTTTGCTCGAAAATTCAGAATAGCCTTGCATTCAGGATGACAAAACGGTGCTAAATAATACCCTGCTTTGCACGTGCAATTGGGTGCAAGGCGGGGTTTGATTTGAAAGCAGTTTGTACTTTTTTTTCGTCCCGAACGTAGGGTAGAATGTGAATTCGCACAATCTACTCAGAGTTTCCAAAAAGCGCTTTGAAGAAACTACATGCGACAATTGAGTCAAAGTTCCTTTAAATGGTACTCAATGTTCCCAAAATGCGCTTTGAAGAAACTTCATGCATCAATTGAGTCAAAGTATCTTAAAATGGTTCTTCAATACATCTGCAATCGTGAAAATATAGCTTTTGTTTTGAGTTCTCTGTATTTCGTAAATGTTAATCGGGAATTTTCGCCACTCGTATGAAATTATAGATTTCGTTCTTTACTCCACGAATAATTAACATATAAATACTGAGCAACTTTAAAAACGCAACAAAGTAAATTTGAAATTTGAGCACGGAAATTAAAATTGTTTTAACTCAATTTAGATAAAATCATACAATGAAGATACATTGTTGAATCGACTTAATCTTTATTTGATTTGACGCTTTGGTAAGTTTCGGCATAGCAATATACTGTTTATTCTTTTTTGTCATTGCACTTTTCAAGGTAGATTGATTTAACGAATCAGAAGTGTGGAGGGTAATTAACGATAGACATTGCAAAAACCGTTAAAAGAAATGAAATCAACTCGCTCACTTTACAAAGACTGTACTCTGAATCGAGAATGTCAAAGGGGAAATTGTTCCTTACAATCGAAACGTCGTTACGGATCATGTAAAGTGTTTGAGACCCAATTTTAAGGGCACTTCATTAGCCAAGAAAAAGCAGTATGTCCAGGCATATTGTATATTAAAGTACAGTCTAAAGTATTACCCAGTTACTACTACAACCTTAGATGTAAATCTCAGTCTCAAAAGGCTCTTTTGAAACAATCAATTTCCATTTATTTTGTCATGAAGTGTCTTTAAAATTTGGTCGCAAACACTTTACATGAATCTTAACCTCGATTAGACAAAAAATGATTGATTCCATCAGTATATGAACATCTGTAAGTTAGGAATTTTCCAACAAGGAGTTTCAGAAGAATTAACGTGATAAAATGCCGTAAGTGTCATCCCATAAACACTGTCAAAATGTCATCTAAATTATAAACGACATGTCTGCTAAGGGGTAAAAGGCGTGAACAGGCTTTTTCCCCCAAACCGCATTCACAATAGCAACATTTGTTGTTCTACGAAAGGAATGGAAAAGCATTTAAATGACGTCATTTCAGGTCAAAAAGACGACGTTTTGGTGTCGTCTTTGGACCAAACGTGCTTTACGCACTAAAGATGACTTGTTTGACCTCTTGATTCATACTACTTAACTCTGAAATTTTTTTTGGCATTTGCTGCATCTGAAAAGAAAAAAATCGTCCTAACATTGGGGCTATGGAGAAATTTCAACTATCGTGGGTATGTTTAAAATTGTCGCCGTATTGGAATTACAAGAGAAGGTTTCAAAATCACATTGATGTTGGATTAAAGGTAACTTGTTAAGGTAACAAAATAAGAACATTGTAGCCCGAGTCTGTTCACTTATATTTGCATTTTAGTGCCTTTGTTTTAAGTATTGCGTTTTTAAAGTCGCTCAGTATATTTTCCACTTTAACAAATAATAAGCATCTTTATCTGTAGATATTATTCTTGTTTTTAAGGTACAAATGGAAGGTTGTGCTTTATTTCAAGTCCGTATTGGTTAACCTTTACTCAATGTAATGGCTCCTGCTATACAAAAATAACTCGATGTAAGTAATATAGTTGTAACACGTCACGCGAAAAGGGACTATCTGGGGAAAGCGAAAAGTGTCAACCTAGTCAGTCTGCGCGGATTGCGCAGACTGACTAAGGTCGAAACTTTTCGCACTTTACTAATTTTCTGAATCTTGAATAATCAATCTACCTTCCTGTGAAAGAATGTTTGAAATGCGAGCTCTGGTTGCCTATTCTTGAACCAATCGCCTTTTCAAATATTTATTTTACGAAATTCCCAAGATGTTCCCTTTCGCGTGACGGGTCACAATTTATATAGAGGATGATCGTTTGTTTCACCGTACGTAACACCGATTTATCTCGAAAAAAATCATTGAGAGATCCAGTAAAGTGATAGTTTCATGCTTGGCAAAGCCACGAGTGAAAAAATCGCTTTACTTGTATATGGAATAAAAGATTTGTCGATTTTGCACGAAAAAACAACCAGTATTATCTTTCTTAAACTCAAAAAGAGACGATATGTGAAGACCCTAGGTAGAATTGTGTTAAATCGCGTCATTTTGCTCATACGAGGAACAAGATGACGCAATGTGAAAATTGGGTTCGGCTTAGGTGGCATAAAACAGGCTGAAATGAACAAGAGCAGAGAATATTTTTTGATAATTCCACTGGTTTGTCGATGAGATTACCAAGTGATAAACTAGCAATATTATCACTGAAAGTCATCAAAGAATGTTTCTTATTATAGACCTGGCTGGAACCTTTTTTTAACGTTTACTTTTATGGAATGAGAAAGGTTCTCAAAAAACTGTCTTTATCGAAAATTCTCGAACGCTCATCCCAAATGTTTGCAAATCCGTGAGAGAGAAGCAGTGGTTTGAACCAACTGATACCCAATTCTATATCTGGGAGAACTGGGGCCGGCTTTTAGGTGTTTTGCCAGTAAACACAAACCGACGACGGTGGTTCTTGAACCGGTGCTCCGGTCTCCAGGAAAGTCTACCTTATTTTTAAAACAATAAAATTAGCAATAATCATAAAATTCAATTCTAAAGAAATTGCAATATTTGTTATTCGTAAAACAACAAGTAAAATGTCGTTCCCCGAAATAATAAATAGAGGATAATCGTTTGTTTCAGTGTAAGATCTATTTATATTTCATTAAGTGAACAACAAAAGCCATTTTTTCACGAGTGAAAACATAGTTTTTGTTGTTCACGAAATGAAATATTAATCGATCTTACTCGAAAACAAACGATTATTCTATTTCTTTTATGCAACAATTAGACAAAATGTGAAATTTTCTAGGACGTTATTGCTATGCAACGTTCATTGTGACGTCACTTATTTCGCATCGCATAGATAACGTCAGAAAGGGTGAAATGCACAAAAGCAGGGTATTAGTTTTTGATAATTTCACTGCTTTTGCATTGAGATTATCAAGTGATGATTTACCGTTATTTCTCGATAAACCACCAAAAAGCATTTAAGAAATGCTTTTACGTATTTGGGTTAGCAATTTCCCACAAACCGAAATTCTATGCACCGAAAGTTTTTATGGAGGATGTGAGAGAAAAAGAGAATTCGCTCGCTTCAAGCAACTTGTCTCTTTTTATCAAGGCATTCTTCATTATTTAGCATTTTTACCAATTTCAACGCACATTAAATTGTTTTCTGCAGACTCTTTGAAATTGGATTTGGCTAAATTGTTTGTTTTGTAGCACCTGGGTTAGACAGCTGAAATTACAATTTAGGCAGATTTTCCTGGAGAAAGGACCATTTACATGTACCTCTTTTTTTACAGACACTTACATTCTGGGTTGTGATCCCATAGAATATCCTGACGGGTACTGTTGTCACACGGCACTTAGTATGACCTGCTGGTGTAATCGGGAGAGGTGTAATTCTATTTTGCAGTAGTATATACGACGCTTTGGAGTCAAACAAACCATAGTCAACTTGGAAGACCTAGTACCACAAGAAAAAAGATAATAAAGCTCTTGTACCACGTTAAGGCTGACCATTGAGGACATATTAATGTCTCGGCGTGAAACCAGTCGTAACTGCCTATAAATATAAAGGCAGTTACAACTGTTTCGGGCTGAGCAATCGATACATCCTCTTTTGAAGACGTGTACTTTTATGATTCTTCTACTCGGGACTGATGATTTTGTTTTATTTTTCAAGCCTTAAACGGGCTTTTGTTAATTGTCAGGTAACGAACGAACAGTTTTGAATCAATGTTACCCATGGGTGTTACCAAGATTTCTGATTTTTCTGCCCAGGGAGCGGATATGAAGTATATATAGGCAAGAAGGCGTAATAGAAAATCGTTACTAGAAGGAAAGAGGAACTGTCACAGATATAAATTTGATGGTGGAAGCTTTCTAAAGCATAAAAAATAGTAAAAACAGTTTAAAAATATCTTCCAGCAACAGTATTTTTGACATATGTTTTCGTTTTGAATTAGGAGTGTATTGTTTCTAATACAGTTTGAGTTTATTGCAAACAAGCAATCCGGATAAAAGTCTTTTACATTTACATGTATTTAATTTCTGATTATATCAATTAGGTCAAATGATCGCACAAACTCAATTTGTGTCTCTACATTGTAAAGACAGTTTTTAAATTGGAATGCGGAGCAATTCCAACTTAGATTGAACAAAACCGCAAAATGAACACAAGATAATTTCATTTCGGTTTTTTGATAACACATATCACGTTAACAGGATGTGAATACACTCCGGCCTATTTTGTATATCTCAACTTGACACAGACATACAGTTTTTTTTCATCAAGAAGTAATATTGTTGAACAATTACACAACTATCACTTCATGTAAATAATTAACACGCTAATTTATGTTTAAAACGAAATTCATTGAAACTTGTGTACGAATTTACTAGTAGCAAATGTTTGCATTACTGTATTTGGAAATCATGTGATAAGTCAAGTTCAATAAAGTAAGCTATTGACAACAGCACTGTCCAATCACGTGATCTGCTTATTTGGTAATACGCGACCTGTTTTTCGTAGAATTGTGGCAGTAGCACAAGCCAATCACGTGATCTGCTTATTTGGTAACGTCGCCACCTGTTTTTCGTAGATCTATGTTATAGCTTCTTCTAGAGGTCTAGTTTCTCTTTCTGAACGAACTTTTTACACACTTCAACAAAATGTTGTAGTCCAAATGTTTTTGTTTTTTAATCTGATTGTTTCGTAAACCATTATTAGAAACGCGCAAAGTCTGCAGATTATTTATCTGTATTAACAACCCGATCTAGCAAATATTCTCTTTTTACTACTTCTCTTAAAAACATGGAACCTCATTTCCAAATCGAGCGACAATTTCATTTGATGGTGGACGCAGCAAGGACCGATGAAGGTATAGATCCACAAGTTTAAGTGATAGATCAAATGTCAATTTTGTCTATACCTGTATAGACAAAATTTACCTTTGATCACTCACTCTAAATTGCGGGTCTATAGGCTAACATTTATCTTCTCTTTCTGCTTTTGTCCATTTTCTTTAAAATTGCTAAGACATAAATTCACTTGAGCAAAAATACGCATGTGCGCAATCCTTTAAAAATCATTGAAGATTATTATAAGTTAACTACAGCCTTTGTTTTTATCAAATATCTGAACGAGTTTACTAACCCAACGTGTTTTGCCTTCAGAGGCCACGTTCAAGAAAGGTCCTACGACCGAAATTTGATCATATCGCAATCGTACGATTGAAATTGGCTTTCAAGAAACATTTTTGGCTTCAAAAAACATGTATCGTTTAATTTACGCATAAATTTGCGTTACCTAAAGGCTAGTCTTGAATTTTGCGATTTTGACTGTGCAAGCATAGTATTTTCTCGGATTTCATTTTTATATGCAGCGGTCGTATATTGGCGTCATCTTCTCCGTCTGTCCGACCGTCCGTACGTACGGCGACTTTTTTGTGAGCACAACTTCTCCAAAATTTCTAGTTGGAATTGGATGAAACTTTTACAAAATGTTCCTAGTCATATGACCTTGCGCATATTTAAACGCGGTTTAATGATTATTTAGTCAAAAGTCGCGACGTATTATGTGATCACCTGGGCGGGAGGCGTCAGCTTCGTTAGCGGCTTGATGCCATAGTCTCTTGAACGCATTTCAACTTATCAGTACTTTCAGTACTTTGATTATGTTTTAATAAGGTGATGAAGGATGACATCGGAGAGTTTAACAATATATGAATAGAATATGAATCTATGAATCTCTGAATATTTTTCAGATTACAAGATTAAAAGTTCATACCAATGTTACAGATATGTTAACGTTACTTATCAGATAAGTTTACAGTCTCACTACTCAAGTTGAAACGTAAAAAAAACCCACACAATTCTGCATTATTTTGTACTCTTTGACAAGCCGAGACTTATACTTCGAAACTGTTACCCGTTTGCTGAGCGTGTTCAAAGCGTAATTGCATTTCTTGACGATTCGAGAATGCTTTCACCCTGAAAGAAAAAAACTCCCATGAAGGTAATATTTCTATGAAATGTGAGTTTCTGAAGCTAGAGAAAATATTTTTGTCGTTTCCGACATACTTGTAAATGAAGCAAACGCATTAAAGTTCGTTTTGAAAAATAAGTGGTTCACGTAGATATAAGTAAAAATGTAAGATTTGTTTCTTTCTGTTTATAATTAGAGGTTGTTCACAATTTTTTTTTTCTGAAATAAGATCAGGTATAATAGCGAGATTCTTCGACGGATTTATATTGCCTATTTCAGTACTACACCTTTATTTTCTACGGTTTTGGGGGGGGGGGGTCTTTCTCAAGTTTTAAAAATTCGCGTTTTGAAAAAAAAAATACAAAGTGATGGGCACGAATCGTAAAAAAGGGGGAAAAATATGATAAATGCTTGCTCCATTTTCGCTAAATATTTTGCGAAACAATTTTTTGTTCTTATGAAAATAGATATTGGGAAGAATCCGTATTTTTTCTCTATGAATATACCGTAAAATAAAAAAACCCCAAAAAAACAGCTAAGTTTCAAGTCCGTATTTTGTATCTTGGTTTCACCTCTAATTACTTTTATTCTTAAATCTACAAATTCTTCAAAACCTTAAGCTCGATAAAAATAAAACAAATATACATAGAGACTTTGTAAGGCAGCGGCCGTCATTATGCAGTTTGTAACGCAAAATACTTAAAGGGTCCAAGTTTGCTTCCAGACCCGACACGCATCCTTTCTAATATCTGTCTCCCATCAGTTGGTAGAATATCGTATGCTTTCAGCTTTTCATACCTACTTGTGCCTGTATTAAACGGAACAGCGAATTGTATATAACAAAAAATAGTAATGACTTGCAAAGGGGCCTAGTCAAAATTGTAAGATTTTAAGTGAGTTGTTTTAGCAAAAAATCGAGTATCTTTTCTTAAAAAAAGTTAAGTTTGTCGAAGATTTTTACTACCTTTGGATATAAAATCTGTATATACATTATCTCCTTGTTCAGAAACCGTTTGACCAGATAATTGATTATTTGTTTTTATCTATTCTGAGATGAACCCTATATTCACATGTTAAGACCAATAAAAAAAACATTTTGTCGAAGATTTTTACTACCTTTGGATATCAAATCTGTATATACATTCTCTCCTTGTTCAGAAACCGTTTGACCAGATAATTGATTATTTGTTTTTATCTATTCTGAGATGAACCCTATATTCACATGTTAAGACCAATAAAAAAAACATTATTAAACGAAGAGGTTGGGAATTCAACGAGTAAAACTTGATAAGCAGGCAAGTAAAAACGGTATAAATTACGTAATATTTAAGTTTTAGATTTCATGGTCGTCGATATGCTTATAAGCATGTCCAAATAAGGAAAAATGGACATTTCATCTGTCAAATGTTTAGTACACAATCGAGTGTTTTTACTACATGTTTACATTTTCTTACTACTAAACAGCCCCTATCACCCCTCGTGTTTAAGAGCGGAAAATGCGAAAATATCAACATTAACTAGATAGACAAAATCATTATTTTGAAATCAATTTATTTCAAAAAAAAGTTTTTTTGGAATGGTATAAAGCTGAAATTAGAATTTTACCATTTTACTACAAATATTTCATTCAAATGCATTTTTCTGAAATTGATGAAAAGGTTGGTCTATGTAGAAGTCAAATGAACTATAAGTACCTACTTTTTTTAACCTGGTAGCGCCTTCTTTTAAACCAGGCCTAATCTTGATTCTACTAAACATTCTGATGAATTTTGACAATAAACGAGCCAAAACTGTTATCTCTAGAGCCAATTAGTATTCTTCTAAGGTTTTACCTAGTGACCCACTTTTTGACTCAGCATTACCTTTTTCAAATATGACGCAGAGATTATCTATATGAACATTCTGGCTATATTTAACACTCATAGGACCAAAATGGTGACCTCTGCATAAATTAGATTTGACCTCTTGACCTACTTTTAGTTCCGGTTTCACCCGTTTCAAAATCTTCTAAATATTTGAAAAATAACTAATCTAAGGATCATATGTGTAAGAACTGGTTGAATTCTGTCCAGTAGTGTAGGAGGGGAAGATTTATTTTATTGCTGGCTGACTGACAGACAGTCGGACGCCAGACATTGGTCGATCCCAGTAGCTCATCTTGAGCATTTCGTGCTCGAAATGCTCAGGTGAAATAAAAACATAGAAACAAACGTTAATATACATTAATATACAATATACAATTAGCCAAAACTTACACTTTGTTTTCGAAATGATCCCATGTCATACCGTGTCCGTTTACAATATCCTTCTGATCATTCATTTTCCTTTACCTTAACGATGTGTTTAGCAATACACAGTCATTTTTGCAACCACAACAGCAGCAGTCAAATATTTTTTTGGAAATGTTCGTTAGAAAGGTAAAACGAATATCATCTAATCTCTTAATGAATTAAAGGCTATCGACCTCAGTCATGATCAATAATACTAAGGAAAAAAGAGAGGAGAACGTCATGAATTGCATGATGCGCACTTAGGATATTTGTCGCTATAATTTCGGGGTATTGTAGTTCTATATTTCTTTGTGCTGACCCGGTATCTTGAAATGCTATTGTTGTGCTATACTTTACACAAGGAAAGAAATCGCGACTTTTGTTAGCCTTTGCATACTTGTTACCGATTATAGTTTGTGATGTTGTCGGGATAGCGCTGCACGCCCTTGGAAATATTCCATCGTTGATTTGGATGAAATTTCCTGTTTATTTTATTTTTGACAATTATTGAATTGAATAATGTAAGCAGTCAGTACTCGTTATTGGCAAATTAAATCATGACCACTTTCGTTTATCTTGTCCTTTTCATTATCTCGTCATACGTCGGCACCCATACGACTTTTATGTCACGATTTGTTAATAATCTGCTGATGATGACAAACTAAAGTATACCACCTAGATCTTTATTTTGGTAGCAGAACGATCTAAGCTGCAAAGCATTATAAACAAGGATATTTTATTTCAAGTTTAGTCAAAGACAATTTTTTATCGACAAAAACATATCTTTGATTGCCTTCATAGGGCTAAACATAAATATTTTTTATGTAAGGCATTATAATGATATAAAACTTATAATTCAATGTATCATATACGATATAGTCATACTCAATCATAAATAACATAGGACTCTTGCATATGTAATGACCCCACTTCTAGTAAAAATAGTCTTAAATCATTCCTTAAGTTGATGCTCAATGTGTACTAGGGACTATCAGAAATTTTTTAAGGGTTCCATACAAAATATGTTCGGTGCCCGTAAGTTAACTGGTCTGTTTCATTTATGACAAAATAATGTGGGTGCCCTTGATGTGATTGTACAGCACTAGCAAAAATATCCGCGGCTTATTCCCCCATACTCTTATAGATATTAATAATCTAAGTCTAGTTTAGACATTGTCGCGCTCTTATGGTCACCGTGTCATACATTAAAAGATTATCTAGTCAACTGACCCGGCCCTAGATGTCACTTCTTAAAAGGTAAGTCGAATTACTTTCGGAAAACTTAAATCTATTAGGACACAAAACGTTCAATATGGTCGGAGGCAAATTGGTCTCTGATTTCTGAAGAACATTTTGTATGATAAGGCACTCTGATGAATGTGTTTTGTCAAATAGATACAGATGGAAAAATATAAATCTGTTATGGCTGAATTAGACTCAAAAACTTAAAAAAAACCGGTTTTTTTTAACCTTGCCGCATTGTTCCCATGCATTTCCGCTTTCAAATTCCACCGAGTCCCAGATGGGCGACACTTGACTTTCTCATGAGCATGAGAGTGCATGAGAGTACATAAAAAAGCTATTATATGGGTCCATGACAGGCATTTAATTGCCCAAATTGGTCCCATTTGATTCCAGCCTGGATCCGCATTTCTTGTCCAGTTGGGTCCCATGAAAACCTGGTTGCGCATGTATGCCCCCTGAGTCCCAGATAGGCAGCTAATATTTGACGCCTTATGTTCTCATAAAAAAATCCGAGGACCATTATAAAAGGTCTTTGACGTGCGTTAACTAGTATGCATTAATTGTGCGCATATACTTCTAATATAGGACCCATACAGCTTGTCCAATTGGGTCCCATCAAGATACCTGTTGCACATTCTCCTAGGACCCAGGTGGGAAGCCTATATCAGACACTCTGTTACTAAAATAAAAGTAAGAGTTTCTGAATCAAACTGCCGAGATATCGGTTCGTTTGGTCTGAGCGTGGATATGATTTCCTAAAAAAAAAATCTAAAAATGGGCAAGTGCGACCGTGATGATCTCAGATTACTAAGTCTTCAAGATCAAGTCTTCCATAGCCTTGACTGGCAAGCCTTCCTCAATCTATCGCCATCAAGTATCGGATGGTGGCGAAGTTTGAACAGGTTAGTTCCTAGTCTATTCCTAGCCTAGATAGACTTTACAGTCTAAAACCCTTCGCAGCATCTTGGATATCAAAGGTAACGTTTCTTTCTTTTCTGTAACCTTTTAATTTTCATGAGATAATGAAGGTTTTGAATTAGAATTGATTATATTTTGCTTTCTTAGACATTTCTTTTTGTGGTTACACCCCTTCACAAGAAGAATAGCTCTCTTGATAAGTCAAATTACCGACCTGTAAGCATTCTTCCTGTTATTTCAAAGCTTTTTGAAAGAACTATTAATTCCCAACTTTCTGAATTCTTTGAAATGCACTTCAACCCATATCTTTCCGCCTTCAGAGCAGGATATGGCTGCCAAACAACACTCCTACGCTTAGTAGAGGATTGGAAAGATTCTCTTGACAAAAACAACTACCTTGCTGCAGTGCTAATGGATTTATCCAAAGCTTTTGACTGTCTACCCCATGATCTACTTCTACTTAAACTAGAACAATACGGACTGATAGAAAACTCCTTGGTACTTATTAAATCTTATCTATCAAATAGAAAGCAGTGTGTGAAACTTGGCCAATATACAAGCAAATTTGAAAATATCTATAAAGGTGTCCCTCAAGGTTCTATATTAGGCCCACTTCTCTTTAATATCTTCATTAATGATATATTTCATTTCATTAACAAAAGTAATCTGTACAACTATGCCGATGATAATACTTTGTCCTTTAGCAGCAAAGACCCGTATGAAGTAAAAGAAGTTCTTGAAAATGACAGCCTTACACTTATTAACTGGTTCACAGACAACCAGATGCAAGCAAATCCTGAAAAATTCCAAGCTATAGCAATAGGACAGAAATCACAGAAACATGACTTTTCTTTTCAGCTAGGCAATGTGAATATTAAGTGCGAAAACGACGTAAAACTGCTGGGGGTCACCATTGATTTCAAACTCAATTTTCAATCACATGTATCATCTCTCTGCAAAAAAGCATCCCGTCAATTAAACGTCTTAAAACGTATTGGAAAGTATCTTTGTAAATTAGGTAAACTTAATATCTATCATTCTTTTATCATGTCTAATTTTAATTTTTGTCCATTAACATGGCATTTTTGCGGGGAAATGAACACTAAAAAGATTGAAAATATTCAAAAGAGAGCCCTAAGATTTATCTATGATGATTACAATTCCAATTATGAAAACCTCTTGTTAAAATCAAAATTGCCCTCTCTTAAATTAGAAGATTAAGAACTATGGCTATAGAAACTTTTAAAATAATCAATAAGCAGACACCATCTTATCTCCATGACATGATTAACTTAAAAGAAACTTCTTACTCTTTTAGATTGTTACGTGCCAATGTAACACGAACAAAGAAGCCAGCAACAAACTTTACAATTAACAATATTTATTGACAATAATACCAGAATTATTGACAATATGAAATTAATACAAAAACAATTTACAATACCTTGAATGTTTAATCCTAAAGTTTTAATTTTAGATCCAATTTAATTAAGTTCCTGGTCCACAAATAATAAGTCCAATAATATCCGAATTTAAAATTTAACACGCTTTTAAACACACTTTTAAGATAACAAGAAATCCCCTTTTAGTTTAACACAGTACTACTAAATGAAACCATAAGTCTAAATCAAGTGAACCAAGAATGCTGTAGGAACCCCTTTATATAATACTATAGAACAATCTGGAATAGTATAGAACATAAGAATACTCTAGAGTCTGAATCACCTTCCAAAAGGCCTTTCTAGAAAGATCTACATAATTCTACATACATTTACGTAACAGAATCAAGAGATAAGAAAATTCCAAGTCTAAAAATAGACACGGTAAATACCATTAGGTTTATTTATAGCTTATACATAACACTTTCCCCCTTGAAAGAAAAAAGAAAGGTTTATGAAATAAATCTTTCTTTTTGTATTATCTTTAGCATATACAATGATAATATACTTTACATAATTAATAATATCATGATTTGTTGAAACATTTCAGCACATCTAGCATGAAAATACAAACAATTTTCATCAAAAGAATTGAAAAAGAGATATATATATACAAACATATATACATATAAACAAAAAATATAGTGAAATGGTACTGTTAAATTCAATTTTATATTAAAGATAAGACAATTCAAAATTTTAGACTCTTGACAGAGCATCTGGTATAATATTGTCTTTTCCTTTAATGTGTCTTACATCAAGATCAAATTCTTGAAGTGACAAACTCCACCTCAATAATCTTTGGTTCTTACTCTTAAGTTTGTGAAGAAAACTTAAGGGATTGTGATCACTGAAAACAACTATAGGAGAAGTTGCAGATGTTAAATAAACTTCAAAATGTTGGATTGCCAAAATCAGAGCAAGACATTCTTTTTCAATGGTTGAGTAGTTTTTCTGATGTTTGTTTAATTTTTTAGAAAAATAACAAACGGGATGATCAATACCATCATCGTCTTCTTGCAAGAGAACAGCACCAATACCCACATCACTTGCATCAACAGCTAATTTAAAACATTTGTCAAAATCAGGTGCTAAAAGAACTGGTGTGCTCTTTAGTATGGCTTTCAAGCGATCAAAGGCAACTTGACAGTTATCATTCCATTTGAACTTAACATTTTTCTTTAATAAATTTGTTAAAGGTTCAGCTATTATAGAAAAATTCTTACAAAACTTTCTATAGTAGCCAGCCATACCAAGAAATCGCATCAGTTGTTTTTTAGTAGCAGGCACTGGAAACTCAGAGATAGCATTGACCTTAGATTCTAAAGGTTTAACTTGACCCTGTCCCACAAGATGTCCTAAAAAAGTAACAGTAGCATGACAAAATTCTGTTTTTCCCAGATTAACAGTCAATTTTGCTTCACTGAGACGGTCGAAGAATTGTTTGATTCTTTGAAGGTGGTCACTCCATGTATCTGTATAGATGATGACATCATCGATGTATGCGTCACAGCCATCCAAGCCAGCTATAACCATATTTACAAGCCGCTGAAACGTCGCAGGAGAATTTTTCATCCCAAACGGCATAACTTTGTACTGGTACAGACCAGTTGGAGTAGCAAATGCTGATACTTCTTTAGCCCTATCAGTGAGCGGAACTTGCCAGAATCCTTTGAGAAGGTCAAATTTGGTGACATATTTAGAATTACCGACTTTGTCAATACAGTCATCAATTCTTGGAATTGGAAAAGAGTCAGTTTTTGTCACAGAGTTCACTTTTCGATAGTCAGTACACATTCTGTATGTTCCATTTGGCTTTGGAACTAATATACATGGTGAACTGTAATTACTTTGGCTGGGTTCAATAAAGTCATTCTCCAATAAGTAATTCACTTCATCTTGAAGGGCTTTTTGTTTCACTGGATTCATTCTATAAGGATGTTGTTTTATTGGTTGAGAATCTTCCACAATGACATCATGATATATTTTATCAGTTCTTGTGGGGATGTCAGGAAATAAGTGTTTATATTCATTAATCAACTGTTTCAGCTCTTCTCGTTGAGATGGCTCCAAATGTGAAAGTTTGTCGTCAAGATTTTGAAGTATTTCAGAGTTCTCAAGTTTAGGTGGACCAGGAACAGATTTTTCACTAAAGTCTGAACTAACTTCTGATTCAATCATATTTGATTGTTGTGGGACAGTGTTTACAACTGTAACTGGTTTTGAAATAGAGCTATCTCTGTCAAAATACTTTTTTAACATGTTTACATGACACATTTGTTTATTTTTACGCCTTCCGGGAGTATTGATGATATAATTCAAATCACTTGTTTTCTTATCAATAGTATACGGGCCATAATATCTTGCCTGTAAGGGTCGGCCAGGTATTGGCAAAAGAGCAAGGACTTTATCACCTGGTTCGAATTTCCTATCAACACTATGCTTGTCATATCTTGCCTTCATTTTGCTCTGAGATGATTTAAGATTTGACCTAGCAACCTCACATGCCCTAGACAGTTTATTTCTGAAGTCAGAAACATACTGTAACAAGTTCAAGGGTGTTTCATCATCAGCAAGAAATTTCTCTTTTAAGAGTGTTAATGGCCCACGAACAGAATGACCAAAAACTAACTCAAAGGGGCTAAAGCCAAGAGATTCTTGAACAGATTCTCTGACTGCAAATAATAGCAAATGAATACCTTCATCCCAATTTTTATCAGTATCAAAACAATATGACCTTATCATATTCTTTAGGGTCTGATGAAATCTTTCTAAAGCACCTTGACTTTCAGGGTGATAAGCAGATGACCGATATTGCTTGATACCTAATTCATGCATAACCTGTTGGAATATGCCTGACATGAAGTTTGATCCTTGATCAGACTGAACTGATTTTGGAAGGCCAACAAAAGTAAAGAACTTGACAAGAGCCTTAATAATTGACTTTGCCTTAATGTTCCTTAAAGGAATTGCTTCTGGGAAGCGGGTAGAAGCACACATAATTGTCAACAAATATTCAGAACCTGACTTGGTTTTTGGTAAAGGACCAACGCAGTCTATTATTATTCGACTGAAGGGTTCATCAAAAGCTGGAATGGGTTGTAACCTTGCTTTTGGAATAACTTGGTTAGGTTTCCCTACCATTTGACAAGTGTGGCAACTTTTACAATATTTGGAAACATCCGATTTAAGTCCAGGCCAAAAGAAGTGAGTCATTATCTTGTGATAAGTCTTGTTTACACCTAAATGACCAGACATTGGACTTTCATGGGCTATACTAAGTATTTCACGGCGATATGACTTTGGAACAACAATTTGGTGATGAACAGCCCAATCATCATCAGCTGGGACATCAAATGGTCGCCATTTTCTCATCAGAATACCATTCTTTTTATAGTAACAAACAGGTTTCTGAGACATTTCTTTTTCGGATAATGCCCTATCAATTAACTTTGAAATCTCAGGATCATTTTGCTGTTCCTGGATTAACTGTGACTTTGAATGCATTTCATGACCTTGGTCATTTGACCTTGGAGATGACTGACAAAGTTTTGACGAGTCTGTCTGAGTATCAGGCAGACTAAGATTAAAAGACTTTTTAATCTCGTCATTGAAATATTGACCAACAAAAGTATCAGTTAAGTCAATATCATTTGATTTTTTCAAGGAAGCTTTTTTAGCCATACCCCGAGTTACTGCACATGACGGGTACAAATCAGGTATTTCCTGCAAAATAGGATCATCTGTTTGACCTACATTAGGTGTGTCAGTTACAAGAGGATTAACAACAACCTTATCTCCAGCTAAGTCATTGCCTAGCAATAAATGTACACCTTTAAATGGTAAAGAATGTTTAACACCAACAACCACAGAACCAGTAACCAAATCTGAAGACAAATTAACCTTATGAAGAGGAATATTAATAATACCACACTCTACACCCTGAATAAGGACACTAGTACCAGACGAAGTCTTCTCAGAAAAAGGCAGAACATCTGCTAAAATAAGAGATTGAGAAGCTCCTGTGTCTCTTAAAATTTTAATAGGGGTAGGTGGGCACATATCACCTGAAAGTGATACAAAACCATCCAAAATGAACGGTTCAAAAATCTCCATACAGGAATCAGAATTTGGTTCTGCCTTAACAATTGAATTTAACTCAAAAGAAGGCTGTGATTTAGGCTGAAGGCTGGTGAGCCCTGTAGGTTTGGCTGCACTCAGTTCCTTCTTCCTTTTTAATCTAAAACATTCCGAAATAAGGTGACCTGGTTTTTTACAAAAAGTACAATGTACTCGAGATAAGGGATTTTGAACATTGGTTTCACCAGTAGACTTTGGTTTAGGTGAATTCGATTGACTAGACATGCTAGATGAATCACCAGACATAGATTTATTTTGGGGATGTGAGGAAGCAGGTTTTGCTTTATTAACAAAATAATTTTTGTGTGTAAGGTAGTAATCATCAGCTAAACGAGCTGCTTCATGTATAGTTTCAACAGTTTTTTCATCTAAATGTGACTTAATGTCAGATTGAATGCAATTTTTGAATTGTTCAATTAATATAAGTTGTCTAAGATTATCATAATTTTGGTCTATTTTCTTAGAATAGCACCACCTGTCAAATAATTTTTCTTCGTTTCTTGCAAATTCAACGTGAGTCTGGCCAGATTCTTTTCTACAACTTCTAAATTGTTGTCTGTATGCTTCTGGAACCAGCTCATAACCTTTGAGAATGAGTTCTTTTACAGTATCATAATCATTGCTTTGTTCTGTTCTAAGTTGCGAATAAATATTGCGAGCTTTTCCTACTAAGACACTTTGGAGAAGTAAGGTCCATTGCTCCTTTGGCCATTTCAAGTTATTTGCAACTTTTTCAAAATGTTCGAAATATGTATCAACTTCATTTTCTTGAAATTGAGGAACAAGCCTAAAATGTTTTGTTACATCAAAATGGTCATTATACATATCTCTGGGCTGATTTGCTCTATCTTGTATTTCTAATTCTTTTAATCGTAATTGAAATGCTCTTTCTTCTCTTTCCCTCTCTCTTTCTATTTCTCTCTCTTCTCTTTCTCGCTCTTCCTTTTCCCTTTCTCTCTCTCTTTCCCTTTCTTCCTTTTCCCTTTGAAATTGCCTTTCTCTTTCTTTTTCTTCAATTTCTCTTTGTGCTCTTTCTCTTTCAATTTCAATTTCTAATTGCTTTTCTTGAAATTTCCGCTCTTCTCTCTCTCTTTCTATTTCCAATTCCTTCTCCCTTTGTTGAAGTTTTAACAGTTCAAGATCTCTTGAGCTTGAAACTGATGGAACATCAACAATGAGAGACAGAGCCTTTTCATCAAAAATGTCCTCATCAACAAAATATTGAACCAAAATATTCTTAATTTCATGCTTTCGCAATGAGGACTTGACTTCTTTTAATTCATAATGCTTGGCAAGATTGAGCAAATCAGGCTTTTTACCCAAATTCAATAACTCCACGGAAGGTTCGTGCGTAAATTTTTCTAAGTCAAAAGACATGGTAGCTTGTTGCTGTATTTGAATAAGAATGTAAGATTTCGATAAATAATAGTGAAAGTGCACTCTAGATTTATCAAAATTGAAATATGAAATTAATTTCTTAAATAATTTTGAACAGTAGATATAAATAAAGAATTTGTTTGATTTGTTTTGTTTTGTTTGTTTGTCTGATATTCGTATCTCGAGACGAGCCCCCAAATTGTTACGTGCCAATGTAACACGAACAAAGAAGCCAGCAACAAACTTTACAATTAACAATATTTATTGACAATAATACCAGAATTATTGACAATATGAAATTAATACAAAAACAATTTACAATACCTTGAATGTTTAATCCTAAAGTTTTAATTTTAGATCCAATTTAATTAAGTTCCTGGTCCACAAATAATAAGTCCAATAATATCCGAATTTAAAATTTAACACGCTTTTAAACACACTTTTAAGATAACAAGAAATCCCCTTTTAGTTTAACACAGTACTACTAAATGAAACCATAAGTCTAAATCAAGTGAACCAAGAATGCTGTAGGAACCCCTTTATATAATACTATAGAACAATCTGGAATAGTATAGAACATAAGAATACTCTAGAGTCTGAATCACCTTCCAAAAGGCCTTTCTAGAAAGATCTACATAATTCTACATACATTTACGTAACAGAATCAAGAGATAAGAAAATTCCAAGTCTAAAAATAGACACGGTAAATACCATTAGGTTTATTTATAGCTTATACATAACAAGATACTCAAATACAGCAGAGGTCCCACAGGTAAGGACAACAAATTATGGCCTCAAGTCTTTCCGTTCCGCAGCTCCTAGACTTTGGAACTCTCTTCCCCAGCATCTTCGTGATACTACTAGCCTAAGCCATTTTAGGAGTCTTATTGGATCATGGGACGGGGAGACTTGCAGATGCCCTTGCTGTTCAAATTAGATTTTTGTGTTTTATTTGTGCAATGCTTCTGTCTTTGCTTGCAATATGTGTTCTTGTTTGCTTTTCTTCGCGCTGACAATGCTCAATTTTGCTTGATATACTAATCTTTATTGTAGACTAATTAGAAATCCCATTTTTAGATCTTGTGTTAAGTTATTGAAATAAATTTTAAACTTCATTTAAATATTAGTTTTCAAATGGGTGGGGCCCCTTTAAATGAAGAAGTACGACTTCATTAAGGGCTTATTCCTTGTGGTAATAGAGTTCAATATTACTCTTGGAATGGGAGGGGCTGGGGCTTATCTTCAAATACAGTTCATTTTATTTCTATATTAATACTTGATAGTCTACCAAATACCTTATTCTTTACATCTATTACAAACTGATTTTAACCATAATGAAGTTGGTTGTACTTTTAAATGTGATATAGCAAATTAATTTACATCAGTGCTTCTATTTTATTTTAATACTGCTCAGTAAACCTGTGATTCAAACAAGACTGTGTTAAGCATACCTGTGATTACCAACCTATTATACAGATCTACTGTGATTCATAAAACTGTCTCCATGAGGGAAAGCATGAGTGGAACTATTTTATACTAATGTGTCTAAACTCTTAAACTCGTTTAATATTTCTTGATCTAATGTAACTCTTCTGTATGTTAATATCCTTTGATGTCCACGTATAGTTTTGACATGTATTGTAAATTGTTTGTCATGTATGTCTTTCATGTTGGGTCGGTAAATAGCGATACATCGCTAATGTTGTTCTTGTTATATATGTATCCGACTTTAAATAAAATTTTTGTATTTGTATTTGTATTTGTATTTGGTACAAAAAATGATCATGGCTTACATGGTTTCTAAAATGCAAAAGCATTCATTTTGCTCGAGTAAAATAGTGGCATATCTTTCGGATAGATCTAGAAAGCTTGGTTGACTGTATCTCAATGTCTGTATCTCATCATTGAAATCGTAAATTAACAAGTCCTTTTATTGGGATTTCATATAAATCCTAATGTGGCATATAATTTGACATTGCTCATGTTCAAAATTGTCAGAGATTTGAAATAATCTTTTTTTCAGTTTTAGCCTTAGGTTTCAGGGGTGCCAGTCAACTCGTTCCTCAGTCAACTCGTTCCTCAGACAACTTGTGGCGTTTTTGGTCAACTCGTTCCCTAATATTGGTCAACTCGTTCCCCAATCGATTTTTCCTCGGTCAACTCGTTCCCCAAAATCATCTTATTTTCACTCGATATGTCAATGGACGTTTTTGTACAAAAAATAATTAGGAATGTTATTCTATTGCAATTTTGATATATTTATGTTTTGGAAATCGATATTCGGAATTTAATTAGGGTCATTTAATTAGCCCTTTAACTTACTACCAAAATGTATTTTTTAACGAAGATATATAAGTAAATCGAGACCCAAATAAATCTCGCCGGAAATTTCAACGGAGTTTATTTTACAAAACCAGTTAGGAATATTATTTTATGTATCTTTTTTTAAAATATTTGAATGGAAAAACGATTGTCTTCCATTAATTAGCCCTTTAATATATTACCAGAATACATGTATATAGTTTTAAATTATGAAACCAAAGTAAACTAAAATTAATATCAAATCGCATTCTATAAATGTTTCTTTATAATGTCATTTTATGGATTCTATTTTTAGCATTTGGACCAGTTGAGATGAGAGTGATTATTATGATATATTGTGAAAAAAGAGCGAAATTGCTTTGAGGGATCACAGTTTATGTTTTATACCTGTTAACCCTTTCCCAAACAACACAATTTTAGGGTGATTCACTTCAAAAAAATGTAAAAAATGACAACATGGATGTTATTAAATATGTGTTTTGTGTAAGATATGGCATAGACAATATTGAGACAAAAGGAGAAACTGCTGGTTATCAGCAGTTTCTTCTTTTGTTTCAATGTTTTCCCAAGTCTTTTCTAATAGGGACGTCAAAACCAGGTCTTGTGAAAGGGTTAATTTGACCCGAAGTTGACCTACGTGGAAAAATGCTTAAATAACAATTGCCAAAACATTTTATCAATTAAACATTTTTACATTCAATACCGTTAGTTATTCATTCCTATGAAAGCACGTGCAAGGCCAAGAGGTATTAATCGGATTTTTAATTTTTATAATCATCTAAAAGCAGGGTCAGATTCGGGTCAATAAAACCGCGCTTTAACAATATATCAAAAGGATAAATAGCCATACAAAGCTATTCATCCTTCTGTCATTTGTATTGCATCAGTTCTCGAAATTATTGCTTTGATTAAAGCTATTTAAGGTATAGAGGATTGTCAGATGATGGGTAATGGGCCAAGGTCTTAAATTAAAGGAAGGGAGTATTCAATACAAACACACATAGTTGAAAAATATAAAACATAAAATATATGTTATCTTATTTTTTACAAGTAAACAATATAACAATGTAGGGTATATGTACAACAAACAAACATCAACGAACAAATACGGCCAATGCTCGGCTTTTTCTCTGAATTTATCTGTGTGCAAAAAGTATCGACCTATTCAGACACGGGACTGTAGAAGGAACTGATTCTCTTCAGCAGTCCGCTAGCAGAGAGCTCATGTTCCCTATACATGTCCGATGTCTTAAATATCTTACCATTCAACGATCGGTAAGATCGTTTTTGCACCCTGCGTAGCCGTAACTCAGAAACCATGATCACCTGTTTCTCTGCGATAGTGGCCTCGTTGTACAGTCCGTGAACTAATAAGTAGAATGGCGTAGAACCCATCTTGGCGTTTAGACGCCTGTGCCAGCCTGTAATGATAAAGTATAAATATTACTAGAGAAATATATATAATCACGTCATTAATTTTCATTTTCGAGTCACTCTCCCTCTTTTCCATAATATATGCTTATCAAACATAGTTGATTTTCAATATAATTATGTATGTTGATGATGAAGATAGGTATTTGAAATCAAATCGCGTAACTACAATCGAAATGAAGATTTAATTTCAAGCTTTAGATCGCCCATAGAAAATACATAAGTTATTGCCGAATTGAATCATGTTTTCATAAATGTTAATACCTTCCAGGTCATTGTTTGTCCTGATGGATTGTCCGAAGTGTGTTGGTGATGTATGTTACCAGTCTTTTAAGGTGGTGATCGTCGTCCAAGTCAGTGAGTGCCTCGAAAGTGTCTGGAATGTGCTCCCGTGGAAGGAAGGGGAGGCAGAATAGCTTTCTGATGAATCTGTGTGTGCTCTTCTTCTCCCGGTACTCTGTGGCCAAACCTAGATCCTAAAAAAAAGAATGAAAATTCGTGAAGTCGTCAGATGCAACGTTAATCTTTCTGATATTTGTAAACGGGTCACACACAGAAAGATGATACAACATAATTATATTTTTTCTTACGTTTAACTTAAACCATTACATTGACGTATGTTTTCTAACTTTGTGGGCCCTACTTAGACATAGACGTACGGACAGTGGGACAAGTGTGAAAAGGTATTACCCCGAAGCATAAATGCCGCGGCATATCATAAAAACCTAATGCCTTACCTGGACTTTCCGCCACACTGCTTGTCCCCAATGAAAGGAGCAACCCTGGATTCTGAGGTCTGGAATAGTGAACGAATCAAACGTCACGACTGCAACTCATAAAAGCTGCACTTCGATAAATAAACCGCTCACATAATACAATCTAAGTTTTCTGTAGCTCTATACTAGTTTAGGGTATATTTTTTTTGTCTAATAAACAGGACATTTTCGTTAAGCTACCATTCTTGAAATCAAATCTTGCTAAAAACGTAGAATTTGTAGGGCTAGAAATTGTTGCAAATGAATCCTTTGTTGTTAAAAATCAAAAGAATCTTCTGTTTAAGAAGAAGAAGCTATTCTGACTCGTCGTTTCTAGACAAATACATTGTAGTCACAAGTCACAATACCGTATTCGAGTTATACGGGACGATTCTGTTGAATTTTAACAACATCCGATTGTTTGACCAATCTAAGATATTTGTCGTCTGCTAATTGGTTAAAATAGAGAATAATCGTTTGTTTCAGTGTTAGATCGATTGATATTCACGGCGTCTGATAATGGGTTAAATAGAGAATATCGTTTGTTTCAGTGTAAGATCGATTTATATCCATTGAGTGAACAACAAAAGCTATATTTTCACGAGTAGCAGAACCTAGAAAGAAAATATTGTTTTTGTTGTTTACGAAAGGGAATTTTTCATTTCTTTATTGCAAAAATGAGACAAAATGTGAAATATCTATGACATATTTTCGTAAAGCGCCTGCATAGATGACGTCAGATAGGATGAAATGCAAAAGAAACAGGATATAAGTTTTTTATCCTACTTATTTTAGCCAAATCAAGCTGTAGTTGTTACATTTGGTTGCATAGCAACTAACACACAACTGCTGTACATTTCTCAAACGTTTTCATACCAAACGTAAATGCTCTCGTCCAGTGTTTTATCATGCACCAACAGTTAATTCAACATTGTTCGGTGAACTTATAAAGTGCATAAAAATTCACATTGGCGCCAAATGAAAACCATATCATCGTAAATATTCACAGTCTGACTAGCTTTTGGAAAGATGAGGTATGATTGTAGTTCAATGATTGGAACGAAACGCCGATATAACTGCAAATAAGCTAGCCTTTCTTTCAAATACACAAACGTTTGTGAACGTGGAATAGGATTTCAGCTTAAATAACGTACAAGAGAAACACTTGTATCTATTTTTAATCGTTTTCATATGAAACTGAGATTAGGGTGATCAAACGACTATTTGTAGGGGAGCAAACAACAACAACATCCACATTATATTTATTAAAAGAGAATTAATAAAAAGAAACTTACCAGAATCACAGGTCCTATGCTGCCAGCGGGAGCACGTGTCACAAGACAGAGCATGCTGTCTTGGTCGTACTTCCCGCTCACAAACAACACAAGGGTATTCCATTCAAGTCCCAATACTCTTAATGATAACCACAAGACACTTATAGTTAATTTCAACTTTTATTTAGACACACATATAGTTTATAGCATACTGCAAATCGGAAACATAGGCATTAGACAGATAGTGAATGGCAAGTTTAAAAAATTGGTTTTATATACACAGAAATGTTAATAAATGTTATTCACATGATTTTAAGCAAAGAACATAATCATTTGACAAAAATTGAAAATATAACAAGAATAATTACTTACCGATTTAAATGAAACTCCATTAATTATAATCTTTAATTGGATAAATGTTGTATGCACGTGTTTGGAATAAAGTGATAATCTTGTGCGACAATAATTACCTGTAAGTGCAAATAACCACCAGCAAAACATTAAAGGTAATTGATACTATGACATTTTTAAGATCATAAATGACCAAGTCTAATTGACCTTCAATTAAAATAATACTTTGATTACATCCACAAATTTCTTCAGAATGGATTTAAATTAATATAAACAGTGTGTCTCTGCACAATTTGTTAAGGTTTGGTCTTCTTTTCTAAATTCGACAGTATCTTTAAAAAATATTGTATTCTATCTTTCCTTTTCATCTTATGTCTTGCCGGACAACCAGGAATTCTGAAAAAAAGAAGAAATAATGGTATGATACAAAAATTATTTCATTTTTTCAATTCACCTTAAATCTTTATACTTTCTTACCCAGTATTCTTCTTTACATATAAATTTTCGGCTAATATTCAATCAGTTTTCCGGGCAATATCGGTTGGTAAAATCGGTCTTAAAATTTCATATTTAAGGGTAACTATCATAAATTTTGCATAGTTTTTTAAAACTTTATTAAAATATCTTATTTTGGGTACTTCAACTCGTTCAAAATACAACAAATCACAAAAAAATATTTAGAATAAATACGATAATTATCGGGGAACGAGTTGACCGAGGAAAAATCGATTGGGGAACGAGTTGACCAATTTTGGGGAACGAGTTGACCAAAAACGCCACGAGTTGACTGAGGAACGAGTTGACTGAGGAACGAGTCGACTGTAAGCCGGTTTCAGAGTTTTGTATTGTTTACATTTCAGTTGATCCAAATGTCTGTGGTGTTCTGTCAATTCTGGAGAAGGACACTGATTGAGATAAATAAAAAATCAAGCCAAACACAGAGGTGATTTTTCCTTTTATTAAGAAATAAAAAGAGAAAATCTTGAGATCCTGACCGAATTTTTAGTTCAGCTGTATTAAGAGAAAACCCAAGGTATTACATTATCACCTTGGCGCCTTTTGTGTCATGTGGATGTAGAATGACAAACTTTAACCTTGGTCTTAAAAACTGTTGTTATTGAAAGATATCTTAATGAAACTTGCAATGTGTGTTCACAATCACAAAAACTATCCAGAAAATCAAGGGGGTCACTCTGGAGTGACTTAGATTTTTTGCATTATCCAACACCTGAAGCCAAGGATTGCACCAGTTTGCATTACTCTTGTTAGCTCGGCTGTTTTCAGAGAATGCCAAAGGTATCATGATCACCTTGGTGTTGTTCGAGTTGACGTTGGCATAACAAACTTTATCCAGGGACTATTTTGGGATGGGTTGTACTGATTTTCAGGACAAACTATTTGCTTCAGGCTAAATCTGATTACAGTATTGGATGGGCCCCATATATACACTAATGTCGGGCAATTCCGTGCGTCGTCTAATGCTGCACAGCTATATGACGTCATGTAAACTAAGAAAATAGCCACTAGACATAAAATCAGAACAACCTATTTTTCAAATTCAAAAATTCGATCAATCAATCCTTTAAAACAAAAAATTCATATGTGTATCTTAATGTAAAAAGATTTCTCTTTTTGTCTTAGTGTTTTTATTTTAATTCTAATAGATTATCGGCATTAAAGTTGGGTTCTTTCCTGCACTGTGGGGGTTTAGCCAACGAAAACTGGGTTGGTAAAACACAACGGTGCCTCTGCTCATCACCGGATTGTGTGATTTTAGTTACATTTTATTCTAGATAAAATGTCTTCAACATAGCAGAAAAGGTATATGAGTTCAGCTGTGTATTGATTTTTTGAGTACATGCGATATCTTTACATGAATTTTGTACCTGAGTTTCTAAAGTGCGCAGGATTAGCGGACTGCACTGTAATCTATTCTTATCTGATGCTTATTTTAATCTAGGATAGGTATTTAAGATTCTTGGGCCCACCACTTTTTCCTAATGGCTCATCAATTTTGCAGATGGCCCATCAAAATCTTATATTTTACATGTAAATGAATGGGATGTGGGCCATTGGCCCTTTTCCATGGCCCATCATGAAATTGATCCAAAAATATCCCTGTTTATCCTTGGTCATATCTTTATTGGTATTGAAGATATCGTTATGAAACTTGGTTTGTGTGTTCACCATCACAAAAGCTACACAGACTAGTAAGGGGGATAACCCCAGAAGCATTTTGTAAGAGTTATGCCCCTTTTTAGACTTAGAAGTTTTGCACTGTCCAGCACCTTCAGATGAGCATTGCACCCATAGGCTGTGTACTTGTTTAAACTCAACATAAAAATTAATGTTTTAAACAACAGAAGCAAAAGAAGCTTTTGAACCAACTATATGGGTTTTTTGTTTCATACGTCTGTGAATTCTCGTCATATTTTATTAATTTTACGAAACAAATATATAATTTTTTTCAAAGTGAGACAGATTTCTCATGGGACTGCTTTGTGCTCAAATAACAAATTTGCTGGGTGCTCAAATTTGTTTTCATCTATCAATGAAACCAATTTATCAGCCGATCTAAATTTGTATATCTTGATGAACACAACTTAAATTGAAATTTTAAATGAATGCATAATAAATGGTTTGATTTTCTCTATCTGTTTCTGGAAAAAAAATAATCAGAGGATAATTAAAGGCTTTTGCTAGCTTTTCAATATCTATCTCAGAATTTAACTCGCAGAACATGGATGATTTCAGGCCTCACATGTGAAAATAAAATCCTAGAGCTGTTTTAGGTCAAATTTTTGAGGAACTTAAGACATGGGATGGTTGACTGTTTAAACCACCAGCTGAAATGATATCTTTTCATGTTATCAAAAATGATATAATTTGAAAATACAATTTGAATTGAAAAAAAATTGATGCATTATTCATCATTTCAAGGTGACTAAATTATGGAATACTCGAAAGAGCAATTATATCTTGGTTTTGAATTGAACAGGCATTGTGTTACATAGAAACCTGCATAGAAATTAGGTATTGTCATCTACCAATGTTGCCACTTAATGAAATAATTAAACAATAATTAATTTCTAGGATTGTTTCCCACTAAATTATTGCATGGTTCTGAATTTGAGTTTCAAAGAAAGATAAAAAGATTGGGACAGACAAGGTCTAGCAAAGAATATTGTCAAAAAAAAAATAGATAAATAAATAAAGTTGGTGCAAAAATTGATCTCTAAGATAAATTATATCCTAGCTTAATACTTATAATGCTATTTAATGTTGAATTTTATAAATTTGTTAGGCATTAAATTCCAGTGGCGCGACACTAGCTCTCCTCGGCCTCTTGGGCCTCTTGTATTATCTCTTAGACTAGTTCGATGGCGCAGCACAAAACAGTTGTAACTGCCTATACATTTATAGGCAGTTACAACTGTTTCGCGCTTAGCCATCGAGTTGACATCTGCGTATCTTACTAATGTGATGTGATCTATAAGACTCGGGTGAGCAAGCTAGGAAATTTATGGTTCTCTTGTTTTTATCTCTTTTCTAGACCAGTGGTGTTCACACAACTTGCAGCTCATATCAGTAAGAAACACTACAAGTGGCCAGAAATTGATGAGAAAGACATTGAGGAGACTTTCCAGACAGGGGGTGGACCAGGGGGACAGGCTGTAGCTAGAACTAATAACTGTGTATTACTTAAACATCTACCTACTGGACTTGTTGTCAGGGTATGGGGTAATTTTGCCACCCTTTGAAGAAAAGAGTGTATATTGCTTTGCATTTGTTGGTCGGTCAGACAGTCTGTCCATTGACCAATTTTGTATAGAGTATATCTCAAAACGTATGCAAACCAGAATCATGCAACTTCTCAGGTGGATAGATCCCTTTTAGGAGAAGTGCAATGTACTGGAACCATAACACTACTCATCATATAAATTGTTGTATGGCTATCGTCCTAAAACTTTTTGTTTCCCACCAATTGGTTGATAATCTTTACTATGTGGGACGGTAGCTTGAGGCTAGGAAAGGATGTAATGGTAGTACTGGTGTAAAAAAATACCAGCAATCAATTGTTAGGTGCCCAATCCAGTGCAATATGACTGATCGATTGAAAAAAAGCAGTGTAAAACCCCATTTAGATAAACAAATCAAACATTCTTGAATTGAATCAATTTGTCAGGTACTAGATTAAAGTTGTTAATTTAATTAAGGTAGTGAACCGGTTATAGTTCCACAAGGTTTCAGAAGTAATGAACTTTAACAGTGTTAACCTAGATTTCCTAATGATATAATAAGGGAACCTCGTTCAACACCGTGAATGATCATGAGTTCTGAAATGTTGCAGAACTATTAGGGGTTCACTTCTTTAAGCAAATAATTTTTTCAGGCACATGATACTAGGTCACAAGCAGAAAATCGGAGAATTGCACGAGAAAGACTACAATATCATTTGGATATTCATATCAATGGAGAAAACAGCTTTGACGCAATAAGCAAGAGGGAAAAGCTCAAGGCACAGGACAAAAGGAAAAAGCAGGCTAAAGATCTCTTAGAGTTGAAGAAAGCTTTCAAAGAAAGGGAAGGTCTTGAATAAACAGGTAACTTCATACAGAGTAAAGGATAGAGCAAACGAAATGCATTTCTGATTTAAAGAAATTCAAATGTTCCATGAAACCATACGCTGTTGTAACTCATTAGAAATGTCTTGTTCAGGTTTCAATGAGAAATTCATGTAATGATTTTAGATTTGTATTACCCCCTTTTATTTGGACCTTAGCTTTATCTTTCTGAAAATACAATGTACTTTGAAATTCTTATTCTTATTTTAAGAAAGATAAATTGTTTAGTGATATTTCTATTGAAAAGTTTGATGGAAATTGTACATTAAAGCTTTGATTTTGCTTCTGCGTCATTTGAATAAATTGGATAAATTTGTTATGAAACTTTTTACTTGAAACTTCCTACATATGAATTTTAATGTAAAAAATCTTTGCACTTTCATACATGCAATCCATCATATCAAAGGAGACAATTGTGAAAGTAATGTATATTCTGGAACATAAGCAGGTTCTTATCTTTTAAAAAAGTTGAAATTTTCACAGATGCAGCTTATATCCCCATCTATACCCTGATTGTGTTTAACTAAAAGTGTATTTTTATAAGAAAAATAGTTTATGAGTGGTGATTAATGGAAGGCAAGGGTAACCAACTGTTGTAAAACAGTGATATATCTCCCTTATTATGACTTGCATTCATTCAAAAAAGGTGGGAAAAGTATTACGATCATGGAATACTGTCTATTGTTCTTTGTCATTGGGCTGTAGGTGCGACAGAGTTTGAAGTTGTAAAGCCCTTATGTTGCACAATCAACGAAAAAATCATAGTAGAGGCCACAGCTATGAGAAAAGCTAAAATGCTGAGATAGTTCATATGTGACTGGTCATGCGAAAAGAGACTATCTGGGAAATTCATGAAAAAAAATAAAAAAGAGATTGGTTCTAGTACAGGCAAACCAGGAGTCACACATTTAATAAAATTCACATGAAGGTAGATTGATCATTCTTGATTCAGAAAATAAGCTAAATGCAAAAAGTTTCTACCTTAGTCAGTCTGTGCAATCCATGCAGTCTGATGAGAGTCAACACTTTACACTCTTCCCAGATGGTCCCATTTTGTGTGACTGGTCATATATATAAAGGGGAGACTGCCAATCTTTAAGAGAGGACCCCTTAAGAGTGTTACTAGTCCTTAGGACCCTTTTTTGTTGACCCCACACAAAAAACCTAGGGTTTGTTTTCTTAATTTTAGCCAATTTTGTTCGAATTTGGTTTAATGATAATGATTTTTAAGCCTTAGAGGGGGTTGGTTTGAACCCCGAAGCCCCTTTTGATACGCAATTACTTATTTAGCTTGAATTATTTAGAATGAAAGGTGAGCTATTACCATCACACTAGAGCAGTTGTGCATAGTTTCATATTTGTGTTTACCATCATAAGAGCAATCCATGTTTTGAAGGGGGATAACTCATAGAAACCATTTTAGCTCACTGAATCACTAAGTGCTCAAGATGAGCTATTATGTTTTCTCACTCACTGTCTGTTGTTTTTCTATACATCGTCATTCCATCCATTTGTCAACAATTTCTCTAAACATCTTATTAACCACCGACCAAACATTCTGAAACTTGGCAGCCATCAAAAACTCTGGTTGCCCAGGTAACAGAAAGGCTGAAAAATGATGGAAATCTTAGAAAAATTCTTATTCCCCTATAACACAGGGCAAATCAAGCTGAAACTTGGTAGGATTATTCCTTTGGTGAAGCTCTACCAAAGTTATCTAAATAGTTTAAGTCCATCAAAAACTCTGGGTTATTTTCTTTTTCAGGTCGTGGAGGAAGTATGGGTGATAAGAAGGAGGAGAGTCATGGTTTTGTGATTGTCAGAGATTGGTAAATACCTCAAAGATTCTAATTAACACTTTCCTGTTTTACAGAATTTTGGACCTGTCCAAATTCAAATGTTTTGCAGATGAAAATGTAAAGTGGATTTTATTTGAAAAATAACCATTCTGTAGGGTAGAAAATAGTGTGGAAAAAGAAGAAATTGCTTGTCAGAAGCAATTTCTTCTTTTTTCACAATGTTTTCTCAATCATAAAATTAGAGGCACGTAAAAAGCAGGGATTAAACAGCAAAACCCATGCCTTATCTTTATTGTCATCTTTCAAATTTTCAGATTTAGAAGTGGTTGATGGGTCAGTGCAAAACTAGTTTAAGTGACTATGAATTTATAGGCACCGACAATAGTTTTACCCTATTCTCATGTTGCAGGTGACTGGCCCCTGAAATATAATTTCAACAAAATTTCAGCATGATTTTTAATCAGTCTGTACCTTAATGGTTATGTTCTCAGTTTAAAGAAGTAACATTAGCACAACAACCTCAATGGTTTTTCATCTGTGAAAATAAATCATCCTATTAGTTTTGTTGTGTGGGTATTGTAAAAAAATGAAATAAGTTTTCAATGCAAAATAAGATCATTAATAATTATGCCCCCTTCTAAGAAGAGGTTTAAGAAGATGTGTATAATGCTTTTCACTTATCAGTAAGTCTGTCTGTCAGTAGACAGTTTTGTTTGAAGCATATCTCATAAACTACGGAAGCTAAAATCATGGCACTTCACAGGTGGATAGATGTCATTGAGGAGAATTGCAGTGCACAAGAACCATAAATCTACTTATAATATTTTTGGAGTTATTGCAATTTGTTTAATATATAACTGCATTTTTGTCTGGAGCATATCCCATAAAGTATGCAAGCTAGAATCCAGACATGGCAAAGGACCCAGAAAATCTGTCAGACAGTCGGTCTGACAGTCCTTGAAAAACTGTCAGACTGATGTCAGACCTGTCAGACCAAACATTTAATAATATCATCATTCTAGTGTTTCCTCATTGAGAGAGAAAACTCATAAAAGTAGTAGCAATACAATTAAAGGCCTAACTAGTTTGTCAAAGTCCTCTCATTCTGTCAGTATTTTAAGTGCTTTGATTTTGAAGCGAAGATTCTGAGATAAACAGAGATTTATAGATTTTCAGAATTAAAAATAAAATGTCTTTTAAAGTCAATAGGTAACAGTCAGTTGTGTTTTTTCATTAAAAAAAGAACAGACATAATTTGATGGGTCGAACTTTCTTGGGTACGAATAAGCAGAAAATTATTTAAGTCTGTGCCTTTGAAATTGAAAAAATACAAAAAAACAGGTAAGATAAGACTAGCTACTAATAATTCTTTCTAAATTGGATCCTTAAATCATCTCTTCTTTCTCTTAATGGGTACAATTTGTAAAAGAGAATTTGCATTTTCTAGCAGTGTCAAAAGTCGTAAAGGAACTGTTAATTGATGGATTCTAGACCTATGTAAAGTTTAAAATTAAAGTTTGTTTTTTGTGAGAATGTTGACAAGAAAAAATGTTTTCTTAAGTAAAAGTTGGGATTTACTGTTAAAACATTTTTTTTGCCCAGAAAAAAGTGTCAGACATTCGGACTGACGATATGGTAAACTTTACCGGACCTAGGGGATTTTTGTCGGACATGTCTGACGGTCCGACGGTCCTTCCCCATGACTGTAAAATCATAAAATTTCACAGGTGGTTAGATCTCAAAAGGGAGAAGTGTGATGCAAAGGAACCATAACTCTTCTTATCATATTTTTTTGGGTTATTGCCCTTTGTAAAATGACAAAGAATATGCCATCAACCTACTCTTATTGGTGGAGGCATAAATATTTTACAAACATCTGTGTTTCAACAGGTTTGGAGGAGTAGAGATCCTGACCAAAGATCAACCATTTGACTCCGCAGAAGAATATGATCTCAGGCTGAAAGGTGAACCATTTTAATAGGATTGAATAATATTGTTACTTTGTATGATGCAATTTGATAACAGGAATCCATAGATAGGTGCCACTGCCCAATTACTGAAATACCATTAAAAGTCACATTAAGCCCCATTCAAATAACCAGACATTTGAACCTGTGCATCATATTTCCAACTATTTCACACAGAAAGCACAAACAATGTGCAGCAATAACAAAGGCCAATACTACAAAAATGACTGTCTGAGAAAGGGTTAAGACCTAATACACATACAGAGCATAAAGTGAAGACTGGCCAGCCTGTGCAGATGCGCAGGCTAGCCAGAGATTTTGCTTTGTTTATTTGTGAACTTGTGGAAAATATCACACACTGGCTCATTTTATTTCACTCCTCAATTGAAACTATTTATACACCGTCTTTGAGAGCAGTAATGCTTTTATTCCTCGGATGATTTTCCAATGACTCTAGCAGAATTTGAACCAAGGACCGTCTCAAGAATTTGTGTCTTACCACTAGTATTTCAAATTTTTTAAAAGGGTCAAGGTTCCTAAATGAATAATTTAGTTGCTGAGATATTTTCATCAACAATTGAAACTGTGTGAACCAATTTCAAAGACTGCGGCAATAGCGCAGTTGGTAGCGCGCCAGACTTCTGATCCAGGGGTCAATATTCACACGGGTTCGATCCCCGGCCGCGGAACTTATCCTTTCCGACATTTGTCTTCCACCAATGGGTAGATAGTTGTAAACCTATGTGGAATAGCAACTTGAGGCTAGGAAAGGGATGTGGTGGTAGTATTGGTGTGAGAAATACCAGGAATCCATCGCTAGGTACTCCAGTCGTCGCGATATAACTAAGAGAATGTTGAAAGCGACGTTAAACCCTAATTCAAATCAAATCAAACCAATTTCAAAAGTGTGCAAAGGAAATACTCTGGCCAGCCCATGCATCCTCACAATTTGATCATAGTCACTATTATGCATTTTGTAGATTTTGTAGGGTCTCAAAGTATCTTTAGACTGCCAGGCAATCTATAATCGCTTTATGTGGCTGTCTAGGCTGCTCATTGTTTGCACCTGACCCTTAAGGTAGTGGACTTGTAATAGTTCTGCAACATTTGCAACATTTCGGAAGTAATGAACTTAAACAGTGTTAACCGAGGTTTCCTAATGATTTTCATTAGGAAACCTCAGTCAACATTGTGAAAGCATATGAGTGCCTCAATGTTTCGCATCTATTACAGTTCCACTACCCTAATCCATTTATTGGAATTGCCATGCACAGGCTCAACTATGAAGTTTGATTTATATAATCAAAGTCCTTTATAATCTTTGTTAGGTGAGCTAGTTAGATCAGTTGATTACTCTAAACTTCTATAGCTGTTTCAGTTTCATGCACCGCCACCATAGCGTAGTTGGTTAGGGATAAGACTTCCAATCTGGAAGTCGTGGGTTTCGATCCCTGGTGGCAGCAAATATCCTTTCCGACGTTTGTCTCTCCCCAATGGGTAGTTAATTGTAAACCTATGTGAGACAGCAGTGGGAGGCTAGGAAAGGGTGTAATGGTAGTACAGGTGAAAGAAATACCAGGAATCCATTGTTAGGTGCTCAGGCGATATTACTGCGATATTGTTGAAAGCGTCGTAAAACCCATTCAAACAAACAAACAAATCAGTTTCATGCAAAAAAGTATTAAATATCTAATTGTTTTGATTTTGTTATTATGAACCTAAACAGTTAGTCCATTTAGTAATAATGTTGGTTCTCTACCCTTGGGTCTTGGGTTTGGTCCACTGCTTGGCCAAATTTCATTCGGCTTTTGACAGAAATTATTGTGACAAACATCATTAACATCAGGAAGCTATAAGAAAGTGTACAAGCTTCAAGGGTTTCTTTGAATTTGGCTTGCCATGTTTTGGAATTGACTTCCAAAGGGGCTAAAGAAACTTTTATCTAGTTTAAAGGGGGTCAAAGGATGGTACACTTTCCCCCAGTTTTGAAAGGAGAAGGGAAAACCCTGAGCTCCTTTGATGTAATTGTTATACTGTTAAAAATGACATTACCCTCCTCCCCCCAAAAAACAACACAAGTCTTCAATCTTCATTTCAGAAGCTATACCAAAGTGGGAATCTGAAGGTGTAAGAGGTTTTTGGGCCAGAATAGCATTACAACATAGTCATATAACTGCTGTTTTTGCAAAGGTTAGATATTGATTCTGACATTGACATTAAAGCCCAGCTTTTTTGGGAGAAAAACGAGGGAGAGGACCTGAACACAAGATTATAAACCACTTTTCTTACTCAAAAGGAGAATTTACTCAAATAACAATTTGAAAAAGGTTTATGTGTACTTTCAAATGTAACAGTAAAAAAATAAATAAATATAAAAAAACCTTACAATTTTCTAATATAATTGTTCACTTTACACACACTATAGCAGAAATCTATTGTTTATATGAAGTCTAATTTTGAGAAAATCTAAGTTTAGTTTTATAATCTTGCTTGGGGGCTGCTGCTACAGCGAACATATTGTCATTGCTGTTGTGGTTTTCACCATTGCCAAGGGAAAAGTTTAAGGTAGTGGACCTGTAATAGTTCCGCAACATTTCAGAAGTAATAAACTTTGACAGTGTTAACCGAGGTTTCCTAATGATTTTCATTAGGAAACCTCGGTCAACATTGTGAAAGTTCATGGGGTCCGAAATGTTAATGCTAACAGATCGTTCTGTTTCTTTGATTGTTAACTTGATGTTTAAAAATTCACTGTTTAATTGCAATGTAATTTCAAGTTTGGTCTATCCAAATCATGGGTTTTGAGTGGTTCAAAAATTATCCATACCTTTATGAACAAAATTTTGAGCATGCAGCTATTTGCTTGCCTGAACTCAAAGTAGTTAAATAAACAAGAGCTCCACCTAAGGTTGTTGCTACCCTTGGTTGTTTGGTGCTTGAAAGTAGTAAACTAGAAAGCCATGAATGGCTTGAGTCGCTCCACAGGCTTGAAATTCTTGAAATAGCAAATCTAAGGTTTGACTAGATTTTAAGATATTTTGGGTTCTACTGATGTTGAAATGATTTTCAAAATTGCCACTATATAACATATAGAAAAATGACCTCCGCCCATAAAATACATATTTTTCATCTGATCACAATAATTTTTGTAAACTGATAAAGGGTCACTCAAGGATCATTCCAGTGAAATTTGTTTGATATCCATCAATTACATTCTTATAAAATGATTTTCAAAGTTTCCACTATATAACATATAGAGAAATGACCTCCGCCCATAAAATGCATATTTTTCATCCGATCACAATAATTTTTGGTAGACTGATAAAAAAGGGTTACCCAAGGATCATTCCAGTGAAATTTGGTTTATATCCATCAATTACATTCTGAGAAAATGATTTTCAAAGTTTCCACTATATAACATAGAGAAATGACCTCCGCCCATAAAATGCATATTTTTTATCCGATCACAATAATTTTTGGTAGACTGATAAAGGGTCTCCCAAGGATCATTCATGTAAAATTTAATTGGTATCTATCAATTAGAATCTGAGAAAAGTCACTTTTTACCATATTTGGAATTTAGCCACACCCATTAAATCCATATTTTTCATTGGATCAAAATTTCTTGAACAACTTTGAAAGAGGGTAACCCAAGGATCATTCCTGTGAAGTTTGGTTGAAATTCATCCAGTAGTTTCTGAGCAGAAGATTTTTAAAGAAAAAGTTTACGACCGGACGCACGGACGGACGGACGCACGACGGACACAACGCCATGACAATAGCCCCAGTGGCTTTCAGCCAGTGGAGCTAAAAATTGGAATGGTTTATTTCCGAAGCTAATTTAATTCATTTAAATTAGACAGTATAGGCCAAGATTAGATTTGTGCAGGCTGATCTTAGTTAATGCTTTCTGTTATAGGCTTGTATACAGCAAGGAAATATCACAAAATCAATTTGGTTTAGACTTGTCACTTTAATTTGCTACACAAAAAATCTCAGCTATTTACTATCTTCAATTGCTAACTAAAGTGGTATACTTGGAAAGGTTAATGATAATAACAAGTTCATAGCACAAATTTGAGCCTGTGTCTGACATTTCAAACAATTTGACGCCTGCATGGGATGCAAACATTAAGTAGCCCGACAGGAACATAGTGCAATTAGAAGATAAGAAGATACATTTGAACCTTATCTATCTACAAATAGTATTGTGGTATTATGAAAACTCTGGTCATACTTTGTGGATGCACAGACTATCCAGAGTCTTAGCTGTGCGTACAATTGAAATTGTTGGAAATGTCACACACAGGTCTGTTGACATTCCTGTTGTATTCAAAGTTTTTGCAGACTGTATAGACCAAGATCAGCCTGCACAGATGTGCAGTCTGATCTTGTCCTATACTGCCTGTATTCTACTAAATCATGAGAAAACATAAGAGCCAGGGTAGTTGGAATTTTCAAAAAAAAAAATTAGTTTGTATGAACCAGAGTACAAGATAAGGGTTTATGTCTGTTTCAATTTCAGTATGGTTCAGACTTTCATCATACACAACCAGGTTATCTTATAATGAGTTCATGGCTGAGTAATGAAAAAAGTACAAGATAAGGCTATTGTCTGTTTCAATTTCAGTATGGTTTAGACTTTCATCATGCACAACCTGGCTATGTAATGATGAGTACATGGCTGAGTAAGGCAGAACCAAGTATGATACCAGAATATGCAAATCATTATCTAGGTAAATATGAAAAAATATCCGATGATTTGAATATACATGTATTTGATAAACTCAACGCCTACCTAGTGAAATTATCAAAAACTTATATCCCGCTTTCTTTCTTTTCTTTTCATCCTGTCTGACATGAAAAACAAGCGCTTTAAGAAAATTTGTTCTTGAATTTTCACATTTAAACAGCAAAAGCTATACAGTCAAACCTGTCTTAAGCAAGCACCCAAGGGACATTCAAAAAGTGCTTGCTTAAGACAGGCGCTTGCTTAATGCAGGTCAATTTTAATGCAATTGGTTGCTTAAGACCGGTTGCTTGCTGAATACAGGTGGTCACTAACACAGGTTTGACTGTATTTTCACAAGTGGCAGACTCAAAAAACAGATGATTATTCTATTTCTTTAATGCAAAAATGAATCTAGGAAATGACATATAAATCAACCTTACACTGAAACAAATTATTCTTTCTATATCTGTTCAATCAGGTGTTGCAGGGTTTGTGGTCAACAATCAAAATCAAGTCCTTGTAATTAAGGAGAAATATCATCCCTTACAAAAGGAAGCTCCATGGAAATTTCCTGGTGGAATGGCAGATAAAAGTAAGTTGGTGATGGACATTAAAGCTTTGTCACACATTCTTTCCTACTTTACTTTTGGTAATGCCCATTCCTCATTTGAAAACAATCAAATGTTAATCTCTTAACCTCATCCAAATCAAGAATATTCCAAGCCAAAGCTCACTGTCAATGGATGACCAAAATCTTGCAACTAGAGCTTTTTTTCTTCAAGCTGTAATTGTAAGGATTTCATTCCCCTTTCAGCCGTCCTGAGCATGAGTGCTTAAGATGAGCTTATGTGATTGATCCATGCCAGGTATCTGTCCATCTGTCTGTTTGTCCGTAAAAAATTTTAGAAATACTTCTTCCAAACTATCCATCAGATTTCCTCTAAACTTCACAGAAATGATCCTTAGGACAAGGACTTTCAAAATACTTCACTGACTTGGAATCAATGAAGAACTGTGGTTGCCATGGCAACAGAGTAAAAAAAACTTAAAAAAATATTCGCCTCCCAAATTGTAAGGGGTATTTTCATATTTGTCTACCAAAAACTTAAAATTTTTACTCAATCTTCTAAACCAGAAGGGTAAAAAGTGAATTTATTTGGCATGACACATTTTCTAAAGACCCTTTAACAAAAAATACTAATAATTGGACTTTCTTTATCATTAGCCCTATGTTGTGCAATCCCTGATTTAACATAGAAAAATAGAATAAAAGCTTTATAAATGTTCTACTTCTTAACCATTTAGTTTAAAACTCTGATAATTGGCATTACCTATAATCCTAGGACTATTGCATAAATTGGTGAACTAAGTGTGCCAACTGGATAAAAGGCCCTCTGTTGTGGCATCCCTAATTATACATAAGAATAAAGAATGATGTGCCAATAATCTCCTTCTAAACAACTAGTCATACATCCTTCAAATTAGCCTTAGAGGATGGCCATATGACCCAGAACAAAACACTGTAAATTGCTTTCAGATCAAATTAAAGCCTTTTTGATTTAGATTCTTTTCTATATACAGAACTGATATCAAAAGAAATTCTTAAAATCTTTTCCTCTATAAAGCCTGATACATTTAACTTTTGTGTCTCTAAAATCAAAATAAGCCCTATGCTGTAGGGCCACATTTTAGATAGAGGTGATAGAGGTTCTAAATCACTAGAACTATCAAATTATATTATGAATTTAACATAGGGCAATTACTCAAAAATATTATAAGTAGTTATGGTTCTTGTGCGCCTACTTGTCCTCTATGAGATCTATCCACCTGTGAAGATTCATGATTCTAGCTGGCATTTTTTAGATTTTTTTTTGAGATATGCTCCAGGCAAGTAAGGTCTCTGAAGTGACTGACTGACAGACAGACCTACCCTCTGACAAGTGCTGGGCAATATTGAGGTGTTAGAGCAACACTATTGTAAGTGCCAATAGATAAGTAGGTACTTACAATAGTGTTGCACTGACCCCTTGATATACCTCCTCTTCTTTAAACAATTATGCCCTCCCCTTCAAAGAAGAGGGCTAAATTGCTTTGCACTTGTAGGTTGGTCCGGGTCAGTCCGTCCATTGACCATTTGTTGTGCAGAGAGAGAATATCTCTAAAAGTATGCAAGCTAGAATCATGAAACTTCACAGGTAGGTAGATATCATTTAGGAGAAGTGTAGTTGACAAGAATCATAACAATACTCATCATATTTTGTCAGTTATTGCCTTTTGTTTGTTGACAAAGAATAGGCCATTGACCTGCTTTTATGGTGGGCATTAATGTTTTACAAACATCTCTTGTTCCCCATGTATAATTGAAAATTTACTGGGTGAATAAAGGATACGTTATGATATATGAAGGATGTGTCATGGAGGTCAAGGGGCTGGGGCAGCAATTGCTTAATTGAATGCACAGGTGTTTTTTTTTTCTTCGTATCATAGATGAAACTATAGAGGATGCAGCCAAGAGAGAGGTATTTGAAGAGACGGGGATAGAGGCGGAGTTTCAGGGACTGATTACCATACGACATCAAACCAAGTTCAGATACAACTGCTCCGATTTCTACTTTATTTGCCTCATGAAGCCGTCGAAGGAGGACCAACAAATTATTAAGTGTCAGCAGGAAATTGCTGACTGTAAATGGATGGACGTAAGAATATTTAGGGTACAGATAAGAGGGGGGTAAAGGGAGTCTAAAATCTTTTTTCTCTATAAAACCCTATGTTATGGGTACTCATTGGAATCGTCTTGATGAAAACTATTCCAATGAGTACCAAAAACATAAGGGTTGTCCTTTTATTAGCTCACCTGAGCACGAAGTGCTCATGGTGAGCTATTGTGGTTAGGTAGATGTCCGTCGTGCGTCGTGCGATGTCCGTCGTCAACATTTGCCTTGTATGCACTCTAGAGGCCACATTTTTTGCCAGATCAACCTGAAATTTGGTCAGAATGATTGTCTTGATGAAATCTCAGACGAGTTCGAAATTGGGTCAACTGGGGTCAAAAACTAGGTCACGGGGTCAAATCTAAGAAAAACCTTGTATGCACTCTAGAGGCAACATTTTTTGTCGGATCAACCTGAATTTTGGTCAGAATGATTGTCTTGATGAAATCTCGGACGAGTTCGAAATTGGGTCAACTGGGGTCAAAAACTAGGTCACGGGGTCAAATCTAAGAAAAAACCTTGTATGCACTCTAGAGGCAACATTTTTTGCCGGATCAACCTGAATTTTGGTCAGAATGATTGTCTTGATGAAATCTCGGACGAATTCGAAATTGGGTCAACTGGGGTCAAAAACTAGGTCACGGGGTCAAATCTAAGAAAAACCTTGTAGGCACTCTAGAGGCCACATTTTTTGCCAGATCAACCTGAAATTTGGTCAGAATGATTGTCTTGATGAAATCTCAGACGAGTTCGAAATTGGGTCAACTGGGGTCAAAAACTAGGTCACGGGGTCAAATCTAAGAAAAACCTTGTATGCACTCTAGAGGCAACATTTTTTGTCGGATCAACCTGAATTTTGGTCAGAATGATTGTCTTGATGAAATCTCGGACGAGTTCGAAATTGGGTCAACTGGGGTCAAAAACTAGGTCACGGGGTCAAATCTAAGAAAAACCTTGTAGGCACTCTAGAGGCCATATTTTTTGCCAGATCAACCTGAAATTTGGTCAGAATGATTGTCTTGATAAAATTTCGGGCGAGTTCGAAATTGGGTCAACTGGGGTCAAAAACTAGGTCACAGTGTCAAATCTAAGAAAAACCTTGTAGGCACTCTAGAGGCCACATTTTTTGCCAGATCAACCTGAAATTTGGTCAGAATGATTGTCTTGATAAAATCTCGGGCGAGTTCGAAATTGGGTCAACTGGGGTCAAAAACTAGGTCACAGTGTCAAATCTAAGAAAAACCTTGTATGCACTCTAGAGGCCACATTTTTTGCCAGATCAAGCTGAATTTTGGTCAGAATGATTGTCCTAATGAAATCTCGGACGAGTTCGAAATTGGGTCAACTGGGGTCAAAAACTAGGTCACGGGGGTCAAATCTAAGAAAAACCTTGTAGGCACTCTTGTGGCTCCGTTTATTGCCCGATCAAGCTGAATTTTGGTCAGAATGATTGTCTTGATGAAATCTTGAATGAGTTCGAAATTTGGTCAACCGGGGTCAAAGACTAGGTCAACGGGTCAAATGTAAGAAAAACCTTGTATGCACTCTAGAGGCCACATTTTTTGCCCGATCAACCTGAATTTTGGTCTGAAAGATTGTCCTAATGAAATCTCGGGCGAGTTTGAAATTGGGTCAACTGGGGTCAAAAGCTAGGTCACAGGGTCAAATCTAAGAAAAACCTTGAAGGCACTCTAGTGGCCACGTTTATTGCCAGATCAACCTGAATTTTGGTCAGAATGATTGTTTTGATGAAATCTTGGACAAGTTCGAAATTGGGTCAACTGGGGTCAAAAACTAGGTCACTGGGTCAAATCTAAGAAATACCTTGTATCCACTCTAGAGGACACAATTTTTGGCCAATCAACCTGAAATTTGGTCAGAATGATTGTCTAGATGAAATCTCGGATGAGATCAAAATTGGGTCATCTGGGGTTAAAAAATAGGTCATGAAATCAATTATAAAAATCCTTGTTAGTTAACCTTAAAATTGTAAAAAAGGGATTCTCAAGTTGTATAGAAGCAACAGCTTTGTTTAGCTCAGTCATTCATCATTCTATTTCTCATTCTTCTTTTGAAAATTTTAGACAGTTCATTCAGGTGAGCGATTAAGGGCCACTATGGCCCTCTTGTTAGTAAAATACTGTGATTTAAAACAAAAAATACTCCCCTCTAGCTCTGATATTTACAGAAGATAATCTCAGGATATTACTTAAACCTTTTTATTATCCCCTGCTGTTCAGCAAAGGGCAAATAGTAATGGTCTCTGTCCATCAGTCTGTTGTTCCATCACTTAACTTATCGGGAGCATATCTTGGATATCTCCTAAAGTATAAACTATCAACTGTAAACTTTATAGGTGGATAGATATCATGGAGGAGAAGTGCAGTGCACAAGAACTACAACTCCTAATTGCATAATTTTTTGGAGTTATTGCGCTTTGATTAGGCTTCCGTGGTGTCCGTGATCTAAGGGTAGAGCGTCTGCCTCTTGACCCAAAGGTCTTGAGTTTGATTCCCGGGAGCGGCTATCAATCTTGGTTCTTTCATTGGCCAACACATTCGGCGCGAGTACTGGTGAATTTTCCAGGATCAGAATCGAGAGGGATTAATCTAAGCTGTAAGAACTTGTTTCCTAATAGATGTAAAATAAATAGGGTTAATCCAAATGATTAGGCTTCAGGATACTCCCTAGCTTTGATGGCAGGGGATGGCCATGTCTGACATTGCTCTTTTCTCTTTTTAGCTCACCTGAGCACGAAGTGCTCAAGGTGAGCTTTTGGGGCTGTGTGATGTCCGTCATGCGTCGTCTGTTGTGCAGTGTCCGTCGTCTGTCGTCAACATTTACCTTGTGGACACTCTAGAGGCTATATTTTTAGCCCAATCAACCTGAAAATTGGTCAGAATGATCACCTTAATGAAATCTTGGACAAGTTTGAAATTGGGTCAAGTGGGGTCAAAAAACTAGGTCTCGGGGTCAAAATTAAGAAGAACCTTGTGGACACTATAGAGACCATATTTTTAGCCCAATCAACCTGAAAATTGGTCAGAATGATAACCTTGATAAAATCTCAGACAAGTTCAAAATTTAGTCTTGTGGGGTCAAAAACTAGGTCACAGGGTCAAATCTATGAAAAACCTTGTGGACACTCTAGATTCCATGGTTGGAGCCCAATCAACCTGAAAATTGGTCAAAATGATAATCTTGATGAAATCTCGGACAAGTTTGAAATTGGGTCAAGTTGGGTCAAAAACTAGGTCACAGGGTCAAAATTAAGAAAAACCTTGTGGACACTCTAGAGGCCATATTTTAAAGGTCAAATGAAAAGTGTTTACAACCGTTTCTTTATGTATTCATAAGTAAAAATTAAATACGATACAATATCTAGAATAAAAAATTGATTTTTTATAACCGTGAATTTCCCGATTTTCGATAAACACACCTGAAGCCGGTCCTTGATAACTTCTCGGTCACGTGACTTAGGCATGTGACGTCACCGCGAGGGATAGATAATACTGGCATAGTAAACAATTTGTCAGTGGCTTCGTATTTTAGATCGATTTATGATAAATTCCACTCGAAAAAATACTTGAATTTTGCATTATTGTGTTTCCCCTGGATGTCTCAATCTAAATACTTCGGGAATTATCCTCTTTTCGTTCCCGTTAGATCAGGGTAGGACTCTAAAGAAGCGAGAAAGCATGAACCGAGAGTAGTCCAAAAAGAATAGAAAAGAGACTCACCGAACACTACTATGGAAAAAACTTTATCAACATCATTTCACCAATTATTGTTTTGGTGTAAACCCGTGACTAGCAAGTATTGAAGATTAATAGTAAACTGCAAATTACGATCGCCAATCCGATCGCCGGAGTGTGTTAACTGACAATCAATTTAGGTGTTAAAGAGACAGATTTAACTTTACTGATATCAATAGCATGACACACTTTTGATAATCATTGAAGCATTTAAATGACGTGACAGCTCAAATTTCCTAGAGCCAAAATGCACCATTTTGCTCTCCTGAGTATTAAAACCTGGGGTCAGGGGACGTTTTTTTATGCATAGTTGAAGGGGCCAGGGTAAGCTCTATTTCATGTTGATTTGCATCAGTAGCAAGAAGTAATACTTAAAACTGAAAGAAATAAAATGACCTCAAGATGTAAAATTATCAGAGAATGAATGAATGAAAAAAAGAAAGAATGAATAAATGAATTGGTTGATGAAATAATCTACGAACGGATGGAACGTTAATGAATGAACAAATTTATGGATGTCATTTCTCTTTCTTTAGACCAAATGGAAATTTTTCATCTTACCCAATATTTTAATAGTGTAGAAAAAAATTAGATTTTATTTGAATTGGGGTTTTACGTCGCTTTCATCAATCTCTCAGTTATTTTGACGACTGGAGCACCTAACGGTGGATTCCTGGTATTTCTTACACCAGTACTACCACCACATCCCTTACCTAACCTCCAGTTGCTATTCCACATAGGTTTACGATTATCTACCCATTGGTGGAAGACAAATGTCGGAAAGGATAAGTGCGAATATGACCCCTGGATTAGAAGAGAAAATGGGATAAGACAAAGGGAATAAACCACAAAACTATGTACATATTTTATCCTCATATAAAACAGATTTTTAGAATTTGATTGATTAACATGACCGTTTGTACCATTTCTTCTCTTGACACAGATTTGGCATTAGAAACGTTGTATTTTCAGCTTTCTCAAATCTATAGCTGCACTGTTTTGAAGCATGTCGAAAAAGTGCTTTTTGTGTATGAGATAGTTCAGATTGTGTCAACTAAAATTTCTCGCTATTTACGTGATAGTTTTAAAATATCTGCGTCATAAAAATAAAGCAGTGACATGGGCAATTGATTGGTGCCTCGTCACGGATAGATCAAAGAAAATTTGTCATGTGGTCTGTTATATTGACCAAAATAAAGGCGACACGCACGTGTGATTAGGGGCTTAGTGATATATGACATGGACAATTGATTGGTGCATCGACACGGACAGATCAAAGAAACTTTGACACGTGGTATGGAACGTTGCGTAAGAAAAGGCGATCTTTATGACACTTACACATGTGATTTGCGGCTTATGAAGGGACTTTTGTTTATCTTTTGCCTTTATTCTTTAATTCTTGCAACGGGATGTAAGAGTCTGAGGTGATATCTAACTTTTGATTTAAATTATAAAAAATATGAGACTTAAAGAAATCGCAAACAGCTGTGACAAAAAATAAATGAACAATAAAAAGGTCTTTAAATAGAGGTTGAATTATGGTTAATTGTGATCGCATGGATAAATTACGTTTGGTGGAATAATGCCAAAAAAGCTCAAATCGGCATTGAAATTCAAAAACACCACAGAATAGGTAAGATATACATTATATTCTTTCCAAGCGACTAGTATGCCATAGATATAGTTTTAATACAGCTGCGCTTGCAACATTTTGGGGGCTAAAGAACGATTTGTATAGTTTCAAAGCCCTTTCTGGTGGTTATCTTTAGAAAAAAAATTCTTTGCACCGTTTCTGTAACATGATGACAACTGTATAATCATGTAAAGGGATAGAATAATTGTCATATTTGAAAATTAATCAAAAGTGTGTAATCAAACTGCTTGAAATTTGGATTTTTAATCTTTGTGTGTTTGAAAATGGTTCCCAACGCCAACCACTTTTTTTTCCATATTTTTATTGACAAGAATGGTCAATCGGGATTTCCAGTAAGCGTTGTAAACAACAAAACAAACAAAAAAAATGGCAACGAAATTTGAATTTTCCACAAAAACATGTGACATATCTCAGGTATATCATTAAAAACAATTTTATTGGTAGGTTGAAATTAAATGTTGCACAATAGATTAGACTCGGAGAGCTATTCCCGATTCGATCGTTGGGGCTGTCAGACTCGGGTACCGATCAGACTCGATTTCTTCACCCTACATCCCTGACTCGGATTCAGACTGTGATGATACTACATCTTCAAAGCGAGTGGGCTCAAACGATCTCAGTTGAACATGTGGATAAGTGGGTAACGGGATAGATTTTTCTTCGTTTCATTTGAAAGTGGTCATATTTACGATGCTCTCTTTGTTTATCTAGAACGGGGGATCCCTCGCAGTGACGTCATAGCTATTGCGCATGTGCGTGTACGTATTCCTGGCCAGGTAAAATTTTCCAATAAATCACGGTCGCATTTTTGTCAATATTGTTCTTTTAAATTTGATTTTTGCGACGCGAACTTTTTGTGTCTCCTTATTTCATTGATAATTATCAGGAGATGTTTTAAACACACGTTCCAAAATTAGCTTTTCATTTGATCTTTAAGCCCAATCAACCTGAAAATTGGTCAGAATTATTATCTTGATATAATCTCAGACAAGTTCTACATTTGGGTTAAGTTGGGTCAAAACCTAGGTCACGGGGTCAAATCTAAGAAAAACCTTGTGGACACTCTAGAGACCATATTTTTAGCCCAATCAGCCTGAAAATTGGTCAGAATGATTACCTTGATGAAATCTTTGACAAGTTTGAAATTGGGTCAAGTGGGGTCAAATCTAGGTCACGGAGTCAAAATTAAGGAAAACCTTGTGGACACTCTAGAGACCATTTTTTTAAGCCCAAGCAACCTGAAAATTGGTCAGCATGATTATCTTGATAAATTTTGGACAAGTTGGGTCAAAAACTAGGTCACGGAGTCAAATCTTAGAAACCTTGTGGACACTCTAGTGGCCATATTTGTAGCCCAATCAACCTGAAAATTGGTCAGAATGATTATCTTGATGAAATCTCGGACAAGTTTGAAATTGGTTCAATTGAGGTCAAAAACTAGGTCACAGGGTCAAACTTTAGAAAAACCATGTGGACACTCTAGAGGCCATATTTTAAGCCCAATTAACCTGAGAATTGGTCAGAATGATAATCTTGATAAAATCTCAGACAAATTCGAAATTGGGTCAAGTTAGGTTGAAATCTAGGGTTCAAATCTTAGAAAAACTTTTTTAGATTGTTAATTCAGGTGAGCGATTAAGGGCCACTATGGCCCTCTTGTTATATGCTGCCAATGGTAGTCATATACTTGTATTATCTTCTATGCCTGTCTAGCCATTTCTTGTTAACACTTGTCCTCCTCCATTCATCAATCTAGAGGTCCCGGGGTTTGATCCCTGATGGCAGCACCCATCCTTTCCCACTTTTTGTCTCTCACCAAAGGATATATAATAATATCAATCCGTTCAGCCATTTTATTGTATATCATAAAGGATTTTTCATTTTTCTTGAAAAAGGCAATTTTTGCCGAAATATTAAAATAACGAGTGTGTTTATTAAATGCTTTACTATATGTTTTGGTTTATTTGCAGATTGATGAATATTTGGCTGACCCGGAGATCACAGATGCCAACAGATTTTTTACCCAGAGCTACAAAGACAGTGTGGAAAAAGGAAACTTGATATTTGCTCAAAGTCTAGTGCCCTCGTATAATAGGAAAACAACACATGCCTGTTTCAGTATTCAGACTTTTAAATCAACGGAGGATTCTTGAATATAGTGATAATTATCCATTTTATTCAGCATTTTCAATCTATTTTAGTCAAGATTTCACTTTTAGAATATTATTTCTGTTTACCAGGTCAATATAACAGACAATATTTGATGATTAAGTTGTTATTGATATGTTTTGTAATTAACGCCAAATAAAGAATGTGTTATGTTAAATAAACACTGTGATATCAGAAAAGGTTTTTATTGTTATGACAAACCCCTTTATATGTCATATGTGTTACTTTTCTACTCATTTAGCTGTAAGCTATTTGAGGGCTCAGTGCAAGACTGTACTAAGTGTATATACAATGTATATACACTTAGTACAGTATTGTGCTGAACTCCCATATTGATAAAAAACTTAAAATACCAAAATAAAAGTTCTTTTGATTCATAGTGCAGAGGCCTTCTTCGAGTTGCACTGTGTGTATCAAGTTATTGTCATGCATGATGTATGGAAAACCGATCTTAGAGGCCATTGTCAAAACGCAGCTGGTAGTGTGTCAGACTATCAATCTATAGATCCTGGGTTTGATCCCAGACGGAGGCACTCATTCTTTCAGACTACTTGTTTCCTACCAATGGGACTATAAATGTAGACCTATGCGGGATTGCTGCCGGAGGCTAGAAATGTAGAACGTTGTGAGAAATACCAGGAATCCATTGTTGGATGCTCTGGCTTCTGAGATACAACTGTTAGATTGTTAAAAGTGGTGTAAAACCTCATTCAATCAATTAATCATTGTGGATTAAGAATTTTGCCCCCTATTGACACCAAAATTGTTATATTAGTCTCTTGGGTGGTAGAGGGCTAAATTTGCCACCAGCCTGAAGGACCTATTAGCCCAAAATATAACAGGTCCTTCCTGATAACAGGTCCTGCATGATGAAAACCATATTTGAATTTTAGCAATTTAAGGGATAAATTGCAAGAAAAGAAGAATTTGCTTTCGACAAGCAATTTCTTCTTTTTTTTTAAAGTTTTCCATTTGGAAATACAAATTTTAATATTGGAAAGGCAAACATTTTTCGAAACTGGACAGATTTAAAATACTAAGTACTGCATTTAACTGCAAACCTTAAGGCCCTTTAGTATGGCAACATCTACCAGTCCTTCCTAAACTTCCTAAAATCCACAGATCTCAGGCTTGAGGACTGGTGTAAGTGTCAATCCCTGCTTTCCAACATTTTTAGCTCGACTTTTTGAAGAATAGGGGGGCTATCCACTAAATTCAATACCAGAGAATTGAATCTTTGTCAAGAGGCTGTTATAATGATCACAAAAGCATGTGCAAGGTTTCAAAGTAATAGCTTTAATAGAATTAGACATATAACTGATGTACAACATCTAGATCTGTACGTAGAAACATAACCAAGAATTTCTGAGTCTGAAAAGGTTAAAATTTAATGAAATTCAATATCAGAGTAATTAATCTTGGTCAAAAGCTGAAATCATGGTAACAGAAGCATGTGTAAAGTTTCCAGGCAAAAGCCTAAGTACAAAAAGAGCTACAACTGATATATACATTTGCACGTAAAAACTTAACCAGGAATTTCTAAGTCCAAAAAGGGTCAAAATTTCATTAAATTCAATATCAGAGTATTGAATCTTTGTCTAGAGGCTGATATTATGGTCACAGAAGCATGTGCAAAGTTTCAAAGTAATTGCTTTAGTAGAAATAGAGATATTACAGATACATGTATATAACATTTGAACGTAAAAACTTAACCAAGAGTTTCTAAGTCCAAAAAGGGTTCAAATTCAACTAAATTCAATATCAGAGTAATGAATCTTTAACTAGATGCTGATATTATTGTCACAGAAGCATGTGTAAAGTTTCAAAGAAATAGCTTTTATAGAAACAGAAATATTACAGATAAACAACATTTGCACGTAAAAACTTAACCAAGATTTCTAAGTCCAAAAAGGGTTAAAATTCCACTAAATTAAATATCAGAGTATTGAATCTTTATCTAGAGGCTAATATTATGGTCACAGAAGCATGTACAAAGTTTCAAAGCAATAGCTTTAAATGAAACAGAGATTTAAACCATGAGAGACCATGCCAGGGTTTGTTAAGCAATTTGTCAAAGGACTGTTGACATATCTATGATCTGTCATAGCAAACCACCTCAGAAATCAAATTGTGGTTTGTATTGAAACAAGGCGACCATGATGGTCCTATATTGCTCACATTCATCTCTTTGACTCCTCCCTAAGAAAAATTAAATGCGTATCATTAAATGACCATTAAATTTTTCAAAGAAAGACATTATTCTATTTCTATGATCCCTGCATAAGTTTCTAGCTTTTTCTTAACAAGTTTCATGTGATCTGGCCAATGTTCTGACCAATGTTCATGACTACTGAACCAAATTTGTTGCCACTAGAGACTTAAGTGTTAACATAAACTGTCAGGCCCCTTTTAACTTGATATGGCATGGATCTTTCCCATTTTCAATAGGGTTCATCCTTGTAACCAGACCAACATTCTGATCAATTTTCATGAATATTGGGCCATATTTGTGGCCTCTAAAGTGTAAACAAGAAAATTGTCATTTAGGCCCCTTTTCCCGTGATATGGCATAGATCCTTCCCATTTTCAATAGGATTAATACTTGTGACCTTGCCAACATTCTGACCAAGTTTCATGAGGCTTGGGCAAATTTGTGGCCTCTAGAGTGTCAGTGATCCGGAAAGAATTATTTGCAATGGGACAATGTCCCTTCAGTTTGCAAACTCAATGTGACATTTTGAAAATCAATTTAAATTTGAATTTTTGAAACGCCTTGTGGTTTTTGTAATGCTTATTTGTTCAGAATAATGTGCTATCTATAGGCATTTAACATATACATCTCTCTCTCTCTCTCTCTCTCTCTCTATATATATATATATATATACAGGCTTCAGCTACAAGCTACATTAAGTATGCATCCTTTCCCCAAATTAGAAAAGCAACACCTTGGACGCGAAAACCCATGACAATTCAACAAGATTGTTTTTTCTTGCTCCTTTTTGACTTAACACAAATTGTCTGTGTATTTCCTGCCCAAATATGCTAGTAGAAGTCCAATTACTATGGATATTGTTTTTATGCCCCCGATAGGGAGGCATCATAAATTTGACTTGTCCGTCCGTCCGTCCGTCTGTCTGTCTGTCCGTCCGTCATTCCGTCCAAAAACTTTAACATTGGCCATAACTTCCTTATTACTTAACATATTCGCATCATACTTTACCACAACATTCCTTGGTACATTACCTTTCTGTAGGCACATACTTTGGTGACCTTGACCCCTGGATGACCTTGACCTTCAACATAGATTGGCCATAATTTAAAATCAAAGCGGTGTCGGGGGCATTGTCATCTTACAGTGACAGCTCTTGTCTTTTCATAGTCCAATCACTTTTATAAACAGGCAATTACCACCTGTCAATTGACGATCACCGATGCTAGGCTTGCATTCAAATTGGAATTAGCTAATTGCCAATTAGGGGTTGCCAATTCTTTTAACTAAATGTGATTAAATATTTTGTTTGATCTTAGATTATTTAGAATTATTATTTGATAACTTTAATTCATGTCTTATCATTTTGAGATTAAAATAGATTCGTCCCAAGACTTTTTTGTACTTTTTTTGGTAACAATATTTTAATGGGACAAGGGCACATTCCAAAGTGAAAAGAATGTGACATTTTGGATTTTAATGTGACTATGGTGCATGGCGCAAGCCTTTCCCAGTCACTGGAGTGTAAACAAGTAAATTGTCATAAAGGCCCCTTTTCCCATGATTTGCCATGGATCCTTTCCATTTTCAAAAGTGTTCATCCTTGTGACCTGGCCAACATTCTGACCAATGTTCATGACTACTGAAACAAATTTGTGGCCTCTAAGAGTGTAAACAAGAAAATTGTCATTAAGGCCCTCTCCAATAATATGGCATGGATCTTTCCCATTTTCAATAGGGTTCATCCATGTGACCTGGCCAACATTCTTACCAAATTCCATGAAGATTGGGGCATATTTGTGGCCTCTAGAGTGTAAACAAGAAAATTGTCATTAAGGCCCCTTTTCCCATGATATGAAACAAATCCATCCCATTTTCATTTAGGTTCATCCTTGTGACCTTACTAACATTGTGACCAAGTTTCATGATGATTGGACAATATTTGTGGCCTCTAGAGTATAGAAATTTAAATTGTTGACGCCTGACGATGGATGGCACACTACAGATGACGGATATTCAATGATCACAAAAGCTCACCTTGAGAACTATGTGCTCAGGTGAGCCAAAAAAAACCCTTATCTGTTCTCCAGGAAAACCTACCTAAATGACATCACATTTTAATTTCAATTGTCTTCCCAGATACTACAAAACAAACCAATCTAGACAACCAGTAGTCCAATTTAAAGGAATTAGCAGATGTTAATTCAAGTAGAGTTAAGGTTGAAAATAGACAACAAAATATTGAGGAAAACACTAAGAAAAAGAGAGAAATTTCTTGAAACAGGCAATTTCTCCTTTTTTCAGTGCATTAAAACTTTGGTTTGTGGGAAACTAGTTTCACAAATAGGTCAAAGCATTTTCCTTTGGAAATTAACATACATGTACTTTTCTTGTCTAGCAACTATTGCACTTTTTTAAGAATTCGATTTTAAGTCTATTGTCAATTTTTTTGTCCCCGATAGGGAGGCATCATAAATTTGACTTGTCCGTCCGTCTGTCTGTCTGTCCGTTCGTCATTCCGTCCAAAAACTTTAACATTGGCCATAACTTCCTTATTACTTAACATATTCGCATCATACTTTACCACAACATTCCTTGGTACATTACCTTTCTGTAGGCACATACTTTGGTGACCTTGACCCCTGGATGACCTTGACCTTCAACATAGATTGGCCATAATTTAAAATCAAAGCGGTGTCGGGGGCATTGTCATCTTACAGTGACAGCTCTTGTCTTTTCATAGTCCAATCACTTTTATAAACAGGCAATTACCACCTGTCAATTGACGATCACCGATGCTAGGCTTGCATTCAAATTGGAATTAGCTAATTGCCAATTAGGGGTTGCCAATTCTTTTAACTAAATGTGATTAAATATTTTGTTTGATCTTAGATTATTTAGAATTATTATTTGATAACTTTAATTCATGTCTTATCATTTTGAGATTAAAATAGATTCGTCCCAAGACTTTTTTGTACTTTTTTTGGTAACAATATTTTAATGGGACAAGGGCACATTCCAAAGTGAAAAGAATGTGACATTTTGGATTTTAATGTGACTATGGTGCATGGCGCAAGCCTTTCCCAGTCACTGGAGTGTAAACAAGTAAATTGTCATAAAGGCCCCTTTTCCCATGATTTGCCATGGATCCTTTCCATTTTCAAAAGTGTTCATCCTTGTGACCTGGCCAACATTCTGACCAATGTTCATGACTACTGAAACAAATTTGTGGCCTCTAAGAGTGTAAACAAGAAAATTGTCATTAAGGCCCTCTCCAATAATATGGCATGGATCTTTCCCATTTTCAATAGGGTTCATCCATGTGACCTGGCCAACATTCTTACCAAATTCCATGAAGATTGGGGCATATTTGTGGCCTCTAGAGTGTAAACAAGAAAATTGTCATTAAGGCCCCTTTTCCCATGATATGAAACAAATCCATCCCATTTTCATTTAGGTTCATCCTTGTGACCTTACTAACATTGTGACCAAGTTTCATGATGATTGGACAATATTTGTGGCCTCTAGAGTATAGAAATTTAAATTGTTGACGCCTGACGATGGATGGCACACTACAGATGACGGATATTCAATGATCACAAAAGCTCACCTTGAGAACTATGTGCTCAGGTGAGCCAAAAAAAACCCTTATCTGTTCTCCAGGAAAACCTACCTAAATGACATCACATTTTAATTTCAATTGTCTTCCCAGATACTACAAAACAAACCAATCTAGACAACCAGTAGTCCAATTTAAAGGAATTAGCAGATGTTAATTCAAGTAGAGTTAAGGTTGAAAATAGACAACAAAATATTGAGGAAAACACTAAGAAAAAGAGAGAAATTTCTTGAAACAGGCAATTTCTCCTTTTTTCAGTGCATTAAAACTTTGGTTTGTGGGAAACTAGTTTCACAAATAGGTCAAAGCATTTTCCTTTGGAAATTAACATACATGTACTTTTCTTGTCTAGCAACTATTGCACTTTTTTAAGAATTCGATTTTAAGTCTATTGTCAATTTTTTTGTCCCCGATAGGGAGGCATCATAAATTTGACTTGTCCGTCCGTCTGTCTGTCTGTCCGTCCGTCATTCCGTCCAAAAACTTTAACATTGGCCATAACTTCCTTATTACTTAACATATTCGCATCATACTTTACCACAACATTCCTTGGTACATTACCTTTCTGTAGGCACATACTTTGGTGACCTTGACCCCTGGATGACCTTGACCTTCAACATAGATTGGCCATAATTTAAAATCAAAGCGGTGTCGGGGGCATTGTCATCTTACAGTGACAGCTCTTGTCTTTTCATAGTCCAATCACTTTTATAAACAGGCAATTACCACCTGTCAATTGACGATCACCGATGCTAGGCTTGCATTCAAATTGGAATTAGCTAATTGCCAATTAGGGGTTGCCAATTCTTTTAACTAAATGTGATTAAATATTTTGTTTGATCTTAGATTATTTAGAATTATTATTTGATAACTTTAATTCATGTCTTATCATTTTGAGATTAAAATAGATTCGTCCCAAGACTTTTTTGTACTTTTTTTGGTAACAATATTTTAATGGGACAAGGGCACATTCCAAAGTGAAAAGAATGTGACATTTTGGATTTTAATGTGACTATGGTGCATGGCGCAAGCCTTTCCCAGTCACTGGAGTGTAAACAAGTAAATTGTCATAAAGGCCCCTTTTCCCATGATTTGCCATGGATCCTTTCCATTTTCAAAAGTGTTCATCCTTGTGACCTGGCCAACATTCTGACCAATGTTCATGACTACTGAAACAAATTTGTGGCCTCTAAGAGTGTAAACAAGAAAATTGTCATTAAGGCCCTCTCCAATAATATGGCATGGATCTTTCCCATTTTCAATAGGGTTCATCCATGTGACCTGGCCAACATTCTTACCAAATTCCATGAAGATTGGGGCATATTTGTGGCCTCTAGAGTGTAAACAAGAAAATTGTCATTAAGGCCCCTTTTCCCATGATATGAAACAAATCCATCCCATTTTCATTTAGGTTCATCCTTGTGACCTTACTAACATTGTGACCAAGTTTCATGATGATTGGACAATATTTGTGGCCTCTAGAGTATAAAAATTTAAATTGTTGACGCCTGACGATGGATGGCACACTACAGATGACGGATATTCAATGATCACAAAAGCTCACCTTGAGAACTATGTGCTCAGGTGAGCCAAAAAAAAACCCTTATCTGTTCTCCAGGAAAACCTACCTAAATGACATCACATTTTAATTTCAATTGTCTTCCCAGATACTACAAAACAAACCAATCTAGACAACCAGTAGTCCAATTTAAAGGAATTAGCAGATGTTAATTCAAGTAGAGTTAAGGTTGAAAATAGACAACAAAATATTGAGGAAAACACTAAGAAAAAGAGAGAAATTTCTTGAAACAGGCAATTTCTCCTTTTTTCAGTGCATTAAAACTTTGGTTTGTGGGAAACTAGTTTCACAAATAGGTCAAAGCATTTTCCTTTGGAAATTAACATACATGTACTTTTCTTGTCTAGCAACTATTGCACTTTTTTAAGAATTCGATTTTAAGTCTATTGTCAATTTTTTTGTCACTTAGGCAAGTTTTCCTAGATAACAGATCATAAATTTATGGATCAAGTTATATTTATGTTTCACTTTAACTTATGTTGAGGGGCAACCTAATGTATACTTGTTCTCAATTGAACATGACAACCTCACTTTTTGTGTGGCAATTGAAGGGCAAAGTGCAAACAAGAGTGCCATCGTCACAAAATACGCCGCCACTTTGCTGCTGTTTCACAAAAATAATTGTAGACACTACTTATTTTGACAAAACCAAATTCAAAATGACCAAGTTTCATTTAAATCAAGACAAAAAGTTAGGCGGAGTTGCCTTCACAAGGATGCAATTTCAATAAGCCTCAGACACTAAGTTTTAAGGGGGCATAATTCAGGGAAATAAATGAGCCATAAAATCCTTGATCCATTTACATCTACAAATTATGGTGATGACATTGAACAAGTTTCATTTAAATAAAGACAAAAAGTAAGGAGGAGTTGCGTTCAAAAGGCTGCAATTTCAATAAGCCCTAGATACTAAGTTTTAAGGGGGCATAATTTATGGTAAAATTAATGAACCATAAAATCCTTACTTCATGCTCATCCATCAATTTCGGTTATAACATCCACCAAGTTTCATTTAGATCCAGCCAGAAACTTAGGAAGAGTTGCATTCACAAGGCTGCAATTTCAATAAGCCCCAGAGACTAAATTTTAAGGGGGCATAAATGAGGCAATAAGCCCCAGAGACTAAGTTTTTAAGGGGCGTAACTCAGGCAAAAATCAACTTACCATAAAATCCTTCCTTCATGCACATCTACCAATTGAGGTGATAATATTGACCAAGTTTCAAGACGATCCAGCCAGAAACTTAGGAGGAATTGCGTTGACAAGAAAAGTGGACCCAGAGCCTAAGTAATTAAGGGGCATAACTCGGGCAAAAATCAACAAACCACAAAATCCTTCCTTCATGCACATCTACCAATTGAGGTGATAACATTGACCAAGTTTCAAGAAGATCCAGCCAAGAACTTAGGAGGAGTTGCGTTGACAAGAAAAGTGGACCCAGAGACTAAGTAAATAAGGGGCATAACTCAGGCAAAAATCAACGAACCATAAAATCCTTCCTTCATGCACATCTACCAATTGAGGTGATAACATTGACCAAATTTCAAGAAGATCCAGCCAGAACTTAGGAGGAGTTGCGTTGACAAGAATAGTGGACGGACGGACAGACAGAGAAGATGACGCCAATATATGTCCGCCTCTGGCGGCGTATAAAAACTTTGTGTGAGCCTTATCTCTCAATTTGTATAGGTCTTTTTAGCATATTTTGTTTAATTTTCTGTCCCTAATTTGTCCATCCTGTCACGGAATTGTTTTCCAGCTTCAAACATAGCAAGGCTGCCTGCCATCGATGAAGTAAGTCCATAAAGCTGGGAAGCAATTGGAAAATGCAAGATCATTCCTTCATTGTCATAGACAAACTTTTTAGATTGTAAGGAGTAATTCTCGTCAATGATTAATACAGAATGTCCAACAGTATAATCCACCTGATCATAACGCTGCAAAGTTAATGGTGCTTTTTTATATTCCTTTAAGTGATTAAAACTATTATACAAATAATCTTCAGACCATTTTGGCTCCTCTTTAGGTATTTCTTGCTTTCTCTCATGATTAGCACCAAACTCTTGTGAGTCATTTTCAATATCTTCTTCATAATGTCTATTTTCTCTCTGTTCATTCATTTCACGCTCTTCTATTTCTTGTAAACGAGAGAAAGTCTTTTCTGAGCCGTCATAGTGCCGCTGTATTTTGGGAGTTATCCGCTCCTTTCTCAGTAAGAAGACTTGTAGGGGCCTGTCTAACATTAGTACGGAGTTGATTTGAGTCCATGTTATGTCACTCAGTATAGACAAGTAGAACTGACTCAGTCCTGAAGATCTGACAACTTTACTGTTCCAGTGGTCACAGCAGCCTAGAAGAATTTTTATAAATAGAGGATATTGAATGAATGGTAATTGAATAACAAATTTATTGAATGAGTCAGTCATCTATAAACAGATAAAAACGAGGCTGGGCTGAGTTTTTTCTGTTTTAGATGACTTGTGTAAAAAATTTGGTATTTTATGAGCACAAAAATGATATTCTTTTTGTAAAATGACCTGATTTTTTGTGATAAATTCAATAAATTTATCTATTCAAGTCATACCACCAAACATATAACACTATTTGCAAATTGATCTCATCATTTCCACAACAAAAATATAACTTGGTTATATGTTTGAGGCTCACTTACATAGTTATTCCAATAGTGTAAAAACACCTGTGTTATATCAAAAACACTCAACAGGTTCATTTCACTCCCACAACATAGGTCATATTATAATCAAGATAAAAGCATGTTCTTATGTTTCATTTCCATTGAGCCAAGTAGCCAAAAGATCAGCTTTTGTTGGTCCTTAGGATCAACCCACACAAGAATTTTAAATGCATGTGTGGGGGAATTCACCATGTTTGGCTGCCCAATTACCTCAGTCATCTTGACCTTAACTAAAGCTTTAGTTTTTCAGTTTGTTAGTCCGCTCATTTTTGACTGAAGCGTAACTCCTACATTTAGATGTGCCATTTGAAAGATTTTTTCTATATCTAAAAGGTCAAGGTCACTCTAAAGACCAAGGTCAATTTTTTGTGAAGAGCATAACTTTATGGGTGGATTTCAAAATAACTTCATAGAATTGTTCCCCACAATAAATAGATGTTCTAAAGCTTTAGTTTTTCAGTATGTTAGTCCGCTCATTTTTGACTGAAGCGTAACTCCTACATTTAGATGTGCCATTTGAGAGATTTTTTCTGTATCTCAAAGATTAAGGTCACTCTAAAGACCAAGGTCAATTTTTGCGAAGAGCATAACTTCTACATTTATGGATGGATTTCACTATAACTTCATATAATTGTTCCCCACAATAAATAGATGTTCCATTTGAAAGAATCTTTTCTCTATCTCAAAGGTCAAGGTCACGCTAAGACCAAGGTCAAACTTTTGTCTAGAGCATAACTTTTACTTTATGGGTTGGTTTCAAAATGATTTGGAACAGATGTTCCCCTCAAGAAGTGACATTTCAACTAGTGTCTACTAAGTTCTTGAATCTTTGTTTCAAACAAATTGTTACAGAGTTCCCAGATGGTCCCTTTTCCCATGTAGGGTCACATACATAAACACATATATAGGGACCTAAAATGGTTTTGTGCTAAACCTCTGTTGAAATTCAGCAGTTAACAAAACAAAAATATTAATTAAGTACCTTTCATGAGAATGACCCTATGACATCCAACAGCAGCAGCAGATTGTAACAGACTGCCTAATAAAGCTGGGTCTCTTACATCATTACAAACTAGTGTGATTGGTAAGATTTTATCTGGAGGCTTCAAGGCCTCACCCTCTGGTGGCATCTCAAACCGTCCTGAAAAAGTAATTTGATTTTTTATATTATTTCATTTTCGTGTTGATGTGTCCATGAATAGTTATAAGAGGAGTTATATTCAAAATGTAATATCCTATGGCAAAGCCCTACCATAAGATATACCCTAGTTATGCTGATTGGGTATAGTCTGGCTTGGTCATTTCCCATCATCTACAACATTCATTCATTCTAAAGAAAATCAACCATCTATGAAATGAAATAAAACTTATGGTAGTGGAAACATAATGGTTCAGCAACGTTTAAGAGGTCGTGAAGTTAACAGCGTTAACTGAGGTCTCCTAATGATTTCATTGGGAAACCTCAGTCAACATTTTGAAAGATCATGAGTTCCAAAATGTTGCAGAACTATTACAGGTCCTTTACTTTAAGCCCTATTGTGCTGAATTTAACTAGCAATTGAAAAAAAATACCAATTTTTGGGACACTTCAATCAGTCAAACTCAAGTTTTCCCAATAATAACTAGGTTAGAAGTATGCAGTGTTGGCTAAGAGAACACTGCAAGTCTGTGCAGACTGATTTAACCTATACTATCTGCCAAAAAAATGTTTACAGCAGAATTCATTTCTTAACAGCGTAAGGTTTTTTTCTTTATAAAAAATAAACTTTAATATTTTTCTCTTGATAGCATAACACATACTATGCAAAAGGTTTAGAGCAAATAAGTATTGTATGAAATTCTCGCTTCAATTTTGAAATTTACAAAACTAAGTTACAAGACATTAATGACCCATCAAGCAAAAGGGATAAATCAGGTAGGCTTTAAAAGTAAATATTTGAAAAAGGGGTTTGATCTAGCAAAGGTCTTCCCAAAGTTGCATTTCGATTTTGATGATAAAAGTTACTATAATCATGTCAGATCAGAAAATGTGTGTCAACCCTGTCAGACTGCGCTATTTGCGCTGTCTGACAAGGGTTCACCTTTTAAGCACTTCCCAGATGGTCCCTTTTTGAATGATGGATCACATTGGAAAAACCTTTTACCTAGAATTCCTGGAGATGTTGCCAGGTCTGTGAATAAATTCAGCTTGAATTTTGGGACCTTATACAGGGGAACATCGGTGGATAACAAGTGCAGTGGAAAGTTCTGTAGAAGTTCTGTGCTGCTAAAATACAACGCCTTTATTACACCATTTGCCTTTAATGCATCTACAATACTGTGCTCCCCTTCAATAAGGATTTCATTCAGATCTGATCTTCCTCTCTTTGACTTTGCTTGTAAGATTGTTCTTCTGAAAGTTGGAATAAATTCAAAGTTAATACAAGAGCAATGGCAAAGCTTGATAATAAAGTGAAGCAAGATACAATTAGGGTTCTTGTTTGTTGCAATTCTCCTAAATGAGATACATTACCAATATTTGACCTTGAAAAATGACCTTGACAGATGACCCTTGAAGATGGTAATCATGGGAAAGGTATTGTCCCAAGCAATCATCATGTGAAACATGAAGGCTCAGATTTATCACTTAACAATCAAACATCATTGCCAGTGTTCAAATTTTTATTCTAAAAATAAGTGACCTTCAAAAAATGACCTTGACCTTGATTAATGAACTTGACTTAAATCATATTTAGTACTCATGGAAAGGTCTTGTCACAAGCAATACACATGAAATATTAAGGCTCTATCACTTACCATTTAAAAGTTACTGAAAATGTTTTTTTTTTTGGTTTTTTTTTTTTTTTTTTTTCAGGACAAACAGACAGAGTAACAGACAGACAAAAACAATATATTTACCTCCAAACTGTTGATGCCAAGGCATAAAAAAGATTCCATGATAAAAGCTTTGTCATGATAAATTCTCCCAACCTTGACCAGATAAAATTGATATTTGAAGATACTGACATAAACTGTTCTTGATGTCCACAGACACTCTAGCATCTAAATGATGTCACCCAGTGGTATTAATAAAATTCTTCTGGTTTAGGTTAGCAGGGCTCGTGTTAGTGTTTGATATTAGGGAGTCATTGACTCCTCACCTAAGAAATTTTTAGAGGTAAAATCTGAATTTAAAGGGGACAAAACAACAGAAAAGACAAATCATAAGTAGAATTTTGCATATTTAAGAGTCACTTTAACCGTTTCTTGTAATGATATGAAACAAGTTATAAATTTGTAGAATTTAAGTTAGTAATTTGTGACAATCTTAGGTAAAAAACCATGTTTTGACCCTTAATAATTCCTCTCAAGGGGACCCCCTTGGGAGAAATTTCTTGGGGTGAAATCGGGATATTTTCAGACTTTCGGGGGTCAAAACCCTGGTTTAAGAGTCCAACACAAGCCTTGGTTAGGTAACATATTTATTAAGATGACCATGATGGTCCTGTATCACTCACCTGAGGAAAAAGACTTTTAAATTGGGGATGGATAGATGCTGGACAAATTTGATTGATTAATTGATGATTAATAAATAGCTGACCTTGGGCACTCTGTCCTGATGATAAGTAAAAAAGAAGACAATAATAAATATTGCCCTTGTGAGTTTTATTTGTAAAAAAACATCATGAATAAAGATGAGTCATAGGCCTACATACAATTGTACACACATGGTGTAGTAGACACCAGTGAGTTTAACAGGGTTTAAGTCTGACAACAACAAAAAGGGGTCCAATGGAATCAATCATTGGAATCTTAGGGGTCCTTCTGAATTTTGAGGGTCCCTGCTTTAGATGTAGACTTTTTCTTTAGGCTATAACCTTGTAAAATTTAAATTAAGAGCTAGTCCTTGGTTAAAGTTAAGGAAATGGATGGAAGTAAATTGATATTTGGGCCTCAACTTCAAGAAAGAATTGAAGACTGTTTAAACAATCTTTAATTCCTTACTGAAAATGATCCACAGACAGTCTATGGGACTTGCATTACTTAATTTTGTGTGTTCTTGCTACTAATATTTAAATCAGATGAGTTTAACCTGCATCCCTTAAATCCCGGATTTAATCACAACCAAGTGCACTCTTGGCTCAAATGGTAGAAACACGGTATATTGTATTACGGGGGTCTTGGACAACTATTCTGCCATGATTTAATTTAAAGGTGCTAAAGTAAACAGAGAAGGTTGGTTCAGCCATTTGAGAGCGGTATTGGACAGTTTCAAATTGGTGAAAAGAGGATTGGAGTTATACTGCAGTCATCAGTGGGTAGAAATACAACCAGAAGCCAAGTAGGTAGAGCGAAAGTGCAAGTCTTTCAAGGGGGGGGGGTCCATTTTCGCCCCTATTCACATTAATGGAATCCTTATGAACCTGACCTTACATACCCTAGTCTGTGATCATCTGCATCTAGTACTTCGTAACTATGATCGTTGGTCAACATTTTTAAATTCCTTTTTGCTGATTTCCAGTTAGTTTTATGCTGCGAACTTTGTTCATTGCCATGCACTGTTTGAACGTCTCCTTCTGTAACATCGTATTCGTTCAAAACCTTTCTCGAATCAGTATCTGTTCTTCCCCTCCTCGCATCTCTTGTTATTCTTTGTTTTGAACATGTAATAGACAGGCTCCTCCGAAAAATAACATGGGCATTTTTCATCAGTGTGGCCATATTTACTTGTAGACCAGTCTTAATCTAAGTTGCTGCGATTTACCATGGGGTAAGTTTTATGATTCGTGTAATTATTACAGAGCTACACTGGAAATATTACATGTACTTCATAGACTAGAAAAAGCTTCTCACGTATCATCAGTCAATAGGTGCCATTTGTACATTTTGCTGTCGCCGAAGATTTTCATGATAACAAACAACCTGAAGGTTTGAATTATTATGGGTAATGATGGAGGGACGATTGGTGACTTAAAGACCTGGTTTAAGGAATGTTGTATATTCTGGACCCCTACTGATAAGCTAATTGCTTATCTCTCTGAATCACCCTAGGGGGTCAATCACCCTTTAAATTCTATACATGACATTGACTTTTATTGGTCATCATTATCTCATTAATGGATTTGAAAAAAGTGAAAACATAGTATATTTATATATTTTTGAAACAAAGATCATGATTTTTTAAAGTCTTTAAAGCTTTATTAATTTTGACTGATGAAATAAGACCTGCAAATTAGGAAATAACAAAAAGTGATGAAATGTTCTAGATCAATTGAAGGTAAGAATTTTTATATAATATGAAATTAGGCAAAGCCTAGAAAACGGGCGAAAGAAAAAAAACACTTGTTATGAGACATTTACTGACTGGTGACCATTTTTTGCCACATACTATTTCTTGCCAATTAAACTGTTTCAGAAATGGTATGCACTGAGAATCCCTCTCCAGCCAGTAGGCCTAAGTTTTTTTCTGTTAAGGGTGCCTGTCAGTTTGACATATCCACAAATCCAGTTGATGGCAGCTTACAGTGTCCATTGAATTATCACAAAGTTTTATTGGTGTAAATTGATGCCATTTAAGTTTAATTTTAAAAAGAAGCACTTTTTGTAAATTGCAAGGCTTTAAAGAGACGTCACCATGTAGATGCTTTAATCTCATTAACATTACAGAGACATCAGATTCACACTAAACCATACAATATTTTTCTTGTATATATATTTGAACAACCTTTGGTCCCTGTATACTGGTAGTTATCTAAAGGTTGATGAATTCTCTTATTTAGATCTAGATTAATAATCTATATATCTGTATACAGGAACCACTAGATTACCTTGTGAATGCTGTGCAAACACATCAAGAGCGCCTTAAATGAATTATTATAAGAAAGAAGTCATTGTTCTTGATAATTATCTGATAAATGGTGGCAGATCTATGCCACAAGAAAAGGAAAAATGTCTTGTGGGTGTAGGCACTGCTGTGCAACCATAAGATAAGCATGTCAAATTACAAGACATGGCAAACATATCAAATTTGCTTTAATGAAGCCTCAACCATCTGTTAATGAGTAAAAGCACACTTACAACTCAGTAAGAAATACAGCAATGTGTCAACACAATTTTTCAAACAAGTAATATAAATATATATCTATAGTATATTGAATTGCTATTTTAGATTTATAATAGAAAAAAATTATATATATTTGAAGAGAATATTTTGATACATAGGATAACATTTTATTTCTTATTAATAAATGGCTTCCAACCAAGGATAATTGACCATATATTCTAGAGGTTGTTAACTGTTTGGTCACATTGAATCAAGACAGTAGTGAAAAGATAGCTTCAAAGTAGCTGGCTTCACATATAAACAGTTGTTCACCAGTATGTTTGTCTTTCTTAGTTGTTATAAATTTCTCCAGAGATGTCAAAATTGAATAAAAAATCATCTGCATTAAAAGCTATGATTAATGTATCTTCTTTGTTTTGTTCCTTTTTATTAGCGTGCCTGTGTAAAACAGTACACCAAGGTCCAGTCATCACCTTGGTGTCTTTACTCTTTGGTGTTGTGGTTTTGGGCACCCATATGCAATGCTCTTGTTTGATTATATCAGTACATGTATATATTTTTATTTGTACCTTGTACATAAGTGAATTTGAAACACAAAAATAGGGGCAAATTTGTCATTTATCAGATTTCTAGGTAAACAGGTTGTGAAAAGTTTTGAGGGAAGTCGAGTTGAAATTTTGAGTTTACTTTGATCACACTTAGCGTTCTTAATATTAAGCAGTATGGGTTTTCTGACCAGGCAACTTGCTTCTATTGGTTCGTTTCATTACAAATGTAGTATATTTTGCCATAAACAATATCGTATGAAACTCTTGTCATGAATTTATGATGTAATTTATATGTGTTATATATAATGGGGGCGGCCTTTATGTATTTGAAAAAAATCAACTATCTATCTATCTATCTTTCTAGGTAAACAGTATTAGTATAATTAAATGAAATTAACCAATGTCAATTGATCCTATTTGCATTGTTTCCTTTTATTGGATTTAACCCTTACCTACAAAATACTGCTTTTCGTTGCTAAAAAGCATAGTAAGAATGAGAAAAACATAAGATATACAATTTCTTTATTTTAGACAACATTTTTTTATCTAAGTAAATGATATTAAAAATATATCTGTATGTTTTTGTAAGTCTGCATCTTCTTCTAATTTGGGAAAATTTAGAATTTGCTCATCTGTAAATAGGCTCATACAGCACTTTGAAACAATCTCTTATTTTGAATCAATGCTTATTTGTCCATGTTTATAGCTAAAACTAAGCAGATCTATCACACCAGGTTACTTAAAGCTTTAGCCTTAAAATTGCCAAGATCAGAAGCAATGCAGAAAGTCTTTAAACTCATGGCCATTGCCCATACAAGCTTCCTATGAAAACATAAAGAAATGCCGAACATAAAATCCTTTCATCCTTTGCAAGTACAATTATTTTGGTTTCCTTGAGCAAGCAATTTCCCCTTTCTAACATTTTTCCAGACTTAAGTGCCTGTTCTAGATATTCAAAAATTGAACAAATTCTAAGTCCAATCTAAATAAAGTATAGGATAAATGTGTTTTCTTAATTTTTTACTATAGATCAGTATTGAAATTTATGAATTTGATAACTTTTGAAAATACTAAAATCACTTTAATAATGAGTGATTTAAAATTTTCTTGAAGACAGAAGCTGTCATTTTTGTCAAAAAAATGATAGACTGAAGATATGTCTTCTAGTCTGAAGGTTACCTTTCTACCTGGAAGCACTGGACTACTGGAGTGCCACCTCTGCATCAATATTCAGAATGAGGCTCAGTGACGTCACTGTTTTAAATGTAAACATTTTTTGAACTGGAATTTTCTGCGATCGAAGAGGCTACATAAAATCCCTTTTTGATGAATAATTAAAGAAATGACTGCTAAATTTTATTTTCCTTATTTAGTAAGGATTTTCTCAGAGGTAGGTTGACTGTATTGTACGATTTCTAGATCTAAAACCCTTCTTTTACAGTAATTTTTGATAACCAGTCGCAATCTTGTTGTTGTTGTTGCAAAAAATTAGACTGTGTCTCGAAACACCTATTCAGGGTATAAGAAAGTGAGTGACCGGAAGGAGATAAACGGACGCGGCCTGGCATAGGAGCTTTTTATGGGGAAATCAAAATGGACGATTTGGGTTGAACGGTATATGAGTTCTAATTTTATTGTTTATTATTTTAGTTCTATTTTCTATATATATATACCTGTAAGCTATAGGCGGTCTTCAGACCGGGCCTTCGGCCCGGTCTTTCGCCCGTATAAAAAGTTTGGACTTGTAGCAATGTTAAGAAAGAATTTATTTCAAAGAAAATATTTTGGTAAAAATGAATTTATCTCCATCCGAAACATTGCAGCAAAAGGAGGACATTAATTATCCCTTTTCAATTATTCTAAGCAATTTTATTCAATAGTTTTCTTAATATCATAGCTACGATTCTAGGACAAAATCCCCTCAGGACAGAATCCCCTCAACGTTTTTTTGACATGGCGGACAGAATCCCCTCGGTCATTCAAACAACGCGGACATAATCCCCTCAATCCGTTTTTTGAGGCGGACAGAATCCCCTCCATTAATTTGTTTGGGCGGACATAAGCCCCTTGGTCTGATTACCAAGGAGGACAATATCCCCTCAATCAAGTCTACAAGGCGGACATAATCCCCTCAATAGGCGGACACAATCCCCTTCAAATACAAGAAAAAACAGCAAAACTTTCGTTATAAATTAAATCATTGCAAAAAAACTCTTACGTTCTTATGTGTATAGGCTTAAAAATTATCCATAACAAGGACGCGACCAAGCATACTTAAATAGTATGCCATTTAGAAAGTCTTGTACGTTCAAAATCATTGATAAAGAAACAAAAACACTTACTTTAATGTAAAAAATATAATACTATTCAAAATAAAAGATTTCTTTTCAAACCCAAATTTGACATGACGTCATGATATAATACTCTCGGAAAAAGAGCCGACATCAAAAGGAGAAAACCAGAATATTTAAAAATAATTTACCAATTCATAATATATTTTTGACTTGCAAACTACAGAGCGATGCGATGCCTTGGTTATCCAACCATTAGATATTAACCAACCATATTAAGTGACTTATAATTTATTTTACGATATTTCTTGCCTCCGTTTTGACTTGACTTGGCTAAGTGTGGCATGTTCAGACTGTTTAAGTGTGATCATTTCAATGTTGTATTTATTACATAACATAACATATTCTTTATTAAACCATCGCATGAAATAACATACAGTATGGTAATTCACAAACAGAATGACATAGAATTAATTTGATAATGATTGGATCAAGAAAGTTGATTTTTAATATTGCAGAAGCTTTAATAGAAGCATGATAGATATTTACTGGTAATTCGGGCTAACTTGAAGTTATTATCTATCATTAGATTCGGGAAAATTTCCACAGGATAAATCTACATTCTAAGAAATCGTTGGTGGGCGATCAGACAGTCGTAGACACGGCTCTATTCAAGCCGCTTATACGACCCTCCACTCGGCCATGGGTGTTTAGTGAGCAACAGGGGTCAGGTTTCCACCAGTGTCAATCGTACAAAGTTGGGAACGCAACCCCCGCTCATCACGTCAGTTCGGAAAACAATTTTATTTGTACTTTGTTAACATTATAATTGTTATTATTATTATTTACAGTAATATTTACAACAGTGCCGTAGCTCACATTGCGTACATTACGCAATTTTGTAATAGAAATAAAACCTCTTTCGGAAATGTCGTCGATGAATGATCACAACATCGTAACTACATCTTATTAAAGCTGTGGTTACGATGCTTTGGCAACTCAGCAACGATCAAATCATTAACTTGAAGGGGAGCGGATACTTAAAATTCATCTCTTGTCACGGACCAAAAACCGCTTTTATCCTATATCTTTGGTGGTTGCTTTCTGAGTGCGTTTAGATATAAAATTCCTAGTTACGCCTATGCAGATTCCCACAAGGTTTAGAAAAAAGTAGAAATTGCCTGGAAAAAATGTAAAAACAACCTTTTGAATCATACGAGAATAGAAAATGCTGATTCACAGTTTGGATTTTCTTAATTGGTATCACGTTAATTAGTGGGCAACAGTATTCTTTCAGGGTATAGTTGTTTAAAGAATATAGAATAATTGACTTGATTGAAATAATTTATTTCTAAACTGAAACAATAAACATAGATCTATCTACTCGAACTACGAAGGGGGTTCTGTCCGATTTTAGTTTTGATTGAGGGGATAATGTCCGCCTTGTAATTACGGACGAGGGGCTTATGTCCAGCTTAGCAAATTAATGAAGGGGATTCTGTCCGCCCAAAAAAACCGGATTAAGGGGATTATGTCCGCGTTGTTAAAATGACCAAGGGGATTCTGTCCGCCATGTCAAGAAACCGTTGAGGGGATTTTGTCCGGAGGGGATTTTGTCCGGTTACCATAGCTACAGCTATTTTGTGATTGAAGAATTATTTTTATAAAAACAAAATTGCTGCATCTTTCAACAATGTTTTTTTGACAAAGATTGAAAGTTAAAGATGCATCACTTTTCTTTTCTATGCTAATTTAAAAATTGAAGAAAAAAGATAAAAATCATTATCTAAATGATAGAATAAATGAGATATTTATTTCTTCAAAATAATTTCACTAATAATTAACTAAATACTTTTCTCAAAAAGCAAAAATCGATATATGCCTGACTGCCTCTGTAAGTGTATCTCTTCATAGAGTATACAAGGTGATTAAGTGATTAAGATAAGGACCATAAAACCATTAAGATAACAATGGGTGGTTAATTGCATATCTTGTTTGGGGGGGGGAGTCAAATAAAGAAGACTTAAACCAGGTCTTTAAATAATATACTTGTGCTTCATCAGCACTGCAGATTTTGTTTTCGCTGACAGCCAAAATCATTGCGTATTTGTAAGGTTCGTAGCTGTCGCCAAATTGAATCATATATATTGGAAACTGAAATATTTGAAAGAATATATGAGTAGGTTTCTTTTTCAAGTGCAGCATTTCTGCACGGTCTCTATGAAATCAACACAAATTATCTTTATATCTCGTGAAGCAATAATGTTAAGATTTGTCAGTCAAGAAACAATTAAAATTAAATTATACGAGGGTTGTTCAAAAATTAACCGGAATTTGTCTCGTAAAATTTCATTTTTGAAGCAATCAATTCTTTTAAATAATTACTCTTACTCTGTAGATATGTGTTATTGTTTGTATATGGATGAGACTTAAATAAACTTTTATATCTAAATCTATGATAATTTGAAAGAAAAATTATCTAACAGGTTTCATCATTATGGAATTATTTGTTAAACTGTCTGTCTAGTTTAAGTCAGTGTCATACTGTTTATATATTAGTTTGTATACTGATTAGTAAAGGTTTGATTGGCTACCAGTTTAAGTGTGCCACTTAAAGTTGTCATGTATATTAAACCCTTAGCAATAATATTTACTTAAAAAAATCAAATAGCAGTATTGCAAAAAATGGTGTTTTTTCAATTAATATTTTGGTAATATAACTTTATTCAGAATTGACATTATAAATATCAAATGGTTATTCAAAAGAAAATAAGTACAACAAGCTAATATGGTAATAATCAAATTATTGTTGGGCATCATGAAATTCTCCCTTTTCCACAATTGTTAAATTTTCATACTAAATCCCCAATTGTAACATTCTTTATTAAGTAACTCCCTCAGGTGTAACCCTGCAGCGCTATCGGGAAGCAGTGAGGAATGACCTTGACATTCCATTCAAGTGTCAACGCTGTTCTCAAGGTCAAGGGACTGCTGATCATGGTGTTTCCTTCCACATACAAACTTCCTTCTTCTCTGATGCAACTGAATTGAAAACTACAAATAGAATGGAAACAACAGAGACCAATGCCAGTGATCTTCAGACTGAGCCTCCGAATGAACCTGCACACCACAATGTCTCGGTTAATGGTGACCTTCTACGTCCATTCAATATCCACGACATTTCCATCCATAACCAACCTGAAGTCACAGAGACACCTCTACCCCACGAAGAATTATCTACATCCCTCATAGATCAACCAGATACTCCTGTAACATACACTGTATTTCCAGAGGGCAGCAGAAAGGGCAAACCATTACTGGTATCATCAGATGGCTTTAGATACAGTATAAAGAAGAGATACGCCCGCACTAACGCTATAGCCTGGAATTGTTCCAGTCGATCTACTAAAGTCAGGTGCTACTCAACTGTAATGCAGACAGGGACAGACTTCAAGCGATCCAAACCCCATGAACATGCTCCAGATGTGTCCATTCAAGAACGAGTCACAGCCAAACAAGAAATACGAGAGAAAGCCCGTGACAGCCCTTTCATGAGTGCTACGGCGATTGGACAGCAAGTGCGACAAGCCACTATTGATGCCAACAAACCAAACATTCCAACTGTATCCAGCCTAGCCAGAGCCGCCAACAGATACAGATGCAAGCTTCGCCCCGCTGAACCAACTGATCTATCCTTCCAATCGGACCACAATTTCCTTAAGTCTGAAGACTTCCTGCTATCAGACATATCCCATGGAACTGCTCGCCAACTTGTCTTCGCAACCCCACAACAACTAGAGCTTCTAAGCAACACAAAACGCTGGTTTATGGACCGTACCTTCAAGGTCTGCGGAAAACCCTTCGAGAACGGCCAGCTGTCATCTATCCATGGTTTTATAAAGGTTGGCGGGTTGGAGAAACAAGTGCCACTGGCTTTCCTACTAATGTCCAGAAGACGCAGAGAAGATTATGTTAAAGTCCTTACAAGCTTGAAAGATTCACTGCCACTGGTTTCGCTTGAGAGCATCGTCATTGACTTTGAACAAGGTTTGATATAAAATTGTTAATTTTCATGATACAGTAGTGGTTGTGTGACCAAAACCTTGTAACTAAAGCTTAATTCAGCCAAATTTGTTTACTTGTAATATTATCACCAAGGTCATAAGAAGAAAGTATGGACAGGAGATTATTCTTATATGATTGACAATTTTTTGCAACCTTCTTAATTATATTAATTTATAAATATCCAGAGATTATTTTATTTTATTATTTCATGGAGTTATGAAACAGGAAGAGGCCATTATATTGACATATCTGTTCAGATTGCTTGAACAGATATTAAATCAAAATATGACATTATTTTCAATTTCATGGAATTATGAAAAAAAAAAACAAATTTATGTATGAGTCTGCTTTGAATATCCATACACACTATTAAGGTATAAGTTCCAAATTTTGGGGGAACTCATGATCTTTCACAATGTTGACCAAGGTTTCCTAATGTGGAACTATACGGGTCGACTACCTTAAAGTTTTTCTACAAAAAATACTTGTCTAGCTTTACTTTTCTTTTTTAACTGAAGACATGTATTTTTCAGCCGCTTGGTTAGCAGTCAGAGAGGTTTTTCCAGACGTGTCCATCCAGGGATGTGTGTTCCATTTTGTACAGGCAGTTTGGCACAAGATACAAGACCTTGGTTTGAAACCAGCTTACTCTCAGCGAGCCAGTGTGTACCAGTACCTACGCCTGTTCATGGGTCTACCATTTCTACCAGCCAACCATATTGAACCATCCTTCCTGCAGATGGCAGCTAGAGCCAATTCACAACCGCTGCAAGATTTGGTCACATACATTGAGAACCAGTGGCTAAACCATCCAATATTGATGTCAAGTCTTGGTCTGTGTTCAACCTAACAGTAATAACAAACAATGATGTCGAAGGTAAGCTTTAAAAATTCATTTCACAGTTTTTGTTGATTAACATATGTCTTGAAGTCTTTGATTGAAATAACAATTTGTGGAAAATGTTGAAACCAAAGTCATATTAAACTGTATAAGCAATGTTTTAATCATCGATACCAGCAACAAAATAAAAGTGTTTTCCCCAAAATGTTGTAACTACAGAGGGTTAAATTCTAAAAAAAAAGCATTGTGTCTGAATAAAATTATTTTAACTCTTGAAACTACAAAAAGTTGAATTCTTTAATTGCAGTGTCATAATAGAATTACTGTGAGGTCAAAATGTTGTAACTACAGTTGTATTACTGTATACATATATATTTATATATACAAGTTCATTAAATATCCAATCAAATTGCTTTTTAGGTTGGCACCATCGACTGAATAGGACAGCAGGGTATCAACCACTAACATTCTATCGCCTAGTTCCTGTCCTCAGAACTGAAGCTGAGAATGTCACCTACGAACTGCGCCACCTAAGGGAGGGTTTAGCCACACGTTGAATTCGCCCGACAGTGAGAACTGTGGAGAAGAAGATCCAGGCTCTCTGGGACAGATATTCTACCAATGATATAGACACTAGTGTCCTTCTTGCCGGCTGTGCTGAGATATACGGACCACAGTGTGAAACTCCTATTGAGTCTGGAACAATGATTACACATTTGTGAAAATGGAATATATGTTAAACGATTAAAAAATCATGCACAATGTTATCTAGTCAAAATATTATTGAAAAAGAAGAAATTACTTGTTAAATGCAATTTCTTTTTTCTTAACAATATCTTGTCATCACTATTACAAAATTAAAGGTAAAAGTTACTTATCAATTCAATTGAATAGTTCAGATAAGAAAGCCTAATGAAACCAGAATAATATTCAAATTATTTCTATATTATTCCAAGGAGTATTAGTATTTTTGTTAAAATAAATGGTAAATATCAATATTCATTCATGTAAAAAACGTGTTGTTTTTCTTTTTATTCATGTTTTTTCATGGGTCCAGATAAGAGGGGAAAAGCCGGTCTAAAATCACTATTTCACAATTAAATCATGTTTTGGGCACTAATTTGAATTGTTTCCATAAGACTTTTCAAATGAGTATCAACAACTTAGGGTTTAAGTATTTCTGCAACTCAATATTTGTAGACCAATCATGTGGGACAAAACATTAAGACAACAACAACAACATGTGGCTAGATCTAATTATTCAGTAAATAATTACCAATAAATATAGTAATTTAACAAATAAATGGCTTTTAAAATAACAAAGTAAAAAATAATCTGAAAATAACTTAAAATACCCCTATATGAAAAATCAGTAGTGAAACGTCCATACAAATTATAAACAGTAGTGAAATGTCCAATAGTGAAATGTCTCAATAGTGAAACGTCCCTAGTAGGAAATGTCTCAATAGTGAAATGACTGACATTCCATAAGACCCAACCAAAAATTATATATTTTTATGTTCCATTTACGTTATTCATATGGCTATATTGATTTTGAAATTGTCGCTGAAATCATTAAATTGAACGTATTTCAAGGCAAATACGGAATAAAGATGAAACAGAGTGCTTTAAAGTCTTTCAAAGTATTTTTATTTTGCGCTCAGAATTGTGAGATCAACCCGCAATAAACAGTCTGAAAGCTTATCAGAAGAATGATATTTACACAAAAATAGATAAATGTTTATTTGTCAGCCCGAAGTTTTAAGGATTTAAGGTTAGTTACCGATCATTCTGAAATTCTGTACCACTATGACCTCAACGATTTATTACCCTTACACACTCTTACGTGGGCTTTAGATAAAACTTAAAAACAACTATTGTATCACTGCAGTTGTCACGGAATAAATAGTTAAAAACATTTTGTAAGGTTCGTTTTGTAAGGTTAGTTATCGGATATCAAAGCTTTCTAATTTTCAGCACTTTTCTATCAACCATGGTGCTAAATGTCGTCATCTGATCATTATTTTTACGTTATCAAATGATTCTGATGTTTATGCGGCGCGTTTTTCGTATCACTTTGGAGAAAAATCATTGTTATCGAGAGAAAAACAGGCCAGGCCACATTTCTTACTATTTACCAATTTCATGATTTATTATTTGTCAATCAATTAACAATCGTTTGATAAAAGATGTTTTTTGATATACCGAACAAATTTTAATCCTCAGATCAATCGAAATAATAGTTGTAGGGTTCGTTCCCTTTAGTAGCGATGCTTATTTCATTTTCTGATGGGAAGTTCAGTCGGTATATTAGTAAATTCTTATCTAGGAGTGAAGATTTCAGATGATATATTATCTTATTTGATCATTTCTCATAACAGAAACAGAGATGTATATTCTTCCTTTCTTTTTTGAAAACAGACGCTTGTACCTCCTAACATTATTTTATTTCAATTTCTACAGAGTCAGGTTTCGCTGAGAACCCTCTAAGTATACAAAAATAAATATATCTTACTTTTGCCAAAAAGTCGATCCGTCTTATTGAACTATATTTGCTAGACTATTCGACAACCTCTATTTATAAAAGAATCACAAAAGTTTAGGGTAAGGTTCGTTTCTTTCGGTAACGAACCTTGCATTGAAAGTGAATAATTTTTGTAGCAATAAATTTTCTCTTGCACAGCTTTGCATAGATGCAACTGTCAGTGTGCGCATCTGTCAGTCTATGTGTACGACATTCTTCATGAAAAGACACGATCATTGCCTCTATTTACTTGCTTTGAGATATTTCGAAGTAAAACATCGTTCTGAAAAAAAGTTACGATTTGTTTTGTTTTAAATTGTGCCAATGTATTTATTGTACGCGTATGAATATAATTCAAGTACATCTACTACCATGGCTAAAGTAAAAATTATTAAAGCGTGCTGAGAAAAACTAAAAAAAAATACCGACAGAGACATGAATAGTAGATAATAAAGCATGAGAGAGAATACGAACCTTACCATATGTATTTCTGTTTGTTGTCAGACGCCATGGTCTTTGATAATTTTATTTGTTAAAAGCCGCCTAAAGAGTTAAATTCACAATACGTTAAGGTAATGTACGGGTTATAAAGTAAAAAGATTGTCAAACTGCATATAATTTTTGATATAACGAACCTTATGTATAGATATAGTAACGAACCTTACGTATAGATATTATGATTCTAGGCTTTTATTAGGCGATGCTATGTATCATTTTTGAAATAACAACTGCAAACATCAACTAAAAGTCTTATAAACGTATTTGCTAAGCGTTCATGTTTCGTATTAATGGTTTGTATCAATTTGAATTAGTTTCTTGAATTCTTTTCTTTTAATTAAGCTGTGTAAGATAATTGTAAAAATCGTATATTTTCTCTTCAAGTTTAATCAAATTTATCATGATTAACTTGAATCATTTGTTCTATTGTCAAGTGAAGGCATTATTCACACTTTTGATAGTACCGGTAAGGTTAGTTACTTTTGTTATATCAAATTTGAATACGTTTCTCTTTTGATTTCATAGCATCATGGCTGGATGAAGATAAATGAATTTTGGTGTATTGGCTTTCTTTTGTGTTTTAAAAGAGGTCAAGACAGATACAACTTTTCAAGTCATATTTCATTGGGATGTAAAGTCCTGAAATATTTACCTTTACAATTGTAAACCATTATCAGAAGTTAATGTAATTTTCCGAGCAAAATAACGGAGACTTATGTGCGACGATCTTTTTTATGCTTATTAAGTTTTTACTTAAAAAAACATTCTCGTCATAAAAATCAAAACTTGTCCGCATAAAAGAAGTGTTGAAACCGTTGCTACGACAATGAAATTGGTACACCAACTGTAACAAACTCAATCCACTCAATTGCTAAACCGAAAGCTAGGCTATTTGAATATTGTCAGTGCCTGACCTCAAGTTATAAACCCCACGTTTTTACAGTTAAGAACATCGTAAAATTAAAAACATGGATGATTTTGGAACGGCTTTGGAATGAAATTGAACGAGTGTGAGGAGCGAGTTTTGAGTGAAATTAATGGAAGGTAATCCAATATCGCTAATTTTGTTCGGGATGAACAAATTTAGAAATATTAATTAACTCCGTTTAATAAAATATTCGTAGAGGTTTTATAAATAGTTTCCAAAATTTTAAAGGACCAATCTGACGCTTAAAATTTCAATTATATTAGTGAAAACGTTTTTTCTTCCATCAATTTATTTCAATGTAGCTTATGTCCGTATCATTTTAGTGATTTTGGAGCGTTTTTGAATGGTATGAGTGAGTGTTTGGGGTGAATGAATGAATGGAGCACTGAGTGAGTGATTTAGAATGGTTTTAATTGAGATGAATGTCAACTTTACAGTGTAACTAACTGTAACACTAATTCTACTATGTTGCCAGATGGTCCTATTTCCTTGAACGGGTCAGGTATGGAAAATATGATCTAAAACTGCAGTAAACAACGAGAGTAAACAAAATTATTCATCTTTCCTACCATAAACATGATTATGCATCACACCAATTGACAAAAAAACATTTCATCAATAGAGGAAATGACATCTTACAAATTAGTTATAAATATTCAGCAATCGTTGATTTCCATATATTAATAAAACAGGCCAATACTGCCAAAGATAATGTTCTTTCTAAAGCAGTACATGTATCGCGGATTTTCAAGTACAAATTTCCAGCATCCAGTTAAAGTTCAGAACCTACCCGATGTTTTGCCTTCTTTGTTCTATATAAAATTGCTCAACTTTCAGGTGCTGCGGCGCATTTCACAACACCTTTCTTATATATTACGTCATTAACGCTTCATCTACATTCACGGATCTATCTTTTGAGACTAAAAAAAACTGGGTCAATATGTGTTTTGTTTTGGGTTATTCGAGCTAGAGTAAAGGCACCGCCTTTTCCCCACCTATGAAGAGGACAGTTAGCTCGGGTACGTCCCAATCCCTTATCCGTCCTCCCGGAGGGGAAATCGAGCACAAAAAAGACCGAAAAAACGTTATATCAAAGAAGTGACACAAAACTGGCAAAAATCAAATAAATATGCACGTGGATCACTATTCTCCACCTCAATATGCCATTTTCAGGCTGCGTTTGTTTTTCTTTAAGATCTACTTTTACAACAAACTCCTGAAGTAAATTCCAGTGAGGTCATTTCAATAACATCAAGGACAAAAAAATCCTTGATTAATAGTTTGTGATAAGTATAATCAACATTTGATTGATGTTTCCAAATAGTCCATATGTGTTTAAATGATCATTGCTTGTCAAATATTAGTTTCTTATCTGAATCTTTATTCCGCCTAAACAGATTCAAATAATTACATGAATTCGAAATTATACCGACTCGTACAGATATCCGTGTATATTATTAGTTAAACGATTTCTTGCCGGAATATATGACGATTTTACGGTTTCTTGCCAGGGTATATGACGATTTATTCCCTGCTGGAAAAATGATGTCACCCGAGCCGAAGGCGAATTTATTGTACTTCAAAGTTTTAGACTTAGTATCTGTCTTTTGTCTATCTAAGGCCTTGGTATAAACTGAATTCCTTCAAACCACCAAATTCCCTTAATGCACCCAAAATAAACATAAACAAAGTGACGTCTCGTTAGTTGTGACGTCACACCACTACATTCTAAGATGGGATATGAAGGCTGGAAGTGCGAGAAAGTTGGCTCATTAAAACGACAGATTGGTAAAATTGCAAAGTATTTATATGCACATATATCCTTTTTATTTGTCTATCATTAACTGACATAATTTTAACTATAGCATTATGTCTATACTCGAGTCGCCGCCACCATAGCGCAGTTGGTTAGGCATAAGACTTCCAATCTGGAAGTCGTGGGTTCGATCCCCGGTGGCGGCAACTATCCTTTCCGACGTTTGTCTCTCACCAATGGGTAGATAATCGTAAACATATGTGAGATAGCAGTCGGAGGCTAGGAAAGGATGTAATGGTAGTACGGGTGAAAGAAATATCAGGAATCCATTGTTAGGTGCTCCGGCCGCCGCGATATAACTGAAATAATGTTGAAAGCGGCGTTAAACTCCATTCAATCAATCAATCTATACTCGAGTCGTATGCTCAGCGAAGAGAGAGAATCATGGCTACCTTTACCGGTTAGAACTTTTAAGTGTGCGGGAGCACAACTAATGTGGTTCTGCCCGGGTTGTATCTAATGGAACTTTGCAAAACCTACCTTTTTTCCAACCTATATCAATTTTGTAAACAGTTTGTTTTGAAAATTGCTGGCATAAATTGAGCTTCTTATTTTCTCTGGTTGTTAATTCAAGTTTTATTTACAGTGCATTCCATGAAGGGTTTAATAGTTCATTAATTTAGCTTAATAACAGAATATTAACATTAGTTTACTAAAATAAAGTTGTAAATTTGCACTTCGTACCTATGAGGGAAAAAGCTACAGAGATGGATTGTGGGATGAATTACCTTTTATACCCCCTGGAATAACCCCTTGTAATTCATGCTATTAACCTCTTCACTATTTACAAAGTGTAAGTATGTGCATTGTGTCACTCCTCGCTCTACAGCTTTATCTTGGTGTATTTGTCTCTGTCTGCCTGTGATTTATCTACATGTACATTTCTGAAAACTTGTAACTACAACTTTTCAAGAAGTGGCATGAGATATCATTGTCTAAACTTTCTAAAGACTTACAATACAGAATGCTTTACATGTTTTACAAGTAGCTTTTTTAGCATAAAAAGAATGGAGACTTATTCCCCTGTGTATATTCAAACCTAAAACTATGAATGAAGCAAATTCCATTTCTTATAATTGGCAGTTAGATGTTGAATTAATATTGAAAACGTCCCTGATAGAATATTTGTCTAATGAACGTTTCCACAAGTTTTTGGGGGTAACTTTAAAAGTGGTATGTCTGGTTTGACTTTATCTGTAACAATAACTTGGTTTGGATTTTTTTATCTATTTATTTTTTTTTTCAAAACTACATATATATAAACTCCTGAAACAACAATAAGCAGTTCAGTCATTCAGTACCACACAATTACAGTGCTTACAGCACTTTGATTATCTATGTTCCCGGCAAGGCTCCTTAAGGAAATATTAGAAGCTATACCGGAGCGGCCGTAGATGTCAATATTTGTCAGGTCAGCATTAACCAATGAAAATTGTAGAATTTTCTTTGCAGTATAATAGGAACTTGTAAATATGTTTTTCATCGATTCAAGTCTGGAGTATTAACATTAGATTGAAGCAATGACGCTTATTATAGGGTTAATTCACATTTTTGAGGGCGCTAACATTTTTCAGGAACTAAATAATTGAGAAACCTTGTAAGTCAACCTGAAAATTGTAAAAAAAGGATTCTCAAATTGTATAGAAGCAACAGCATTGTTTAGCTTAGTGACATTCATTCCTCATTCTCTTGATTAACCTACTTTTGAAAAATTATAGACAGTTCATTCAAGTAAGCGATTAAGGGTCACTATGGCCCTCTTGTATTGATCAATATACTGGCTCAAAAGACAATATTCAAACTCACAATTGAGCCAGTGCATGGAATTTCCAACAATTGATCAATTGACAAAATGCAGCTTAGACATCTATAAAATGCATAAGAATATTGGCTGACAGCCAGAAGGAGGACTGATATATAGAGTATATTGAATGAGTGGTCATTGAATACCGAATTTATTAAACGAGTCATCTATAAACAGATAAAAACGATATTTTATTTGAACAAATTTGATATTCTATTCATAATATGACTCGATTTTCGCGAAAAATCGTCAAAATTCTTTTACGCGAAACTTATAACGCCGTTTAAAACTGACGTCACAATATATACATTATGACGTCATTTTTGCGGTTACAAAATAGCGTTGCTATTCGCTCTGAGCTCATTTGCATAGTTATTCCACTTGTGTAATAACACCCGTGTAGGCCCTAATATCAAAAATATTCAACGGGTTTATTTCACTCCCGCGACGTCGGTCATATTATAACATATCTATATATAGAGGCATAGCAAAGACTCTGGTCAGACTGTGTAGATGCAAAAAATGTAAAATTGTTGGAAATGTCAAGCACGGGCTCAAATGAAAATAATTTCAAAAATTATACATTTATACAATGTCCGGTTTCGTACATTCAAAGAAAACAGACATCAAAGATAATGAAATTATGAGATTACCAAAGGCTTTTTTGTCTTGAAAACTTTTTCTCAGTGCCCATACCGAATCTAATACAAAGCCACAAACTTTATTATCATGCAAATCTTAAAATTTAGCCGCTTGGAGACCGGTAAAGCAGTTGGTAAATTTACATTTATGCATGGACATGAATTTCCCTTGGGTAACAAACATGTCAACTTGCGTAATAAAGGCTTATAGGCTTCTTTATTTCGAAACATTCCGTATTTTTTATCTTTCATTTGACTTTCATATTGCAATGTTGGATTGTTTATAACTGTCTTAGTCATTTTCAACCTTTCTTTTTTTGTTGATATTGATGTAAAGATCCGATGAAAATATGGGTATGTATATTTCTGAACTGCCGATCCCTGGATGAAAGAAGAAAACTAGCGAAGGTCATACGGAACGAAAGGATCTTTACCGCTATTCCGATTGCCAACGATTCTTCCCACTCATATTACGGCTGCCAAACTTAGTGAGAAATATGGAACTCGGCCCGATGTTCAGGTTTCTCGGATATATACAGTCCAGCTTGCGTCCAGAGTGCGAAAGTGTTTTAGAAACTTTTATTAATTGTAGCTAGCTGAACACGTGAGCGCGTCAGGAATAGCATGTGCGAAACGCCTCGCTTTCTTGAATGCGCTTAAGGTCTATTTCGAAGAATCTCTTAGTGTGCACATTCAAAATTCTACAAACCGAAATTTTATATGCACTGAAAGAAATCAAGATGAAAACCATTAAGAGCAAAAAGAGAAATTGTTTGTTTCAGGTAATTCCCTCCCTTTTTCTCAATGTTTTCTACAATAGTTTACAGTCTGTTTTCAATTCTAATGCACATTTCATTAGCGTCTGTAAACGTTCTTAAATTGGATTAAAACTAAAATTGGTTGTTTTGTACTATCTAGTGGCACGAAGGGGGCATAATACTTTGAAAAGTTACACAAAGAGTGGCTTTAAAGAATGTTGTTCAGCCTTGACTGCATTTCAGGCCTTTCACGCCTTTGATTTCTTTTTAATTTTTCTTTCTTTTTTTTCTTTTTTGAAAATGTAGCCTGTTAGCTCAAAATGGACATTACCGATGGTTCGTCAAATTTGGGCACTAGTCAAGAGTGTCTAAACCTTTCGCTCTTTGCTGGTTTATGAATGTAAAATGATAATTAGAATGTGACCTCTGGTTGACCTAACTTATATGATCATGTGCGTAACATTTCCAACAATATGAAATGTTTGTGAGATGCAAACATTGAGTAGCGTAGATAGACACAAACTATATACATAAAGTTTCCTGATGGTTTACAAGTACTTTGAGGCCCTATCTATCTACTAAACATACAGTGAATACTCTGGTCAGACTGTGCAGGTGCACAGGCTGGTCAGAGTCTTTACATTGCGCATATTTGAAATTGTTGGAAATCTCACGCACAGGCTCATATCTAATTCGATTTTCTTTCAACTCTTTTCGGAGAAATTCCAAAATATTTTCATGATCTTTGCTTCGTTTGCGTTATTGTTGGCGTTTGTGTTGGTGTTGGGGTAGGCGTCGGCGAGGTGAAATTTAAACTTTGCCACATACCTGTTGCTATTGACGTTTCCTTCACGATACTAAGCACGTATGTTTACAATCACAAGAGTTATTCAGACTATCAATAGAATAGCTCTGAAATTATTCATTAAGAGTTATGCCCCTTTTCAACTTAGATTTTTTCGTTATCCAGCAACTTCAATCGAGCGTTGGTAGCCGTAGGCATTGATTTTGTTTAAAACAGGTGACCAGTCAGTTGAAAAAAGGGAATTTTAGAAAGTGAGTCTTCTAATGTTCTACGCTATTCTAGATTGTTCTATGGTATTATATAAAGGGATTCCTACAGCATTCTTGGTTCGTTTGGTTTAGACTAATGGTTTCATTTAGTAGTACTGTGTTAAACTAAAAGGGGATTTCTTGTTATCTTAAAAGTGTGTTTGAAAGCGTGTTTAATTTTAAATTCATATATTATTGGACTTATTATTTGTGGACCAGGAACTTAATTCAATTGGATCTCAAATTAAAAACTTAAGGATTAAATATTCGAGGTATTGTAATTTATTTTTGTATTAATTTCATATTGTCAATAATTCTGGTATTATTGTCAATAAATATTGTTAACTGTAAAGTTTGTTGCTGGCTTCTTTATTCTTGTTACATTTACCCGTAACATTTTGGGGGCTCGTTTCGAGATACGAACATCAGACAACCAAGCAAACAAACAAAACAAATCAATCATTTTTTTTATTTAAATATGCTGTTCAAAATTATTTTAGAAATTAATTTTATATTTCAATTTTAATAAAGTTAAGGTGAGCCTTCACTATTATTTATCATAATCTAACATTCTTATTTGAACACAACAACAAGCTACCATGTCTTTTGACTTGGAAAAATTTACGAAAGAACCTTACGTGGAGCTATTGAATTTGGGTAAGAAGCCTGATTAGCTCAATCTTGCCAAGCATTATGAATTAAAAGAAGTCAAGTCCTCATTGCGAAAGCATGAAATTAAGAATATTTTGGTTCAATATTTTGTTGATGACGACATTTTTGATGAAAAGGCTCTGTCTCAAGGCTCAAGAGAGCTTGAACTGTTAAAAGTCCAACAAAGAGAGAAGGAATTGGAAATAGAAAGAGAGAGAGAAGAGAGAAAAATTCAAGAAAAGCAATTAGAAATTGAAATTGAAAGAGAAAAGGCACAGAGAGAAATTGAAGAAAAAGAAAGAGAAAGGCAACTTCAAAGGGATAAGGAAGAGCGAGAAAGAGAAGAGAGAGAACGAGAAGAAGAAAGAGCAGAGAGAGGGTGAGAAAAAGAACGAGAATTTCTATTACGATTAAAAGAATTAGACATTCAAGATAGAGCAAATCAGCCCAGATATATGTATAATGACCATTTTGATGAAACAAATCATTTTAGGCTTGTTCCACCATTTCAAGAAAATGAAGTTGATACATATTTTGAACATTTTGAAAAAGTTGCAAATAACTTGAAATGGCCAAAGGAGCACTGGACCTTACTTCTTCAAAGTGTCTTAGTAGGAAAAGCTCGCAATATTTGTTCGCAACTTAGAACAGAACAAAGCAATGATTATGATACTGTAAAAGAACTCATTCTCAAAGGTTATGAACTGGTTCCAGAAGCATACAGACAACAATTTAGAAGTTGTAGAAAAGAATCTGGTCAGACTCATGTTGAATTTGCAAGAAATGAAGAAAAATAACTTGACAGGTGGTGCTATTCTAAGAAAATAGACCAAAATTATGATAATCTTAGACAACTTATATTGATTGAACAATTCAAAAATTGCATTCAATCTGACATCAAGTCACATTTAGATGAAAAAAATGTTGAAACTATACATGAAGCAGCTCGTTTAGCTGATGATTACTACCTTACACACAAAAATTCTTTCGTTGATAAAGCAAAACCTGCTTCCTCACATCCCCAAAATAAATCTATGTCTGGTGATTCATCTAGCATGTATAGTCAATCAAATTCACCTAAACCAAAGTCTACTGGTGAAACCAATGTTCAAAACCCCTTATCTCGAGTACATTGTACTTTTTGTAAAAAAAAACCTGGTCACCCCATTTCATAATGTTTTAGATTAAAAAGGAAGAAGGAACTGAGTGCAGCCAAACCTAAAGGGCTCACCAGCCTTCAGCCTAAATCACAGCCTTCTTTTGAGTTAAATTCAATTTTTAAGGCAGAACCAAATTCTGATTCCTGTATGGAGATTTTTGAACCGTTCATGTTGGATGGTTTTGTTTCACTTTCAGGTGATATGTGCCCACCTGCCCCTATTAAAATTTTAAGAGACACAGGAGCTTCTCAATCTCTTATTTTAGCAGATGTTCTGCCTTTTTCTGAGAAGACTTCGTCTGGTACTAGTGTCCTTATTCAGGGAGTTGAGTGTGGTGTTATTAATGTTCCTTTTCGTAAGGTTAATTTGTCCTCAGATTTGGTTACTGGTTCTGTGGTTGTTGGTGTTAAACAATATTTAACCTTTAAAGGTGTACATTTGTCGCTAGGCAATGACTTAGCTGTAGATAAGGTAGTTGTTAATCCTCTTGTAGCTGACATACCTAATTTAGGTCAAACAGATGATCCTATTTTGCTGGAAATACCTGATTTGTACCCGTCATGTGCAGTAACTCGGGGTATGGCTAAAAAAGCTTCCTTGAAAAATTCAAATGATATTGATTTAACTGATACTTTTGTTGGTCAATATTTCAATGACGAGATTAAAAAGTCTTTTAATCTTATTCTGCCTAATACTCAGACAGACTCGTCAAAATTTTGTCAGTCATCTCCAAGGTCAAATGACAAAGGTCATGAAATGCTACAAAGTTACGGTTAATCCAGGAACAGCAAAATGATCTTGAGCTTTCAAAGTTAATTGATATAGCATTGCCGGAAAAGAACTGTCTCAAAATCCTGTTTGTTACTATAAAAAGAATGGTATTCTGATGAGAAAATGGCGACCATTTGATGTCCCAGCTGATGATGATTGGGCTGTTCATCACCAAATTGTTGTTCCAAAGTCATTCCGCCGTGAAATACTTAGTATAGCCCATAAAAGTCCAATGTCTGGTCACTTTGGTGTAAACAAGACTTATCACAAGATTTTGACTCATTTTTTTGGCCTGGACTTAAATCGGACGTTTCCAAATATTGTAAAAGTTGCCACACTTGTCAAATGGTAGGGAAACCTAACCAAGTTATTCCAAATGCAAGGTTACAATCCATTCCAGCTTTTGATGAACCTTTCAATCGAATAATAATAGACTGCGTTGGTCCTTTACCAAAAACTAAGTCAGGTTCTGAATATTTGTTGACAATTATGTGTGCTTCAACTCGCTTCCCAGAAGCAATTCCTTTAAGAAACATTAAGGCAAAGTCAATTATTAAGGCTCTTGTCAAGTTCTTTACTTTTGTTGGCCTTCCAAAATCAGTTCAGTCTGATCAAGGATCAAAGTTCATGTCAGGCATATTCCAACAGGTTATGCATGAATTAGGTATCAAACAATATCGGCCATCTGCTTATCACCCTGAAAGTCAAGGTGCTTTAGAACGATTTAACCGGGCCCTAAAAAATATGATAAGGTCATATTGTTTTGATACTGAGAAAAAATGGGATGAAGGTATTCATTTGCTATTATTTGCAGTCAGAGAATCTGTTCAAGAATCTCTTGGCTTTAGCCCCTTTGAGTTAGTTTTTGGTCATTCTGTTCGTGGGCCATTAACACTCTTAAAAGAGAAATTTCTTGCTGATGATGAAACACCCTTGAACTTGTTACAGTATGTTTCTGTCTTTAGAAATAAACTGTCTAGGGCATGTGAGGTTGCTAGGTCAAATCTTAAATCATCTCAGAGCAAAATGAAGGTAAGATATGACAAGCATAGTGTTGATAGGAAATTTGAACCAGGTGATAAAGTCCTTGCTCTTTTGCCAATACCTGGCCGACCCTTACAGGCAAGATATTATGGCCCGTATACTATTGATAAGAAAACAAGTGATTTGAATTATATTATCAATACTCCCGGAAGGCGTTAAAATAAACAAATGTGTCATGTGAACATGTTAAAAAGTTATTTTGACAGAGATAGCTCTATTTCAAAACCAGTTACCGTTGTAAACACTGTACCACAAGAATCAAATGTGATTGAATCAGAAGTTAGTTCAGACTTTAGTGAAAAATATGTTCCTGGTCCACCTAAACTTGAGAACTCTCAAATACTAAAGAATCTTGACGACAAACTTTCACATTTGGAGCCATCTCAACGAGAAGAGCTGAAACAGTTGATTAATGAACATAAACACTTGTTTCCTGACATCCCCACAAGAACTGATAAAATACATCATGATGTCATTGTGGAAGATTCTCAACCAATAAAACAACATCCTTATAGAATGAATCCAGTGAAACAAAAAGCCCTTCAAGATGAAGTGAATTACTTATTGGAGAATGATTTTATTGAACCCAGCCAAAGTAATTACAGTTCACCATGTATATTAGTTCCAAAGCCAAATGGAACATACAGAATGTGTACTGACTATCGAAAAGTGAACTCTGTGACAAAAACTGACTCTTTTCCAATACCAAGAATTGATGACTGTATTGACAAAGTCGGTAATTCTAAATATGTCACTAAATTTGACCTTCTCAAAGGATTCTGGCAAGTTCCGCTCACTGATAGGGCTACAGAAGTATCAGCATTTTCTACTCCAACTGGTCTTTACCAGTACAAAGTTATGCCATATGGGATGAAAAATTCTCCTGCGACGTTTCAGCGGCTTGTAAATATGGTTATAGCTGGCTTAGATGGCTGTGACGCATACATCGACAACGTCATCAACCACACAGATACATGGAGTGACCACCTTCAAAGAATCAAACAAACCTTTAGAATCTAAGGTCAATGCTATGTCTGAGTTTCCTGTGCCTGCGTCTAAAAAGCAACTGATGCGATTTCTTGGTATGGCTGGCTACTATAGAAAGTTTTGTAAGAATTTTTCTATAATAGCTGAACCTTAAACAAACTTATTAAAGAAAAACGTTAAGTTCAAATGGAATGATAACTGTCAAGTTGCCTTTGATCGCTTTAAAGCCATACTAAAGAGCACACCAGTTCTTTTAGCACCTAATTTTTGACAAAAGTTTCAAATTAGCTGTTGATGCAAGTAATGTTGGTATTGGTGCTGTTCTTTTGCAAGAAGACGATGACGGTATTGATCACACAGTTTGTTATTTTTCTAAAAAAAATAAACAAACATCAGAAAAACTACTCCACCATTGAAAAAGAATGTCTTGCTCTGATTTTGGCAATCCAACATTTTGAAGTTTATTTAACATCTGCAACTTCTCCTATAGTTGTATTCGGTGATCACAATCCCTTAAGTTTTCTTCACAAACTTAAGGTGGCAATGGACAGCAGCCTCCCGTGTCTCCCGAAGTGGGGTTTCGTTTATTTTACGGCTCTTTTTGCGCGTTGTTTAAAAAGACTGGTTTTCGTAAGATTTTACTAATGAAAATAACGTAGAAAAATGATGGTAAAACTTCATAATTTAGCTTCTTTTCAACATTTGTTATTATTATATGAATGACTGAATCATTAAATTTAAGAATAAAAATGCCTTTAAAACCGTCATTCGATTAGGGGGAACACTGAAAAATAACGAAAAACTTTCTTATTTGCATGGAAAGGTATGCTGAATTTTTTACCAAATCAAGGAAAAATATGGATTATAAACATATCGGAAAATAAGAAAAAATCATTGGGTAATTTCTTCAAAAAATAGGTTTTTGTGGCATTTTTACCTAGTAAAATTACAAAAAATAGTGCATTTTTAACTTTTGAACGCAAATTGTGCAAATGCAATTGATCAAAGAGAAATTTTCTTGTCAATAGCCATTGTGTGCATGTATAAGGTCTATCAAAATGTATGTGTTAATAGCTAAACTTAGTACAGGCTTTATACCAGACCTAAAAGGAATATAACCGTGTTACTGAAAAATGGCCTATACCACCCAAGGGCAGATAACTCTAGCTTGAAAACGAGCGTGGAAAGGTATCTTCAGATTTTTTATATAATGACTACACAATGTTAATCTACAACTTATGTGAACAAGATAAAAATTCATTGGGCGGAAAAAAATGACGCCATGTGTCCATTGCTAACTTAAGAGTAAGAACCAGAGATTATTGAGGTAGAGTTTTTCACTTCAAGAATTTGATCTTGATGTAAGACACATTAAAGGAAAAGACAACATTATACCAGATGCTCTGTCAAGAGTCTAAAATTTCGAATTTTCTTATCTTTAATATTCAAATTGAATTTAACAATTACATTTCACTATATTTTTGTATATATGTATGTATGTTTGCAGATATAACTCTTTTTCATTTCTTTTGATGAAAATTGTTTGTATATTAATGCTAGATGTGCTGAAATGTTTCAGCAAATCATGATATTATCAAATGTGTGAAGTATATTATCATTGTACATGTTAAAGATAATGCAAAAAGAAAGATTTATTTCATAAACCTTTCTTTTGTTCTTTCAAGGGGAAAGTGTTATGCATGTATGAATGTAAATGTATAATAGTTATCCTGTGTCTATTTTTAGAAATAGTCTGGGAAATTTTCAATCTCTTGACACTGTTATGTAAACTTATATGTAGAAGATTTCAGATCTTTCTAGAAAGGACTTTTAGAAAGTGATTCAGACTCTAGAGTCTTCTAATGTTCTATGCTATTCTAGATTGTTCTATGGTATTATATAAAGGGATTCCTACAGCATTCTTGGTTCACTTGGTTTAGACTTATGGTTTCATTTAGTAGTACTGTGTTAAACTAAAAGGTGATTTCTTGTTATCTTAAAAGTGTGTTTGAAAGCGTGTTTAATTTTAAATTCAGATATTATTGGACTTATTATTTGTGGACTAGGCACTGAATTCAATTGGATCTCAAATTAAAAACTTAAGGATTAAATATTCGAGGTATTGTAATTTATTTTTGTATTAATTTCATATTGTCAATAATTCTGGTATTATTGTCAATAAATATTGTTAACTGTAAAGTTTGTTGCTGGCTTCTTTATTCTTGTTACATTTACCCGTAACAATACAACTTTTTTTGAATTGCCTCTCCGATTGACTACTACGTGGTTAATCCGCTTTTTCTAATATATATATCGCTTCAGAGTTCCCGGTTGGCCTCTTTTAGCTTGACAAGTCGCATATTTATTTCACATTCTTGATTGTGATATTTCCATTTGTCTTATCTATAAATAGGCGGACTCCACCAATGATTTGACAAACATTCATTCGGAATATGAATATTGCGTGTTGTAATTAAGATAATGTAAATCAGGAGCGTAAACAAAGTTGCCTTAGCAATACACGGACAATAACATTATGAAATTGACATGGGGAACGATTTTTAGATAATTTCCAAATAAAAGACTTTGTATATGAGTATGACAGACTCATTTACAATTATATCAAAGGAATGTGATAGAATATTGCTTATTTCGTTCAAATTGAACGAAATTAGCGATATTCTATTACCTCCCTTTGTCATAATAAACATTTTGCTCTACAAATAGGTTTTTATGGACCAATCATAGATTTTCAAATTTACGACAGCCAACGAAAACATGGAATGTTAAGAGTGATAAAAATGAAGTTATGAGTTGTTTTGAGCGATATTCGGACCCTTTTTTAATGTACAAATACACGGAATCCTTCTACCTGTTTTAGCATTGTAGGAATTATTCTACTAGTTTAGGTATTAAAGGGTAATTCTTCTTGGGGTTTTGAGGCATTATAAGATTAATCCTACTGGTGTAAGCATTATTAGGATAACAGTAATTGATGTACAAGTATAAAAGAATTCGAATCGATGGGGACATGTACTATTGAAACAATACCATTAATTAATTTATTGATAATAGTACTATGAAAATGAATTTGTAACGTTTCCGATTGCGTGTTACTATATCAATTTCAAAATTAAAGCTTAATTTGACTTGTCGAATACGGGGAATTGTTTCATTATCATTATTTGGTCATATAAGTCATACAATAAGATTTATATTATAACCAGATATGTCAAAATTTGGATTCTAAAACAATTGCTTGCGCTGTTGATATTGTTAATTGTACATATATACATGTATAATGAACGTTTTGTTGAAGGTATTTCTGGGATATTTCATCGAAATGTTGGGCTAGACTCCATCAGGGTTAAGGTAGTGGACCCGTAATAGTTTTGCAACGTTTTGGAGATAATGAACTTTAACAGTGTTATCCGAGGTTTCCTTATGATTTTCATTAGGAAACTTCGGTCAACATTGTGAAAGATCATGAGTTTCAAAACCTTGCGGAATTATTACGGGTCCACTACCTTAAAGGTCAATTCGGAAGAGTATAGACACTGATCAGACTGTGCGGATTACGAAGGGTTATCAGGACTGACGACTTTCGTTGAATTTCTGGGCGTTCAAAGGTCATTTTTTCTTTAGTGCAGACCCTTGTTTATTTCTACTGCAGTGTTTTAATTGTTATTTTTTTATTATTATTACAATTATTAATTTTATTATTATTATTATTATAATTTTTATTATTATTATTATTACAATCAAGCCTGTCATAGCGGCCACCTGTATTCAGCAAGCAACCTGTCTTAAGTAAGCGGCCACTGCGTTTCCAAATAAACCAGTTACACTGAAATTGACCAGTATTAAGCAAGCACCTGTCTTAAGCAAGCACTTTTTGAATGTCCCTTGTGGTCTTGCTTAAGACTGGTTTGACTGTATTGTTATTATAATTTGTTGTTGTTGTTGTTGTTGATGATGATGATGACTTTTTGTTGCTATTTTTGTTTTAATGTTTCTGCTTTACGGAATTCTCGAGAAGTCATTCCATAGCTCACGCATACTACTGAAGGAGTTTGTTTTGTGAATGAATAATAGATTAGTTCTTCCCAATGGTGTTTTACTCGCTTTAAACTTTTTTCAATGAGTGATTGGAACCATTTATCCATTTCTAAACGAGAAAACTGGTCCATTTCAACGAACTTGCAGACGTGAAGTTTTCAGTAGATGATTTTTTTCTTTTTTAAATATTTGTCTTTTCGACAAGAAAACATTGTGAACAACAACAAAAATTGCTTGTTACCTTCAATTTCTTCATTTTCAGAAATGTATTACGGAGTTCATTCCATGGCACACATTCGTTGTTACAGTAAAGAACATAGTGAAAATGACAAGCGGGTGGTATTGAAATGAATTCGGAATGAAATTAATGAGTGCTGTGAGTTTGTTTTAAAGGAATTTAAAGAAAGGTAGTCCAAATCGCTCATTTTGCTCAAAATTAGCGATATCTATTACTTCTCTTGTATTAAATATGCGTACATGTTTTTGAATAGCCATCTTTGTCATAACGAATTAATCAGACGCTTAAGAATTCATTTAAGTCACTGAAAATGTGTTTTTTTTTTTTTTTTTTTTTTTTTTTCTTTTTTTGTAGCGATTTTTATTCTGAATGTAGTTTTTTTTTATCTTATCCAATTAGTAATTTTGGAGCGTTTTTAAATGTTTGGGTCTGAAATGAATGAATGGAGTGCTGAGTGTGTAATTTAGAATTGCTTTCATCGAGGTGAGTGTTAATTTCACGATGTTACAAGCTGTAATCTAAATAAATTCAAAAACCTTCCTCCCAGTCAATTTCCCATTGTTACAGTTAATATTTCACCGATCATAATTTAAATTGTAAACGTCTGATAGGTTCTTGAAGAAATAGGAAGCTATTTATAGAACTTGTATGCATATTTAATTAAAGGGATGTAATAAATATCGCTAATATTGTTCATCCTGAACAAAATTTGCAATATTGGATTACCTCCCATTAAATTCGCTCAAAACTCGCTCCACACACTCATTCAATGTCATTCCAAAATCGTTTCAAAATCATTAATTTTGTCAATTTCACGATGTTCCAAAATGTAACTACTGTATTTCGGATACAATGAAAAAGAGCTGATCCTTTTTTTGTCCATTTGTACCTGTTAGACGCCTACACTGACATTAGGATTAAATTTGTTTTTTTAACGGTAACCCCTAATAGTCCGACCCATTGAATATATTTGATATTATGACAAGATATACCTACGTTATTGGAAATCCACGACAAAATAAATTAAGTAGAAAAATGTGGTTTTTCGTTACTTGGAACTTTTTGTTTTCAAAAAGTGTTACAGATACGTTCAACCTAAACATTTTCACTAAGTACTTCTCTTCGGAATTTTTAACCCAACTCCACAGGAATGATCCTTCGGTTACCCTTTACAGATTCCTGCAAAGAATTTTGGTCGCATGAAATAATTCTTAAATGCTTGGAATTCCAATTTTTTTTTCGGAATGTTATCTCCGGATGTATAAAATAGTCACACACACACAAACAAACTTCAATAGGGTTTGATTTTTTGTATTGGGTTTAACGCCACTTACAACATTAGCACAGTTACGTCGAGGCGACTGATGCACCTACCCATTGTTTTCTGTCGTCACTCACTCAAATTCAACCACAACGTTTCATGCGAGTCACCCTTCTAAGACGTACAGCTTATCATACACCGATTGATGGGAGATAAATGAGCCTGTGCGTGACATTTCCACCAATTTCACACCTGCGCGGGGTACAAACGTTTATAAGCGTTGACAACGACACAATGCAATAATAATATAAGCTGACCGCATGAAGATGGATTTAAACCTTATCTATCTAAATGCCGCATTGTAAAGATTCTGGTCAGACTGTGCGGCAGCACAGGCTGGGCAGAAACTTTGCTTTACGCACATTTGAAACTGTGTGAAATGTCACGCACGGGCTCAAATGACTTGTAGCACATTGGCTTTTGTCAATTATGAGATGAAAGTTGGCCGAGCCAGGATTCGAACTCACGACCCGAGGATTGACAGCTCAATGCGTTATCGCTGAGCTAGCCGGGCATCGGCTCAGTAGGATTTGAAACAGAACTGTGTTCAGGATTAAAAAACGTAGACGAAGCGTTTTCGTAAAGATACCTCGCTATGATTGTATGTGCAAAGCGGGGTATCATGTCAATGCGCTCGCGAAACGTTTTTTCATCCTGAACACAGGGCTGGTTTGACGTGAACGGAAGGACCACGCATTATTCACCTCGCCATGGAGTCCGTTAAAAACTAAGGAACTATAAAGATTTTAATCATGCTTTTACAAAAACGTTCTTTCAAATGATTATGTTGATGTGATACTTCCATGTAGCCTTTTTTCCCTCTCTTTGTTTTCAATTCAAAACGTTCATCATTGTTGATCTTATTGCTCCTGAAATCCTATCGTCAAGATTAAAACGTCCTCGGAACGTTTCAACAATGGTACCTGCAAAGCGGGAAACATATTTTAAACGTTTGCTAATGTTTTGTTAACATGAACGTAGGGCGTGATATTTCAATTCCCTCTGAGAAATCGAAGCAAAGAGTTTCTGATCGCCCACAGAAGTATGATAAGATGATATATCGGTAAGAAAAGTTTGCATTGCGAATCAAAACCACTTCAATTTGTAAAAGCGTCCACCCACCTGCACCCTGGTTAATGGTGTGCATTAGATAAGGGAATGAGAAAATTTGGGAAGTCCGGGGCCCGTTTTACTAAACTTTTTTACGAAAAAAAAAACATAATTGTAAGCTAAAATCACAAATTATAACTGGTATTTGCATTCATTGCTATAGCAATTTCGCCATTGTCCGCGATGTTTTCTTCAATAAAAGATAAAAAAAGAATAAGAAATGTCATCAGTTGAAAATTTTCGTCTGCAACCTCATTAAAATTGGAGCAACCTGTAACATTATTGCCTGGTAATCGGTTAAAGTATAAAATTGGGGACTGTCATATTTCAATTTATACGTGGGTTAACGCCCTTAAACGATTTGCATGAGAAATACTGAATTTTATTGCTATTTGACTCATTTTTAATATCTCGAGATGTAAATTGCATGAGCTGTTTATATTATCCTCGTTTCAAATATTCCTAACAATTCTTTAGAATAGCAACCGGGTCATAAATCATAAGGAAATTTGCCCCCTCTCCTCGACCGATGTGTTAAAAAAACGTTGGCCGGGCCCCGGCTACAGTTAAAAAATCGTGAAATTGACACTCATTCCGATCAAAATCTTTCTTAATAATTCACTCAGAGCTCCATTCATTCATTTCAAACCACTCACTCAAATCGATCAAAAACGCACCAAATCATTAGAAAACATTTAAAAATCATTCAAGAGTTTCAACAATAAATTCAAATCGATCTATTTATTCTACGATTTTATAAGCAGGTGTGGACAATAAAGTGCCTGATTGGTCCAAGAAGACGTACAAACAGAAAAGTGCGTATATTTTTTTTAAGGGAGATAATTAATATCGCTAATTGTGTTCATCTTGAACAAAATTAGCAATATTGGATTACATTCCTTTAATTTCACTCAAAATTCCCTTCACACACTCATTTAATTTCATTCCGAAATAATTCCAAAGTCATTCACCTTGTCGATGTTATTAACTGTATACAGGTTAAAATGTTTATTTGCAGTCACATAAAAGCAGGCCAACGTGGCGATGTCTTATTTCTTGTCCAGCGATGAAGCAGAAATCATTGTCGATTAAACATAGCCTGCTGACGAAATGCCGGCGATATTTCGTCGACTAGTCGCAGATATGCCGGCGATGCGTCGCAGACAAGAAAAACGGAGATAGAAGACGCCAGAAAAGACGTCTGCGATAGGTACAATTCGGCCGATCGTCGAATTGTCGTAGATACAATGTTTTCTTCGACAAATCTAAATGACGTCACCGTCTAGTTGGATTGTTTTAACTTGAAAATAAAACTCACACACTCGTCGCCGATCTTAGAAAAATCTACGGCCGAAGCTTTAATCTTTTGAAGTTTGCTCGGGGATTTTATCTCCGATTCTACAAAAAGAATTCTCCTAAGACGTCAAGGCGACGCATCGCCGACGCGTCGGGGCGTTTATAAATGTGTCACTAGCTTTAGGCATATTTCACTTGGTTATGCTGCGTAAGAGTTCTGGTTTGCGGTTTGTGTCATAGGTGACGGGTCACACACATATATATATATATATATATATCATTCGATTCCTTAAATGTCAGGGGAAAATGATTGACATGTGGAAATGTTCAATCATACAAGGACATGTTATCTAGATCGATTTCCTTGCACATCAAGTCATTTATTTTGATCGTGGGGATTTCTCAAATGATTCTGACCTTTTGAGTCAGAAGCACTGTTGCCAACTTTCACTTTTTTTCTCCATATTGTTTAGTTGAAAAACTGGGCCATTGCAATGGTTTGAGGTGATTCGATTGATTGCTTGGCCTGTAAACAATATGATGTAATAGGGGGTGTTTCTTAAAGCCAATTGAATAGTGAGAAATTGAAAAAAATCATTTGGAATGTTTCTAAACAATGACAAAATGTCTACCCTCCAGTGATTTCCTTGCAAATTTGGGGTGTATTTTTCCTGTTTATTTCATAGGGAAATGGTCAATTTCAGCAAATTTCAGAAATTAACATGGGTTTCGAAGACACTTTTTGATTTTTTGAATTTTGCGAATAATTCTTGGAAATATTGAGTTTGAAAGTTTTTGAAAGACACCTTGTCATTTTTTTTTTAAATAACATATCTTTTTTTCTAAATTTTCTTTGGTACTGCCACCTGTGGTTTGTGATCCTATAGACGAAGGACAGCTGCATCAATGAAAAGGTCGGCTCAACTTTTCCGATATGTCTGACTGAAATCCATTTCAGAAAAGACACAAAAAAATTCTATTTTTGCGTAATAATAAAGGTATTCCATGGAAAATGTTCAAATTAGGATGGCTCTTGTTTTCTCGGAAGAATTTTTTGCCTTTTTAATTGCTAGCAAAAGTAAACACGTGGTAATTTCGTCATTGATTATTTCATTGCAGTGCTGAAATGTTGTACAGTTAAAAACATCGTGAAATTGACACTCACTGCGATCAAAACCGTTCTATATCGCCCCCTCAAAGACCATTCATTCATTCATTCAAAACACGAAGCCGTTCAAATCGATCAAATTTTTATTCAAATCGATCAAATTATTCAACAATTTTATCCATCGATGTGGATTTTAAAGCGCCTGATTGATCCACGAAGACACACAAACAGAAAAGTACGTATATTTCATTAAAGGGAGGTCATACGTATCGCTAATTTTGTTCATCTTGAAAAAAAAAATAGAGATATTGGATTACCTCCCTTGATTTCACTCAAAACTCGCTCCACACTCTTTTTTTTTTTTCAATTTCATTCTAAAATCATTCCAAATTCATTCATCTCGCAAATTTCATGATTTTGTTAACTGTAAGTGTCGACATTTCCGTACTGCTACGACAATAACCTGAACTCGGAAATACATTGTATCTGGTTAAACAGAATTTTACCGATCTGGTGTCCGTGGTCTAGAGGTAGAGCGTCGGTCTCTTTACCGAAAGGTCCTGAGTTCGATTCCCGGGAGCGGTCATCGATCTTGGTCCTTTCATCGACCCATACATCCGGCGCGAGTACTGGTTAATTTTCCAGGAAGAAGAATCGAGAGGGCTTAATCTAAGTTATAAGAACTTGGTTCCCAATCGCTGTTAAATAGATAGGTTTAAATAATACCGATGTTTCCCAAACCCTCCCGGCGTCGGGCCGAATTAAAAAAACAAACAAATCTAGTTAGGGGTTTACTCCTTTGAAATTATTTTGTGTCAGATTAAAAAAACAAACAAAAAACAAACACGTAAATAAAGTTATAAGCCCCGATCAACTGCCTATATGTTTACCTTTTTGTCTTCCCAAGTTCATAATTCCTATTCCTATCACGTTTACAATGCGATGGGCCAGTGCAACACTATTTTAAGTGCCAATAAATGTATAGGCACTTAAAATAGTGTTGCGCTGACCCATCGAAAAGTAAAGATAGTAAAATGTCAAGGTAAAGGCTGATTCACACTCACGGATTATTTTTGGCAAATCTTGCGGATGTCAATCATCTGTAAAAGTACACCCGACAATGATGCTGCCTGGAGTTTAAGGTAGTGGACCCGTAATAGATCCGCAACGTTTCGGAAGTTGAAAACTTTAAAAGTGTTAACCGAGGTTTCCTAATGATTTTCATTAGGAAACCTCGGTCAACATTTTGAAAGTCCATCAGAACGGTACTACCGAAACGGTAAGGTTAAGATACCGAAACGGTAACTCTTAAGGTCCCACTTCCTCAAGATAGCGCGCGGTCTAAATTATAAATCTAGAAGCCTGGGGCCAGTTTCATCAAAACATTTAGGACATATTTTTGTCTTATTGATGACTTTCGAAACAGTAACAACAACAATTACTTTACATATGTATTGATAGATTGATGATACATGATTGTTGAACTAAATATAGACCTGCAATTTCAAGTGAGTGATCAAAGATCAATTTTACATTGAAAATGATAGGAGATAACGGTTTTTCGGACCTCACTCTTTCTTGCGGAACTATATGTGCTAAGTCATAGGTGAGACAAAAATACGTCTTAAATATTTTGATGAAACAGGCCCCTGTTCTATGTTGGACGGCGACGAAGTGCGGGGGTGGATAAAAATCACGTGGACTTTTATTGTAACTTTTATATTTCCCGACTGATTTGAATAAAACTTTGTACACTTCTCAAACCATTTAATGTTGATATAATACTAAATTTACAAGAGTTTGCTAAGACTGTAACGAAAAAAAAAACATCCAAAGCTAGATATTCCTTAGTAGGCGCTACTGACACAATCCATTTCGCGACGTTACTTCCAAGTAATACTACCCTTAACGTTAACGTTTACTACCCTTGATTTGTACCAAACCATTCCAAACTTCGTCTTTTTACGTGTTCACAATGTAAAAGTAATAATTTATGAACTAAAATAGCGATATTGATTTACCTCCTTAGGATTTCACTCAAAATCCGCTCCACGAACTCATTCAATTTCAATCCAAAAGCATTCGCCTTGTCAATTTCGCGATGTTCTTAGCTGTAAATACATAATTCATACAATTTAATGAAGTTTTACGTTTCCTATCCCTACATGAAAGCGAGATCCTTTCCCTCTATAGTCAAGGTAAATGCACATTTAACAAGGAATGAGAGAGGTGTGTTTGTGACATTTTTGCGAAATAAATTATATTTGAGCCTGTGTGTGACAATGCCAACAATTTCAAATATGCACAAAGCAAAGACTCTGACCAGTCCCTTTTTGCGAGTTCTTAAAGATAACAAATATATAAGTTACGAAGCACAAACTAAAATAAAAACACGCAAAATATAAGTACCCCATCATGGTTCTCTCAAATGAATTAATAATATTTTTAGGCAAACGCTGTTATGTTTTAAAAGCAACAACACACATATCCTACTAGAATATTGGTATTTGCATTTTTTTCAAATGTAATGACAAAATACAGACATTGTATTCAGTTGTACAAGGAAATACAACAATAACATTCACACAATAATAACTTTTATTTTCGTCACTATGGCAACATGAAATTATATCCCTTAAATGAAGGCAATTTCAGAACATCTAAAAAGTCCTCAATAGACTACATAATTGAACACCAATTTAATGTTTTGATAATTTATGAAACTGCTAAAATAGGTGTTTTTTCTTTCAAAAACTTGCCTAAAATGGCCTGTTGCTATGTGAACAATTTTGTAAAAATACACAAAAGCCCATTTTCAATCCTTGGGTACGGGTATCCATCGCTAAGCAACCGGAGTATTTCTTAATCTAAAATATAAGTCAAACTTTTCTCTAAAATATATATCAAAATAGTTATGTAAACCGATTACCTCTTTTAGGAAAAAGGCTGCAAAATCACAAAAAAAAATCTTCATTTTGAGTTGAATCTGCAAATAACCATGGCAGCTATTACAATTTTTGTTCTTTTTTTCTTGTATTTTGATAGAGGCTTATTGGATCTCTTTTCTTATCACATGTAAATTTTCAGGGACTTAAAATAACTGATTTAAGAAAATAATAAAAATGGTTGCAATGGTAACAAAAATGCTTTTTTTTTTTTTTTTTTTTTTTTGTGTGGTTTTTGAAAGAGCGCTTTTAGTTAGATATGACCCAATAATCATCATCGGTTCATCATGCTGCAAAATTTTAAATAACTCAAAAAAATTAACGAAAGCAGCCAAATTATGAGCCATAGTTACCGTTGTCAAGGTAACCAATATACACAACAACAGAATAATTTGTATCCAAGTTGCTCCTTTTATAAAATAAAAGTGATCTACATATCAAATATCAGTCATAAGCAAAGAAAAACAGGAATTGTAAACAACATTTTGAGATCAATTATCAAAATAAGCCACAATGGTAGTCATGGTAACCAACCTTTTTGATACTATCTGACACAACAAAAGATTAAGTTCGAAATTTGCGGTCATAGTCTATCCAATACATACAAAATCAACCATTATCTCCTATAAAGACAATATTATATAGCTTCAAAAAAGCTTAATTTTGCAAAATTCTGAGCTTTGAAGGTTGTTGTCATGGTAACCAGATGATCTGAAACCATAACTTGGTCGATTTCTTCTCTTATCATAAGTCCCTTCCTGTATGTGAAATTTCATCAAAATTGGAGACCATGTGTGCCAAAATTGTTTAAGTCGTTGCAGAGAATGGATAATAAATTCCGACATGGTGTTAAAGGACACATGTGTTGCGAGTCTTTGACTCGAAAATATGAAGCTAGAACTCCCAAGTCATTCAGATGTAAGTCCGTAGGACCATAAGGAAATCAACCGCAGAAAAGAATTGGAGACTGTTCCAAACAGTCTTCATTTCTTTTCTGAAGTTGTGCCCTAAAGGTGCAAAGTGCTTTTACAATGGTCGGGTAACGGGTAAAGGGCATTCTTCGCAACCCGGCCGATTCCGTAACCTACATTTCTCTGCAACGGAACATAATCTCTGTCGTGGCTTCCGGCAAAGAATTGTAGCGATTTTGTGTAAAACATGGCTACCTAATACGTCCGAGAGATAGATCGGAGACTTTGGAGATCGCCCGAAGATTGCCGAATGGGGTAAAGGGTAATGATTCAGGTCCCGAATAGGAATGTTACCCTCCCCCATAACCGGGAACTCGAGTGCTTTTCCAAGCTCTAACCGAGAAGACAATTACTTTTAGATTAATATTCTTTATCTTATTTTTCGATTGTCAACCTAAATTTGGTAACTAATCCTTGTTTAAATTTGCCCTTACGTCTTTTTTAACTGATCCCGACATATTGCATCCCGTTTCAGTACACTGTAATTCCAAAATTGAAAGATTTCGCGACGATGCGTCCTCGAGCATTGTGCGCTTTCTACGTTTACGTCATGTTCGTTCTACATACAAAAGGGTCATGACCTGTTTCGGCTTTTTCTTTTCCCCCTTTTCCATTTGTGTTAAACGCCGCTTTAATCGTTTTTCGGTCTAATTGCGGCGAATTCAAATCATATTAGCTGGTCCCTGGAATTTATTGTACTATCACGAAACCCTTTCCCATGCTTATTGTGTTGTTGTAGTAGTTGTACAAATACAAAACAAAATTGATTGTCAGGCTACACCTTAATTTAACTCATTTGGCGCATTGAATTGTGATGTTAAAAAACCTGTACGTCATCGCTTGAATAAATTGTAGTAGGAGAATATGTATTATCTTTGGATCATTAAGCAGTGCAATAAATAGTAAATTAATATTTTGTACCCTTTACACCGAAAAAAAAAAAATAATCCGATTGTTTCATTTAACAAAAATTCGGAAAATTAGAGCAGACTAAGTTAAATAAAATCAAGACAAAAACACGCGAAAAGAAATAACTTTCTTTGTTACGAGTAAGCAGATTGGGCAATCTGTCGCAGCCTGATCAGGTTCCACCCTTTCAAACGTCCAAAATTGTGAATTTTCGTGTGATAATTTATACATATCTAAACCGTGATGCAAAAAGGGACCACCTGGTTGATGCGAAAATACCGTCGGTTCTAAAGCTATTGTTGGCTTACGTTCGATTGTTATGTTCTCTTGCCGACTTTAAATAAATCTTATCTTAACTTAACCTAATTAAACTTAACTTCACTTAACTTGTATTGTCTTGTCTAAGCTTATCTTAGCTTAGCTTAGCTTAGCCTAGCTTATCTAACCGACCCTGGTGATAATTCTACAAATGTACCACTTTCGAAAAGTGCCGAGCGGAATCTTCTTTTTCCAGAAATGTATTTGGGAAGTCTCCTGATAGACCATTTCGGCCTGATGGCTCACACGCGTTTAACCATTAAGAAAATTTAAACGTATTTGTTTTATCGAATTGTGGTGTCGAAATGCAGTTATATCATTTTTTGCGTAAAAGCGTGTTGGGCGAAGGCAGACATGCATTATTTTCGGACCATTAAGCGCACTAATTCAACCCGATAATGCCACATTTTTATCGATTTGGAACGTTTTTGAATTGTCTGAGCAATGTTTTGAATAAATGAATTGGACGCTGAGTGAGCGCTTTAGAAAGGTTTTGATCGTCATGAGAGTCAATTTCACGATGTTCTTAACCCTTTCCTGTTTTACAAAAGTTTGGACCTGTCCAAATTCAAAGGTTTTGCAGGCGAAAATTTAAAGTGCATTTAATTTGAAAAATTACCATTCTGTAGGGAAGAAAATAGTGTTGAAAAAGAAGAAATTGCTTGTCGGAAGCAATGTCTTCTTTTTTCACATTGTTTTCTCAATCATAAAATCACAGGCACGTAAAAAGTAGGGATTAAACAGGAAAGGGTTAACTGTGTTTGGCCATGATCCTTTGATCAACCCCCGTAGCTATGATACATTACATTCGAGTTGTTTTAATAATTAAGAAATTCTAAGTTTTTCGTTCATTTATTTCCCTTTAAATTATTTCTAAGGCCTTTTACTATTTTTTCCTTTGTGCGATCTCCGTAGTACTGACGTCATACGGGCCAAACTTTAACTCTGAAATATCTGTATGTGTTGAAATAGCAGGGCGAAGCCTATGTAATGGCTCGTTGCATTTAAGATTGTGCTTTTTTATTACTCACAATTTATAAATAGGCTCGATTTTTATTGTCATTTTAAAGCTGCTCTTTAACAGATTGGGAAAATGTGATTTTTGAAAATTTTCGTAAATTCAAGCGGAAGTAACGATCTCATCATGTTAAAGTCATTAAAATAATAAGATTTAATCTGGTAATGCATGGAAAGAAAGACATATATTCCTGAATTTAGCAAAATTCACTCTGAAAAATAAAGCAACTACTAACGCCTAAAAAATAATTCTTCAATTTCGTGCCAACTATTTATGCATGTATTTTTAGCATGTTTGTCTTATTCAATCAAAGATTAAGGTAAACGAATTTGACAGCTGGAAAGTTCATATCAATACAAGCAAAAATGGAAGATTATTGACGGAAAAGAACAAATTCGAAATTTATAGACTTGAAATTAATAGACTGGATCCCTTACCAATCTTGCTCTTACGAATAAATAAATAACAAAATTATTGAAAATGTTTTCTTGTGCTAATGCCTTTGGGACATTCTTAATCATCTAAAAATACACACATCTCCAAATCTTAGAACAAGTTTTGTTTTTTTTTTTTTTTTTTTTTTTTTTTTTTCTATGAAAAACTGTGAAAGAGCAGCTTATAATCGTCGATTGGCTGCCAAAACTATGGTGGCATATTTCTGCCACTAGATACGAGATATCATAATAATCTAAAAAAAAATCAAGATAAAATTTAGGTTAAAAAATTACGATAGTTTTATTGAGAAAATTTCACGATGTTGTTAATTGTAAGAGCGCTTTGGTTACTCAATGAAGAAACACACGTCAGTAAATTCTTCTGACATGATACAGAACGTCTCAATCAAAACCATTGTAACTCGCTTACTCGATTCTCCGTTCATTTATTCCAGACATTCAACTCAAACCATTCAAAAACGCTCAGATGTCTGTTCAAAACATTTTATTCAAATCGATCAAATATTTCACGAATTTATTGGCCCGTGTAGATTTAAGAGCGTCTGTTTGAGACGTAAAGAGACAAAAATTGAAAAGAACGGAGATTCTTTAAAGGGAGGTAATACATTATCGCTTAATTCATCCAATTTGGACGAAATTATCGATAATATATTATCTCCTATAAATTTCACTCAAAACACGCTCATTTAATTCCATTCCTTAATCATTAAACTTGTACATTTCACGATGCACTTAACTGTATACATGTATACCCAAAACCATCGTAACAGTATCTCAGAAATCTCAGAAATGTTTTTTTTAATATTTCTTTTATAAACCAGGTAAAACATAATTTTAAATAACATTTTTACCCTAAATTAAGCACTATTTAGGCGGATAATCTCACCAAAGAGGGTCGAGTTTCACTTGTAACGTCTCGAATTTGGTTGATTTCGTGTATTGTGCTACCTTTTCAATGTTCAGATTCCATTAGGTTTTTCATTTAAGCGTTCCTTTGTCGATGTCAGAGGGTGCTTGATGTCAGACTGTGCGTGTGTTCAGGCTGATCTTAGTCTTTCCTGTCAGTCAAAGCTATGAGAACAGCATCAGAAGATTCCGATTACCTCCACACTCTTAAATGGATCAAGGTAGGTCCAAATTTGGAAGGCTTCGATATTGAATTTTGAACTTCTCCTTTTCACATGGGGGTCATAAAAGGGATTTGTTTTATCATGTAACACGTTGACGTCATAGCGTCATCAAAGGTTCTTTTCCTTTTATCCGAAGATAAAATCTACTGATCAGCGCTATTGTCGAAAGAGATATATACATATACCACTTTAAAACCCGTGAACGCTTCTTGCTTACTTGATTTTATCCTTGTTAATTATGAAGACGCGTTCGTAAGAAATGAACATGCAATAAATTGCATGCTATTATCACTGAATATTATTTTTGTTTGTTTGTTTGTTTGTTTCTGTTGACTGGCTACATGTGTTTCATTTTGCATTATGTTGCTGCTAAACAAATTAATTCAAGCCTTTTATACGAAAGGAAATGCGTTCGAATTGGATTTCTTAACTTTCAATCCCACGAAAATATCTTAACTAAATGCACATTTCAACGTTTCAACGTAAACTTAGATTTCAATCTTATGTCGTTGATTTAACCTTTCTCTTATATATATAACTAATTACACTGTTTGGATACAATTTATTTCAAAATTATTTCCAATATTCAGTATCCATGCATCATTTGCGACCAAGTATTTAAGACAGGCATTACGTTGGTATTTTCCTCTATCTCGTTTTGTTTATATATATACCGCTCCTTACTTACACCAAAAAGACAGCCGTGTGCATTCGCGTTCAACTGTCAGCTTTAAACCGGCACATTAATTGATTTAATATCAACAATATATGTTTGCAGAACTCTTATGCGTCCAAAAAGACTTTTTCTATAGACGTCCCGCACGGTAATGCTTAACATTTGAAAACGAACGTCCACCGTCAAGTTACATCTACTTAAACTGTTAGTCAATTTCTTTGTTCTGTATACCAAATGAAGCACAAGAAAACATACTATCAAACTTTATTTGTAAGGTGAATCAAAAAATCAAATTCCCGTTTAATTAAGTTTCTTTGCCATCAAAACTTCTAAATTGCATCTGTAAAACGTAACAAATTGTGCGTGGGTAGGTTTCTAAATGGCCCCCAAAATGCATTAAATAGTTAATGAAAAAATGTAATAGATACTGAGATTTACGCGACGACTGACACACTGTATGGAAACACTGTAACGATGTTTACAGGTTCTTACAAAATTATTGAGGAAGGACAGGAGAATTAAATAGAAACATTAGATTAGATTTAAAACTGTGTTAAATGATACTCTTTCGGTGGTTTGCTTCATTTCCAGGCAAAACAAAATAACATAAGAAAACGAATATATTCGTCTTTCTGTAGTATTAACCGAGATTAAATATTATCAAAGTCACCTTTCACCTTTTCGTGCTTTTCCACCCGTTGAAAGATTTTCACATAATAATTTATATAAATCGTTGCGTACAGATTTTCATTCGAAATTTAAACCGGTTAGTACAAATATATCCATATACCGCACTGTTCAGTGATTTAGTTTCGGTTTTAACTGTAGCGTACACCATCGAATTTTTCAAGTGTCTATATTTCCTAGACAAGGGGCTAGATCCAATACATTTTGGGTCATATTTAGGGAGATATCTTGTCCCCATCCACCGCCACAATCGATTTTGCTGGTGCGGTCTTTTTAAGGGAAAATATGACCATTTCTACTTTCGTTTTGCGCTTCAATTTTAAATGTCATCAAAACACAATGTTTGAAGCTGTATTACACACAGACGATGCTATAGGACGTTTAATCATTAGGTACTATGGATAATGTATTCAAAGCTGATTGCGTAAATGTTGTCAGTATTTTACAGGATGATGGATTAAATAAACATCAAAAAGAAAAATAAAGAACACTTACTTTTTCATGAACGCCTATCCGCCATTTTGAATATACCGTTGCAAACTACCGTACAGTGTTTCCATACAGTGTGACATCATGTAAGTAATTGAACTAAAATGGCCATCAGTGAAATAAGAAACAATTATTTAAAAAATCAATTGTTGTAAAACGTCAAAATATGGAGAAAAATCGACGTAAAAAGGGGAAAAGTTTTTTCAATATTTTAATGAACGATAGGTTAAATTTTTCGAAAATTCAAATTAAAAATACTATTTTCTTCTTGTTTTTGTTTATGTGGATAAAATTAATTGTACATCATATACAACAAAATACAACAAAATAAATAAAGAAAATGTGTGTGGACACAATTTCTACCAAAGGCGAATTCTAAAGCCAGTTTTCAAAATATTAAGCTGTCGCATTTCATTATCAAAATGATAAACACAAATCAGTTTACATTTTTTGATATTATTTTTTTATTCAACCACTAGGAAAAATTTCGTAGAGACACTATGAAAGATATTGAAACTATCAAGATTTGTTTGTGTGGACATACTTTTCAAAAACGTATTTTTTGTAACGTCTTACGTTATATTACATGGCGCGCTGTGCATTCTACATCAACCAAAGACTAAAACGATTAAAGCTGATTGGTGAGAAAATTGCTTCCAAAAGAAAAAGTGTATTCTGTCTTTTTCGGTATATTACTTATATAACAATTTATAATAAATACGCATAGCAAAATCTACATGCGATAAACAAGAAGGGATTCAGAAAAATAAGTGTAATAACGTCTAAAAGGTAAAACGACGTTACAAAATGTTTCAGCATTAGCGTGCGCGACGTCATAAGATTTACCTTAACTTTGTCTGGCCAGCTTGACATTGACATTTAATGGCACATTTTAACTCAAAAAAGAAAAAAATAGAAGAACCGTTCTAGTTACAGGAAAATGTTAAGGATTGCTGGTTTGAGACGGACAGATAGACAGAGAGATGGGTTACGTACAGACAAACAAACACCGATAAAACACCGGTTAAACAATATCGGACAATAAAACTCTAGGAGATATAATGTGTCATCAAATCTTTGCGCACAAGAACTGAACGAAAATGTCACAGAGGCGTTTATTTTGTCACTAAATATAGTTCGCGCGACAACGATAAGTTTCGACAGAAAAAAACAACAACAACGAATTATTGAAAAGCAAGCTGGGCATATTATGTCATATCGTATAATCAATAAGAAAACGTTTGCAAAAAGATTGAGCAATGGTACCCCGCTTTGCACGTGCACACACGTGTCAAGTGGGTTTATATTTCTAAGCGTATGCAAACGTCTCTGCATCCTTAACTCAGAGATGGTTGCGTTTAATTTCATCGTATAATTGACATACACCTTGATCAAAACCATTCTAAATCCTTTACCCAGCGCTCCATTTATTCATTCCATTCCAAACACTAATTCAAACCATTCAAAACGCTCCAGACAAAATCATTCAAAACATTTCCTTTATTTCGATTAAATCCCCCTTTTTCTTTTGCTGGTGTGAGTTTTAAGGCGTCTTATTTGTCTGTAAAGACACACAGATACAAAATCGCGTACACTTTAAATAAAGGAGGTAATGCAGTGAACAACATCGTATAATTGACAAGGTGAATGATTTTGGAATAGTTTAGGAATGAAACTGAATGGATGTGTAGAGCGAGTTTTGAGTGTCTTAAATGGGAGGTAATCCTATATCCTGAACAAATTTTACGATATGGATTACCTCCTTTTAATAAAACATGCTTACAAGTTCTTCACATAGCTTCCTTTTTCTTCAAGAACCTATGAGACGAAAACAATTTGAATTATGTAGATAAAATCACGATTATTGTCAAGCAAAATGTATGACGTTGTTGGTTTAATATTTTTCAATGGGTTTGAACGTTTTCCAATGGTTTGAGCGAGTGTTTGGAATGAATGGAGCGCTGAGTGAGCGATTAAGATTGGTTTTAATTGAGGGGAAAGTCAATTTCACGATGTAACTAACTGTAACCTATTACTTAATTCGCTCATTGGGAACAAATAAGCGATATGATGTTGGACAAAACCCCTTAACTTCATTCAAAACCCGCTCCTCTTGTTCATTTATTTTCATTCCGAAATTATTCCAAAAGCATTCATCTTGTCGATTTCACGACATTGTTACAACGTTAACTGTGAGGTTTGCAATATCATGTCAAAAATGACGGACAATATAAAAGGCGTGTCCATGCGCAAACAGGCTGCAATGTGGATGAAATAACGATATAAATAACAACTAACTATATTGGACATTAGATACAGAGAAATAAGTGAACACTACTCAACCACCGGATAAAATCTTCAGGAAAACCGTAAGTCTGTGTGCGTTTTATTTGTAGTTTGGAAAATCATTATGTATTTCTGCTCGATTCTAGGAGAATTTGTTGATCTATTATTGTTTTTTATCCCAGTGTGATTTGATTGAAGTCAGGTGGCAAAACTTAAAAAAATACCTATGTTTTATATATCACAGGGTCACGAATATTTGAAAATTTGGAAAAAAAAACTTAATTTTTTCGAAAAGTTTGTGTGAATATGCGTTAAAAACTATAGCCTTAAAGGTTGTCTTAGAATAACATGATATGATCATTTGTAACTTTGACAACCCTTAATTGTGTATGAAAATGTGTAGGTTTGAAAATGAAAGAGATCATATAAATAAACATCTCGGAGAGTCAGCGACTTAATACCCTCTAAGCTACGGCTAATTCAAGCTTTATGATGTTTTGGCCTGACATCGACAGTTTGAGTTAGGCAAAGAAACCGAGTTTTACTTCCCTTTGAAATCATTCAAAACTCGCTCCCCCCCCCCCCCATTTATTCCTTTTCATTCATAAATTATTCCACAAGATGCTGTTTACTGTAAATCTTAGTCGTACAGTTAATAACATCATGAAATTGACAAGGTGGATGATTTTGGAATGAGTTTGGAATGAAATCGACCGAGTGGGAGGAGTGAGTTTTGAGTTTGAAATTAGAGGAACGTAATATAATATTGCTAATATTCATTTCCCCCCTTTAATAACATGTGAAAAGCAAGTTCTATAAATAGACTCCTTAATCGCGATTTTTTTCTATGTATTCTGTTGATTGTATATTTTATATTAATTTTTAGCAATTTTAGAGAGAGTTTGGAATGAATGGGTGGAGCGATATGTGAGCAATTTCGAATGGTTAAGATTGAGATGAATGTCAAGTTCACGATTTAGCTTACTGTATGGTCAAATGCACTCCCATTATTGGTCGCCCGTTGTTTAATCTTATGTTGGTGGACAACTCTGGTCGCATCTGTCCAGAAAATATCTCCTGGTTAATCGGACATTGACTGACCTGTGTATGTTTCACAGGACTTTCGGGTATTCATAAAATCGTCGACCAAGCTGCCGCCATAGCTGCGCATTGATAGCGCGTCGGACTATAATTCAAAAGGTCCTGGCTCAATACGCGACGGCATTCATCTTGTCTCCCACCAATGGGTTGCTAATTGTAGAACTATGTAGGAGAGCAGGTGGAGGCTAGGAAAGGATGCTTTGGTTTTACTGTTGTGAGAAATACCAGGAATCCATCGTAAGGTGCTCCAGTCGCCGAGGTATAACCGAAATATAATTCAAAGCGATGTTAAACCATATTCAAACAAACAAAAATCGTCGATCGGGGACAAAAATCTCCGAAGTTTAGTTTTACTAAAACTTTTCTCTCGAGGTTTTGCTAAACAAAGAAAAAATAACCGCCTTTCAAAGAAAATATGATTTTCTGAGAAAATAAATGAGGACTATTACATGTACTTGAAAATATCTTTAACCCTTTGCTGTTTTATCCCTGCTTTTTACGTGTCTATGATTTTATGATTCAGAAAACATTGTGAAAAAAGAAGAAATTGCTTCTGACGAGCAATTTCTTCTTTTTCCACACTATTTTCTCCCCTACTGAATGGTTATTTTTTCAAATTAAATCCACTTTAAATTTTCGTATGCAAAACCTTTGAATTTGGACAGGTCCAAAATTTTGTAAAAAAGGAAAGTGTTAAGTCGTAGTTATTTCTTTTTTTTTTTTAAAAAAAAATAGCGTACTGATAAAACGCGTTCAATGAAAAGGATCGCCAAAGATTTAACGAAATACGTTAAAATTTTTCAAGTTAGCGTGAAACCATCCCAGCGTTCAGGATGTGAAAAGGTTTTGCGAACGTTTTGAGATGGTACGCCGCTTTGCGCGTGCACTCACGTGCAAAGCGGGTTACAATTTCTCTAAACGATCGCCAAAGATTTAACGAAATACGTTAAAATTTTTCAAGTTAGCGTGAAACCATCCCAGCGTTCAGAATGTAAAAAGGTTTTGCGAACGTTTTGAGATGGTACGCCGCTTTGCGCGTGCACTCACGTGCAAAGCGGGTTACAATTTCTTTAAACGTTCCCTACGCGCCCTACAGGGAAATATCAAACTCATGCACTTATCTCCAAACGAAGTTAATTACAATGAGAAAGAATACTTTTCAATTAGTTTGTTTTGATGTGGGTTTACGCCGATTTCAACAATCTTCCAGTTACAGCGCGGCGGCTGAAACACCTTACAATGGATTTGAAGTATTTCCCACACCAGAACTATCATTACATTCTTTCCTAGTCTCCAGCTGCCATCCATCATTTGTCTACGATAATCAACAATTTTTTTGAAGACAGATAGTCGGAAAGAAAATACGGTTCAAACTAGCGTTAAGCTAATAACGTAAATTTTCGTAAAAGTTATGAAATTATCTATTTTTTCTCACGATTGCATTTGAATCATTATAGAAATAATGGGAGTAGATAATTGTCTCCATTGAGGTATGAAACGAAAAACCTAACCACACATATATTTTGCTTTCATTGCTTATTTATATTCTGTGCTTAGGTTTTTCGTTTATACCGCTATGAAAACAAGGAATAATCACTTCTTTTAGATAAAAATGTGCTCTTATGCTTTTTAAAATGGTTTAGTGGTTATTTACGATAACAGTCAAATTGATATTCCACCAATTTGTAAATTCTTATACATGTAAGTATTTCTTCTTCTTCTTCTTCTTCTTCTTCTTCTTCTTCTTCTTCTTCTTCTTCTTCTTCTTCTTCTTCTTCTTCTTCTTCTTCTTCTTCTTCTTCTTCTTCTTCTTCTTCTTCTTCTTCTTCTTCTTCTTCTTCTTCTTCTTAAGAAATACAAGAGAGAGCTTCGTTTTTTCTGATGCAAATCAACTTTAATTGACTGTTCAAGTAATGATCAAAGGCAAATACCCCCCTATGGCAGATCGGTAAGCCCTATGTAAATAACCTTTGAAATTTCCTAAGTCGAATAAAGTTTCCAGTCATTCCATTGAAACAAGTTCCCATATTTTCAAGAGTGTTGCTTTCATGCACACGTTTCTTGAGGAATCTCGAAGTTTCGCGCTAGTGATTTTTAAACGCGAAAAGGAACTAATTTAGACGATAAGCAGAGTTTTATCTGTAAGTAAACAAATCGGTTTTTGTTGTTGTTGATGTTCACTGTTATTTTTCTGTGTGTTCTTTTATTTTTTAATTTGACAATTTAACCCTCGTATTACTTAACTCCGAATATTCTAGCTACACGTTTTATCATAATGCTTAAAGTATGCAACGTTGTGAATTTGAAAAGGTGAATAGAATTGTAATTATTACGGAAATAAATTGAATGAATAGGAAAAACGCGTTTTGAATGATTTTAACGCGAGGTAAACTGATATCGCTGTAAGTTCGTCCAAATGGACAAACTTACAGCGATATGTCATTAATTTCCTTTATTTTGAAAAAAAGCTACGACCTTTTGCATTTATCTTTATTCAGTGACGAATCAGACGCTCAAAACCCAACACCTGTCAATAAAATTGTGGAAAGATTATAACAATTTGAATGAAAAGTGTTTTGAACGATTTTAGAGTGTTTTTGAATGATTTGTATGAGTGTTTGGATAAAGGAATGGAGCGCTGAAAGAGCTTTTTAGAAAATGTTTTAATCGATTTGAATTTCGATTTTATGGTGTAACTTACTGTATGCCATGTCGATAACTCGTACTGTCGGATAACGTGCTACAGTTAGTTACTTCGTGAAATCGACATTCATCTCAATCAAAACCATTCAAAATCGCTCGTTTAGTGCTCAATTGACTCATTCCAAACACTCAGTCATACCATTCAAAAACGCTTAAACCTATTGAAAAATACATGTATAGAATCAACAACGTCAATCAAAATAAATTTTGATACAGAAAATTTGCGATTTTACTGACATTACTTCAATTTCTTAGCGTCTTATAGGTTCTTGCAGAAATAGGAAGCAATGTTTAGAACTAATATGCATATTTTATTAAAGGGGAGTAATCAATATCGCTAATTTTGTTCATCCTGAACAAAATTAGCGGTATCGGATTATCTCCCTTCAATTCTCCCTCATTCATTCAATTTCATTCCAAAATAATTCCAAAATCATTCATGTTGTCAATTTCACGATGTGTTTAACTGTACATACATGCTCGTACAAATATGTTAAAGGGTAATTAATCACTTGGCAGGGCGTGGCTTAGCGGTGACGTAATTTGTCTAGTTTACTTTTCAATATTTTGGGTTCTTTCAATAGTTTGTCTACAATTATCTTTAAATTTCGTAAATAACGATATTCTAAAACCGCAGGGACAAACGTGCTTAGCAAAAGTGAACTTTTTTGTGGGGGTTGCCAAATCCTCGTAACTTTAGTTTTTCCAATATGAAGCTATGAGGGTTTGGTTACCAATTTATGGTCTAACGTTTCAAGCTATATGTGTTTACTACGTAGATAATAAAAGCTGATTTATCTTAACCTTAATTGCAACGACTCGTAACTAAGGCTTCGCCCTGCCAGGGAGAAATCATTGATTATACTACGTCGCAAATAAAATGGAAATCAGACTAATTGAAAAAGACCTATATAGATCAGAATGTCATGTTTCGACTGGAAAATTGTTAAAAATAGTGTTTAACCTAACTCGAACAATGGAAATGCGGAAAGTACCGATCCCGGTCTGTCTGCGCGAATTGCGCAGGCTGACAAGGACCGAGTCTTTTCGCGTTCTTGCTCCAGTCTCTGCGATATAACTGAAAAAAAATGTTGAAAGCGGTTTAAATCTCCATTCAATCAATCATTTTTTGCGTTCTGTTTTTTTGTGTTTTTTTTGTTGTTGTTTTTTGTTGTTGTTTTTTCGGGATCTAGAATTGTTGCTTCCAGTACAATTATTAATTTGAAATGCGACATTTGGCGGACCTCTTCATAGACCAATCTCATTTTCAACTATTTTCAATAGATAAGTAAATAGAAAATCTAAACTTTGAGTTTTAACTTCGACTTGGAACTTGGTTATTGAAATTGAAACAGTATTCATTGATTTCAATTTATTAAGAAAAGAAATATTTCAACGTTCACTTGTGTAAAACAGAAATAACAAAAGTGTCTAAAGAATTTCAAATTAGTCGCAATTAGCCATTAGTAAATATAACTACATTCATCTAAAATAGATTTAATAGAATGTTAACAAAGTAAATTCAACAAATCGAGGTAAAAACAAACAGAGATACAATTGATATGCGAGGAATTCCATTTTCATTCTTTAACCCTTTGCTGTTTAATTCCTGCTTTTTACGTGCCTGTGCTTTTATGATTGAGAAAACATTGTGAAAAAAAGAAGAAATTGCTTCTGACAAGCAATTTCTTCTTTTTCCACACTATTTGCTACCCTACTGAATGGTTATTTCTCAAATTAAATCCACTTTTAATTTCCGTCTGCAAAACCTTTGAATTTGGACAGGTCCAAAATTTTGTAAAACAGGAAAGGGCAAATGATAGCAAAAACGAATCCTGGAAGAATAATTGTTTATAAAACACTTAAGATTTAATTCTGTTATTCTAATTATTTCTCGTTATCCTGGCTTATGTCATTGGCATTCGGAACATCGCTCGGACTTTTCCGTAACTTGAAAAGTACCTCGGACGTAAGTGTAGTAATTTTGGGTCATTTTTAAGTAATTCGGCTCCTGGTGGAACTTCGGTTAATACGCATAAAGAAAATCACATTTTGTTTATTCTTTCCGATCGTCTTTCGAGATCTTTTGGGCATATCATAATTTGATGACAAAACGCAGTAAGACACTGCGTTTTGTTATCAAATTATGATATGTCCATTATTCTTTTCTTCGTTGATTTTGTTTTATGCAACGTCATCCTTAGCGGGATCGTTTATGTTTGTGACGTCATATAAACCCACGCGCGAAATGACGCGCTTTCATGGCTGCGCCCGTATTATTCCCGAGGTCTATTCCGTAGAATCGCCGAAGGTTCCCGATTGATGTCATTGGCAGTTACAGTTAATAACATCGTGTAATTGGCATTCAGCTCGATCAAACTTATTCTAAAACACTCGCTCAGTGCCTCATTCATTTCTTTGAAACACTCCCCTCCAATCCCTTAAAAACGCTTTGAAATCGTCCAAAAACGCTTGGAAATCGTTCACAACGATAAAACTTTTATTCAAATCGATCAAATCATTCCATGATTTTTTTGGTTATAAAGTGTCTGATTGGTATCTGAAGACGTACAAACAGTGAAGGACGTAGATTTTTTAAATGGAGGTAATACAAAAATCGTCCAATTGTGCCAAATTAACGATATTCTGCATAATTATAACCTCCCTTCAAAAATTGCTTCACTCATTCATTCTATTTAATTTCAATACCATTGCAAAATCATTCACCTCGTCAATTTCACGAAGTTGCAAGCCGTATGTAGAAATGTAAGCCGTAGGCCTATGTAAATGTAAGATTGTAAATTAATTGAAAATTTCAGGGATTTGTAAAATCACTGATTCCGTCAGTTGTTTTATAAAATAAGTGAAATTTTCAGATAATATATGAAATAATAGAATATTTTTTTATATAAAAAAGGGTATACAGTATCATTTCAAATTATCGATAAATTAAATGATAAATTCATCTATGTTCTAATATTTTTAAGAAATCTTCATATTTCAGTAATTTTTTGAAATTTACTTAATTGGAATGGAAATTCGCTTGTTGGAATGGGATTTAACGCCGCTTTCAACAATCTTTGTTATATCGCGGTGGATAGAGCACCTAACAGTGGAATCCGGGTATTTCTCACATAAGTACTACAATCACATCCTTTCCTAGCCTCAAGCTGCGATCTCACTTAGGTCTACGATTATCACCACATTGGTGAGAGGCGAATAGTCGGAAAGTATGAGTGAAACCTAATCACACTTATGAATAAGCAAAACATAGAACTTAATTCCCTAGTTAGAGGACATGTAGGCTTGTGGTTGTTGTTCTCTGCTTCTTTTCTGACACATTTCTTTAAATTTACTTTGAACAACAATTATGCCATCAATTACTACAAACAATCTCAAATTTGGAAAAGAAATACGAATATTAATCAAAAGAGTGGAAACGTTATTCCATTATTTTCAAATAAATACCTATTTTATTTATAAACTGCATCATTTTTTCTCAATAATATTCTATCATTTTACATATCAATTGAAAAATTCAGTTATTTTACGAAATAGCTGACGGAATCAGTGATTTTATAAAATCCATGAAATTTTCAGTTATTTTACAAAAACACTGATTTTACAGATTCACTGTAACATACATATATACACTGCCCTCCAAAAGTTTCTTCACACACACTTCTTTTAAAGATCTTAGCTTAAGTAATTTAAAACAAAGTTTTATATTATTTTTATAAATAAAATGTATACTTTATATCTTTATTGCAATGTATCAATTAAGAAGCAATACCAGAAATGGCAAAATCATGTAAAATCGACAAAATCAGAATAGTTCACCATTTTGCCAAATTTTCTATAAAGGGGATCAACTTCTGTCAATATTTAGTGTAGCCTCCATTAACAGGTAAGACAGTCTGAACATGCATCTAGGCATGCTATTTACAAGTCTCTCACAACGTTCCACTTATAATCAGCATTTTCTCCTTTTGTCTCAATATTTTCTGTTATACATTGTTCTAAAATTGTATCTTTATCAACAGTCATTTTGTCGTCTAAAGTAGCGTTCAAATGGGAATAATCAGATTTTAAGTAATAAAAACTAATCTATAACTTTGTTTAAAAAGATTAAAGCTGAAAATCTTATAAATGAAATGTGTGTGAAGGATCTTTTGGAGGGCAGTGTATATGTATAAAATGCAACGCAGATGCAGATATAGTACACCTGCACATATAATACTAAGTAATGTGAACTCATACATGCGCGTTTATTTTGTAGGCAAAACTAATGCAAAGAGATTGCATACGTTTATGCATGCATCTTCAAGGATGCAGCAATTAGGCCCCAATATTCGAAGAGTTATTACCACAATTGAATAACTCTACCCATCTTTTAAATTTTGCTCATTTCAGCCGCACATTGCAACCGTTTTGCGACTCCATTGCAACCGATGGGCGATTTCATTGCAACCGTTTGCTACATGTAAATTAGTCGCAAATGTTCGGAGACGCATTTGATACATTCGGAACATCACTCGGCCATTTCCGCAAACTGCAACAGACCTCGGATGTATGTAAGGCGGATGGGTATGTAACAAAATCGTGCATTTTGTAAGGCGGAAACAGAGTAAGAAAAATGAGCGCGGGAACAACCGGCGCTATCTTTAAAATTGATATTTTTTAAACGGCTGAAAAAGCTTAATTTTTGAAAATGACGAATCATTTTCAAAAATTAAGATTTTTTAGCCGTTATTTAAGAATCTAAAGAAATATATAAGAATACGATGGTTAACGTCAGTGACTTAAACGAGTAGCGTTGGCGACGTCAAATGTTTGCACTCAAAGTTTCGAGGGCTAACGCCATTTTAACTGCCGTCATCGAGTTTTTCCAAGGGTTTCCCGTAATTTTTAAAAATAGTCCGTCTATGTACGTCCGAGGTTGATCGTGAGATTGGCCGAGTGGTGTTCCGAATCTATTTGGTACTGTTTCGCGACTCCATTGCAACCACTCGACGCTTCCTTTTCAACCATTCGGAACTCCATTGAAACACTTTAAGTGACTCCATTGTAATCCTTCGATGGCTCATTCGAAACACTGTCGGCTACTCTATTGCAACCGATCGGCGACTTTCTCAGAACCTTTCGGTACTTATTTTTTATTAGTTCACCGGAGCATGTAATGATAGACATTTAGAAAAAATACTAAAATCATCAGTGTTGGCCAATCAGGGGCAGAGCAGGGGGGGGGGGGGAGGACCAAATTGCTATTTATAATCAAAGAACTGATAGTACTGAAGGCCAGACTAACCTTGTCTTGTCTTCGTGATAAAATCAAAGCACTGAAAGTACTGATGGTGAACGTTTCTGATGGCATTCTAGATTGATATATTGAATTCGTTGAGAAAAGAGAATTAATAGATGCGAAATTATTAAGTTCTCGACAAAACTTTGGCAATTCTCGCTGTAAATTCAAATTTGTTTGCATGTCAAAATTATTCTCAAATATTACGATGAAAAAGAGAAAAAATAGAAGACCACTTAACAGGGAACATATTATGATTTTATTTTTTTTATTGTTGTTGTTTTAATCTACATTTCGGTTCATAAGACAAACGAAATTTGATATTATTTGCTAAATTTTTTAGTTTTTTCAATTATTATATGCTCCGAGTAGCAGCGTTGTGCTTCTTTAATGTCGTAACATCATTTCTTTCTTTACTCGAAAAAATACAGTCACAGAAAGGTTATTCAATTTTAATATGCGGTACCCATATTTTACCAGATTAAACAGCAGACTTTCTGCATTTTGACTATGAAACGTAATCCGTTAGGTCTCTGGATTTTAATGACCTGAATGGCGTCCCCATCCCCCTAATTCAAAGACTGCTGTTTCATCTTCAAAGGAATCGCAGTAATCACAATGTTTTGGCCTCTTTTGGTAATATACAGTTTTGTAAAAGAATGATTAGCTGATGCCTTTGTGTAAAAAAAATGAAATAAAAGAAAACCAATAAGATTTATGTATGTAGGTATACTGTAAAGGTAATTGACTAGGCTTCTGATTTGTTCTTTAAGAAATAGGAAGCTTTAAATAGAATTTGAATGCATATTTTATCAAAGGGAGGTATAATTTCGCCCAAAACTCGCTCCACACAGTCATTTAATTTCATTCCAAGATCATTTCAAAATCATTCATCTCGTCAATTTCACGATATATTTAAATGTAACTGTTCGCCATAGGACGTCATTGTAAACGATTGGCGACTTCATTGTAACTGATCGTTAATTCCCAATCGGGAACCATCGGCGAGTCTACGGAATAGACCTCGGGAATAATAAGGGTGCATCCATGAAAGCGAGTCATATCGCACGTGGATTTATATGACGTCACAAACATTACTGGAGATGAAAACAAAACGCACTTTTACTTCATTTTAATTTCAAACTATAAAATCCCAAAAGAATCCCCTCGAACGGTCGGAAAGCATCAAAGAAATGTGTTATTCATCAAGAGTATTGACCTAAGTACCACGGCACCAGAAGCCGAGTTACCAATAAAAAGACTCAATATTACTACATTTACGTCCGAGGTGCTTTCAAGTTTACGGAAAGGTAATTGCAACTTTGTGGTGTTGATTTGTCGCAAAGCTAATGCTTTTTTTCTCATTCATGTGTTACTAAACGTTTTGTCATACAATGAACGATTTTTCTCATCTACCGAGATTAACACTTTCAACGTAGTCCGCTTAGTCTGATAGCATCTATGATTTACTTACGTACCAGTTGTTCCCATATTGCTCAACGGAACGGGGTCGAAAGTCGTTACAAAACTTCTAAAATGTGTGTTACCATAAAGTTAATAATCATTGCGATCTAAAATCTAGATCCAATGAAGTTTGTAAAGTTCAAGTGGGGATGTTGTAATCGATTAATCGATCAAAAGCCCCGCGTAAATTAACTTGTTTTATGTGGTTTGGCGATTGATCTTGAATTTATAAATACATTAGGTTCAACTTCAAGATGATATCTAAAAATGTTACAGCCTTGAGCTTTTAGGGTTAAAATCTTACTTATACTTAGTTCCATCTAAAATTGGTATTTTTGATTCTGTTTGTTTTTTTGTTTGTTTTCCCTATATAGATTTGATTGAATGCGACGCATGTAAAGCAAATATTTAGCCATACTTCCATCTTTCAAGGTTTGCTTATCAGCGGATGTTACGTGGTCGAAGAAAAAAAAGTATTAGCCCCAATACTAAACAAAAAATAATCAGAGAGCAACTATTTCTGTGATTGCAAACAAAATAGTTACAAAAAGAAGACTTTATCAAGCTTTATAATGCAATGAGGCCTGTATTGACCTGATATCACTTGTCTGATAACATTACATGAAATCAGGAAGTCAATATTTAGAAATAATTTACATACACTTTCTCTGTACTTCTTAGATTTTTAGGGCTTATTGTACAGTTAAGAAATTCGTGAAGTTGACATTCTGAATTGTTTTGGAGTGATTTCGAAATGAAATTGAATGAGCATGTGGAGCGAGTTTTGAGTGAAATTAAAGGGAGGTAATCCATTATTACCTCCCTTTAATAAATTATACGTACTTTTGTATTTGTCCTTCTTCGTGGACCAATCAGACACTTGAAAGTCCACACCGGCTAATAAAAGTGTCGAATAAATAGATCGATTTGAATATTATTGTTGTAAGTCTTGAATGATTTTTCAAATGTTTTCTAATGATTTCGGAGCGTTTTTGATCGATCTGTGTGAGTGTTTGGAATGAATGAATGAATGAATGAATGAATGAATGAATGAATGAATGAAGCGCTGTGTGAATGATCAAGAATGATTTTGATCGGAATGAGTGTCAATTTCCCGATGTTTTTAACTGAAAAATGATTGCATGATAAATAGAATAACATGTAAATGTCTTAGAATATCAATGTTATCAGTTATATCAGTTATTTGTTTTATTCAAATGCATTTTACGTTTTGTAATCTAATAAACTTCTTTGTAACATAACTCTTCTCATTCATTGAAAAAAAATAAATAATGTAGCTTTTGCTCAACTTCTTCCGAAGAAATCGCCGATGATTTACTGTGTAGTTGCAGTATCTTCGTTCTAAAAGAGGTTTTACAGTTGACAACGTCGTAACATTGTAAAGGCGCATAGGTTTGGAATGATTACGGGATGGATTCGAATGAGTGGGATGAAATGAAAGGGAGGTAATATTAAATCGTTAATTAAGCCCCATTGAACAAAATTAGCGATATTTTCGCGGCTTTTACCTTTCTTTAGAAATACGTACTTAACTGGGTTATTTTTGTTGTTGTTGTTGGTTTTGTTTTTTTTTTGGATATATATTTGTTTCTAAGAACCTATCACGCGCGTGAAAATCTACACCAGTCTTTTAAACCGTGGAAAGCTTTAATTCATTTAAATGAAACGCGATATTTCTATGCATTTTGAGCGTCGGTGGAGCGGTTTTGCGTAATTAGAGTAAGAGTTTCAATATTTTAAATGAAGCGCCGACTGAGAGATATAGAATGGTTTTGATCGAGACTATAGTCAATTTCGCAAAGTTACTTACATTGTAGAGTTTTTGTGGTCTTAGAAAGCTTACGGTGGCAATGGACAGCGGCCTCCCGACCCTACAACCGGAAGTGGGTTTCGTTTATTTTACGGCTCTTTTTGCGCGTTAATTTAAAAGACCGGCTTCCAAAACGTTCTGCTTATAGAAATAACGTAGAATAATGATGGTAAAATTTCATAACTAAAATTCTTTTTAACATTTGATAACGATTAAATAACAAGATCATTAAATTTAACAATAAAATACGTTATAATAACGAAAAACTTTCTTATTTGCATGGAGAGGTATGCTGAATTTATTACAAAAAAGAGGAAAATTATGGTTTTAAAACATATCGGATAATTAGAAAAAATCATTGGGTAAGTTCTTCAAACAATAGGTTTTTGTTTCATTTACCCTTAAAATTGCAAAAGTGCTCAAGGTGAGCTATTGTGATCACTCACCGTCCGTCGTCGTCCGTCCTTCGTCCGTCCGTCTGTATGTCCGTCCGTTTGTCCGTCCGTCAACAATTTCTTTAAACATCTTCTCCTCCTAAACCTGAAACTTGGCAGGGATGTTCCTTGGGTAAAGTTCGTTGAAAGTTGTTAAAGGAATTAAATTCTATCAAAAAAAAATCTGGTTGCCATTGAAACAAAATGGCCGAAAATTGACGAAAATCTTAGAAAAAATTCTCCTTCTCCTAAACCACTAGGCTAATCAAGCTGAAGCTTTCCATGGATGTTCCTTGGGTGAAACTCTTTAAAAGTTATTAAATAATTTAATTTCATCGGAAAACCTGGTTTCCATGGTAACGGAAAGGCTGAAAATGGCCGAAAACTACCGAAAATCTTAGAAAAAATTCTTCTTCTCCTAAACGACATTGCCAATCAACCTGAAACTTGGCAGGGATGTTCCTTGGGTAAAGTTCGTTGAAAGTTGTTAAAGGAATTTAATTCTATCCAAAAAAAATCTGGTTGCCATTGAAATAAAATGGCCGAAAAATCAGTCACCGTCATAGCGCAGTTGGTAAAGCATCGGACTGTCAATCTAGAGGTCCCGGGTTCGATCCCCGACGCCGGACCTCAATCTTTCCGACTATTTGTCTCCCCCCATTGGGTTGATAATCGTAGACCTATGTGATGTAGCAGCTTGAGGCTTAGAAAGGACGTGGTGGTTGTACTGGTGAGAGAAATACCAGGAAAGCATTCTTAGGTGCTCCAGCCGCCGCGATATAACTGAAAAAAAATGTTGAAATCGGCGTTAAACTTGATTTAATTAATCATTGTGACGAGGCATCAGGTTTCTAACTGTTGTAAGATTTCAGACGGGCGATTCAAATGCTGAACTGAAACATGTAAGAACAGTCCTGCGTTCAGGATGAAAAAATTTAGGACCCTGTTTGCAAAGTTGTACCCCGATTTGCACGTAAGTTCATGTGCGAATCGGGGTATAATTTGCAAACGAGTCCAGCGCTTTGCAAGGTAGATTACATATTTCCTATCTGACCCACATTCAGACAAGCAGTTCGGCCATTTTTGGATTTATACAACATTAAATGTTTAGACTTTACACGGCAATGAAACATATCATTTGATCGAACGCTTACTGTTTCCCCGTGCTTTCCATGCCAGTATTGTGTCGCGAAGAAAGAAATAATTCGTTTGGCATCAGAAAAGCTGGCGGTACCAAATTTGGTTATTTTGGTTATGGTTATTTTGTTTTTTTAAGTACTCCCCCTTTCTATCAGACGCGTTGGAATATTTGTCATCGACAAACAAAGCCGGTAGCTTTTACAAATATCAGGGCCATCATCGTGTCGTAAAGGTCTTGTAACAAACGGAGCCCGGTATCCGTAAAGGGATCATCCGGAAACTTCGTAAAATTGGGATGGATCTGGGCCTTATCCGAGATATAAACCCATTAACGGGCGTCAACGTTTTTTTTTTCAAAGACATTCTCAAGTTGATCATTTTTTTTTATCTTATTTTTTTCGGGGGGGGGGGGGGGGGGGAGTTCTTACGGGAAGAAAACACTCTCGGGACAATCAAGAAATTGGTTGCTATAAGCTTTCCTAACCTTTTTTTTTCTTCGGAGGCATAAAAAGTCAGTACTAAACAGACAATTGTTTTTTTGTTGTTGTTTAAATAGTTTTTAAAGCCGCTTTCAACATTTATTCAGTTATATCGCGGCGGCTAGAGCACCTAACAAAGAATTCTTGATATTTCTCACACCAGTACCACCATTACATCTCTTCCAAGCCTCCAGCTGCTATCCCACATAGGTCTACAATTAAAGACCAATTGGTGTGTGACAAATAGTCGGAAAAAATGAGTGCCGTCGTCGGGGATCGAACCTTAACAGACAACTCAGTGTTATGGATTCGCATGAAAAATCACGATTGTAGACTTAACACTTGACCGCATTTGCCCAGACCTAGGTTCATGATATGTGACAAATCTGGGAACTCGGTAAAATAAATGTTTGAAAAAGAGATTGGTTCCAGTGCAGGTCAACCAGTGGTCGCATTTCAAAAGTTTCTTCGCGTGAAGGTAGATTGATCATTCTGGGTTCAGAAAAAAAGAAAAGTGTGAAAAGTTTCGACCCTAGTCAGCCTGCGCAATCAGCGCAGTATGACTAGTGTCGACTCTTTTCGCACTACCCAGATGGTCCCTTTTCGCGTGACGGGTCTCGTATGTAAATTGACCTTTAATCTATCAAATGTTTAAAAAAATTAGAGTCAGCTTACGCATTTCAGGTTGTATGACCCGTCCCGGGTTAACCCTGCACTTAAACGAAAACGTTTGCAAACGTGTTGTGGGCGTTTTCGTCCTGAACGCTGGACAGACTCATTCATTTATCTATCCATTTTTCATATTTTTTTCGAAATGGTATGTTCATAATCGTAGACATATGTGAGATAGCAGCTTGAGGCTAGGAAAGGATGTGGTGGTTGTACTGGTGAGAGAAACACCAGGAAACCAGGTGCTCCAGCCTCCGCGATATAATTGAAAAAATGTTGAAAGCGGCGTTGAATCAATTAAATCGAAATGGTACGTTTAAAATGGTCTGACGACACGTATTTTTAATGTCAGTCCATTCTCACACAACCACAATATTCCATTCGAAGTTCAGACTTGCGTCTTAGATGAACACGTTTGTCAAATATTTAAAATTGTAAGCGGATTCTCATGTCTCCCACGAAGAGATAGATAGGATTCGTCAAGAAACGTTCTAAGTGACAAGCTGATCTTAACAGCCTAGAGTCTAGAACTAAGAAAGTTATCAAGCTAGTCTCGGCAAACTTAATGCTTTATCTATTTTAGACGATGCTAAGATCAGATGTCTTTAACCCTTTCCCAAACAAGACCTGGATTTGACGTCCCTGATAAAAAGGGCTTGGGAAAACATTGAAACAAAAGAAGAAACTGCTGATAACCAGCAGTTTCTCCTTTTGTCTCAGTATTTTCTGTGTCATATTTTACACAAATCCTATCTTTAATAACATCCATTTTGTCAATTGTGGCAGTTTTTGACGAGGATCGCCTTAAAGTTTTGTCGTCCGGGAAAGGGTTAAGATAATATGCATATTAGTCAAGCTTAGTCTCGATTGATTTGGTAATTTAGGCGATCGATTTTATCAGATCGGCAGTGGGAACCTAGAATTATATCGGTTTTCGTAGTTGGAGCACCTATCAATGGACTCCTGATATTTCTCAAACCAGTATTACTCAGACTGCATTTTGTCTTACGCAAGTGAAGTGTGTTTACCATTTTCAGCTCTTACTGTACACGAATATTTCAATTTCCTTTTGATTTTACAAACAAAGTAATTTTTCTCTCCGAATGGTGCCTAGAATTACCGTAGAAAAATTACGGTGAACGTTTTAGCTGAAGTCGATTTATCAAAAGGCTGTCGCAAGGTACATTGAAGATAATCTACCATATTGATTGATTGATTTTGCACGTGGCTTTAAATATTACGTCATGAACATCATCGTTCCCGGCGAAGCTATTATCCATGATAAATGACCTGGCAGGGCGGAGCCTAAGTAACGGGTCGTTACACTTAAGGTTAAGGGACATCAGCTTTTTCTGAAATAACCTTCTTCTAAAGAGAGTCAACATAAATAACTCGAGACCTTATATCCCAAATTGGTAACCAAATCCTCGTAACTTCAGCTTAATCAAGCTGAAGTTACGAGGCCTTGGTAACCAAACGATGAAATGTGTTCACTCTCTCAAAGCACGAGAATCCTTTATGTTTTAGGATACAGTTATTTGCACGCGTTAGCCATGATTACCGACTAAAATTTGAAAGAACCCAAACTATTGAAAAGTAAACTCATCAGTTTACGTCACGGTTAAGTCCCGCCCTGCCAGTTCATTAATTACGCAGAATATCTGTATAAAAAACAAAAGTAAACATATCTATAATAATATTGAATCAACATATTGGTCAATCTTGAAAAATAGTACGCACACAGTCAATAAAATTGACAACCGATAGATTCATATTGTTGAATGTTTGATGAATATTACCGTCAATTCTATTGGCGATGTTATTGATAGTGTATGGAATCCTTTATGGCAGTGGACCCGTAATAGTTCCGCAACAATTCGGACTTATGAACTTTAACAATTTTGACTGAGGTTTCCTAATGGAAATCATTTGGAAACCTCGGTTAACATTGTTAACGTTTATTTTCCTCCAATATCTTACAGATTTATTAGGGGTCCACTACCTTAAACAATTCAATTGAAGCATAAGTAAACAGGTCCGAAATCACTACAAAATTTCCTACAATACGGTTTCGTCGGAAAAAGATTCGCTTTCATAATCAATTATACGTTAAAGGATTGACGAACATGGTAAAACGAAAGATTTCTCTGGACTAATCATTCACACGACATCAGGCGGCCTTGATGAATTATGTATGAACGTCTTGTCCCACGGAAAAAATAGTGGCGACAAACAAGCCAACAAACAAACTGATAAAAACGTACAGAAATATGCAGACTTAGGTCAGTGCGCCCGAACCGACAAATGAAATGATAAAAAACGAACAAAAACATGCAGATTAAGGTTAGTGCGAAGAAGTCGTACGCAAATAAAGCTCATAGAAATCCCTTTAATGGAAATGCATCAGATACTTTGCAAGATGTAGGGAAAGTAGATACCTTTTGGTTAACTTAAAGAAATAATAAAAAAAAGTTTTAATGGAAGGATGCATTTGTAAAAGCTACCGGCGTTGTTTGTCGATGAAGGATACTTTCCGTATCAACCTGCCATACTTTATAAGAAGTTGAGGTGGAAGTTTCTTAATAATTTACAGAGTTGAAGAAACTTTGCGTGAAAAACATATATAATCAAGCCTTCGCAGAAAAGTAGGTAATAGTGCGCCCGTCTCCCAATCAGACAGTACCGGTTTCTAACTCCTACATGATCCTTTCCTAAGTATGCCTCCAAACAATTGATAAATAATCGTGCACCAAATATACGAGGGTTGATCCAAAAGTTCGTAAAATGAGGTTATAAATCTACAGAAAAGTTAACCATCAAAAAAAATATATATATAGTCTTTAAATTCATTTATTTGTGAAATAAACGTCGCAATTTTTAAATGTTTGAGTTCAATAGCGGCTATAAAGTGCATAAATCAAGAGAGAGACCCCCACGAAGGCGGGGAAGAAAGAACGTCAATTGCGACGTCATCATTAACTCTCTTCCACATAGTGTCCGCCAATGACTTCCTGTGCCTGATACATCAACTTGCAGAACTTATCTACATACCATTTGGAATCAAATTTGTTTACAATTTCTGTATGCATGTTATTTCTAGTAAAGTTGACACCAAGATACAGGACATTTAATTTAGGAAAATAATGAAAATCAATTGAGACATTGAATGAACAGCTGGTGGCTCGGACAAGATATCATAGTAGTACCTGTTGTGAGGGAAATAACAGGAATCAATGGTTAGGTCCTCTGGACAGCCGCAGAAATGTGAACTTTAAAACTGTTGAAAGCGGCGTGAGATCTTATTTCAAAAAAAAAAATGTTCGAGTGTTTTATAGTAAATTATAACACGATGGCGTAAAACGCGTAAATACATAGAACTTTATTCGCAATAAAATCCATGATAATATGTTTTACGGTGAACACAGATAGCTTCGCCCATTTATGACGTCATACGTAATCTTAAAAGAGAGCTATGATGTTCGTGACGTCATATAAACCCCGTGCAAAATGACGCGCTTCGTTTTCTGTTAAATTATCTCAACGTCAATGTCATTACTCATGTATAAAATTTACAACTATAAAAATGTAATTTTACTATTCTATACCCAGAAAAGGGTTGATAAATCTAATTTCAATATTGTTATTGCGTTATAAAAGACATATTTTCAATTTCGCGTTGATGTGTCACTGAATAATGTTTGATTAGGGAGGAGTTATATGCAAAGCAAAATCCTCTGGCTCCGCCTTCGGATTTTACCTTATGCATATAACTCCTCCTCCATCCGACATCATTCATGGAAACATCCACGCAGATTTTCATAATTGAAAATCGTGTATGACATTTGTGTGTAAATATTGGTATATCATCTTTTCTAGAAATTATTATCGATTTCAGTCAACACGTGCATACATGTAATTAACATATTATGTTTGCGATAAAGTAGGAAAGGCTCAGCTCAAACGTCTTTTTTGGAAGGAATTGTACATACTCTTATAAACGCGCGCTAGCGTTTTGATATTACAATCCTTTCTTAGAAGGAGGTGGGCGTTAATTTAAACCCAAGTCTTAAGAGAAACATGACAGTTTCATCTGCACATCTAGGCCAATCAGAGCAAAAAATTGGTCCATCTTTTAAAGCCAAAGATTCAAGCGTAAAAGGGTGGAATGGGGTTAAAACACAAAATGATTTAACGTTTTTTATTCCCCTATCGAAGAAGCGATTAGTAAAAAGAAGTTTGGATGGAAAAGAGTTCTGAGTAGCTTCAATTGAGAATGCAATGACCCCCAATGACCTCCAATGACCCAGGATCATGCATATTAAAAATGAAACTTTTGTTTAAGCTCGTCGATAATGGGACGTACTGTGTGATCACCTGCGTCACCAGGTGTCCGGCGTCAAGGCGTATGACGTCCGGTCGGAGAGTGGTGTCCCCTTCTTTGTTCGGAGAAACACTATGCCATCATGTCAGATTGACTTGAAACTTTGTCGTTAATTACTCGTTATATTCCTCTAATGATAACGGAGAACAGTGCCAAAGAACTGTAACACTACCCACCCTAATATTTGAGTTATTTCCCTTTGATGTTTTCTTACATTATAACATCGACTAGTGAAACGTTCGTATTTTGTATAAATTTGTCATCTTGTTATTTTTTTCCCTTCTTTTCTCGAAGTTTTTAGTGATTGCATTTACTTCTTTGCAAATATTTTATGTTTCTGAAATGTTATACAAAAATTAAAATGAAAAATTCAATGAATGAAAAGACAAAAAAAGTTATATATGCTTTCATATTTATTAAACATGTCATTTTCAACCTTTTCATTTACAACCAATATAAAGGTAAAACCAGGACTTGACATTTAACAGGGATTTTCCACTCTTAATGGAAAGTTAAAATGCGAAACTTGAATATCCTTATTTAACTAATTTACGAGGCAATTCAATGAGTCGCCACAAAAAGTGTTTTCCTTAAGTAACAAAAATAATGCAATCAAAAGATAATTTACATGGGTGTGTGTCATACAATTAGTGACATGGTTAAATTGACAGCGTGATTTTTTTTAACACTTTCCTGTTTTACAAAATTTTGGACCTGTCCAAATTCAAAGGTTTACAGACGAAAATTTAAAGTGGATTTAATTTGAAAAATAACCATTCAGTAGGGTAGAAAATAGTGTGTAAAAAGAAGAAATTGCTTGACAGAAGCAATTTCTTCTCTTTTCACAATGTTTTCTCAATCATAAAATCACAGGCACGTAGAAAGCAGGGATTAAACAGCAAAGGGTTAAATCAAATTCATAAGGGGGCGAATTTTGAAAGAAATTATGAGAAAGATATGAAATATTGCTAATTTCGATACTTACCTCCTTCCTATATTGAAAATTTATGTACATTTATGTTGGTGTTTCCTAACGGACTAATCAGACGTTTTTAATATCCACACCAGCAAAAAAAGGTCGATTTGATCAATCTGATTTGATCAATCTGATTGAAATGTTAATCGTTTTAAACGATTTCGAAGCTTTTTTTTCAACGATATTTGAGCGTTTCTGATTGATTGAACTAGGTGTTTTGAATGCATTGACTTGAGCACAGAGCGAGTGAATTAGAATGAATATAAATGTAAGGATGTTACACTTAAAAACATCGTAAAATTGACACTTATTTCGATGAAAGTCATTCTAATTCATTCCATCAGCGCTCCATTCATTCAATCCAAACACTCAAATCGATCGAACCCGCTCCGAAGTCATCAGAAAATATTTAAGAATCGCAGTCGATCAAACTCTGATTCAAATCGATTTAACTATTCTACGATTTTGTTGGCTGGTGTTGATTTTTAAGGTTCTGATTGGTCAACGGAGATACACAAACAGAAAAAAAAACATATTCATTAAAGGGAGGTAATTAATATCGGATTTCCCCACTCAATTTCACTGAAAACTCGCTACACACACACTTATTCAATTTCATTTAAAGACCATTCCAAAATCAAGCATCTTCTTAATTTCACGATGTTTACTAACCGTGTGCTGAAAGGCCCACCGATTCTTTCATTTATTGAATAGAGCACGTATTACTTGTCAGGACCTCGTAGGTAAAGGTTTAAAGTTATTTAAAGTATTTTGCTACAGCGCGATGTCGCGTAAAACAAATTATGTAACATGCCAAAAACAACCAAATCATTTAAAGTACAAAACTGCATGCCAAATCTGTTTTGGCATGTCACCAACGCGTTTTCACTAAGGAAATTAAACGCGTTCACATTATCGCCGAATATTTAAAGCAATCACTATGTTCATGAATGGTGACAAAACAGGCGCAACTTCGTGAAAAGAATTTCGATGTGAGATTTATTAAGGTAGTGGAACCGTAATAATTCCACAACATTTCGGAACTCGTGATCTTTTACAATGTTGACCTAGGTTTCCTAATGCAAGTCATTAGGAAACCTCGGTTAACACCGTTAAGTTCATTATTTCCAAAACGTTGCGGAGTTATTACGGGTCCACTACCTTAAAGTCACCCGATAACATGTGATGTTATGCCTCCCATCTTCAGGGTTTAAAGGTAGGGTATATAAAGGAATTGGCATGAGATTTGTTTGAATCGAAACGTTATTGACCGAGCCGTAGCAAGCATAATAACATTCTATTTCAGACGAGCTTATGATCTGCTCATGCATGGCGAGTATAACCTCGCTTCAGATCAACTTGTCTAGAGTAACAGATTTGTTTTTAAAAAGATCTGTCTAGAGCGTTTTATTTGAGGATATTGAATGAGTAGTCATTGAATACCGAATTTATTGAACGAGTCATCTAAAAACAGATAAAAACGAGACTGACGCAGAGTTTTTATCTGTTTAAGACGACGAGTTCATAAATTCGGTATTAAATGATCACAAATTTGATATTCTGTGTATAATATGACCTGAATAATCACGATAAAACGATGAAATTACCGATATATCAAACACATTACTATTCCCTAAATGACGTCGGCAAATGCATCATGACGTCATGTTCCCAACGAAAATGAACGTTTTAAGCTCATTTGTTCACTAGTGTTTTAACACTCGTGTAATATCAAAAATATTCAAAGGGGTTATTTCACTCCCACGACGTAGGTCATTTTATAGCCCTATCTATCATGCAATGGAGCCTCTATTGACCTGATATCACCTGTCTGACAACAAAACATGATATCAGGCAGTCTATTTTTAGAAACAATTTGCATACGCTTTGACCTGGATTTCTTTGAGGGTTTGTTATAAAAGTCTCGTCATGATAAATTCTCCCAATCTCGAACAGGTAACATTGATAGTTTACGACACTTAAATATTATTCTCTATATCTCTGATATATATGTTCGTATCATGTAGACAAAAGTAACGCAAAAGTGGGAACAAGAATCTTTCAAGAATCTTTTAAATCGTACTTCTTTTGAAAGTCTTACCACGTATGGTTGTGAAAGATTTACAAATGAAAAATTAAAACAAACAGTAGGTTCTAAATAAAGACATATTTTACATAACTGTTTTGGGAAATTTATATTTGAACACGTAACTTTCCGTATTTCGGTTTGTTTATTTTTTTTTTTTTTTTTTTATTTTTGAGGGGGCGGGGTGCAATTTTCGAATGTCTTCCCTAAAAGATATTCTCATTGACAATAAATTTAGGTTTGGTCGAGCAACTAGGCAATTGAATTGAATTTACATTTAAATGGAATAAAAACAATCTATTTCGAGTGCTTAGGCATGGTAAACAAATTATAATTCTTTAACCCTTTCCTGTTTTACAAAATTTTGGACCCGTCCAAATTCAAAGGTTTTGCAGAGAAAATTTAAAGTGGATTTAATTTGAAAAAATGACCATTCAGTAGGGTAGAAAATTGTGAGAAAAAAGAAGAAATTGCTTCTCATAAGCAATTTCTTCTTTTTTCACAATGTTTTCTCAATCATAAAATCACAGGCACGTAAAAAGCAAAGGGTTAAACATTACGAATGTACTTTTGCCTGATAAAATACTAAATTTGACTTTCAAATGGACCATTCTTTGTTCAACTAGCCTTTATTTGCAACGGTGACGCAGTGAATGCTAATGTTCCGGCTCTGCGTTCAGAATATAAAACGTTTGCGGACGTTTGTTAATTGTGTCCCTTTTTACAAGTGCAAAGAGGGGTACCTTTTTTCAAATTATTCGTGAACGTTTATATTAAACAAACTGTTTTTTTTTTTTTTTTTTTCACTGCTATTTCAAAGATTATATATAAGATTCAATTATACTTTTATTCATTATTTTTTCATTTTATTTTATCTTATTTATTTATTTTCTTTTTTGTTGAGTTGAGTGTCATACAGTTTATCAAAAATAAGCCAAAGTAACGCTATTTTTATTCCATCAAAGCTGCAGTAACGACATACTCTTCACACATGGACGATTTCAATCTCCATGCAGAGTTGTCGTTCGTTTTTTCACATTTCGTTTCATTCTACATGAAGGAAAAATAGGGAAATTATTTGTTTTTCTTGTGAGATCGATTTATATGTAACTGTCATTTCTTGAACAACAAAAGCTATATAGGTTCTGTTGTTCACTTGATGAAAGACATTTTGAAAATGCACCGAAACTACGAATTGTCTTTTATAGATTTAATTGAATTTGTTTGTTTGCTTGAATAGAGTTTAACGCCTTATAACCTTTCAGTTATATCGCAGAGGCTGGAGCACCTAAAATTAATTCCTGGTATTTCTCACACCAGTACTACCACTATATCTTTTTCCTAGCCCCAAGCTGCTATCCTACAGAGATCTACGGTTATCGACCCATTCGTTGGAGACAAATAGTCGGAAAGGGTGAGTGCTACCGTCGGGAATCGAACCCGGGACCTTCTGGATAATAGTCCGACATTTTGAATGGAATGAAACGGTCATGCGACTAAATATAGCTTATGTGGTTAGATAATGACACTGCAAAAAGTATTTATAGTGTCATAAAAAAAAAGATAATTTAGAGTTACTGATAAAAGGAGGAAATGGAAGCCAAAAAAATTATTTCCTCATCGAAACCCTATGCTGTGAGTTCTCATTGGAATCGTCTTAACAAGACGATTCAAATGATAACCCACAACATCGGATTTGAGCAAGAATAGTTTAAATAATCTAATTCAAAATCTTAAAAATCCCATCTATCTGTAGCTCGGTGATTTATTAAATTATGTTATCTTATGTCGTAATTTCTCTACATTGTTTATTATACTGATTTGTTTGCCAAGTATTTGAAATCGTGATGATTTTTATCTTCTAAGATCCGAAACACACAATAATATTTCTTTGGAGTGTATACCAAAAACGGAAAACAAGAAAAAGACTTTCTCGTTTAGAGGTATGAAGTATTGGAATTCACTCCCATTACACTTAAGACAAATATCTTATATCAAATGCTTTAAAAAAGATCAAAATAATATCTGATATCTATAAATGATTTTTCGTAAGCTTTTTTTCTTCCCCATTTCAATTGAATATGTATCTCCAGATCTATATATTTAGCGTGAGTGTGTGTGTGTGCTTAAAAAGAGTGTGAGTTATTCGTGCGCGCGTGTTTGACGAGTATGTGTGTGATTCATTACATGTTATCTTGTCATTCTAGGGCCTTATTGTAAATAAGCTAATCATTATGCTGTTTGCTTTATATGTATAATGATGTCTCAATAAGTTTCCATAGTTAAATAAAGAATTTATTATTATTATCATTATTATTATAATTATTAATATAATAATAATAATAATAATAATAATAATAATAATAATAATAATAATAATAAAAATAATAATAATAATAATAATAATAATAATAATTATTATTATTATTATTATTATTATTATTATTATTTTTATTATTATTATTATAATGATGACATGATGTTGAACGACCAAACTTGTGGGTTTTATATCTTTACGTGTAGATTTGAAATAGCCCTCCCTTCAGAATGACAAAGCGGTGTAAACTGTTTGCACCGTTTGTCATCCTGAATGCAGGGCATGTTTTTGTATCCCATGCTTCTGTCCAACAATTCTTAATTCAAAACAGAGCTGATGTACACAAAAAAGTCCATTTGTGTTGAAGTCCTTTTGCCAGAATGCTTCTAAATTACGGGACTCTTTTCCACTTGATGCCATAAACATATCGAAGTACACTTTGCTTGAAATTTGATATGCATGTTCACTATTACAAGAACAGTAAATATTTAGTATGAAGAGTGGCGACTCTGTATTTTCATAAGAATTATATTCCTTTTCTATTTTTTTTCAATTTCCAGTACATATCGAGCTATCCCCAAGCTTTATTAGAGCTATTAAGTAAGCACAATAAAAATCGACGGGAAAGCTTTTACAATGTTTTCCTACTTCAAGTTTGCCTTATTTGTTACGATGTTATTTGACCTGTCGAAGAGATCAAAGGCCAATCATCAACTTGGGCTATCCTTGCTTAGGCCGCATTTCAGAGAAATATCCTTTTACGGATGGATTTAACATTCTATATCTAGAATTGCGATGGAAAGTGACAAGTATCAATCGTGGTCAAATGTTGTTAAAAAGTAATGAAGTCACCATATTTTCTCCATGAACTCGATTTTGACCATGAACTGGGTCGGGGATATCCCGGATAATTCAGCATGACACAATGATCGGGCTTACTTTAATGCATTAAAATTGCAAATTCAGATTTTTTTTTGAAATGATGATTTTTTGATGGCTTGAATAATACTATAACATACTTTTTACAAGCCAGGAACAGATATCGTAACAATGAAGACGTCGCCGAATACTTTTGAAATTCATCAAATATAAATGCACCGACGAAGAAAGTCTTAGTTAGATTAGAAAGCACACGTTTGGCTACTGTGTGCTTATTAGACTGCACTGTACGGCCTTTTTCGCTCGGCTACTTTGGGACAAAAACGATCAATTGACATCATATTTGTTTCGGTGTTATTCATGTTCGTTCGTGCTTTACCAACTTTAAAATTGGTTACAAACCAGAATTCTAGATTCTCATGAGTACAAATGCTTTAAGAACGAAAGTCACTTTTGAATAAACAGTGCGACTTTCGGGACCTTCGGTTCTTTGATTAATACATTGCAGAGTACTTTAAAGTCAAACAACAAGCACCACGCGTTGTTCTTGTCGTTGTTTTGTTGAAATAGCCGCCGTCATAGCGCAGTTGGTAGCGCGTCGGACTGTCAATCTAGAGGTCCCGGGTTCGATCCCCGACGGCGGTACTCATTCTTTCCGACTATTTCTCTCTCATCAATTTGCTGATAATCGTAGACATATGTGAGATACATGTAGCAGCTGGGGGCTAGGAAAGGATGTGATGGTTGTACTGCTGAGAAAAAATATCCATTGTTAGGTGCTCCAGCCGCCACGATATAAATGAAAAAAATGTTGAAAGCGGCGAAAAAAAATCCATTCAATCAATGTTTTGTTGAAATCGCAACATGACTTCAACCTTTTATATGCTGCTTATTTTTCGAACCAGTGATTATGTTATATCAAGAGGGATCTCCATCGAAAAGGTATTCATTATGTCGAAATTATGACATCATTCAAGCTGTATTACTGATCGTTTAGTAGCTCACTTCAGAGCTCGAGGTTTCAAAGCTTTTTCGTGCTGAACAGAAAATTTTCTCAAATTAACAATTTAGAAAAATGAATGAATATAAAATACGAAGTTAATGAGTTGTCATGTGTAACACCTTATTAATAGTATATACTTAACTCCAAAAGAAACGTCCACAAGGTATAAATTGAAATGATTCAAAAAATAAGAATTATGAAAATTTAAATTTTTCATTGCTACTTAGCATCCATATAACCACATGTATGGGATGAAACTAATGATGCTACACTAGACTGTTGTTAAACAGATAAGTCTTGCTTGACAACACTGTCAAAAACAAGTTCGCAGGGATACAAATGGTAATTCCATTATGAATAAGACTACCAATTTCGCAAGTTAGATATACTGCAATGCCCTCACAATAAATCGGTATCAAAAAGCTTTGCATTCTGCCTGATAGATCTTTCGAAGCTCACTTACATTGCGTTGTTGAAAAGTGGGTGGGATAAGTATTCATTCTGTGATCAGTGTGAAAACTTGCCTTTTGAGGAAAAAATCTGGAAATTAATGCTTAAAAACGATTGGCGAGTTACAGTAGATTCGGCAATTAAAAGCGGGCTTTCAAATCGTCAGTTTCCTTTGGAAAATTAGCTTATAAATGGCTATATTGGGCGTTTTTTATTGGAGTCATCATGTCAACCAGATTTGTTAATTGTTAGTGTGCTTATGATTTGCAGATCGCCCGCTATAGTCAAACAACATTACGACTTCATGCCGCTATTTTGTCTGTGCAGTAACGGGCAAAGACTAAACCGCATGGTTAGTAGCACCGGTCCTTTAAATTCAATAGGGAAATTGTTAAAAGTAGTATAAAAGATTCAAAACCAATCTTTTATGCTTCTGGAATAGTTTCACAGTGCAAAACCTATTTTTATTGGCTTGCCTCTTAACACCCAAATTTGACTAGGAACGTTCTTACGTAACATTTGACGTCAGCGAAAACTTTAAGATTTTGAAGCGCTTTATTGCTATGTGCGAAAATGTCTTGCAATGCACACTGAAAATTTTCATCAGACCTTTTTGCATCAGACCAGCAAGGTTAAAGGGCAAGTTTACTAAATAGGCGTTTCTACGAACCGGAACATGGAACCCAACATTCACAAGATCGGTCAATCAAAAGGTCATCAATTTTGACAGGTCTAGAAATAAAAAAAATGCATGTACGTCATGAACGGTTAAGGTACATGTAATTAAGAGAAAATATAATTGTGGACGTATCTTTTGGCGTTTAGTATATTTTAAGTACATGCATTAATATTAGGATTTCATCGGAATCACAACTTTAATTCCTAGTTTAAATTTGAGATAAAAATTTGAATTGAAAATGAGATGTGCTTAATCAACCTTCGAAGCCGGCTGTTATATTTTATCCAGGTGTGAAATTGCACTTTTATTGAAAGAGTGCAAACGCGCATAAACTGATTGCAATTATTCAGATAGACCAAGCCTTAATGTACAATACCGGTGACGTAATCAAGATCCGTGTCGCTAAACGAAACAATCTGGAAAAGCGTACAATTGATGCTTCAAAATGGCGGGGGGGGGGGGGGTAAATGCAGCAGAGGTCAACAACAAGTCGCATTTCGAAATATTCTTCTATTAAGTGTAATTTCGTTATTGAATTTTAATAGTATTAGCTTCTTGCTCTCATCTATCTCACATTAATGCGATTCTGACAGACTAAATTTACTAATTCGACATTTCATGTTGTACTAATGAATAGCCACGACCCTCACATACATCTAAAGATGTTGGAATTAACAGCTTGAGAGATCATTATTGATTCACAATATTGGTTAAAATCGAAGAAATTTTTCGACTCTTTTTCAGTTTGCGAAGTCCGTATAGGGAGGGAGTATAATTATTCCGTATTCAACGCATTTGCCGGAAGCGAAAATATTTTACCCTCATCTGACGGTTAACTGAGTACTGGGTTCAGGGTCAAATTTTACGGCGCGAACTGTCTTCAAATTATATCCCGCTTTGCATGCAAAATCACGTGCAAAGCGGGATATAGTTTGCAAACAGTTTGCATTGTTTGGTCATCCTAAATGCAATATCGATTAGTGTAGATATTGTTCGCATTTCAATGTGGCCCTATTTCACGTGATCGATCGCGTAGCTTTTTTAAATTCGTTTTCCGTTTGTATTTATATGCGACATCGCTGTGGAGACGGCAAACCTTCGGAAGATAGCCGAACCCTAAATGACTAAAACATATGGACCAGACTTAGACCACCTATTCATTGATCAGATATTTTTAGTAAACAATGGCATATCCAAGCTAGGGTGTAACTATCATTACGCATATAACGCAAGTGCGTAATAGAAATAAATCCTTTTTCGAAAAATGCCATTGATGAAAGATCATAACATCGAAACTACAGCTTATTTAAGCTGTAGTTACGATGTATTGATTATTCGTCAACGCTCAATTCATAGAAATGGTGGGGCGGGGGACATTCATCTTTTGTCACAGTTCACATATCGCCTTTATCATATTTATTCTATGTTGGTCGCCTTCTATAATAACAATAATTATAATAATAGTATCTTTATTCATAGAAGGTAAAAACATTAAGACATCATTTTCAAACAACAATAGCTAAAAAAGTGTCTTTTTTACAATGTTGCCTTCTCTCCCGCAAACACAAACGATCTAACTCATCTATTTTCTCTATTTTCTCACTATCTGACAACCTAACTATGTACATTTCTGCTTCCCCCCCCCCTATCTCTCCCTCTCCCTCTCCCTCTCCTCTCTCTCTCTCTCTCTCTCTCTCTCTCTCTCTCTCTCTCTCTCTCACACACACACACACACACACACACACTCTCGCGTTTTTCAGAACGCTTATATCTGAGAGCGTATAGATTATAAAATCCTAGTTACGCCTATGCAAAGTGCGATAGCGCGTTCCGAAGTCTTTGAACAGAAAATACTTTCTTCGTAACCGAATTAAAATGCAAATGACGTTTAAAATTCCACTAAGAATTTCTGTACCGACAATATTTCCATCATTCAAGTACAACTAGTAAATTTTGTTACAAAGAAGGGAAACGGAGTCGGACAAAAAAGACACCCTATCAAGTTATAGTTGCTCGTTTCACTTTGATTAAACGAAAGCTTTGAGCTTAAAGAGTATATCTCGACTATTTGATCCATGTGCTTTGAGATTCAGGAAAGAATTGCAGTGAAGTAAACACGCTTCTACGAAATTATATATACAATGCATCTGGGTTAATTGTAGATATTTTAAAATGCCTAGTCCATGCATGTAACAAAGTGCAGTGATGACGGTGGTCGAAACCCATGAACATTTTTTTCTCGGAGTTTGAGTTAACGTTGGCGCTGGCGTTTGCGTAATGCTTTGGACAATCTCAAACATTTCGTTTCGATTATTTTCGTGGACGGGCTACTTAAACGCCGTTACTACAGCTTGAAGAAGCTGTAGAATCGGCGTTTAGGTCGATCTCAAATGATACATTTGAGCCTGTGCGTGACATTTCCAACATTTTGAAATGTTCGTGACGGGTAAACATGGAGAGGCCCAGACAGCCAAAAACTGTAAATATATATAAAGTTACCATTGTCTACAGACACTTTCAGACCTTACATATCTACTACGTGTAGAGTGAAGACTATGGTCAGATTGTGCGGATGCACAGGCTGGTCAGAGACTTTGCTATGCGCATATCTAAAATTGTAGGAAATCTCTCGCGTAGGCTCATATATTGCAAATGAAATTGGGGAGGGGGAGGGGGGTGTTCATGACCAAGGTCAACGGTCGTGGCCAACGAAACGTCAATTAGGGACATACTTATTGAGAAAAAATCTGACAATGTCAAAACTTTTTTCTAAACTGCTATTAGATATGGGAGTAAGTGTTCGAAAACACGTCTCACTCCCTTAAATCGATCAATGGGCGTGTGCAATTTTTTTCTTACTATGGACAACATTATATGACGAAACAAGCTATTCCAAATAAGGGAATGATCGAATAATGTGCGTACATTCTAAGGGCGGTGTCGTTCCGTTGATAATTTTTAGGATAACTTCCAAGGAAAGTCTCTAAAATGTTGTCTGTGACGCAGAAAGGGGTTATATGCAATTTCCTTCAAACATAGACAAGGAAAAAGAACATTCGGTTTTTTTCGACGGAAAATTTAACATTCAAATTTGTGTTTATTCGTGCAGGACCTACTCGTAGTAATTACAACTATTTCAAGAAATAGTTACTGAGTAGTAGTAATGACGTTTGGGTCTTAAACCACGACAGCATTTGAAAAAAAATATGACGCAAAATAACGGAGGTCGAAAGTAATTCCACACTAAAAATAAGTGTTTTGATTGGTTCATCGATATTTTGATTGACATGAACGATCTATTAATTGATACACCGCTGCTTGCAATGAAAAACTCGATTGATCGATCAAATTGTAATTAAGACAGGATTGTACTGTTGACCAATGTCTTTTCCAGTCCTTTCGTTTCGTAAATAGGCAACTTTTAAGTCGTAAATGTGTTTCCGAGGATTTGATCACATTTATCATTTGTCTGTGGATCATTTTGTGTGTGTCTTGAAATTGTATAACTGTGTCTTGAGTCATAAACTGCACTAAAGTGCCTGTAGAAAGATTTTGTCAAATCCTGTGACAAGCTTCTGTACTGCTCTGACTAACATAGCGTCGTCATTGAGCAAACAAAAAACGCTTATCTCTCCTTAATCTCATTCAAAACCATTCTTAATCGCTCACCCGGTGCTCCATTCGTTCATTCCAAACACTCACTCAGACCATTCAAAAACGTTCAAAATGACCAAAAAAGATAAGATCAACAACTGCATTCAAAATGAAAATAGATATAAATAAATGGCGGTTCCACTGAATTAATTAAAATTTTAAGCGCCTGGTTGGTTCTCAAAGAAATAGGGAGCTATTTATAGAACTTGTATACATATTTTTTGAAAAGAAAGTAATAAATATCCTGAACAAAATTTGCGATATTGGTTACCTCCCATTAAAAACACTCAAAACTCGCTCCACACACTCACTCAATTTCATTCAAAATTCATTCCCAAATCATTCATCCTGTCGATTTCACGATGTTGTTAACTGTACTAACTAGAATGATGTTATGACTTTTAATGTGAAATAATCGCCTGTGCTCGATGTAGTTCTAAAAGAAGTGTCGTTTTTAAAACTGGTCGATGGAGGAGAATCATCATCTTGCTTCGGTTCTTTGCCTCTCTGGACACTTTCTGTATGTTTGCAATTAAAATGATCTGCAATTCGGATTCGTTGAAAATAAAGTGGTTTGTAGTTATCCTTATGTACAAAGTAGGGTACTATTTTCAAACGTTCGCTAACGCTTTTGTACTCTCAGCGCTGGTCGTTCAAAAACAAAATTTTACAATCGCTAAATGACAAACGAATTGGAATAAAATTAGGTTAAATTTCGATATTGTAATTGACAAAAGTGACATTTAGGCCATGTAATTTGACACAATTGTCGATGCGCATGGATGGAGAATTTTTTCTCAATTGGTGTTCAACAGAAATGTACTGCCCTGGGTTCAGGATGACAAAACGGTGCAAACAGTTTACCAATTATACCCCACTTTGCACACAAGTACACGTGCAAAGCTGGGTATAATTGGAAAACTGTTTGCACTGTTTTGTGATCCTTAACGCAGGGCTAGCTTATAGTTACATCTATTATGCCCATTGACCATACGATATTTTGATTTCAAGACTTACCAAACCTGATTGCAGTATTTTGAGAAAATTCCATAAGGGCTGGTTCGGACCATCGGTGAACCGTAATAAAGAACTTATCATTACTTATCACCCGCTTTATCTCACCAGACATGCGTTCAGAATAACAAAACGGTACAAACCGTTTGCAATTTGCTATCCACTTTGCCCGCAGGTGCACATGCAAGCGGGGTATAACTTGCAAACAGTTTGCTCCGCGTTGCCTTCCTTGGCACATGGCTAGTCTCTTTTGATTATGACATGATATCCTCTTGGACAGCATTTAGTCCACTTATGTCGCGCGGACGACTGCACGTGAGTGAGCGTGAGTGCACAAGACCTTATCCGTTATAGGGCTGTCACACCTTAACGTTTTGGCCAGCGTGTGCGGAACGTGTTGGATTTTTTATAACACGCTGCGAACACGTCGGGTACGCTATGGACACGTTCCGCACACGCTATCGACACGCTGTAACACGTTGGCACACGTTACGATACGCTGAGTATCTCATAAAATTTTGTGCATGCTTAAAATTTCTCAGCGTGTGCCGAACGTGTTGGAACACGCTCCGCACACGTTCCGCAGACGTTCCGAACACGCTCAGCACGCTAGAGACACGCTAGAGGCTCGTCCACTTACGCTACGGACACGCTAGAAACACGTTCGCCAAAAGTTTAACGTTCTTCGAGCGTGTCTCCAGCGTACTGGGAACGTGTGCATAGCGTGTCTCCAGCGTACTGAACTTGTGTCTAGCGCGTTGCCAGCGAGTTCACAGCGTGTTTCTGGCGTATGACAGCGTTTCAGTTTTCAATGAAAATATAAAAGTTCCGCTGCATGTTTGTCTTGAATTTCTACCATCAGCTTCTCGTAAATAAATAAATTTGTGCATGTACGTGTGTATGACCCATTTGACATGTTCATATCTGCATGTTTCCTCATGACCAGTCTAAGAATGACTTGAAAACTCGATTTTAAAGGCATTCTCTATATTTGACGATGAACGATTTTGTTCAAGTCATATAAATAAAACCTATGCTATGTTATGTTATGTTATAAGCTGTTTGTCTTTTCTTCCATATAATTCCTTTACGGATTTTCTTAATTCCTTAGATTGTCGAGGTGGAGAATGTAGCCTAAATGTGTATTAAACATTGCGTTTATAGCTTTACAAGTGCGTCTGCTCTTTGGTTAGAATAACAATACGTTCGCGAAAATACAAACATTCATTCGTCTCATTTGATCATTATCAATATACCAAAAAGACAAGTATATTGTTGTACCTAGTGGACATAATACAAGACGGTGTTTTACTCTACTCTGCTCTGTTCAGAATATTTGATTCTATATATATGTACTACAAGTTTGATATTTGGTACATCTTTTCCCCCTTAATATAGGACTAGCTATTCAAGATTAAGAGAGGTTGTGGAAAGTCATCCTACATGGTAGAGCATATGGAGGAAGAAAGGAGTGCATTATGACAAGTAGTTCTAACCCTTTCGCAATATTTTTCGAGTGAAAAGTACAAGAAGCTTTAATCAGCCTGTAATCTTATAAGTTTGTTATATGCATGTTTTCATAAGTAACAGGTGCCAGTGTATTTTTCTTTTCGTCTTTTCCTATTTTTCTTTTACATGAACCAACATACTTTGAATTTGAATATGTGTAGTGGCCGGTGGCCTGTTTATATTTAAAGTGGTAATTTCTGGCAGAATTTCTATTTACATCCAAAACACGCTGCGAACACGTTATAACACGCTAGAAGCGCGTTACAAGCACGCTAAACACGTTCTGAGGACGCTACGAGAACGTTGGACGCACGCTCAAGAACGTTGGTATACGCTGACACACGCTATCAACACGTTCTGGACACGTTTCTCACGCGTTACTCACACGTTCAAACTCGCTATGAACACGCTACAAGCGCGTCGTGAATTAACAAAAAGAAAATGTAGGTCAGCGTATGCCGACGTTTTGCGGACTTAGTCGTTTTCTCAAACGCGTTAGGCACACGCTGGCTAAAACGTTGAGGTGTGACAGGGCCATTAAGTCAAGTGGTTCAATTACGCTACGTAATGATAATCGATACTAGTTCTTTTAAGGTAATGGAACCGCAATAGATCCGCAACATTTCGGCACTCATTAGCTTTCACAACGTTGACCGAGTTTTCCTAATGAAAATCATTAGGAAACCTCGGTTAACACTGTTTAAATTCGTTACTTCTGAAACGTAGGGATACTATTACGGATCTACTACCTTAGACACTTCAACACATGATTGAATTAACAAATCACCGCCGTCAAGTATCGATTGACAGATCAAATCATCAATTTACAATGAGATGACTGATGATCCTCGACATTTTCCGTCATTTTTTCTTCTTCTTTTTTTTTTTTCGTAAATGGACGACTCGAATACGATGTAACGACGACGTTTAGGTAGCCACCCATTCATTCTGCTGTTATAACTTGCCCCGCATTCAGGATCACCAAGCTGTGCAAACAGTTTTCAAATTGTACCCCGCTTTGCACGCAAGTGCACGTGCAAAGTGGGGTTCAATCTGAAAACTGTTTGAATCGTTTGGTGATCCTGAACGCATGGTTGGTTTATTTGACCCGAATTTGACCTCTGTGGAAAAAATGCTTAAATAAAAAATTCCGACATATTGTATCAATTAACAAAATATATATTACATCCATTACCTTTCGTTATTCTTTCCAGTGAAATCACGTGCAAAGCCGAGTAGGTATAATCAGATTTTCATTCGCCTAAATAGCAGGGCTCAGATTCGGGTCAATAAAACCGCGCTTTATATCCATCATGCAACTAAGTCTGTCCTGAGTTCTGGATAACTAAACGCTTGAAAACTTTTTGAAATGATGCCTCACTTTGCTCATGTATGAACGGGCAAGGCGGGTCATAATTTCTAAAAGTCTGCAACCTTAACGCAGGGCTGATATCGCCTGTCTGATAACATTACATGATATCAGGCAGTCTACATAGAAACAATTTGCATACACGTTCACCCCAAGGTCTCAATTTTTAAGGACAAATTATAATCAAGCGCTGACAAATGATTGCATGATAAATAGAATAACATGTAAATACCAATGTTTTCAGGTCTCGCCTGCGAGAAATTACCATGACTCGGAAAAACCTCGTCCTGATAAATTATCCCAACCTCGACCAGATAACATTGATATTTCAAGACACTAACATATTATTGACCATGTATCTTTGCAGTAAAATGACCCTTTGATATTAGGGGGGGGGGGGATCACTCAATTGAGGCTAAAATAAAAATAATAATAAAAAACTTTAAAATTTTAAGATCCCAATCTGAACATATAATTAAATAATTTTAATAGACATTCATTTTTATGTAGATCCATATAATGGATACTTAAATTAGATCTACATGGACAAGCAAAATGATCAGAACTAAAAGTTATTCAAGCTGTAGTAACGGAATTTTCCTTGTACACCGGTAAATATCATAAAACGATAAGGCTATATTTATAGCTTAAACAACCCCCTCCCCCCCCCCCCCCCGGGAAAAATCGAGATCAACGAATACGTGCAACGATATTCCATATTCTTCATTAATTTTTATCATGACACAGGTCTCTGATTATTGGTTTAAATCGAGAAAAAAAAGAACAGAAATAACAATAGATGAAACTAAAATTAAAAGTCAATATTTCTATGGTACGCCAGAAACAAAAGTAAAACTGCCGGAAGTTAGGTATTTCCAAATATCATAGATTGTCAAGTTCCGCCTTAAATTCCATTCCTTGAAACATGTCGTCAGACGTCGTTTGGTGGACAAAAATATAGTAGCTACAGCTTTATTCAAGCTGTAGTTACGATTTTTTAGTCCGCCTTACAACGAATACGATTACGTAACTCGGTCAATATGCCGACTAACATGCTTGTTTAAACTAAGTATAAAATTCAAAAGGCATGTCAAAATTTAGCACTTGGATTAAAATTGGTTCAACGAACGACGGGTTTAGGTAAATTATGTCATTTTAAAACTCCACTATACATGTATTTAATTTTGTACGTAAACGAAGGACCAAAGTTAAAAATGTACGTATAAATGGATTGATTGAATGTATCCAAACACTTTTTTTTCAACTTCATTTAAGTTATATCGCGGCGACTGGAGCACTTATCAATAACTCGGGAAACGAATCAGTGACCATTTACAGTTAAGAACATCGTGAAATTGACATGGTGAATGATTTTGAAATGAGTTTAAAGGATAATGAAGTAATGTGTGGAGCGAATTTTGAGTGAATTTAAGGAGTGGAAATCCATTACCGCTATTTTGTTCAGGATGAACAGGATAAGCGATATTCATTACCTCCTTTTAAATGAAATATGCATTCAAGATCTATAAATAGCTTCATATTTCTTCAAGAACCAATCAGATGCTTACAAATTCATTTATGTCAGTGAAACCACTTTTTTTTCAATTTATATTTATTTCAAATGTAGTTGTTGATTGCAATTTTTTATGTCATTTATAAGCGTTTTTGATATATGAGTGAGTGGTTGGAATGAATGAATAGAGCGCCGAGTGAGCAATTTAGAATTGCTTTGAACGGAGTGAATATCATTTTCGCGATGATGTTAAATGTATATTGCAGATGAATAACGTTGACGGTTTTTTTGTTTTTGTTTTTTTGTTTGTTTTTTTTTTTCTCGAGGGGGGGGGGGGGGGGGGGGAGATCACGACGTAAGCCAAGGGGCGGGCCAACGATGCGTCCATGAGGGCAACCTAATCTAGACGAATCTAACAATGTTAAGGCTTTTATTTGTACTTAGAATGGTTTTGATTGAGACGAGTGTCATTTTTACGATGTAACTATCTGTAACTTAAACAGGCTGTAGTTTCGACGTTTTAGTCTACCTCCAATGATGCATATATTGCAGATGAATAACGTTAACGGGGGGGGGGGGGGGGGTGTCATGACGGAGGCGAAAGGGCCGGGCCAAAGAAGCATGAATGAGGGCATCCTTATCCAGAAGAATCCAACAATACATAGAAGATAATCGTTTGTTTCAGTGTACGATCGATTTATATTTCATTGAGTGAACACCAAAAGCTATATTTTCACGAGTGGTGGAGCCACGAGTGAAAATATAGCTTTTGTTGTTCACGAAATGAAATATCTATCGATCTTACACGAAAAACAAACGATTATTCTATTTCTTTAATGCAAAAATGAGACAAAATGTGACATTTCTAGGACATATTTTCGTAAAGCGCGCCATTTTGCGCGTGATAGCTATGCAACGTTCATTGTGACGCCACTTATTTCGCCCCGGATAGATGATGTCAGATAGGATGAAATGCATTAAAGCAGGATATTTGTTTTTGATAATTTCACTGCTTTTGCGGTGAGATTATCAAGTGATAATCTACCGTTATTTCTCGATAAACCACCGAAAAGCATTTAAGAAATAGGTTTTTATTTCTGAACTTCGATGTGATTTGGGAGTAAGTGCTAAAAAAGATCGAGGTTTCAAACCCCAAAAAGCGATCAGTGGGTGTGTGCATTTTTTTTTACCTACGATGAATGTTATATAACGAAACAGGCTATTCCAAATAAGGGAATAATCGAATAATGTGGGTAAAATGTAAGGGCGGTGTCTTTTCGTTGATAATGTAAGGATAACTTCAAAGGAAAGTCTCTAAAATGTGGTCTGTCACGCAGATAGGGGTTATACGCGATTTCCTTAAAACATTGCGTACGGAAACAGAAACATTCGGGAATTTTCGACGGATAATTTGATATTTATTTTCTCCCATGAACAACTAGCTTTGTGTTTTTTTTCTTTTTAAGCATACTTCCAGATATGAAATACCATGCTCGAAATTTTTTTTCTGCACTTGCGCACAGAGTAGTTCGTAGAAAAAAACTTTGGCTATATACATATAATACGTACTTAGTGTTTTGTGTGAAAAAAAAAATATCTAACGAGATTGGGGGAATTGAAAATTGTCGAGGCTCTGTCGCTCAACACTCCATTCATTCCTTCCAAACACTCACTCAAACCATTTGAAAACGCCATACCTAACTGAAAAATCAACAACGTCATTCAAACTAAATAAAGCTAGAAAATAATCGGTAATTCACTGACAATATTCAAATTGTAAGCGTCTGAAAGGTTCTTTGAGAAATGGGAAGCTATGTATAGGACTATGCATATTTTACTAAAGTGTGATAATAAATTTCGCTAATTTTGTTCATCCTGGACAAAATTAGCGGTATTGAATTACCTCCCTTTAAATTCACCACAAACTTGCTCCATAAACTTCTTCAATTTCATTCCAAAATTATTCCAAAATCACCTAGCTTGTCAATTTCACGATGTTGTTAACTGCACTATGGCTTTAGGGGAGATATACACCGAACTTCTTGTACCCGTTTGACGATCGTCTATTCTTCTGTGTGTTTCGTTTGTACGGGGGTTATTAACGCTTTCAATTATATCGCGACCCGCGGTCCACCGTCCACCTATCCATGATCATAGATATATTGTTTCTCACGCCAGTATAACAACGCAAATTATTCCGAGCAGCCAATCCCGCTTAGGAGAATCTCCCATTAGTCAAAGAGACAATGGAGAACTAAAAAAAAATGAAGCGTTGACTGAACGTTAATCGAGCCATAATTGCTATGAAATCAGTAAAAAAGACTTATGGACTATAGGATTCTAGGTTTATTGGCTTTGTTATATTTACAAAATGATCATCATTTCAATTAAGAACAACCTTGGAAATGTAGATTTTTTTTTTTTTTTTTTTTTTTTTTTTTAATTTCTTAATAACCTTGGCTGATTACATGGAAGACTGTTTTGACCGTAACCATATATCTTGGCTTGCACCTGCGTCCAGGAATCCATTGTTAGGTGCTCTAGCCTCCGTGATATGACTTAAAGAAGTACATAAAGAGACGTTAAAACCCATTCAAACACAAATATCCACTTCGGTGATAATAAACCATTATTGCTCAGAACGTACGTTTTTGAGTCGTTTCGAGGCTTTATTCCCGTTCACGACGGATTTATTTATTTATTTATTTATTTATTTATTTATTTATTTATTTATTTATTTTCATTTATTTATTTATTTATTTATTTTTATTTATTTATTTATTTATTTATTTATTTATTTATTTATTTATGTCTTTATTTATTTATTTTTCCAGTATGTGTCCCGTCACACGAAGATGGTCTGCATTAGTCGATTTTCGATTTTCATTCCTCTTCGCTATATGTTGTTTATGCACTAACCGTTAATCATTGAAATTCGATTGATATGATCTCCTATCGTGTATTTTTCTTTATTTACTTTTGCCATTAAGAAAATATTGCCTATTTTAGAACGAAATGGATACCACATCATTGGTTTTAAGCGACAACAAATAAAAAAGGTGTTATATCTAGATACATGTTAATAAGGAAACTATTTCTTAACCAATAGAGTTCCTCGATGAAATTATTAGTTTCTGAAGTTTGGGGGTAGAAAATTTTCCTCTTCCTCCATCCATTGGGAATGATTTTCTTTGTATATTAACCCGTGTCTTCATGCTGAGTAAAGCAAACAAGGTTTGGTCAGTGGTCAAAGATAAGACTGTATGTGAATGTTGTCCAATTCTTGGCGACGATTCCTGTCAAAATAAAATTGAAACAACCGCAGTCAAAGATAATAATCAATAATTCTTTAATGCTTTTTGGTGGTTTATCGAGAAATAACGGTAGATAATCGCTTGATAATCTCGCCGCAAAAGCAGTGAAATTATCAAAAACTTATACCCTGCTTTTGTGCATTTCATCCTATCTGACGTCATCTATGCGGGCGAAATAAGTGACGTCACAATGAACGTTGCATAGCAATCACGTGGACCCATAAGACTCTTTAATAGCTACACCAGCTAATATAATCGTAGAATTTTTGATCGACTTGATTAAATGTTGATCGGCTTAAAAAATGTCGAACTGTTTCTGATGAATTTGGGGCGTTTTTGATCTATTTGAGTGAGTGTTTGGAATGAATGTTTGGAGCGCTGAGTGAATGATTTAGAATGATTTGGATCGGATGTCAATATTACGATGTTCCTAACTGTACAGTTATCTCAATAGGGCCCTGCCTTAATTCCACACTTCAGAGAATGTCGCAATATTTTTGAGTCATCCGCGGAAGTATAAAATACAAAAAAGAAAGTCAAGATTTAGCACTCGGATGAAAACTTGTTCAGAAGTGCATTAAATGCCGAGCGGTGAAGGTAAAAAACTTATTTTTTTGTCGGGTTTTATCGGGTTTTATCGCGGCGTATTATTTACCCATGAAGGCGGTATCTTATAGATGCAATCGTTTAAGCTGGTGATCGTAGCTCAGTTTGTCCACACAGATATAGACAAATTTTACCTTCGACTTTACTTGGACTTTTAAATCTATACACTCATTTATATAAAAACATTAATAGATTAAGTTACAATAAAAATGAAAAATTGGTATCTGCCCATTTTATATGCATCTAATTTCAAAACAAAAACGTCGAGACTATTTGAGCATGTGCGTAACATTTTCAACAACGAATTGGAAATTGGGTTAAATGGGTCGAAAATTGGGCCAAGGGTCACTTTTTGGAAAAACCTTGTGTAGTGCACACAAGGTTTTTCCAAAAAGTGACCCTTGGCCCAATTTTGGGCCACATATTTGGCCCAAACATGAAATAGGGTCAAGTGGGGTCAAAAATGGGGTGAAGGGGTCAAATTTAAGAAAACCTTGTGTGCACCCAGGAGGCCACGTTTGTAGCTCAAATAATTGAAACTTGGTCAGAGTGTTTGTCTCCATCAAATCTCATTCAAGTTTGAAATAGGGTCAAGTTTTGTCAAAAATGGGGTCAAGGGGTCAAATTTGAGAAAAACCTTTTGTGCTCTCTAGAGGCTATACATCTTGTCGAGCCCAGGGTTACGAACGTTTTACTTATCGTATTCGAGAAGAAGCTATCGATTCGATACCCCTTGACTCGTGAAGATGGAAGCTTTATTTCTAACTCAAATGTCTTGAAACTTGAGCATAATCTTTGCCTCCATAGAATCTAGGTTAAGATTGAAATTGGGTAAGGTGGGATCGAAAATGGAATCAAGGGATCAAACTCAGAAAACCCCTTTGTGCACTCTAGAGACAACATTTTTGCTCAAATGTCTTGAAACTTGCTCAGAATGTTTGTCTCCATGAAATCTAGGCCAATAGGGGGTCAAAATGGGGTCAAGGAGTCAAATCTTAGAAAACCTTGTGTGCACTCTACAGGTCACCCTTTTGGTTCAAATATCTTGAACTAAAGTATGATTGTCTTCATCAAATCTCAGTCAAGCTCGAAAGTGGGGGTAAAAAAGGGTCAATGGGTCAAACTTTAGAAAAATCTTGTGTGCCCTTTTGATGCCAAATATTTTGCTTAAATGTCTTGAAACTTGGTCTCGGTCGAGTCAGGTAAAAAGTGGGGTCAAGGGGTTAAAACTTAGGAAACCTAGAGGCCCCATTTTTGGCCCAAAGGATATGAACCTTGGTCAGAATGTTTGTCTTAAAGAAATCTAGTTCCAGATCAAAACTGGGCCAAGTGGGGTAATATTTTAGGTTAAAGGGTCAAATTTTAAAAAAAAAAATGTGAACAATCTGGAGGCCACATTTTTTATTCAAATGTCTTGAAACTTGGTCAGAATGTTGTCTCTTTAAACCTAGGTCAAGTTCGAAAGCGGGTCAGGGGGTCAAAATAGGTCAAGGGTTTAAATTTATGAAAACCTTGTGTTCACTCTTGGATTCTTAATTCTGCATCTTGGTCAGATTGTCTCTCTTGAAATCTTATTCAAGTTTGAAAGATTGTCAAAAACCAGGGCACATTTAAATTTCAAAAAAAGTATATTTGAGGCAACATATCGAACTCTAATTTTTGTCTTCTTGATATCGTTAGTATAGTTAAGCCAGTAATTTCAAATCAGTGGTGTTGACACTTTGCCACCATTGTCAACTATATGCAGCAGGTGAGCGTTTAAAGGCCAATTGTCCTCTTGTTTTCTTGTACAATTATAATTTGCTTTGCTCTTATTGTTTGTTGATTTTTCCCTAAGTTCATATTAAACGTATGCTATAGTTTTTTGTTTGAATGGGTTTTACGCCGCTTTCAACAATTTCGCAGTTATATCGCGGCGGCCGGAGCACCTAACAATAGATTCCTGGTATTTCTTTTACCTGTACTACCATAACACCCTTTCCTAGCCTCCGACTGCTATCTCACATAGGTTTTCGATTATCTACCCATTGGTGAGAGACAAACGCCGGAAAGGATATTTGCCGCCACCGGGTATCGAACCCACGACTTCCAGATTGGAAGTCTTATGCCTAACCAACTGCGCTATACAGGCGGCTAGAGTGGTTATAGACTATGCTTTTTGTTGTTGTTGTATTTATCCAATTTTGCTTTCAGTCCGCTCTGGTGTTTTAATTTTTTACCACTTTATGTGTTTTAGGTAGGGGACGCTTAATAGTTCTGCAAAGTTTCGGGAGTTATACACTTTAACAGTGTTAACCGATGACTTTCATTTGGAAACCTCGGTCAACATTGTGAAAGTTCATGAGTTCCGAAATGTTGCGGAACTTTACTGGTCCACTACCTTAAGGCGAAAAGGAGCATAGTTTGCGAAAGCGGTTTTAACCATGTCAAAAATAGAGGTTGGTTAAGGTGACGAAGCCGTAATATTAGTTCCGCAACATATCGGAATGCATGATTTTTCACAATGTCGACCGAGATTGCCGAAGGAAATCATTAGGAAACCTCGGTTACCACTGTTAAGATCACGACTTCCGAAATGTTGCGAAAGTAATACGGGTCAACTACCTTAAAAATCGAAAGTAAAAATTAGTTTCTTTCAAAAAAAGAAAATCCGCCATCAGCGCTGATTTATATTCACGGCCCTTCAAATGATCAAACAAACATTTTAGTCACGCAGGTGACATCTAGAGTTATATTTAGATATTTTAATACTTTAAATAGTATGTGTATAGTTCCGCAAGAAAGAGTGAGGTCCGAGAAACCGTTATCTCCTATCGTTTTCAATGTAAAATTGATCTTTGATCACTCACTTGAAATTGCAGGTCTATAAAGGTTTGCATCATAATAAGATACAATTTGTAAACATTAAAGTGCATTGGAATTAACTTTTATTGTGAAATATGTGCCTTCTTCTTCTTCTTCTTCTTCTTCTTCTTCTTCTTCTTCTTCTTCTTCTTCTTCTTCTTCTTCTTCTTCTGTTTCTTCTTCTTCTTCTTCTTCTTCTTCTTCTTCTTCTTCTTCTTCTTCTTCTTCTTCTTCTTCTTCTTCCAAAGCTCATTCTTAAATTTGAAACGTTTGCTTTAATTATCACTGAAAAAGATAAATGGTTTTCAACATAATTGACTAACGGAATAAGCCCTGAGTTCAGGATACCAAAACGTTTGTGAACGTTCAGAAAGAGCATTGCGTTTAGTACGTGAGTGATCGTGCAAAGTCGGGAAACATTTCTAAAACGTTTCACGAAAGCGTTAATCTAAAACGTCGCTAAATGTTTTTCCTGTATGATTTCTAGCATCACGGAAAGTAAACTCCGGCTTATATGGTGTGGGTGCCGTTCATCCGTCCGCCTGTGCTTTAGTTCCTTGAGTTATTTTTGACGAGTCATTATATCTTGTATTTTGAATTGGTTTAATCATACTTTTCATTATCTATATTTTCAATATGTCAAAAATTAAAATGATTACCTTTAATGATTCATAATTTATTTACAAGACGAAGAGAATATTATTTTTAAAACATAGAGGTATGAAACTAAAAGATAATAACACTGTGTGGAGCGCATACCGGATTTACACATAAGAGTAATTAGGATTTTATTTCTATACCTCTAAAATGAAAAAAAAAAAAAATATATGTTCTTGATATAATCAAACTTCTTTTCAACGAAAGCACTTTTGGTTACGTAGTAATTTTGAAATCTTAGCCACAATCTATTCTCGTGTCGAAAAGCTTTACACTTTAGATTTATTACAACAAAATATAACTCATGGAGATTTGATTTTTTTTTAAAAAAAAATGCTTAAATTAAAGCCAATAGTGTATATAATAAAATTAAACGGTTGATTCAGTTTTAAGTAGAGTTTTGATATTTTGTAAACAACTTAATTTTCACAAGTGACTGAGCTAAAAAAAGATTTAATTGTTCACGAAATGAGGATTTATTTTTGTTTGTTTGAATGGATTTACGCCGCTTTCAACAAATTTTCGGTTATTTCGAGGCGACATGTGCACATAGCAATACATCGCTTGAATTTTTCACACAGGTATTATAATCACACCCTTCCCTAGCTTCCAGCCGGTATCCCACATACGTCTATGCTTAGCAATCCCTTGCAATAGCGGATCTAGAGGGTTGGGGTTGGGGTTGGGGGTGGGTCGAACGAACCCCCCCCCCCCTAAACCCCCCGAAACTAAATTAATAAATTCTTGTATATAATTTCTCTCTTCTCCTGCTGTTCACGAAATATTCCTGTTGGAAACAAAGCTTTACAAGACAGTATAGACTGCAATCAGAGTGAACAGTTGTGCAGCCTGATCTAAGCATATTCTGGCTTACTTCTACTAGCTTTTTGTGATAAAATCATGGAGCAGACTTGTTGATATTAAAAAATAGGATATTTTTTAAAAAAAATATTTAAATTTGGCAGGATAAAGGTTAAAATTGTGTGTGACTAGGAAAACGACCCCCCTGTATGATTGTTCGAACCTCCATTATAGAAAACCTGGACCCGTCACTGCTTGGTGGGAGAAAAATAGTCGAAAAGGACTAGTACCGACGTCGGTGATCAAACCCGATTTTCATCATGTGAATTGAGGGGGCCAAACGAACCCTTTCTTGTTTGTTTGTTTGTTTGTTTGCTTTTTTGTATGGTGGCTTGCTTCTTTCTTTGTGTGTTTCTTTCTTCTCTTTTTCTCTCTGATCTTTTGAAATATTTTTTACAAGATAATTTTTTACTTTCATTTTGCTTACAGACTTCAAGATACTAAACTATTGAACTCATTTCCAACAGACAAAGGTTTAAATTCCAAAAAGAAAAAAAAGAAAAAAACAACACTCTGACAGATAAGGATTAACAAACAAACCAACCTCATAAAACAGAAAACATAAACCGAGTGAACTTAACAAAGAGAGACCGAGATTCAAATATATAGACTAAATACCCTGCAGAAATACCTTCTATAAACAAAACAAATACTCAACATGAAGACCCAGATTTATCCTGTCTCGTTGTTAATAGTGCTGTGCCAATGTATGCTACAAACGACCTGCTTCATGACCAACTTATTCACTGGTATAGATCCCAACAATGCCATTCGACATAGAGGTAATTACTGCTTATTCACGTTATTTTAACGTATCTTCAAATACTCTTCGATTCAAACATTTGAAGCAATATGTTTTTGGTATTATTATTGGGTTTTTTTAACCTATCATTATAATTGTTTCTGACACACGAAAGTTTTGAATTATATCACTGTAGAAATTCATGTGCATGGGGTCTTTTTAAAAACACCCGCAGCCTCAAGAAATGTGCAAATAAACAAATGAGCCCGTGCGAGAAATTTCCAACAATTTCACACGTGCACTTAGTAAAGCCTCTAGCCAGCCTGTGCAGCCGCACAGCCTGTACAGAGGGGTTGCTATGCTTTGTGTATATATTCTAAGTGTGGTCCCCTCTTCGGGGAGTCGTTGAATACTTAAATTGTATTGTTTGGTTTTCAAGGATGCACAATCTATGTCCATCACGCACACGTGAAATTGTTAGAAATTTCACGCAAAGGCTCAAATTATGAATTATGTCTGTTAATTGGAATTAACAAGATACTTTAGGCGCTATATTTAGTATTACAGATGTATCAAAAATGACCAGCGTTCAGGATGCAAAGGCAACAGTTGCAGAGACCCTTAAAATACCTCGCACTCGAGATTCAAACCATTTTTCGGGTCTCTTCAAATGTTTACCCTATAAAATTTACGTTTTTGGGTTGTTATAGGCATGTGTTAACGGACAAAACTCAGACGTCAACGGGAAAACGAGTATTAATGAGATTATTCACTTGTCGTAAACGCTCTTACTTAAACAACCTCAGTCTGTATCCTAAAAATGAAATATAAACATAAAAAAGATTCTGTTTAAAATACAAAAAAAATCCGAGTTTTCGCATTGATAAGCAAGTATGTGTAAAATTAATCATGCTTGGGCAGCCATTCATCATATCGGATGACATTTATCTTAATTCCGTGTTTATTTTTTATTTATATTTTTCCATTTACCAAGCACCGTCGTAGTCAAAACTAACAATGCAATCCATTACTCATTTGTTAAAATTTCGGCTAGTTTTAAAGCGTGCCTTTGAATATTCAGCTTTTTTTGTCTTTTCTTTTTTTTTTTTTTTTTTTTTTTCGTTTGAATACAAACTCAAATATTCATCGGGCGTTACCATTTGCAAGAGAAACTCAAAATGCTTAAACGCGATCATTCGTTAAATCATTTTTCATGATACTGCATAACCTGGAATCTCGTGGCAGATATGTGCCACTATCCTTATTTAACTTTTTTATCAAATCCGTGTATGGCTATTTGTAATTTCAGGATATAACACTGCGACCCGAAGAGAATCAGAACCAATCATCAGGTTCGATACTGCTCGAAGAGCTGTCCCGGACACTTCCGACAGCATTAGTAGTCCGATCTCTCGTAAATATCTTTTTAATTTAAATATAACCTTAGTTACACAATTTCGACAAGTATTTCGATATTAACGATTAGCATCAATACTTTTAAAAGATAGGTCTGTTAAAAAATCAACTTTTAGAAAAGATGTTTGGTTATATCGACACCATTTTCTTTAACAGTTTCTTAGATATATCGGCCTTCTTTATCAAAAAAATATGTGGGCTTGGTATGCTTATTCATATACTTAATTCCAAAAGAAAGTGTGCACTTTTTAATTTTGAATATATCTGAAATTACACAATCTATCGTTATGAAAACAAAAACCGCGCTTGGAGAAAAAGTTTTCTGCTAAATAGAGTCATTTGATTTGGCATGTTTTGTATGTGCATCACGTGTTAGACAACAAATTGGTCTGAAAGTGCATTCAGTTGAATCTTTGCGGCTTTCCTAAGCATGAATAGAATTGTGCATGATGCTACAGCGTAGTTTGACTATCAATAATAGTCGTTGAACAAAGTCAAATCTTCTCAGATTTAAAACGACATTATAATTTATTGAGTATTCATGTTCCAATAGAAATCGAGGTCATCATTTTGTAAGGCCTTTAATAAGCAAATCCAGATGTCATAGAAGGCAATAGCACCATTCAACGACAAGTTACTGGCCTATCAACGTAGCAATGTCTTACGTTGAAGTACACGTAACGTCTACATAAAAATGAAAACCTTTGTTTTGAAATGTCTTGGAATAGCTTTTAAAAGTTTATTATGCACCATTAACACATAACTCCTACCAAAGAAAAAGTTGCGAGGAGGTCAAATCTCAACAATTTAAGTTGTGCATGCGCGCATGTAGCATGCGGTACTTTATCCAAATCTGATTTGACTTTAGATTACAAAAGGTTTTGACTAAAGTACGGTATCAAATTTACTCCACAATTTTCCTCTGACTTTTAAGTATCAAGAAAAATGCAAAAAGTGAAAGTGCACACTTTCTTATGGAACTCGGTATATATCTCCTTGATATAAATGCTTGTGTAAAGCAATCCATAGCTGTGTGTCAGTATCTTGTTAAAGACTTGCTCACAAGGCTCCACTTTTCCTTTTTTAAAGAACAACCACCAGATATGCCTGTCTTACGCATGTGTAGGATCACATTCTAAATGACGTCATAACAACGTCATCTAACGTACGTTATTTATATTAAGTGGATTTTTTAATTATCAGGGTGTTTCAAAAATCGGTTCGAATTTTAAACGTACAAGACTGGTGTTCATGTTAAAAAGTGAATCTATTACTTGATTTTATTTGAGACCTCGTCTAGAATACGGAAGTTATCAGGCTCGCCAATGTTCGCTTTATAACTTTACATTTCTAAACTCGGTTGAATGATCTCGTTTCAAATAAAATCTCAAGGCAGATCCTATACATGTATATTCATGTGAGTAATGGTAATTCAAGGATACGAGCCTTTTTATCTCAAATGACATTCGTCGTCAAAAGAGAACAGTCATACAAGAGGCGAACGCCTCGAATTGGCTTGTTTTGACCTGATATCACCCGCCTGATAACATGGAATGATATCAAGAAGCCTATTTTTAACAACAATTTGCATATTCATAAGCTGAACCAGAATTTCTTTCATTTGAATCTCTTTGATATTAAAGGTTTCGTTTAAAAAAAACTGAGAGAATTTATCATGACTCGGCAGAACCTCGTCATGATAAACTCCCTCAACGTCGACCAGATAACATTGATATTTTTTATAGGCACTGGCGTACTATTCTCAATTATCTTTGGATTTCAACCCTAGCACATTAACTACTATTGATGTGATTTAGTTGGAATATTTGTCAAGCCAGTTGACATTTTCAATCCTAACCAATACTCCTTGAAGTATTATCAGTCGGTATTCAAACTCAGTTTCAGAAATGATTAAGGAACTCCGAGGTATTCCCTACTACCAAGACATAGATGGAACTCCATACATTTCAGGTTTAAAAATATTGTATTGTCAGACTCCAATTATCATGCTTATTTTTGTGTTCTTGCATAACCCAATAGGAAATCCAAGGAGCTCTGATGACCTTCACTATTTTTGGCAGACTGTTTTGTATTTGATGCCCCCATACCGGTGCTGCGCGGAACATAAATCATATTGTACACTAAAACTAAAAACTAACAATATGCAACTCTCTGAAACGTTTTATTTTCATAATTAATAATGATAATAACTAATATAATTACATTTCAGAACTTAATTTTATTTTAATTTATGTGGAATTACCTTGAAGATTTTGGCGACAAAAACAATAGAATTATATTTTTGCATCTTTTTTGTGTTCATGGAATGTTGTCTTTCGTCATGGTACGTTAGAGCAGAATCAAAAATCTAAAATAATTATAAGGTCAACTTGATAAAAGTGACATCAGAATTGAACCTTACTTTGTAGGCATTTTTATGAAATACTAAATAGCTGAACAATGATAACAAACTATACAAAGGCCGTATTTTAAACGTACAGCTCTAGGGGGTCAAAAGTCTTTCATGTGCGTTAACTGGGTTGGAGAGAGTTTTCCTATATGATTGACGGATCACCACTTTCAATAAAAATACTGCACGTGTATCAAGTTATTCATTTTGAAAAGGAAAATATTTAATTCCACTTTTTCTCCGTCATTTACGACACACAATTATATTCGTTTGTGGATTTTTTTTTTAAAAACAACAGCTCATCAAAGCTGTAGATACATCCTTCAGACTTTATGGATTACACACAAGAATGAAGGTTGCCCAATTAAGTTATTATGCTTAATATCAAGGACATGTCTTACTGACTTAAGCTTTTTTTACAAAGTATTTACGTTTTCTAGTCTTAGGCGGCGAATTTACAATTTTTTTCAGACTGTCGTAGCCCCTTTTAGTTTTGGAAACGACAGATCAGACAATAAAGTAGCACTTCCAAATTATTAATTTTGATATGTATACGTTGACCTCCGATAGTTATGTTTTGTGCTAGGGGGACTTAACACTTATCCTGCCCAGATGTGCAGGCTGATCATAGTCTATTTTTTATGGCAAAGTTTGTGTAAAGCAAGCACAGTATAAATGTCGTCAAGGATCAGCATGATTAGAAGTAAACATCTACATTTTATTTACGGTGTTGTTTAGACATTCCAGTTATCGTCTTTTAGGTTTTAAAGTGTTTTCGAAATCATAGTTTAAAACATTTTCTGATATCTCAGACAATGTGCCTTGTCTGAAACCAGTTAACTCGGTTAACATCCCTAAATGTGTCTACCGGCCTGCATGCGTGTTGTCAATATATTTCTAACTTTCTTTTTTTCATTGCTCGACAGTGTTCAGATTCCTAAGTAGTGAATAAAATAAGTATTATTATACGCATCTCATTTAATACAGGACTTTTTTAAGTTCTCCTGTGAAAAAGCTTAAATTTACGGGGGTTGATACTGTTCTCTGTAGCTTGGTTGCCTTTGACAGGCTTTCATATTTTTGCCTTTAAAAGTTTTGGAGTGATTTTCTTAAAACCCGAACTTTGAAAACTAAAATGTCCCTGAAATGCGAGTTTAAGCTTGATAATTTTTATCTGCTAGAGTACATTGTTGCCTTGTTTTTCTTTTGTCATTATCTCTTTTCCAAGTCTGGCGATCACCTTAGCTTATTTCTTTAGCGATAAAGGCACACTTTTGGGCATCTTAGTTACTTTTTTAAGGGAGAGTGGTGATATTATTGATTGATCTTATTATTTACACAGCTAAATCTACATTGCATTTTTATCCTCTCAATGAAAAGTTAACAATTCTATTTATTGAATTTCAGATCTAGCTAAGGGAGTTCGAGCTAAAAAGGACTCGTCAGATACATCCAAATCAGGAGGCAATAAAGGTAATTTACACATTCGAGCATTTAACAGTAGGGGGTTTTAAATTTTGACCAGCATTAGAATTTCTGGTAAAACATTGTAAGATTCAGAAGCAGTCCATGTTTTGTAATCTTTAACATCTTTTCTTGTAAGCATTTGCGAGACAGAAAAAAATCCACATGTGCGAAAGGTCAGGACAGACTGTGCAGATGTAGTATGATCAGGGTCTTCAATATATAATAAGTAGACAGCGATTGACTGAAACTTTTTTTAGGCAAAAAGTGAATATATCTTATGATCTTATTATTAACTTGTATCGCGAAAATAATAAAATTCATATAATTAATAAACGGGGTTTTAACAAAAACATGTCTCTTTGATGTTACATAATAAATTCAATTTTTCTTCTTTTTCGGAAAAGTTTTCACTTTTAAGAGAGGATATGATTCCATCTACGCTGGTAGGTATACCTTTGTTTTCTTTAACCAACAAGTCTCAAAAGTTAGAAAAAACTAGGCAATTTTGTTAAATTAGAAAAAAGACTGATATCAAAATACATATTCACTTGACTAGTTTATTTGGCGTGTCATTCCATTTTAACTCTACACGTGTAATAAACGCTAAAAGCAAGTTATCGATAGCAAAATAAACGCGAAACGGGCTGTGCAAAATATTAAACGTTTTAACATTATTAAATATAATATAAAATGCTTTGCAGTGCAAAGTAGTGTACACTTTTCAAATATGAAAACTTTTTTTCCGCATCCTGAGTGCAGTTTTGGTCTAGCAATGACCTAACAGGTCAAAATTTATGGCAATAAGAAAACACATTTATGAATATAGTTGCAGAACCCCGAGATGTCGGTTTCCACGTCTCCTTGACCTATTCAACGGTAGCGTCGAGGAGAAACCCCATCAAATTCGACACAGTCCATGAAGGTCTTCCGGATAAAAGCGTGTATGACGTCACTTCCGGTATTTTCGAAAGTCCCGTATCCGGTGTATACCTCGTCAGTTTTACCCTGGCTACCCAAGAGAACAAGGACGTTACGGCGAGTGTCTATGTTCGGCGGCGTGGTAGAACTAGCGGTGAGAAGAGATTATCGGTCGTGGCAAATGGACAAAATGGGACCTCTCAAGGTTCGATAACTGGTTTTGTTACGATGAATCACGGGGACGAACTTTACGTAAAAGTTGATTTTCCGAGCAGAGCTGAAGTTTTTGGAAATAATTTGACCTCATTATCGGTGTACTTGGTCAACAAACATTAGGGTTAGATATATTCAAATACAAATTTTTACAAGATTTTAGTTAAAAAGGAAATAATAAAAAAAGAAAAGTGAGACCCATAGTGACACAGACCTGGAATATTGTGTAATTGAATCTCGTTAGCATTTTTTTCAGTTTTTGTAATTGTTAAAAGCTTAAATCTAAATGCATAAAGCTAATTTATTTGATCCAACCCCCTTTTGGGGTTTTATATGTTTTGGTTAGAAGTGATTACAATAGCATTTCTCCTGCGTTCAGGAACACAAAACGGTGAAAATAGTTTTCTGATTATACCCCGCTTTGCACGTGTACTTGCGTGCAAAGCGGGGTATAATTGGCAAACTGTTCGCACCGTTTTGTCGCAGGGCTGAACACAGAGCTGGTTATTACGTGGTCACTTATAACATAATTTACTAAAACCGATTTCCTAAATTTAAAAAAAAATGTCCCTTACAGAATAAACAAAAAATAAAATTTGTGATATATATTATCCATTATTAATGCCCTGGCAGGGCGGAAACTAAGAAACGGGTCGTTGCACTTAAGGTTAAGGGAAATCAGCTTTCATCTAAAGTAACCTACTTCTAAAGAGAGTCGACATAAAATACTCGAGACCTAAAATCGTAGATTGGTAACAAAATCCTCGTAACTTCAGCTTAATCAAGCTGAAGTTACGAGGCCTTGATAACCAAACGATGAAATGTGTTCACTCTCTCAAAGCACGAGAATCCTTTAGGTTTTACGATAAAGTTATTTGCATGCAATTCTACCAGCGCCTGTCTCTTCGATTATTGTATTCCTTGTTTATTTATTTTCACTGCCTTTTTTATCTTTTTTTTCCTTGGTAATTTTTGAGAAAACCCGAGGGAATAGCTAAAGCTTTGGGCATGTTCGTTGTTAATGTCGTCTGCCTCGGTGTCGTGTTATACAAGCAAACATTGGCATTTACATTATTATATTGTTATAGACGAACTAGGTATTCGCGTTATGTGTTCCCTTCTAAAAGGGCAAAACGCATCCCAAATAATATGAAAATGGTATTTTGTGAGAAAAGATCATCTCGAAAAGAAAAAAAATCTTTACCGCGTACAAGATGAAAGCATTCGCCAATAGTCTGAAAATGGTATCCCGGTTTGTGAATTTACGTGCGAAGCGAGGTACCATTTCTAAGCGTTCGCAAACGTTTTCTTATCCTGAATGTAGGCCTATTTAGGCTCTATGCGTTTATGTTATGTTTATGTTTCGTTTCGATATGAATGTAAAACAGCATTCAACCAATCGCCGGTGGACAAACAAAACATTGTAGCTACCGCTTTATATTCTGTAGGCTCACTATTTTTAACGTCATATGGCGTTATTATTCACTTGTCCATTTTAGCATATAAGGTATTAAAAGCAAACAAATGTAACATCATATGAGCGGCTATGCAAAAAGGGACAAATAAAACTTTGTATCTTAACGCGTTATAGGGTAGAATGGCGCCTCTAAATTTAGAAAAATGGCAAAAGAGAAAAGTTTCTAGCTTGGCCAGCCTGCTAGAAATCCTCGAGCTGGCCGGGGTTGGTGCATTACATACTTCCCAGATGCCCCCTTTTTGCTTGGGACCAAATATTTTAAAAAAGGTGAAAAAGCCATCGCATTAGAAAGAAGTATTTTGATTGGTCATTCGATTTTGGTTGACAGCAACGATCTGATAATATACATGTACAGTTAAGAACATTGTGAAATTGACAAGGGGAATGATTTTGGAATTATTTCTGAATGAAATTGAATGAGTGTGTGGTGCGAGTTTTGAGTGAATTTAATGTGAGGTAATCCTAATTTGCAAATTTTGTTCAGGATGAACAAAATTAGCGATATTGATTACCTCCCTTTAATAAAATATGCATACACGTTCTAAATAATAGCTTCGTTTTTTCTTTAAGAACCTATGAGACGCTAACAATTTGAATTATGTCAGTGAAATCTCGATTTTTCTCTATCAAAATTCATTTTGAATGACGTTGTTGATTATATATTTTTCAATTGGTTTGAGCGTTTTTGAATGGTTTGAGTGAGAGTTTGGAATGAGCGAATGGAGCGCTGAGTTAGCGTTTTAGAGTGGTTTTGACTTATATGAATGTCAATATAACAAACTGTAATTTACATGTAACATTTCATTGTCGTTAAAACTTAAAGTAGAGAAGGGGTATGGATACGATGAAATTGAGAACAATTTAGTTAATTTTGTTAGTATTTAATAAGGTTTGAAGTAGAAGGTAGATATTTAAGTTTCGTTTTCGGTCTTTTTTTAGTTTGTGGACGTTTGTAGGATATTAGTATTCTATAACGACAAATTTTCGTTCAAAATTGGTTGTTTCGTTCGCCAATATTGAATTTCAATTAATATTCAATTTCATTTTGATAAAACTCGCAAGAAGGGACCACTCTTCGATTACATTAACCAATTTAATGAAATATTTTCCGTTCAAGATGTTTTTGCATGTCGAAAATAATTGTAACCTGTTGAGCTATAATGAAGCAACAGGGATCTCCGTAAAAACAAGATAGGTAAAAAAGTTCTGTTACATTAGAGGTCAATTGAAGGCTGCATTTCAAAATTTGTTCTAAGGTAAGGGAGAATGATCATTTTGAAATTACTAAAAGAAAGCAGCCAAGTGCGATAAGTTTCGATCAAAGTCAGCCTGCGCATTCCGCGCAGTCTGACTACGATCGACACTGAACGCACTGTCCACGTGTTTCTTTTACGCTTGACGGGCAATAATTATTCAATTTCTTGAATATTTGTGTAATAAAGTAGAATTACTTTTTAAGTATAATGAAAATTGGAAAATGAATTGACGTTGTTATACATAGTCAAGAATTGAGCGAATACTCGGCAAGAATTGAATTCCAGATCGCAGATCAATCCTGCGTTTAGGAAACCAAAACGGTTATCAAACGATTAGAAATTATATTCCACGTTGTTTTTAGAACATATGCAAAGCGGGATACAATTTCCATAACGCCTCGCGAACGTTTCCATATTGAGCGTAAGGCTGGGTCCCTTTTACTAGGTACGCCGAAATTTGGCATTAGGTGACTGATTTTCTTTTCAGCACCGCGTTTAAGATGAGAACGTTCCTTGGGCGTTTAGAAATTGGTACTCCGCTCTACACGTGCGCTTGTGTTCAAAGATGGACATTATCTCTAGACATTTGAATATTGTATTTTCATTCTAAATGCAGGACTGGTCGCCGACAGTATGACTGAATGATAATTAAGATAATAAAGAAAAGAATATTTCATAGCGATAGCTAGCTTTTCATTTCCTAGCTGCCTTTTCTCTCCTTTTTTCTGTCTATTTAAATCTTTGTATTTTTACAAACGAGATTAAAAATTCATTAATTTAAAACACCAAGTCCTTTTTCCTTATTTTTGGCCCCTTTACCTTCACCAGAGCACCCCCCCCCCCCAAACACACTGATATTATTCAAGCTAAAGAATTAATCTGAAACGAACATGGTGGAATCAACAGCTATCCCGGTGTAAATGAGTGTATTGATTAGTCGAATCGAATTTTGATTACATGTACAGTAAGTAGCATCTTGAAATTGATATTCAGCTTAATCAAAACCATTCTTAATCGCTCACTCAGCGCCCCCTTTTATTGTTTCCAAACATTCAATCAAACCATTCAAAAACGCTCCTAATCAGTAAAAAATATTTGATAAACAACCACATTAAAAAAAAAACTAGAGCTAGAAAGAACAACAACACTCATTCACTGACGTGAGTGAAATTATAAGCGTATGATTGTTTCTTGAAGAAATAGAAAACTTTTTATAGAACCCGTATTAAATCAAAGAGATGAAAGAAATATCGCTAATTTTATTCATCCTCAATAAAATTCGACCTTCGATCTGCAAATCTAGTGGTTTAGGAGCTTTAAAAGCCCCTGTCCCCCTTCCATAACCTAACATTGCTGTTAGATATTCAGTAAAACTTTTTTTTAAGCGACCACCTAAGGGACCACCAAAAAGCGGTCGTTTATGGGAATGGTCGCTTAATATAGGGATGAGTGTCTTTTTCACTGCGTTTATTGGGGTATAAAGTGCAATTGCCTTAGCACATGGCAAATAACGCCCGTAGGGCGTTATGTTTAAGCCATGTGCTAAGGCAATTGCACTTTATAACCCAATAAACGCAGTGAAAAAGACACTCGGCCCTTATAATTGCAATCCTCTTGGTCTAAGAAACTATTAAAATACTCGGCTAAACATTAAAGTTTTGAGTCTACTTTCTGCGCGTATTACACAATCTATTTTTAGATCGTGTATTTCCTCTCTCGCTATCGAAGTTAAACGGCATAAAGTTAATCGAATGGTAAACAAATAAGCGACAATTTGACATTCGTAGAGGTATAGACCTGCAATTTCAAGTGAGTGATAAAAGATCAATTTTACATTGAAAATGATAGGAGATAACGGTTTCTCGGACCTCACTCTTTCTTGCGGAACTATACTTATGATCAAAAAATAATTTTGACAAGTTATCCCGCATTTTAAACCGAAACTATCGTGATCGGGCTTAGCTGAGAGGGTTGCTTGGTGGTCTTCGTCGACTCACTGTAAACATCGACTCAGAATCTGAGCTGCATACTTTTAATCATTAATTCTTTCTAAAATATTTTAATTTTAATGTATTAAATAGCAATATTACGATATGGAAGGGAAACGAGGGGTTTTCGAGTTCCTACAACACAGGAAATGCAGATCGAAGATCGGGGGTTTCCCGAAAGACCTATTGCATTTTATACAGAAATAAAGTGCAATGGATTTCCCCACGTGATGCGATTTAAACCAATCAAAATTCTTTATTTTGTTAGATTGCAATTATTACAAAATATTATAATAAATGTGACAGTTCATTTTGATCGCATTTATAGATTGTCGGTCAAGTCGTACTGAATCCTATGATGTTTAAACCCATTAGAATCGTCTTATTGAGACGATTCTAATGGGTTCAAACAACATAAGATTCAACAATAACCAATTTTTCGGTAAGAATGTCCCCTTTCTCAGAGAATTTGCTTACGGTGAAGGGACTTTTTATGGTAGTCGCTTAATAAAATTGGTCGCTTTATACACGTGGTCGCTCTAGCAATATCGACTGTATGTAGAATTAAGAAATTTTCGAAAGAATTGTTATTTAGAAGCACGCAGTTCTGATTCTGACCCGTCTTATTGGCTTTATTTACTATGTGCCAAGCCAATTTCACTTAATACTCCAAGAAAAGAAGTGAAAATACACTTGTACCTATGATATTTTAAAAGTATTTTAAAAACTTAAAAAAATATGAAACAGTTCCAAACGGTTTTAGAGTATATCATTTATTTCATCTAAAACATATCATTAAATAACAGACGTATTAGATATTAAATTTAATATTAAATATCACAAACAAAATATTTATAGAAATATTACATAATTATATAGAAATAAAAAAAGGACTTAAAGTAAGATACATCTATTGCAGTTTCCAAATTACATACAACAGTAAAAAAGCGAAAAAAAACACACCTATACACGGATATCATGGCTAATGATCAATATGTCATGTTTTTGAAAGTTGGGGGATGGACGGACTGATAGGCGGATGGATTTGCAAAAACAATATACCTTTACCTTTGTGGTGGGGTAAATGATTTTGAGTATGCCTTTTCTCTGAATGCAAGAACACATAGTCTTTCTATAAAACATGACGCAAAAAATGAAATCTTTGCTTATTTACTAAGCTTATTTACTTTGCTAAAAGATATAAAGAATATTTTGTTGTCGTTTACAAGGAGATGTAGACGGAAAAAAGTCCTTCGTTCAGGATGACAAAACGGTACAAACTGTATTCATATATCATCCCGCTTTGCACGCAAATGCACGTGCAAAGCGGGGAATAACTTGAAAACGGTTTGCACCGTTTTATCATCCTCAACGCAGGGCTAATCGCACAAAGGCGTGTATATGATTCGGATTACATGTTCTTACCTAGGTGAAAAAACACACCATTTCTTATAATAATTTGAAAGATTAAAAGATAATTTTGCAAAAATATTATTGCGACGCCATGCAAAATCTTCAATGAAAACCCTTTAAGCCTAAATAAGGATTGAGTTCGGTCAAACCCTAGGGTTTAGAGTCAATTTTAGATAAAATATCACCAAAATAACAATCATATTCGTCAAGGTCTATGTTGTTGATATCTGGTTGAAACGCGATCCAAATGAAATATGTGTTAATATACAGATTTTGCTTTGAATTCAGTGTGCAAACGTTAGTGCAACGTTTAAGAAATAGAACTTACGTGAAAAGGGGGTTTACAATTTTCAAAAGTTCGAAAACGTTATTGTAACCTGAATCAAGGATTGGTTGTGAATTCTGCGATATTTGTGTGACGAACGTCAACTAAAAATTGTTAACTATAACCTAGATTTCAATGGAAAGAAACGTGGAATTTTTAGGCGGGAGTTACGATATTTTTCACGTCCAACGAAGATAATTCTGTGTTTTCTTCGGTGATAATGACCCGACCTTCCATCAAACAAGTTGTCATGATAAAAATATAATCCCCAATCACGCTGTTTTACCACTTTGTAAGGCTTTCACACGTGTAAAGTCTGACCTCTCCAGGCCTCGGTTATGGGTTCGAACCTCCATCACTAAATCCGCATAGTTGAGTTTTCCCACAGCCTTAAGACACGATACAAGAAAATCGGCCATGGTAGCTCTCGCGCTCCTAGAATGTATAGTAAAACTTGTTTAAAGAGACACCTACGGGACCACGAAAATACGGTCGTTAAAGAAAGTGATCGCTTTATACACGTTTTGTATTAAATTAATTTACATACTTTGAAATTGAATATGCTTATGATTGCGAAATTTTCAATAATTCTATGTTGTTAAAACTTAAAAGAATCGTCTCATTGAGACCATTCTGGTGAGTCTTAACAACAAAGGGTTCATTTTCAAGTTTGTAGACCAACAATACCTACTTTTCAAAGATATATTTTATTCAAAGAAGGGGATTTTGAAAATGGTCGCTTAATTACAATGGTCGCTTTAAAGACGTAGTCGCTCGAGCAATATTGACTATATACACAAATGTTATCGAAACTTACAAAACTCTTGCACTCGAGATTATATAAGAATGCACAGTCAAATCATACCATGTGTTCAGGATAACCAAACGGTGCAAACTGTTCGCAAATTACACCCGCTTTGCACTTGCGTACGAAGCGAAGAATAATTTGTAAACAGTTTGCGTCGTATTGTCATCCTTGACGCCGGGCTGGTCTTCAACCGACGATTTGCTGAATATGTTTAAAGTAAAGACAGTGTACTAGTAATGTACATTTTTTCCGACAACAGAATTTCCCGGTTTACCATAGTAATATTTTGAAACCTATAGTTTTGTTAGCAGAAAAAAATGACCTGGCGAATTCGTCAAAACAACCTCCAAAAGGTAATACTCGGTCATCCCGAAAAAGCATGATATTGTCCGAGGATTCCCAAAATGGGATCGATTATAAAAAATCTGCATTTCGCAGTTTTTGCCATAAACTGAGTGCGTTTTACCTGCTCAATTTTCCTTCCGTCCGTACGTACGTCAGACTGGTCGAGTGTTATTTTGAATAAAATCTTAAGTTACATTGTATAGGTTATCTCTATCAAGAGAAAATGTAAACTGAATAAATTTTCTGATAGCTTCAATTCCAAGGTCAAATTTTGAAATAACTTTAGCAAGTCAATTTTTTTTCTATTTTGGACACTATTCCACATACTCAAGAAGAAAAAAAAGTCTATACTATTTAAAAAGCGTTTGGATAGAAAATTTGTCCAAAAATGATTACATTTCGTCTCACTTTTGCATTACAGAGATTCAACGTTTGTTTTTCGTGTAAGATCGATTGTTCTTTTATTTTTAGAACAGCAGATGCTATATGTTCACCCGTGGTTAGGCCTCTCAATATAATATAGCTCTCTGTTGCTCAACAAATGAAAGATAAATCAATCTTACACAAAAAGAAACATATGTGACCCGTCAAGCGAAAAGGGACCATCTGGGAAATAGGTAAAATGATTATCCAAAAAGAGATTACGGTCAGCATAGGTCAACCGGCGGTCGCATTTCAAAAATTCTTTCACTTAAAGGTAGATTGAATATTCTAGATTCAGAAAATAAGCACATTGCGAAAAGTTTCGACTCTAGTCAGTCTGCGCAATCCGCGCAGTCTGACTGGGGTCGACACTCTACGCACTACTCAGATGGTCCCTTTTCGCGTGACCGGTCACAATTTTTTTTTCTCCTCTAATTTTTACTCCCACACTGAACGTATGATTTTTTTTTCAAACGCAACATCTGGTTGAAATTAGTTTGTATCAATTTCTTGTCTTTCTTTCTTTTTTTTCAATGGGTGGGGGCGGGGGTCACAAATAAAAAATACATACTTTCCTCTCCAATTACAGAGAATCTGAAAATTGGCCGCTACTCGGTCCTTCTCGACGTCTTGAGAAATCCGTCTGATGGTGTCGGGTTTGACCCCTAATTGTTCCCCTAACGACGTCCCCTCTTCAAACGTCAACTCCCTGGCCAGGGACATCAGGCTCTCCATCTTAAGGATCTGCACGGCAGCTGAATAAATTTATCTTATATAGTCCGTTTGACTACTATATGGACCAACCTTTTCATCAATTACATAAAATTGCGTTTGAATAAAGGATTTGTATGTAGTGAAATCATAATTTCAGCTTATTACCATTCCAAAAAATATTTTTTGAAAATAAAATGATTTCAAAATAACGATTTTGTCTATCTAGTTAATGTTAATATTTTCGCATTATCCGTTCTTAAACACGAGGGGTGATGGAGGCTGTTCAATAGTTAGAAAATGTCAACATATATAGTAAAACACGTGGTTTTATACTAAACTTTTGACAGATGAAATGTCCATTATTCCTTATTTGGACATGCTAATTAGCATATCGACGGTCATGTCATCTTAAACTTAAATAACACGTGATTTTTACCGTTAGTACTCGCCTTTTCATCAAGTTTTCCTCGTGAAATTCCCAACTACTTCGTTTAATAATGCTTTTTGATTGGTCTTAACATGTAAATATAGGGTTCATCTCAGAATGAATAAAATCAATAATCAATTATCTGGTCAAACAGTTTCTGAAGAAAGAGAGAATATACACAGATTTGATATCCAACGGTAGCAAAAATCTTGGACAAACTCAATTATATTGAAAAACTCGATTTTATAGTAATACAATTCACTTAAAATCTTACTCTTTTGACTCGGCCCCTATGCAAATCAGTTCTATTTTTGGTTAAACAATTCGCTGTTCCGTTTAATACAGTAACAAGTAGGTATGAAATGCTGAAAGTTAACATGTAGACGGACGGACAAAATCATTAGTTTACATTCAAAAATTCTGAAAAACAAAATTCGTCATGGTATTAGCTGTGAAAAATGATATGAGAAGAAAAATATGCGTTTCATTAATTAATTTCTGAGATTCTCGGCAAAATGTTGGTCCATATAGAAGTCAAACGGACTATAACTATACAAATATCAGTATGATAACATCCCGTATGATATTTTATATGATATCACATAGTTATTTTTTGAACAATGATATAATGCGGTTATTTTTAGAAACTTGCATTTCAGTAAGAAACATCGATGAAAATAAGGCAAATAGAGGTTATAAGATAAATACATACTTAGTGTATTGTATGAAAAAATATGTAACTCGGTTGTGTGAATTTATAATTGTCTCGGCAGAGCCTCGACAATTTTAAATTCTCCCAACCTCGTTATATATTTTTTCTCATACAAAATACTAAATATGTAGGATGAAAACGAGGCTGTGTCGAGTTTTTAATAAATTTGGTATTTTACGAACACAAATTTGATATTCTCATCATAATATGACCCGAATTTTCGCGAATAATCGTCAAAATTCTTGAAATTTGGCATTTCAATTTTCCGCGAAACTTATAACGCCGTTTAAAACTGACGTCATAATATATACATTATGACGTCATTTGATAGTTATTCCATTCATGTAATAAGACCCGTGTAATATCAAAAATATTCAACGGGTTTATTTCACTCCCGCGACGTCGGTCATATTATAAACGCACTTAGTGTTTTGTATGAGAAAAAATATCTAATGAGGTTGGGAGAGTTGATCATTGTCGAGGCTCTGCCGAGACAATTATCAGTTCCCACAACCGAGTTAGATATTTTTCATACAATACACTAAGTACGTATTATATTTATCTTAAATCCTCTATTTGCCTTATTTTCGTAGATATTTCTAACAGAAAGGCAAGTTTCTTTAAATATCCGCATTATATCATTGTTCTAAAAATAACTATATGATATCATAAAAAATATCATACGGGATGTTATCACACGGATATTTGTATAGTTATAAGATAAAAAAAAATGAGCCATGTCGGGCATGGTCATTCCGCGCCATGAAATCTTGAAAGTAAACTGAACATTTATATAACAATGGGCAATAACTCCAAAATTATGCAAGCAAGAGTTGTTGTTTTTGTACATTGTACTTCTCCTCTATGAGATCTATCCATCTATAAAGTTGCAAGTTGATGGCTATTTAACTTTCAGAGATATGCACCGGACAAATTCTAAGTATGTAAAATAACATAGGGCAAAAACTCCAAAATTGTGCTGGCAAGGGTTGTTGTTCTTGTGCACTGCACTTCTCCTCCATGAGTTCCATCTATCTATAAAGTTCCAAGTTGATAGCTTTTATACTTTAGGAGATATGCTCCGGACAAGTTTAGTGACGGAATGACGGAACGATGGAATTACGGACGGACACCACTACTAAAACTCCTTCGCCGGACGGTGGAGATAAATTGACTAGCCACTCGAAAAGGGACAATTTGGGAATTACGAAAAGTGATGGCCCCGGTCAGGCTACGCGATTTGCACAGCCAGACTTGGACGTCACCTTTTCGTAGTAAGAAGAATTTCTGAAACTATGATGAAATTTCTACCTTTCTATAGCCTACAAACATTTTCGAAATGTGCATTCATCTCTGTGTTTAGAATCGAAATTCGCGAAACGTTTTTCAAATGATACCCCGCTTTGCAAAGCTGGGTACCGTTTGTAAACATTATCAAACGTGTTGTCATTCTGAACGCAGGGCATGTTTGGGCAGGTTCTTCACTTTATTCCCGTTTCAGGGACTTTTTTTCTGATGGTCTCTATTCTTGAGACGGGTCACAATGATTTGAAAAAAAATACCTACTAAAATTGTCGAAATGGTCAGCTTTATGGATTATGAAGGCTTTAGTTGGTCGAAACTTTTCGACATTTTCCGATTTTCTGAACGTTGGCACTTCACTCTATATTCGTGATTGAAATATGAAGGTTCGTAGTTTTAGCATGCAAGCACAAACCAAGAAAATAGTTAACAAGGCTTCGAGCTGAAGTTACGACGTTATCATTTCTCGTGGTTTTCAGAAAAAAATCCAAAATGTCTAGGACAAAACTAGCTTTTAACTTAATCTTTCATTTTGTTTGAATGCCGTTTGATTTATAGTCTTACAAAAACCTAGTGCATCAAAAGTATACAACGTTGCGGATTATGAAATATAATAACAGATAAGAGGTAAAGCCAGCCTAAAATCTTTACTTCTTTGTTAAACCTTATGTTGTTGGTACTCATGTAAATCGTCTCTACGAAACGAATAAAATGAGTACCCTAAAAATAGGGTACCTTCAAGAATGGTTACAGTTAACAACATCACGAAATTGACAAGATGAATGATTTTGGAATGATTTAGGAATGAAATTGAATAAGTGTGTGGAGCGAGTTTTGAGTGAATTTAATGGGAGGTAATCCTTTATCGCAAATTTTGTTCAGGATGAACAAAATTATCGATATTGATTACCTCCCTTTAATAAAATATGCATACAAGTTCTATATGATAGCTTCCAATTTCTTCAAGAAGCAATGAGACGCTAAAAATTTTAATTATGTCAGTGAAATCGCGATTTTTCTTTATCATAATTCATTTTGAATGACGTTGTTGATTATATATTTTTCAATGGGTTTGAACGTTTTTGAATGGTTTGAGTGAGTGCTTGGAATGAGTGAATGGAGCGCTGAGTGAGCGATTTAGACTGTTTTTGATTGAGATGAATGTCAATTTCATGATGTAACTAACTGTAAAATAAATTTATTTGAAAACCAAAATACACCCTCTATCTGTAGCTCTGATGAAATTGCATTCAGCTATTCAACATCCCTAGATAAATAGCTGCTTGTCATAAAGAAATATTTACCCCGAGATATATTCAATAGATGAAAAATGAATATTCCGACTTTAATCCATGCTGGTACTATGATTACGTCCACATAATCGTCGATTGTTTACCAAAACCTCGTAACTACAGCTTTAAACAAGCTGCAGTTACAAGATTTTAGCAGAAAACCGACGTAATATTGTTATGAGAGTAATTTCAGAGTCTGGCCAAGCGCAATTACTCTCTGTTGCTTTCCAGCAGTAATTTATTTTCTTTTTGTGAAAACAAATCAAAGTGCTAAAAGCACTGCAATCTTATGTTCTTAATGGTTTTCGGACTGTTTCATTTCTGAGTTCAAAATTTAGCTATACATTATATAGAGGATAATAGTTTGTTTCAGTGTAAGATCGATTTACATTTCATTGAGTGAACAACAAAAGCTATATTTTCACGAGTGGCAGAGCCACGAGTGAAAATACAGCTTTTGTTGTTCACGAAATGAAATATAAATCGATCTTACACGGAAAACAAACGATTATTCTATTTCTGTAATGCAAAATGAGATAAAAAGTGAAATTTCTATGACATATTTTCTTAAAGCGCGTCATTTTGCACGTAATTGCTATGCAACGTTCATTATTTCACTGCTTTTGCGGTGAGATTATCAAGTGATAATCTACCGTTATTTCTCGATAAACCACCAAAAAGCATTAAAGAAAATAAACATTTTCCTACTGACACTTTTTTTTTCAAAATAAACTACATCGATATACAAGTTTGAGTTTCGACTCGTTTACCATGCGGAAAACTAAAAAAAATCGATGCAAAAATGAATAAAGATAGCGAAAATAAGTTATGCCAAATAAGAAGCTTTGAGAAAGATGGAGTGAAAATGTAGCAATGCGCAAAAAAAAGGTTTACAAAATACAAAAACAATACGCACTTCAAGATTCGGACCGGAAACCTCTATTAAATGAGATTTAGCTATGAGACCCACCATCAAAGAATTGTATTTGACAACGTTGGACGGGTACACCAGGGGTCTGTTTTACTAAACTTCTAACGAAAAAATAATCGTACGACAAAATCGCAAATCTTACCTGTTCGATTATGTCGTGCAATATATCATTTGGAATCGTCTTTGAAAGACGATTCCATTGAGATGATGCATGGTTGAATTCCATATTTAGTAACTACAGTAGAATCAATTAAATTTTGACTTACGCATAAAAATAATCGTAAGATGTTTAATAGAACAGGTCCCAGGACCCAATTTTATAGAACAATTTTCTTTCCCAACTGAGAATTTTCTCAGATTGAGGATTTAGGTTAAATATCTTAAAAGAACATATAAGATTAATGCGTTGTTATTTGTAACAACTTATAAATACTATCTTTTATCTTCGTGCATTTATTATAATATTACAAAAGAATTAAATCTGAAGATAAAATTTGAGAAAGCTCTCAGCTGAGCTAGGGAAAAGTTTTATAATCTCAGGCCCTGATTCTGCAGTGGTGCATCAAATATTTCTTCAAAGTGAACTATTTTTTTCTCTTTCTCATTTTAAGCGTTTTCGAAATAATATTAAACCAGTTCTGCATTCAAGTTACAAAAACCGTAGCAAACTGTTTGCAAATTATGTCCGCTTTCTGCGCAAGTGTACGTACTAAGCTTGGTACAATTTGCTAATAGTTTGCAACGTTTTGTTAAGCTGAACGCAATACTGTTTTCTTAAATTTTCCTGTGGATATTGATTATGCCTTTCAAAATACCATCATTAAAGCTATATAATTAGTCGGATAATTCCCGTTATCTACAGATAATCACAAATTCAGTTAACAATGGATTGATCAAATATTTATTTGTCCCATTCATCATTAGTATAGTCGTAAATTCTAGTCTGTTCATATTTACCCAGATCCGAAAAGCACTTTGTAAACAAACAAAGCAAAGCCCTACATATTTCTTGCGTTCAAAAAAACGTAAAATACGCGAATGCCATGAAATGGTACCCTGCACTACCGTAGGACGCGTTTCTAATTCGTGTTTCAAATTTCGGGCGATCATTTGTTGTTCGCTAGCTTGAATACGGGTAAGGTAAATTTTTGAAAAAAAGGAACGAAGAAGATGGTGGATGTTATTGTCCTAATTTTAAGAAATTTCATTTTTTAGAAGGAAAAAGGAATGTTTTACTTAGATAAATGTCTCAAGTTCAACTAACTCACATTTATGAGATATTGAATGTAGGCGGCCGGGCAAGTCAGTCGCTAGAGTATTTGCGTTATAAACTAGGGCCTCTGGGTTCGATACCCGGGCTTACTTCATGTTTTTCCCATATATTTTTTGAAGGGGGGGGGGTATTTGTCGCGAATTTCTCCCAATCATTTTGAATACTTAGTCATACTAGGGCTAACCTATGCCTATGCATGATGTATTCTTTTTATTATACGTTTTCCCAGATGATCGCTTTTCGCTATCGGTTCAAATTTTAGGTTGCAAGTGACCAAAAAAACTTTTGATGGGACGTGCTTATTACAAGACTGCAGAATGTACAAGATAATTCTGCGTCATTATTCAACTGACATGGAGTGGCCTAGACGTGACGTAAAACAGAGAGTTAACTTTTCGATATTTTGAGTTCTTTCGAAAGTAAGTCGGCAATTATCGTAAACACATGAAAATTACTCTATCCAAAACCCAAAAGGATTCACGTGCTTAGAGAAAGTGAACATATTTTATCGTTGGGTTACAAAACCCTCGTAACTTCATCTTGGACAATCAACCTACGATTAAGGCTACAGGTCAATTATTTCGACCATCTATTGAAATAATTGATTATTAATAAAAGCTGATATTCCTTAACTATAAGTGCAACGATCCGTAAATTAGGCTCAGCCCTGCCAGGGTAAAAAACATGTATTATACAAGGCTTTAACTATTCAATATTTTGCAGATCCTTTTGGTGCAGTTTACCTTTATAAAAATAAAATTACCAAACTTCATTCAAAATGGGACTACCCCTTTTCCTTTCCAGTGCAATTATTAACCTCGAGAGATGTCGAAAGGAAAGTTAAAACATTGCAAATTTTCGAATTAAAAAAGAAGGGAAATTACTATCATTAAAATAATACAACCGTTACACGGATTACCTCTCTTTGACAAAAGTATGAAGCCGCTTGCTATCACAGAAAATACATTTTCCCTTTCATTCTTGGAACCCTATGTTAAATTAGCCCTGCATTCATGATCACAAAACGGTGCAAACAGTTTTCCAATTATATCCCGCTTTGCACGCAAGTGCACGTGCAAAGCGGGGATGATTGGAAAACTGTTTTCACCGTTTTGTGATCCTGAACGCATGGCTGTTTTGTATATGTGCCTAATGAGGCAAAAATGAACATTCTGTGTCGTGTGTAAGATGTCGACCATAGTCAGAGCACACGTGTACTGTGCAGACTGACTAGGGCAGATAATTTTCGCACTTGATTGAATTCTCTGAATTTTGAATGGTCATTCTACCTTCCTGTATTACAATTTTTGAAATGTGACACCGTTTGATTTTTTTCTGTAATCAATCTCTTTTCCTAGTATTCATTTTGCGTAGTTCACAGGTATTGCTGATTCACTCGATGGGTCACATAGAGAATAACTTGTTAGTGTCTTAAAATATCAATGTTATCTGGTCGAGATTGGGAGAATTTATCATGACGAGGCTTTGCCGAGTCATTATAATTTCTCACTGCCGAGACCAATTAACACTGATATTTAAGACACTAACATGTTATTCTGTTTAATATGCAATGATTCTTGCCAACGCTTAAATATTATAAATACTTCAGGTGAAACTGTATGTAAATTGTTTCTAAAAATAGACTGCCTATTATCATGTTATTTATCAGACAGGTGATATCATGTCAATACAGGCTTCATTATACTTATCATTGTGTGATAAATGAATATATTACCTTCTTCTTTTTGTTTCTCCTTTTTATCGTCTGTAAGTGTAACTTGTAGCCCTGCTCTGGCAACAATTGCGTCTGGAAAATAAATGTAAACGTTGATGTGTGTATTATCAAAATCATTTAAATCATAAAATTGTAGTCGTCAGCATTAACTAAAACAGCCAAGAGAACAAGAAAACGTTCACGAAACGTTTAAGAAATAGTACGCCCCTTTGCATCTCCCTTCAAAAAAAGGCAAATTTGAACCAGGTTTTCTTTGTTTAATTACCCCTCTTTTTTTTCGAAAAAATAACACAATGGTATAAAGCTTGGTCAAGAAAGTTTGGCTTCTTCAAATTAAAAAAAATGGACAATCAGTGGAGAATAGGTGTTTATTAGATTGTTTACGTCCTTACCTGTTTGTAGTTCTGAAAGATCTCGGGTCATAATGGCCACGTTGTGTATCACGGAATCCTCCGACAATAGCTTGTAGAATATCATGGCGTCCGGTAGTTTTTCCGGGTCACGCTTTATTTCCGTCTGCAGAAACACAGTGTTCCGGGCTCCCGGAAGAAACGTAAGAACGTTCTGTCCGTCAGAGATTGCTTCCGTCACTCTCAACTGGCCGTCAATCACCACGGCGATCTGATCACCGCGGGACAGTAAAACGTCCTTTGACCTACTTTTCTTGACCTCTATTAACCCGAAGCCTCGTTTTACATCCACCGCCATTTCTACGTCACGTTTATCGATTATTTCCGTTACGAATGTTTGTTTTTCCGAGTGACGTGTGACGTCATCAATGAACGTGACGATATTGCAAGGTGTTTTCAGGCCGTAACCAATTAGGAATTCCCTTTTAATTGATTCTCGCATGTTGAGGTAAATGCGTCGAATCCACATGACAGCAACACTAAAACAGAGAAAGAAACGTCGTAGTACCTAGCGTTCCAGGGTCCCGTTTAAACCTCTTACGAAAAAATTAATCGTAAGTAAAAATTACAAATCGTACCTGGTGTTTTACTACATCGTTAGATTCTGCCTTGCAGTATCTCATTGGAATAGTCTTTAGAAGACGATTCCAATGATATTATGCATGGCAGAAGTCCATATTTAGTTACTACTGTAGAAGCAACTTTGTTTTTTGACTTACGCAAAAAATGATCGTAAGATATTTAGTAAAGCAGGTCCCAGCTTATTTGAAGAACAGGGACATCTAGTTTAAAAAGAAATCTTGTAGAATAAAGATTCTTGAATTTGTTTGCATGTAGATCTAATTTTTATAACCTATCCTTTCGATCATTCCGTCTAGCAATCGTAGTAATGCTGTTTTACTAGGTGTACAAGTTCGTCGGCTCTTTCTTTTACATTAAATTGAATTCCTTGTTTTTTTTTTACTTTGGGAACACAAGAAATTGATAGTGTCAATTTCTCCCTTTCCCACAATACGGTCCACCCTATACTCATACCCAATTATGTTTTAATTTCTATCCTAGATATATATATATATCAAATTACACTCATGATGATTTATTGTCTGTAACCTGCTGCAAGTTGGCCAAGTGTAAAATTTTGTTGTCTGTTTAAGGGTTTAAGGATTGGACAAGACTTTTAATTTTTTCTAATTTAGATAAATCCATTACAGGACAACAAATGTTTAGACAGATCCAAATTGTAAAGGGTTACAGATTACATACAATATGTGGGCAAATAAGTAAAATTTGTAGCAGAAAGGGTAGATAATATTAGGGAAAAAGTGTAAGTTAGCAGCATTTTCTTCTTTTCCCTATTAACAAGGTCATCCGTCAAGATCAAATATAAAAGCTATGTGTCTTTAACACAGCAGTGATTTTGGCATTGATAAGTAAGAAAATATCTGGTATACATGATAAGGACAAGGTGATTAATCAAGGTTATATTCCAGAAAATTGACCTTGTGTGTTGTTTCGTCTATTAAGTTCCCTCGCCTTCAGTGCTATCAGTACTTTGATTTTAGCACAGCGTAGTCATATGCAAGCACTGCTTTGAACACACAAAGCACTTCGTGTCGCACAAAAGTTGATGACATTTACTAGACCTATTTTTGCGCGCATGAGCAAATAAAAGCTACGTAGTACACACGTTGTTCGGTTTTTGACTCGATTATCTTTTTCCTATGCGATTTCCAGGATACAGGGTTGTTTCTTAAAGCAGGTCAGAAATGCACCGTTTATCCCGAAATCAAGGATTTCCAAAAGTTTCATCATTTGTTTTTCTATTATTGCTTGACCAAAAGAATAATACATGTATTCTTAGGGGACTAGTGTCATATATTATTCAAGCTGACCTTTTTTCTTCTTTTTCCAAATCGTGTTGAAAATAAGATGTACTTGGTAAACACATATGCCCCGAATCGCCAATTTTTGAGAGTTTTGACCGTGATAAATGGCTTGGATCTTATCAGGTCACATTGATATTTACCTTCAAAGATGCGGATTGGCGAGAGAAGCCTTTATGCCAAATATGGGCATTGAAACTTGAGAAGTGAAAAATTAAGGGGGAAAATGATTAGTTCATCGGTTAGGTTTTCGCAGATATGCATACAAGGCGGATAGACAGACAGATAGACATACCCCGGTAAAACAGAATGCCCCCGATCTATCGATGCGGCGGAATAATAAATAATTCCATTGCAGTTGTATTTACCACGATTTGTACGTTTTCATTGATTGAAAAGTTGGTTTTATTCTCCAATGAAAACAATTTTGAGTACGCAGCTTTTTGTAATATTTCCAATGTCCACAGAAAGTAGTCCCATAAACAATCCATGTTTTTGAGGGTAAATCTTTATATCTTACTTCAAGATATAAAGTTATAAGATATGAAGAGTATTTGTTGATTTCATGAAGGTATGAAACTAAAGCTTATAACACTCATGTATGAATCCGTTTCGCGTATTCATTGATTGTGATTAGGATTTTAGTTTCATACATTCGTGAAATCAATAAATACTCCCTTCAACTCTGAAATAAAATATATGACCTACCACCAATACCCCCTGACGTCCACACTGTATGTATTTTCACCAACTTCTTTTAATGTTATCTGCTTTTTGTCCAGTACCTTAAATAGTGAAAATAGTGAAGTTTTTCTTTAGGTCCATAGTTCTCTTAGTCTGGGTTATAGTTCATAGATCTAACGGTGCTACATTTTTCAACATCGTGAAATTGACATTCATCTCGATCAAAGCCATTCCAAAACACTCGCTCAATGCTCCACTCATTCATTCCAAACACTCTTTCAAAGCCATTCAAAAACGCTCTACCTAACTGAAAAAGACAGAATTAACAACGTCATTAAAAACATATGAAGTTAGAAAAATCGCGATTTCACTGACATTATAAAATTGTAAGCGTGTGATAGGCTCTTAATGAAATAGGAAGCTATTGATAGAACTTATATGCATATCTTATTAAAGGGAGTTAATAAGGAGGTTCATCTTGTACAAAATTAGCCATATTAGATTATTAAGTTCACCCGCTCCACTCATTCTTTCAATTTCATTCCAAAATCATTCATCTTGTCAATTTCATGATGTTCTTAACTCTTGGCTCTCAGATAGAGGGCTACTAAATTTATAGTTCTCTCTTCTGCAACGACATTGAATTTTGAGGAAATAGAAAAAAATGTTCCTGATATCATTGTTCGTTTTGTTTTAAAAAGATTTCCTAATTTTAATAATATTACATTCATTACTTTACATGTATTACAATTCTGATCGTAAATTGTGTATCATTGCTAATTCCATGGAGTCTTTCTAAAAAAAATGTTTATTTAAGCATTATAACTTGACTGTTCAGCGACTGTTTAATTACTCATCATTTCAAATACATTAATTAGCACAAACACATCTAAGAAAAGAATTGATTTAAAATACGAGAAAAGAATAAATGGATGAATTTTATATCAGGCAGCCCTTGATATATGTATATTTGAATGTATCGACCGGATTCGCATCTACTCATCGAGGATCTTACCTGTACAGACTCGTTATTACACCGTACAACCACTAGTTCTGTATCACTCTGTATCTCACTGTCGGCGTCATCTAGAGGTAACTGTAGTGTGATATTTTTGTTCATAGTGACCTCCCCTGATTCGAGCGACACCTCGACGGCTACTGACGCAGCGACCACACCCAACATGGCGGAATTATTCTCGGCCTTGTCAAACCGAAGCGTCTGTTTACATGAAATTAGCAAATCTTGGGATAAGTGATTAAGCACATAATTGGAGTAAAAACCGACATATATGTTTTGGTTTTCTTATCTTTCGTGGAAAATGAATATTTACTCTATTATATATAAAATATTTGCAATGAAAAGAAACACTTTAATCTCCCGTTTTAGGCCTTTTATTATTGTAAAGGAATATTTTATATAAATAAAAGAGTTGATACGATAATTTAAGAAAAGAATTCAGACCATTATATATAAAAACACCCGAGATATATAGACTTTTTTCGCTTAAAAAATTCATCATTTGAAAAATTTCATATGACAGCTTTGGGAATTTGGGCATAAGTCTATGTCGTACAGTCAAACCTGTAAACTTTTGTCATTATTACATGTATCAAAAAGCTAGTTTACTAAAATTAAATTTCAATTACTTTTCTCAGGACCCTTATGATTATTAAGCCATTCTTACTATTATTTTTATTACATCATTTTTGATCATTTTTATTCTTATTTGGTTCTCGGGATAGCCGACATTTTTTTATCAAAACTGAAAAAAATCATAAATTAACTTTCCATCCATTTGATTTTGTAGTTGAAATTGTCAGAATTATTAAAAAAAAAATTTCTGAAAGAGTTAATTGATGTGACGTATAGTTGAATTCGGAAAAATAGAAAATAAGCGATTTTTCGGTTTATTTTGAATGAAGGAATTTAAGTTAAACATTTTCTGAACTCCCTTCTCTGACCTTTTATATTGTCCTGAGAACCAGAAAATAAAATAATAATGGCCTGGCTATCCAACTTATACCTTGACGCCTAAAGTAACTTGACTTGCGTAACAATCTTGTGGCACTGTAACTTCTACCTTCCCGTGATCTTCACTAACAAAACTTGCACCGGAAGCGTCCACCATTAAAGCGTCACGTGGGCTGAACGACGTTGCCGTAAATGCTTCGATACTGCTTGTCGTAAACGACAGGAACGTATGTTCACCGACCTTTTCCTGGAAACGGATCAGCAATGGTTTTAATTTGCTGAAAATTCTTTTGTTGAAAAGGCACATTTGAAAAGGTTTGACTGTTTTGCCATGAAGCAATTATTACCAAATGGGAACAAGAAAGAAAGAAATTAGTAATAATTATTGGAATTGTTGAAGTTATTTAGAGTATATGAATGTATTGCAGTTAAATACATGTATACAAAATTAAGACCAACATTCAAAAGTCTGATAATAAATCAATAAGATCAGTTGTTGGAGAGTGAATAAAGCTCTTAGATTCGATATTGAGCAAAATTGAATAATAACCAACAATGAAAGGTTAATTTGATAAAGATATTGGGGTGGAAAAAATGTTAATACAAAGTTACGGATAAAGATCTTCTGTACGTACTTAAGTTTTCGCAAGGTAAGCCTTTTTTCAAAACGTCGGCGATTTTCGTGACGCCGTTGTCACAGCAACAACTTTAAAAAGAATCAAATATCGCCAATCTTGATATTTTTTGTAGTCTGGCAATAATCGACACATAAGCACTTCCAATTTTTAGGCAGTTTGTCCAATCATATACAAACATGATATTAAGTAATACATTTAATGAAATGAAGTATTGGCTTAGATCAACATTTTCTTAAGAATGCCTCTAAAATTGTCATTACATACCATTTCACACGTTTCAAGATCTGACCATGCACCGTTTACTTTCACTTTTAGATAAATCTTTCCGTCTGGTCCGGACACTGGTTTCGATGACGTCAACGGAAATGATATAATGACTTCTTTGTCCAAAGAGAAACCCTCGGGTTCTGAATTACAAAAAAATGATTTAATTCTAGTTGTGTTCACAAAGATGCATGCATTCTGGTTGGCTGAAAAAATGGTTTTATTACCAAATGAAAACAATTTTGATTATGAAGCTTTTCTGTAAGCCGCCACGGAAAAAAGTCCCATAGACAATCCATGTATTTGAGGATAAATCTTTACATTTTTGCTTCCAGAAATTAAATTTTTAGTTATAAAGAGATTTGTCTGTTGATTTCACCGAGGAATTAAACTAAAAACCTAATCACACTCATGTATGATATCGCTTTCAAACATCCATGAACTCAACAAATTCTCTCTTAATCGTGTGTTGTTGTAGAAACAGGAAGAGTGCAAAAGATAATACATATCTTTATTTTCATACCTAGTAACTAAATACCACGCATTTAGCAAAAGAACAAAGGCCGGTAACTTATCAATTTTTAAGTGACTAAACAAAATTCTTGAGAAAATGTAATACTTAATAAACAAAAAATATTTTAAAATTTCCTCTTTTTTATTGAACGTAGACCATCACACAATGATAGCGAGTTTTTTGCTAAATTGCATTTGACTGATAAACTAAAGAAGAAGCGCAACGCCAATGATTAATGACGCTACATTCTACTTTCTAGCATCAGGCTTTGGGATGAAGGATTTGCATATTTTATTTAAAAATGACTTTAAATTGCATTATGTTGTAAAAGTATACTGTAAACGGGGTAATTTTGGCGCTGGGTTTATTTTGGCTATATTGGCGGTCAAGCTAAGATGCGCCAAAATTAATCCTAGGCCAATATTTGTCTTTATTATGATGGATATGAAAATTTGCGTGATATACATTTTAGTCAATGTTACTTAACTTTATATTCAAGGTATGCAGACCATTCTTATTCAAATTGGAATCAGAAAATCTGCTGACAACGTTGACATTTCGAGGAGTCAGTGCAATACGATTGTAAGTGCCTATAAATTATAGGCACTTACCATAGTATTGCACTCATCCCTCAATTTCATGATTCCAGATCCAAGTTGGTTAATAAAATGTAATGAAAATCACAGCGAAAAAGTTCGAAAAACTACACGCGTTATAAATTTAGCAAAAGGTGTGAAATAATCTATCGTTAAGTTTGTAGAAAAATGGCATTACTCTAGAAATTGATTTTCTTATACCTACGTTGTTTTGAACGTGGAAAAACGAAATATAGATAAAGCTTTATTTTTGGCGTTATAGTAAGATGCGCCAAAATAAATCAACGCCAATGAATCGTAACCGAAAAACCGCAAAATGTGGACACCGCCAATATAAAGCCGTTTACAGTACTCTAAATCACAAACAATCGTATGTTACCATAATAAAATGAAATGAGGAAGTCACGTACCAACAATATATAATTCTGAATGTAATAAGTAATCATTGGATAGACTTAGACTGTCGAGAAGTTCCTTTCGTTTATAGACAACGCTGGCATTTACTTTGTAATTCTTTATCTTGTCATAGGTTTCCAGTCTATATTTCACTTGTACTCCACCGGAGCCTCGTATTGATGGTAATCTGTTTGAAGAATTGATAAGAGTCGAAAATCTCATTATTTAAATTCATGGAGATATGAAACTTAAAACTTAATCACACTGTATGAATACACGAAGCGGATTTATACATAAATGTAATTAAGTTTTCAGTTTCATACCTTCATATAATATTTGTAAGCATTTCATTTATCTAATAGTTTGATATTACTAGGCTAAAAAGTAGAAAAAAATACTTTTTAAAGACCAAGCCGGGATTACTTTGAACTAAACTTTCAAATATTAATTAACCAAACGTTTTTTTTTTTTTTTGTGAGTATAAAACCTTTTTTCGGTTAGACTTTAGTGATTTGCTCTCTTTTCTCCACTTTTCTCAAGTACCTCCAGTTGACTTCTAAATCAAACAGCCATCAGATATATACGTATGTGTTATATCACATTCTAAATGACGAAACCACGATGTAATATAATGCAAGTATCATCACGGCGTTCCGAAAACGGGTTTGTAGTGCAAGACTGAATTTAATGTGAGAGAGGAATCCGTTTTTAGATTTTTTAGACGATCAGTTCTTGAGCTCGTCTAGTATTGAAAGGTTTCAAACTCGCGAATGCTCGGTTATTTTTTTATGCCCCCGATAGGGAGGCATCATAAATTTGACTTGTCCGTCCGTCCGTCCGTCTGTCCGTCTGTCCGTCCGTCTGTCCGTCTGTCCGTCCGTCCGTCATTCCGTCCAAAAACTTTAACATTGGCCATAACTTCCTTATTACTATCAAAGCGGTGTCGGGGGCATTGTCATCTTACAGTGACAGCTCTTGTTTGTTTTTGTTTTTGTTTTTGTTTTTATTTTTTTTTTCTATTCTAGTCTCCGTTAGGATCAGTATGTCTCGAACAAAAGCTACAACTCCGTATGTGTTATCAAGACGAATCAGAAATGGAAAGTCATCAACTTAATCAAATTCTATGCTTTATGAAATAGCCGTTTCCATTAAGAAGACCTCAAATACAGAGTGTTGAAACAGTAGGACTTGAACTCTTTTGTGTTTTTGTGTGTGTGTGTGCATGAAAAAGGCTACTCATCACAAACTCCGTTCACAAATACATAAGAATGGTATGAATTTCACCTTAAGAAGAATAGTTATACAAAATAAAGGGCGTTTTAAAGAAGGACTTTAAACATATGTTCAAATTAACATTACCTTTTGTTTTCCCAAGAGTCATCGCTGAAATTACCGTAAATTTCGTTCAGTTTTCGCACTGCCTCAAGATATTCGTCTCGTGGTCTGTCAATAGAAAAAGTAACTTCTCAATAGCATGAAATTTATCAAAAACTTATGAATGAAGTAACTAATGGTGATAACAGAAAAAATAGTAGTGCTTACCAACGAAAAATGACAATATTTGGAGACTTGATTAAGAGTTATGAAATACGAATAAAGACACAATCATAAGCATTTTTTTTCAAAATTAAAAAGATTTCGCGACCGTATGCAGCTTTTCCGAATTCGGTTGAAATATTAAACAACAACTTAAGCATTCCGTTCGGACTATAAACTGCTAAATTATTTAAATTGTCGATTTAACTTAGATAAATATTGATAGATAAAAAGTACTTATTCCAAGTGCATGATTATTAAAAAACATCAAAAACAGACTCAAAATGTTAGGTTCTAGTGTTTTTATACGTTACACGTACTTACTGCTTGTTGGTTGATTCTTGAATAGCGGGTGCAGAGTCTACTTTACTGAAATATGTTTAAATGACATAATTTGCAAATAAATTGGATGTTAGTAAGAAGGTTCTGACACATATTCAAATAATAGATTAAGAAGGAAAATATACGTTTTTCTAAAAGATTTTCGAATCCAAATGATTTGAACAAAGAAGGTCAAAATGAAATATTTAGTCACACGTCAGGGAAAAGTACATAACAAAGCACGTGTGCATACAATTACTCTTTACTATTAATTAAGAAAATGTCTCTGCTTAGACTTTGATTATATCTTTCTATATTCAATTAAAATCAACATGAATACAATAAGAGTCAAGACCAACAATATTTCAATGTGAATTTTCATAGATTACTTATTTACAAAGATAGGTTACACGTATTCATTATGCAACGACCCTGTAATGACCTAATAACACGAATATTTATTTTTTTAGATACAATCTACCTACAAACGATATTTACCATTAACGATTTTCATTAAATTGTTTTACTGAAAAAAAACTTAGCACATGAAAATGAAAACTAGAATATGTTATTGTCCGTAATATCAATGGTATCTGGGCTCGGCTGAGAGAAATTATCATGACTCGGCAAAGTCTTAAATTGTCAAAATAAATTCTCCCAACCTCGACTATAATTATTGACCGATTAAGACATTGACATATTATTCTCTAATATAAGATTACTGATATGAGCATGCTACTAACTCGCTAAACTAGCAACGCAAATAAGGAATGCTATTTTTTCTACACGAATACATTTTGTGTTCTAGGCTTGTGATACGATTAAATACGATTTTCTCTGATTCATTAGTCTGAAAATCGTCAATGAATTGTTCTTGATTTTTAGATCTATTATTACTTTTTTTCATTTTTTGTTATTCTATTACATGTACTTATCTACTGATTTCTGAGTCAAAATTCATGTATTGATAGGAATGAGTATTTGAAAATATTTAGGGAAACTTTAGGTGTAGGTCATTTTGCATACACCAAAGCCTTGTCAATTATTTTATACCTATTTCATTTAACAGATCAATTAAAGCGAGATGTTTGTGTTTGAAAACAAATTCGCGTGCTTACTATATGCCTATAAACTATATCGCCCTACCTGATCTGCTTTTTCGTATATTTAGGGGAGACACTGACAAAAAAAGTTAAAAATATTACAACAATTTATAAAAAAAATATCGCAAATAGTCCAGTCAAAATACCATTTGACATGGACAAAATTAAAACAGAAATGAAACCTATGCCATTGTACTCAGGAAGTATCCACCTTTCAACAGAAAAAGATATAAAACAATCCCTCCATTGCGATTTGAGTAATTTTGGGTAAAAAATAGGGTTTTTTTTAATAAAAAATGTGGAAAATTGGAATTTTGTAGTTTTTGAAAAAATAATGATATTTATGATGCCGAAATGTGAAAAAATGTTACTAGACACGATTTTGATGGATAGAAATATGTAATTTAGCAGAAAACCAACAATTTTTTTTTCTTTGGGGGTGGGAGGTGGGGGGTGGGGTATTGCTGCTAACATAGCATTCATTTTGTTCATGGATGAATTCTATTTCAGAGTAATCAGATTGCTTGAATTGGAAGAATGTTGAATGCCCCTTTCAGGAAATTTTAAGTTATACAGCATCATGGTGCACCTAACCATATCTTCCTGGTATTTCTTGTACTTGTAATCATTTCAATCAATGATGCACCCATTAGAACACAACATCAATGAAAGGTATTCTTCAAATGAAGGAAATTTAAGCAAACTAATACAACACTTTTTACTTGTTCAGATGAAATTAAGTTTAAAAACAAACCAAAAAAGTTATATTTATATTGACAACATTTTCCCAACTGCGTCACAAAATCAAAAGCCATGTTGGACATGGACATCCCCCACCACGAAAGCTTGATAGTAAACTGAAGCCTAATAGATTAAGGATTCTTTTGTACTGCCAGAGATTTACCTCCTATAAAATCTAAGTGTTAAAGATAACAAAGGGCAATAACTCAAAAATTATGCAAGCAAATGTTGCAGTTCTTGTGTATTGCACTTCTCCTCCATGAGATCTATCCACCCATAAAGTTTCAAGTTGATAGCTATTATACTTAAGGAGATATGCTCCAGACAAAATCCAAGTATCAAAAATAATAAAGGGCAATAACTCCAAAATTATGCAAGCAAGAGTTGTAGTTCTTGTGCACTTCACTTGTCCTCGATGAGATCTACCCATACATAAAGATTCAAGTTAATAGCTATTATACTCAAGGAGATGTGCTGCGAACGATATCTCAATTTGAAATTTCCCGAAATGTTATCTACCACGAAAGAACAAACGATGTAAAACTTCATTCACTTGAAATTGTCGTCTTCACTTTGTATTTGGACCAATCTCGAATTCTGATACAGAATTAATGGGTTAAAGTTGTTTTGGTCCTTCATTTGAATCCTTGTTTAAATTTTTCCAAAACTCCATTCCGTCATCTGCAACAGCTTTCAATTAAAAAAATATGTTGCCGTTGGGAAAAGGTTGTATATATATATATATATATATATATATATATATATATATATATATATATATATATATATATATATATATATATATATATATATATATATATATATATATATATATATATATATATATATATATATATATATATATATATATATATATATATATATATATATATATATATATATATACTACTCAAAGTTTGCTAAGCACCAAAACTTTTTTATACTATGATTTCAAGAAAAAAATAAAATTTGATTATAAGAATGCTGGAAAATGGTCGATTGTGTTTAGTTTATCAAGAAGAAGACAAAAGCTTTATAATGATATGAAGACTTTAAATGTAGACCAAACAGCGAGACCCTAGAAATCGGTCTGTTTTATTGAAAAAGTGAAAAATTCGAATTTGACTAAAAAAGATGTTCTTTCAATTGGAATTCGTTCAATATCGAGTATGAGAGCCAGCCCTGTCAATAACAGCCTGGCATCACCTCTGCATAGTTCTGGCTAACTCTTTGGGGAATAACAGACCATTCTTCTCAAAGGATCTGGCTGAGCTCATGGAGTGTCCTTGGCTGGACATGGCGAGCCGAAACTGGGATCGGTAACTCATTTCACATTTGCTCTATCGGATTTAAGTCCGGTGAACGAGCTGGCCAGTCCAGACGTGGAATGCCCTCTTCTTGGCGATTTTCTTGGACCATATGGGCTGTGTGTAGACGGGCATTATATTCTATTAAAATGAATCCACCCCTAATAGCACCAGCGTAAAATCTTATGTGGGTATTGAGGATTTCATCAATGTACCTACGAGCTTTAACAGTACTCTTTCTAAAATAACAAGATCCAAAATCCAGCCCATCCCAGCTGATGCCACCCCAAACCACGATGGACCTACCCCCATAACAATCGTGCTCAGCTATCTTTGCTGCATGAAACCTTTCCCCCGGCCTTCTCTACACCCTAGCCCGCCTATCAGTGTACTCCAGGCTATACCTGGACACATCCGTGAATAGCATGGGACCCAGCGTCTTATGCGCCAGCCATACAAATACATTGGTCGCATGGTTTGAGTCGAAACTTGCACCCCCGAGGCGTTTTGAAGGTCGGAACGTAGCTGCATTGCCAAGGCAAACCTGTTCCTTCTGGCTTGAATTACCAAAAACGGTCATCTGCGACAGAGGTAGCTCTACCCCTACCTCCACCACGTCTCCTTACAGGTGTACCATACTGTTGGTATCGTGCCCAAGCTCTGGTTACAACAGTATGGTGTACCCCCAGTACCATTTCAACATCTCGGTGGGAAGCCCCTTGCTCCACCACACCTACAGCACGCCACAATTGTTCGACCGATAAATGTCGTCTGACATTCGGATTTGCCACGAGTAACGACTTAAAAGTCAATAAAGTACTATTATACAGAAACTAAGCATCTGTCTACACGAAACGTGTACTTGTAGAAAATGAGAAAGGATAAGTAGGAAACCGGGGTTCCTTATTTTGCAAAAGAATCGCGAGAAAAATGCGTGTCAAATTTGGTAATATATACATAAGATACCTTGTCAATACATTGTGCAACAATATTAAACATGAAGGCGTATGTTTTTTTTTTTTTAAATCAGCTCCTGTAGGACAGCAAAAAAGTTTGGTCCTCAGCAAACTTTGAGTGGTTTATGAACTAATAAAACTTGTAAATTAGTTCGTTTTAGGTACCCTTCATTTGAAGAGTACCTTTCATTGATGTTGTGTTCTATTGGATGCATCATTTACGAATGATAATCATGGGACCAGGAGCTGATGACTCGGGATGAAAATGATTACTGTTCTAGTACAAGAAATACCAGGAAGATATGGTTAGGTACACCATGATGCTGTATAATTTAGAATTTCCTGAAAGGACCATTCAACATTCATCCGATTCAATTAATTTGATTATTCTGAAATATAGTTTATCCATTAACATATTGATTGCAGTGATACCAGCAATAATGACACCCGCCCCCCCCCCCCCGATAAAAATCTTAAAAAATACTTTTTTGTTGGTTTTCTGCTAAATTACATATTTCTACCCATCAAATTCGTGTTAAGTAAAACTTTCTCACATTTCAACGTCATAAATATCATTATTTTTTTAAAAACTACAAAATTCCAATTTTCCACATTTTTCATCAAAACCCCCATTTTTTGACCCAAAATTACTCAAATCGCAAGGAAGGGTTTGTTTTATATTTTTTTCTATGGAAAGGTGGGTACATCCGCAGTACTGTGGCATAGGATTCATTTCTGTTCTAATTTTGTCCAGAATGACCCTGTTTTAGTCTTAGTATGACTGGACTAAAAAAAAGTAACTGACACACGAACAAATATATCTCATAGACATTTCATCAAGGTTTTCAGTGACGAACCAATTTAACTCTGTATATTTAATAGCTTAATGACCTTTTCCTGTGGCTTTCTCCAGTAATAATTGTTCTTGATCGCTTGCTTATTTCTCATTGTTTAAATCCTAGACTATTTTTCCGTTAGCTACATAGACATTCTAGCATATCGTATTTCTCCTAATAAACGCTCCCGGGAGTTATACATAACATGGTCAGGGAGCTTTTGTTTAGTATGTATTTTCTGATTTAAAAAAAAACACATTAAAATTGATGTCTTTTAGGCCCTAATTTGCTCTAAACAAGCATACAACTTCACCTCAAATAAGAGAAGAAGTCTCAAAATGTTCCTAAAATTAATGCATTTGAAGTGGGTTTTCCAAGTAAAAAATGTACAGGTGTCACTATTATGGAAGTTGCTATTATTAAAGGAAATACGGTTTTGATCTTGACATTTCGGCTAAATATAAAAAGTTTTGTAAATTGCAAATTGTTTACACAGTTTAGATTAAGATTAACTTGAAAAAAAATGTTTATATATAATACGCACTTAGTATTTTGTATGAAAAAAATTCTAACGTAGTTGGGGGGAAATTGACGAGGCCTGCCGAGACAATTATCAATTCCCACAACAAAGTTAAATATTTTTTCTTCAATACACTTAGTACGTTTTATATTCATCTGATAACTCTATTTGACATGTTTTCATCGATATTTCTAACAGAAATGCAAGTTTAAAAAAATAACCGCATTATGTCATTGTTCTAAAAATATCCATGTGATATCATTAAAAATATCATATGGGATGTTATTACGTGGATATTTGTACAGTTATAAAATAGATGATAGTTACCTTTGTTTGCGTTCTGGTTTAGCTTGAACTTGAACCTGTTGTTGTTGTTCATCTGAATTCCTTCAAATTGAAACCAACAATATTTTTTTTATTATTAGAAACTTAAATAAATGATTTAACATTAGTGTTCCAGGCAAATCAGCATTACATATTTCTGTTTTTAAAAACATCGATTTGGTTAATCCAGGCCATATAGAAACTCTTTGAATCGGTATTCTTTTTTACATCTTTTTAATGACTCTTTGTTGCTTGCATGATAAACAAAGATAGAATATTTTCATAGGGAGTAAAATTGATAGCTGAAAGATTCAGTCGTATACAGTCAACATGCTAAGGGCCAACTTATTTCTGACCCTGGGCGGGTACTGTTTCCCGCATATTCAGAGTATCTCTAAGACAGCGGGCTACCAGCTCTAGACTGTTCCACATATCGACTATCAGAATAACCTAAAATAGGCTATTCTGATATTCGACAGTGATACCAGTCTACACCCAACCCGAAAGCGGGCGAGAAATAAGTTGGCCCATTAATATAGTTCAAGCTCACTCATTTTTGTTCGGCCATCGCTGTTTTAGTTTCTCTGTTAGGTTGTTTGTCGACTCCGTTACTTCCTTGCAATCTTCAAAGTCACTATCTGGTTGCCTATAACATAAAAATACATATCATCCATACAGTTTCCCTTTGTTTTAAATTTTGTTTAAATTTTGATCGTCTATACTTCCCTTCAGCCTTTTTTTTAAATGATTTGAAAAATAAAAAAAAAACTTCATCAATCTTCATCAAAACACAATGTTTTCCGTGTTTGTAAAGAAATAAAGATCGAGGGGCACATGTTTTATATCAGTGTTTCTTTCAATATACTTTAAAAAATCAAACGTTAATATCAAACACTACATTGGTACCGTTTACCGAAACTAGTTTATAAACTGATATAGGGTTAAAAGCAAAGTGTTTTACTTTATCGTAGTATACGTAACAAACTTATTTTTTTTTCTTTATATATTCTTTTATTACTTGAAATATATATTTTCTAATTATAAAACTGATCATCGGTTTGGCGAAATAAAACAGACAGATATCTACCTTTCTACTTCGAACTTAAGGACTTTGTCCGACATATGAAGAATTCCGTGTAACTGCCACCCAACAAGCTCCAATAAAGTATTTAAAGCAGTATTCTTGTCACTGAAATGCAGAAATACCAATAAAATAAGAGGCTTTTAAGCTTTCTCGATCTTACAAATACTATGTCTTCCATAAATATTTGAAACTCCAAAATGTCAAAGGCACCCGAATGCTTGTGTCGTTCAAGCAATTACAAAATATATAAACTCGGTCGTATATACAGTTTCCTTTGGATATTGCTAAAAAAAGAAAATTAGAAAAGATGAATGAACAAAAAGAGCTGTGTTTATTCATGATTTGAGTTAATTTTTTTCATAAAGATTTGCTATTCTGAGTGATTAAAAATTGGTTTCATTCATCAATAAAATGATGTTCAGTATGCAGTTATTTTGTTAGCTCCAGCACAAATTAATCAAGAAAGATTTCTGTTTTGTTGATAAATCTTTACACTTTCTCCACATAGTATTAAATTATAAGATATGAAGATATAACTTGTTCATACAGTCAGCTTCCTTTTTAACGACATTCAATACAATGACATTTCACTTACCGACACAAAGTTGTTGGGAACGTATTTGCACAGTGTATTTTTCATTCGTTTTAACGGAATTCTCGTTTTCCGACACCGACATTGTTTTTCAGGAAACGAAATTGCATATTATATGTTCATTACATCAACACAATAATTATTGTCAAGCTGGTTAATTACACAGAACTATAGGCATTATAGGATTTTTTTCGTTACAACGACATATTTTCTGGAAACAAACGTGGTCGTTGTAACGAGAGTTGACTGTATCATGAAGTTTTAGTTCAGGCCTCTTTTAAATCAACAAATACTAAATTCATCTCTTAATTATTTTGAACTCGCATTAAGAATTTCTGAAATTAATTATGATTTGTAAACGTTCTTGACACCTAGTTACCTTATTGTATAGATTTGGCTTAAGTTTTGATCTAGATCCATGATCACTTTGGTTGTTTCTGTGAAAGATGTTGATCGAAGTGTAGAAGTATCTCTGAAATATACATCTTCAACTGTTCTCATGTAACAGAAGTATGGTTATACTCTACTTTTTTCACGCCGGTTAGAATATACAAGTTTTTGCAAATAAGAATAAACTCTCCTTATTCTGTTTCCTGAGAATAAACTTATATTCATATCATCTATTTTAACCAAAATTTATAGGAATTTCCAAGAAACAAAATCGAAACCCATTTAAATGAAAAACCCACTTTCTACCTCTGCAACACAGCATCACACAGAGATATCATATGCATGACATGCAATGACTTATAATCAGTTTGAAAAAAAAAATGTACATGTATATCAATTGAGTCAACGGCCCTTCATTATATTTAATTTAGATTCAGACCCACAAGAAATTTCTTAAAATAGAAGAATATTTATTTATTAAAAGGGCTCACTCCTTTCAAACACTTAAGCCTTTATGTGAAGTACATAACATTATTGCATTAAAATGTATGTTTTCGGATCGTTAAAGGCATACGTTAAAGGACAATACCCGGGCGTTAACGGGAGAAAACATGAATTAATCAGTGAATTCACGTGTCGTTGACGACCGGCTTTTTTCACTTAAATATACTAAGTCAGTGCCTATACACGTTATCAGTTTCTTTGTGTAACATTTTTATAGAGCATACCTAAAGACGTTGCTCTAAATCCCGCGTTAAATTGTATGACGTCATAAATTCACCAAGCAACGTCGGTATAAACAAGATGGATGGTGTAATACATGACGGCATTTAAGTAGGTTTGTAACTAGTTTTATACGGTTTCTATGAAATTATTTTGCAATTATTGTTTGAATTTATACTCTTATCTGTCGTTTTATGCAAGGATAGCGTCTATTCACGTTTTTTCGCGTTAACTTTGATTTGCAAAGACCCTCAAAATGTGTTTAACTATATTTCGGGTCTCTACAAATGTTAACGCCCTCAAAAACGTGAATTAGCCATAACATAAAGGAAATATTTGAATATAGAGAAACAAGATATCTTTCTTTTTTTAGATAAGCGATGTGATAATACGAAAAATACTTGTATCATGCAGTTATTAATTTCTTACAATAAAATCAATTCGACCTGCAATCTACGGTTAAAAAGAAAAACTCTCATTTACTCACTCTAGACTATGATAACTAGCCATATTTACAGTTGCTATAAGAAGTTTTGAACTACAAGCTACCACATCGTTTACAACAGCTAAAAGATCCCTGTGTTCTGAGGAGTTGAGCCAAGTCCTAAAAAGGGTTTAAAACAACTGAATCATATTTTAAGTACTGATTAATACATCATGATACATAAATTCTATAGATGAAAATATGAAATGTTTTTTTAAAAGTTAGATACATTGTATATATTTTACCTAAATTGTATGTTACAATTAAGGGATTCAAATAGAAAAAAATATTTAATTTCATAAATGAATAATTATTTTCATTTTTGTTTAACTAAATTGTATGTTACAAGATGCATTGATCGAAAAAAAAAAAAACTGTACATATATGTAAACAGTTAAGAATCTGTGCTAGTCAGAATTTGAATATCAAAATGTCTGTATGTTTTAGATAAGAAAGCGAAAATTTTGAAACAAGTAAGCCAACCTGAATGCACTTATTTTGAGATGCAAAAATTATTTTAAATCGTTTTGATGATAAAGTTTTGGCTTAAAATTATACCAACTTCTGCACAAAATTCACGGCGAATTGGGATGCAAACGTTGTATAGTTACTCCATACTTCTAGTAATGATGGACAAGTTGTCGTGAGGTATCTGAAAAAAATGATGTTAAATAATAATGCCCGAAATCGAAAAAAATAATAGACAACAAGTAGATCTAAATAAATGTTAACGAAAAGTGATAGAGAAACATTAAAGTGATAAGAATTAAAGAGGGTAATTTTTTTTGTATTTAGTTTAAACATATTTGCCTCGTTTATTTACAGCTCAGGCGGCACTAATACTACTTTTTTCGGAGATGAAAGGTGTAGTTTTAGTTTGAATTTATCATAATAATTGTCACGTCGTTCTGACCGAATAATGCTCTCGGCTATTTTCTTTTTATTTATGGTAAATGATGCATAAAACATCTTTGGATTGTCCACTGACGGTATCTTTCTCAAATCATGATTATGAAGAGTCAATTGAACGCCTTACCTAGATTCTCTTTCGTCATTATCAAATATATCTTGCTCGTTATCTTCAAATGCTAGTCTTATAGCGTTTAACATTTCACATAGTTCTATCATAACGCCTGTTATATGTACAGCATCGTCTGATGAGATACTGAAAACGAAAACACATGATTCAATGTACCAAGTTTGGAATAATATCTTTTAGTCAATTCAGGTACGCAGGGGGTATAAGTAAACAGTGTATGTGAAATTGATAGTAATAATTTGAAATTTCCTTTTTTATTTCAAAATTGATATCTGATCTTCGTATTTGATAAAAAAGAAATATTGGATATTCGATGTAGGTAACCGGAATAAAATCTTAAGTCAAACGTAAAAAAGGCTCCATACGATCGAACATTCGGAAAACCCTCTTCTCTCCTAAACTAAGACTATATTTTCCTGATGAAGTCTTAAATGATAACCAGAACTAAAACAATTAATAAAAATTGAGTCCCGTAGGTGGTATGCAGATTTCTTCTTTTTTTTCCCGCTGAATTATGGAGAAATAAAGGTTGATTATCATTTGATAAACTCTCCACCAACCAAGTGAAATTAACAAAACATGTGCCCTGCTTTCGTTCATTTCAACCTTTAATGCGTTGTTTAAGCGGAGCCAAATAAATAAATGAAGTCATTTTATAATATGGCCGACGTCGCGGGGGTGAAATAAATCCGTTGATTTTTTTCATTATTCTAGCATGACACGTGATTTTATGTCTATACAAAGCATGCAGTCGCATCGTGGTTAAGTGGGCGTCAATCGTCGAAAAAAGTTCCGAGTGGCTGTTCCATTCCGCCCATGTACAAATCTTTAATGATGCCACAATAGGTTCAGAATGTTGGCATATTTAAAGGCTGTCAAATAAGTGTTGTGGTATTATACTTTACATGACTCTCAAATTAACTTGGGCGAATTATATTTCAACGATGACGTAGTTCGTGGCGTAGTTTAAAATTATGACGAGTATTGTTTACACAAGTTTACTTTATCCGGAAAGGATTTACGGATTAAAAATTGGGCATTACTAAACCAAGGAGTATTTTTTATAGACAGGAACTTGTATCTAGTTGTAATCTTTGTTCACCTTGTGATAAGTAACCAGGGTGACATTGAATTGACATTTGCTTTTTAAACTTCACAAGAACGAAATCGTGAAAATAAAGTGGAGATGGGCGATCGACAAGAAAATCCATCGCATATGTTTTTAATTCCTAAAGTATGTTAAATACGGTTCATAGTTTATTTGATAGTTAAATACTCTTTCTTATTTCGGCATTTGAGGTCTTTAGCCGTTAGCATTTAGGCTTTAATATCCTACCCCTTAGTTTTACCTACCCACTCACTAAAGTCCACTTGATGCGGAAAAAATGAATCCCTGGCCCACTTGAAATCTTGGATTGAGGATAGCGTGATAAATACGTATGTTTGTATATCAAAATCTGCGCAAACGAATTAAGAATAATTAATTGGGATATTTTGTTCATTTTTCATTTTTATATTTTGAGGCAAATTTAAAAGAATCAGTAGACTATTATTGCTTACCGTCGCTTACTTTGGTAAAAAAGGAATAGCGTGAATTATCATATGAAAATAATCCGCAGTTGTTTTGGACGTGGTATCTCCGCGTTTATTTCCAAAGGTAAAATAAAATATTGGACATGATAGACTTAAAATAACAAATCCTCGAGCTAAAGCTCTCGTTGATTATTTGTTGAGCCTTAGAACTCAGAAGCGTGGTTAAATTTTCAATAAACACCGATAAGAATTTGTTATTCTATAAATATAAGACGAGTGATTTTACACTAGTGGAATAACTATGCAAATGAGTTGAAAGCGAATAGCATGGCTATTTGTTAACCGCGAAAATAACGTCATAGTGTTTATATTGTTACGTCAGTTTTAAACGGCGTTGTAAGTTTCGTGGAAAATTGAAATGTTGAATTTCAAGAATTTTGACGATTTTTCGCGAAATTCGGGTCATATTATGAATAGAATATCAAATTTTTGCTCAAATATTCCGAATTTATTAAACTCGTCATCTATTAACAGATAAAAATATAGCTTCGCCAGTCGTGAAAATATAGTTTTCTTTGTTTACTCTCTCTGAACTTACAGTTAAAAACATCGTAAAATTGACATAGTGAATGATTTTGGAATAAGTTGGGAATTAAATTGAATGAATGTGTGGAGCGAATTTTGAGTGAAATACTCCAAACCCGCTAATTTTGTTGAGGGTAATATATCTATTACCTCCCTTAAATAAAATATGCATACGAGTTCTAAAAATATCTCTCTTTTTCTTCAAGAACCAATTAAACGCTTGTAATTCAATAGAGTCAGTAAAATGACCATTGTATTCTTTTTTTACAATATTTCTAATGTAGTTGATGATTCTATTTTTTTCGGTGATTGATTTGAGTGAGTCTTTAGAATGAACGAATGGAGCGCTGAGTGAGTAATTTGGAATGGTTTTGATCGAGGTGAATGTCAATTCTACGATATTGTTAACTGGATTAAACGGCTTTCCTCTACGTGTATATTCAATTTGAAAAAATAAACAAACCTCGATATAACGGTCAACTCAGACCTAGATGTTCCCAGTTTTCGCAAAGCTGTTTCTATCCCATTCTGTTCTATTCTTCTCCACATATCGCTGAAACGAAATACATGTGTAAATGCCATGATTAACTATACAGGAATTGGGCTGAACGAGTCGATGAAAGAGGCAAAAAACATCAAATTTATAAAGGCCAAAGCAAAGAAATTCGAATATTACGTTATCTTATGTGTCAGAAATTTCGTTACGTATCGAGGTTTTAGCGCAATACTATTGTAAGTGCCTAAATAAGCACTTACGATAGTGTTGCGCTTAACCCTTGGTTTGAATTACTGTATTATTACAAAAACTTTTACTTATTTGAAGTCGGCTATTAATGCAACTGAAGCATTTTTGTAACGCCCCTACTCCTCATTAGATTATTTTACGTTCGGTGCTAATTTGTAGATTATCATAAGGTATTGGGTTATAAACATCCACTTGTTTTGATACTGCAACAAAATACTTTTATTCATCTAGAGGACAGGAGAAATAAACTACAGATTTTTATATTTTTTATATCCTATATTTTCTTTCAAAACTATCTTTTATAGTTACTGTTTTCTTACGGGTTTAAAACTTGTTTTTAAATCTAATTCGATTTTATCAGGAAAAACAGCATGGATTAGAAATGAATAAGAAAAAATATAGATTTAAGATTATTAAAGACTGATATAAATTACACCTGTAAATGAAAGGTTGCTTTTAGACATCACAAAAATAAAGTTTGTTTAAATTGTAACTTTCAAGGTTAAATTTAAGCTCAAATATATGACAAAGCCTGGATAAAGGTCAAAGGTATAATAGATAATGAAACTCATATACAAGATACCGTGGTGCGTTATACAGTTGGTTACACTAAAATAACATAATCATTACATGTTTAAAATATCAAAAAAGTTTAGCAACATAACATGTTTAAAATATCAAAAAGGTTTAGCAACACTTGATATTTTTTGCTAAATATTTTTCTGTAGCAGAAATTGTAGTCAAACGAAGCAAAACATTGACTTCAATGTCTAAGCAATAAATTCATGCTTTTCCTTTGTTCCATTGGTGACTCTTCAGTCACAAAACATAGCCAAAACGGCGGGAGGGGCTGATATAAAAAGTCACAGCCTGTCATTTTTGTCTAGATTTCGGTTTCGCAATTCAATATCACGCAGTCCGGGGCGCCAAACATTTAAGCAGATGTTATCTTTGGTCATTGGCTGCCTTTCATACCAAAACGAGTCTTCTGCGTGTTAACGTGTGGTTGGCGTTACGTGATCAACGCCTTCCGAAATTGTGAAGCTATAGTTGACCTGGCAGATTTCAAATGTTCAGGTCAAATTAAAGTGATCATGGGAAGGTTCATGAGCCAAATTTCTAGTCTTTTACACCATTGACGCCATGAAAAATTGACAATACAGAAATGCCGTTATGTGATCAGCCTCCGTTTATGACCCGGTCAATGTTCTGTTCGATGATTTGAGCGACTTTCTTTGAATTGATTTAGAACTCATTTAAAGTGATGAAAAGTGGAAATTTCAGACGGACTCTAGCTTGTAAATTTGAACTACAGGCATAAAACGCTTGAAAACTCAAGGTACGCATTAACTGGTGATCTGCAAAGTAAACATTGTTGATTCGGATAGCCAATCGATAAGCTCATGTTACAATTCAACAAAAAGTGTTGCAAAACTTTTTTGACTATTTATATACTTAAGTCACTGTCTAGAATTAATGAGTAAATGAACTAGGAATGAGTGCCAAACAGAGGTACCAACAACCAGACGGTGTACACATACAAACCACACAGTGTAATGATCACATTTTTACCTTGTACCGGAAGAGGAAGTCCAAGACATCCATAATTCGTTGATATCCTCTTGAAGATGGGCGTATTCGTTTGGATGTCCTTTAAAACTTATACGCCCAGCAGGCCTAGATGTGTGTTGGTAACAAAACTTAGGGTAAATTGGTAACAATAAGCTAAAATCCGGTTCAGATAATCAGTTACCTTGTTTAAATTCAAAACACTTTACAAAATTACGGTTTTGCCTAAATGAAAGTTTAGTTGATTTATAAGTGTGAATTTTAAATCGCAGAAAACTTTAAATCACGCTTCTCTATTCTCAGTTCAAGATATAGTGCATTCCTATACAACAATAAAAATTCATCAACGACCAGAAAAAAATGTCTCAAAATTTTAAGTTTAATAATTTTTCATGTTTTTCTAATAAAGTGACTATGCTTATCTGCTAAATTTATAGGTGTGAATTGACATTGTGGTCGTGGTATTTTATTATGTTCGTGCCTCAACGAAATAATTGAGCCTGTGCGTGACACGTAGATTGATGCACAGGCCGACCCCAGTCTCTTCTTTGCGCCTATTTGAAATTAGAATTTTATAACTTGGTTTAAACCTATTTATTTTTACATCGTTTGGGAAACAAGTTCTTACAACTTAGATCAATCCCTCTCGATTCTGCTTCCTGATAAATATACCAGTACTCGCGCCGAATGTGTGGGCCAATGAAAGAAACAAGATCGATAGCCGCTCCCAGGAACCAAACTCAGGACCCTAGGGTCAAGAGGCCGACGCTCTACCTCTAGACCACGGACACCACTTTTATAACTAGCAATTTTATAACTAGCACCGATTCAAGGAACAGTGGACTCACCTTGCTGACTCACTCGTCTTTCTACTGGATCGATTTCGGCCGTCCGTCGCCATAGTCTGAAAGAAGGAAACGTTACAAGTAATCTGTATGATAACAAACGAGTTACGCTATGACGAAACCTTAATGTTCGGACTAAATCAAGACCGAAATATACCATGCGTTAGGGAAGACAATACGTTGGGAAATATTTGAAAATTATTTATAATTTGCAATCATATCTCATCGTTTCATTATTTTTAACGCAGGGCTGATTATGCACACAGGTCATGAAAAAAATCTCTTTTTTGTACACTCAATGATAGATTATAAATCCTACACTGAGACAAAAAATAGAGGATAATCGTCTGTTGTGGGGTAAGGTTTATTTATATTTCATTGAGTGTACAACAAAGGCGATTTTTAGACTAGCGATAGAGTCAGGAATGAAAACATAGCTTTTTTTGTTCACGAAATGAAATACCAATCGATCTTACTCGAAAACCAAACGATTATTATATTTCTTTAATTCAAAAATGAGACAAAATGTGAAAATAAAATTTTAGGACAAATTTTCCTAAAGCGCATCATTTTGCACGTGATAGCTATGCAACGTAATGACAATGCCACTTATTCGTCTTTGCTTAAATAACGTCAGTTAGGGCGAAATGAAAGAAACAGGGATATAATTTTTGACGATTTCATTGATCAGGCGGTGAGTTTATCACGGGATAATATATCATTATTTCTAGATAATCCATTGAAAAGCATTGAATAAATAAATAAATTCTCTATACAATCGAATTGCGTAAGCAATATTATCCAATAACGACTGACAAGGAAAACAAAACGCATAATTGCATGATTTATGTTGCGTATTATGTTGCAATAATTATGTTTCTATTTTGTTTGAATGGGTTTTACGCCGGTTTAACAATCTTATATTCATAGCACCTAAGAATGGATACCATGGATGGAACTGCCGTAGCATCCTTTCCTAGCTCCCAGCTACTATTCCACATAAGTCTACGATTATTAGCTCGTTGGTTAAAGACAAATAGTCGGAAAGAATGAGTGCTGCCGTCGGGAATCTAACGCGGGACCTTTTGAATGAAAGTTCGCAGCGCTTCTAAGTTCGCTATAACGTAGGCAATTATGTTTCTATAAAGGACGATATAATATGAGCCTGTGCGTGACATTTCCAACAAATTGAAATGTGATTGTGGTGCGAACATTGAGCAGCATAAACAGCCAGCTTCTGTAAATTTAATGTTACCTGGCGGTTAACAAGCACTTTGAGACCCTAACTATCTAATAAATACATAGTGAAGACTCTGGTCAGACTGTGCGGATACACAGGCTGGTCAGAGTCTTTGCCATGTGCATATTTGAAATTATTGGAACTCTCACCCACAGACTCATATAAAATGTAGTTGATAAAATGCGAAATGATTATATAATTTTACAATTGGTGATACTAGTTCATCTTGTTTCACCAATTCCTGTAAAACAAAAAGTTCTTAGAATCGATATGGTATGCAGTTTTTCCACTATAGACAGATAGCTTAAACAAAACGTATAATTGTATGATTTATGGAGCGTGCAGTATTAGGTTGCAACAACTATGTTTCTAGATAGCGGTATACTTCTCAACTTTTTCTAGGGATTAAAACTGAAATAATGTATTTTGTTTCCCTTGACCGTATTCATTCAATTCAAACAATATCCATCCTCTATCGATATATTAGCTTGGCCTTTTTCAGGAACAGAAAATTAAGCTATTGCCAAGTTATAACATTGACGCTGTTAGCGTTAGCGCGTTCGGTGACGTTGTTGTTAGAGTAGAAAAACTTATCCTTGGTCATATCTCTATTGTAATTGGAAATATCTTTTTGGAACTTAGCAATTATGTTCATCATCACAAGAGTTATTCAAACAATCAAAGGAGGTAACTCTTGAAGCATTTTTGTGAGAATTATGTCCTATTTTTTTAACCTGGACATTTTGCATTTTCCCGCACCTGCAGCCGGACGTTGGCATGCAACCGTAGTGCTTTTGTTGAAATTGTGATGATATTCTGTATTTGAAAGAGAAGCCATATAACTTGTTTGAGTAAGAATGAAATGTTCTTGATGAATATATACGGGCTTTCATTTTGATCCCTAGCAATGTTTGACTAGTATTATATAACACAAGCGCTGTAATTCGTCAAATATTTATGTACTTCCAATTGATCACATTTTGCATTGTGTTCCGCTATTGGTAAATTTCATTGAAATTCGATTAAGGACGTCCGCACATCCGGTTTTGGATTTTCCGCCATTAAAAAAACATTTGCATTTCTGTATTCGTTATAAAACTATGAATCGAAATTCAAACTATGTTTTTGGATAGAGCTGTATGTAAGGTTGTCAAAACATGTAAAAATTAGCATTGATTCAAAAATTTATTTTTCCCCCTAATTTTTCGGACATTTTCCCATATTTTAGAGTATTCAGAGAAAACGACAAGCCAGTATCCAATATTACTCCTTCCATATTTTTCGGATAGAATGCAAATTAAACTTATGAATATGTTAAAAAGAACCCCTACCTCATATTCCTGAACAAAAATACCTACAAAATTGTTATTTCTAATATTAAAAAAAATGTGTTTTGTAATTTAATTATTTTTGCGAATAACCTCCCTTTATTTTAATAAATGAGTCAAAATATCTATAAAAATTAGACTGTAACCCCATTTTTTTGTCATGTCAAAGTATTCCTCATTTTGTCTCAAACTTATATTGAGAGTATAAGAAAAAGTATAAAAATAGAACTATATTTCTATAACCGTGAAGCATGTATTAGAAGCCCTCAATTTTAAAGGAAAAATACTTCTACTAAGGACCGAATATAGATGTCATTATTTTCTTTTGCTTCATTAAATTTTCATATTTCTTTTATAAACTAGTGGAATGGAATGTAGTTTTTAAATAAAACACAAATCACTTGCTTTCAGAATATTTATTTGTCCAAAAATGATAACTTCAAATCAAGGGTGTAATTTTCAAAGAAATTCAAATGCTATCTGTCAAAGATTGATCGAAACTTTCAACTTAGAACCTAGAAGAGACTGTTGAATACTTGTAAATTAAAGCAAGAAACTGTCCGATGGACAATGTCAATAAACAAAGAAAATTGGAGATAAATTCTATCCGAAAGACAAAGCTATAATTTCGACAATTTGCCAACACATCAACGATTGAATACAAAAAAACGTGAATCGCATTTCGATGATTCAGCGCCGAAACAGTTGTTACTGTCTATGAGTTCATAGGCACGTACATCTCTTTCGCCCTGGGCTATAGATATGCAAATTCTGGTGGTAAGAATATATCCATTGTAACCTGTTAAAATCCGAATTACTCAACCATTGTCATACATTGCTTGTTTTCGAAATGTAATATGTTGAGACGGATCAGCTGCTTTTTCTTTTTCAAACAATTAGTAAGAAAAAGTGCTTACCAGAAAGATAAAAGTCTCCTTTAATTTTGTTCTTCTTACCATTCTAGACAATACTCAAATTGTCCTTAAAAACTAAATTCCATTGGTAAACTTCAAGGGCAATCTTGCATCAAATCAAATCATTTGTTCATCTGATCGGAATCAAGTAGGCTTAATCCTTCTTAGCAGATAAATACATAAAGTTCAGTGATCTGTCTGTCGTAAACAAACTGGACATAATCCTATTTTGCAGGACAATGCACCGATAAACAGCTCAGACATTTGGAAGAATTAGATCTTTTTTATAATCCATGATGTTTGCTCTGGCAGGGCGGAGCCTTGTAAACTTATGGTTGCGCTTAAGGTAAAGTGAAACAGCTTTAAAATCACATTTTTAGATCGTCGACCATGTAAACTTGAAACTTGTTAAACCATCGATGGGTAACTTAGCCATCGTAACTTCAGCTTGAACAAGCTGAAGTTACCAGGTTTTGGTAACACAACGATTAAATGTGATCACTTTTTCTTAGCAGGTTTTAGGATACAGTTATTAACACGCGTTTACAGTAATTGTCGGATAAACGGTTTGAAAGAACCTAAAATATTTAAAAGAAAGCTCGTCTTATTATGTCACGACTAAGCCCCGCCAGGCCAGGTCATTTAAAACGCAGAATACCTTTATGAGAATCACATTGTAAAAGCTAAGAAGTTATGTGCTTCGATTGCAGTTCTTGAATGTTGAGAAAAAATAATGCTGGAGCAAGGCTGATAACTCGCACGAAATTGTGTTTAAAGTCTTTATCCTCGAATTGCTTCAAGCGTTTTTGATAAGAGAATTTGCATTCACCAATAAGAGATCAATCGAGTACTATTCGATTTTAGTTATGTAGAAAACAAAACAAAACAAAAAAAAAAACCACTCTTATTATCCTCGTTTTTTTTCTATTTAAATGTTTTTGATATAAAGTATGTATTCACTTTTAAGAAATAAAGAGAAAAATGTTTATTTTCAATGAAGTATGAAACGAAAAAAATCTAATCACTCTGATATATGAGTCCGCTTTGATTTTCATTTCGCGGATGTATTCATGGTGTTATAACGTTTTTTGTTTTATGCCTAATTGAAACCAAATTGAGTATTTCTTACTATCTAATGACATCGGACTAAAAAACAAACAAACAAAAAAAAAGAATTTTAGGACATTTTTATTAAGGTTTTGTTACCCAAGCCGCCAATTCATAATTATGACATTGAGGCACGAATGCAATTTTTCAGCAAATGTTTTGATTGGGGGAAAAAAAAAAAGAAATGCATAATTTATTCAAATTAAATTTTCATCCAGGTTAAAAAAAAATATGACTCCAATAGCTACAACCGTTGCTAAGATAATGTCGTCGACGACATAATATGGACATTACAAGCTATGCTATCAGGACGCCAAATTGTTTTTAAACGTTTGAAAATAGTCCCCGTTTTGCACGTGAGAACACGTGCAGAGAGGGGTACTATTTCTTTAAACTTTCCGAAAAAAAAAATCACGTAGTAGGCAGGTAGCTGCGGCCAAAGCTCAGCAAATCATAAAGTTCTTTAGAAATGACAAACAGAAAACTTGATAATTTTAACTTTAACCTAAAAGTAAATGTTTGATCTCCGACGGCGTTACTCTTCTTTTCCGACTAATTGTTTCCCAACCAGTAGGTTGATAATCGTTAACCTATGTGGGATAGCAGCTGGAGGCTAGGAAAAGGTGAAGGGTAGTACTCTTGCGAGAAATACCAGGGGCCTGCTTCATCAAAACATTTAAGACGTATTTTTGTCTTACTTATGACTTGGCTCATATATAGTTCAAAAATCATGTATCAACAATCTATCTATACCTATGTAAAGTGAGTGTTGTTGTTACTGTTTCGAAAGTCATTGGTAAATGCTCTGGTTGTCGCTATACAACCGAAAGATTGTTGAAAGCGATGAATCTGGTTTAAGCAAACAACCAAACCTAGAAGGCAGAGCTAGACTGTTTTTCAATATCAGCCGCGCTTAAATGAATATTATTGAAGAGCAAACAAATTAACGCAAATTCAAATTTTCTGTTAAAAGTTACTACGACATTTGAGTTGCTTAAGAGAGTTATGTAGAAATTAGTTTTTGATGGATTAGTGTAAAACCTTTATAGTAATTATATTTCAATGAAAATATACATATTTACGTTGCGTATTACGATAATTGAAAACAAAGTTAAGATCGGTTTAAGATCGGTATTTTAATTCTACTTACTAAAAATAAATCTTGGAATACTATAGACCTGCAATTTAGAGTAAGTGATCAAAGGTCAATTTTGTCCATACAGGTATAGACAAAATTGACCTTTGATCACTCACTTAAACTCGTGGATCTATACGAGAGTCACGCGACGCTGCGAAGTTTTAGTGTTTGAATCTTTTTTTTCTTTTTTTTATACGCCCGTCCGGAGCATAGATCTATCTTGTGTCGCCTTATTTTGACTTGAAACTTGGCAGTTATGTTCCTATTGTAATTACAGAGTGCAGTTCGTAAGAACCGTAACTCTACCTACATGTAGCTTTTTAAAGTTATCTCCCTTTGTTGTTTTTCATACTAGGACACCCAACAGTGCAACGGACGTATCGTCAGATAATTTGGCAATTTTTCTTTTTTTTTTTTTAAATCTCACTTGCACCTCCTCGGAGCGTGTGGTGCAAAATATGATACATAAAATTCGGAAAAAAATGTTCTGGTAGCTATGATAAAATCAGCCGGGGGACAAATTTCAAAAATGTTATAAAAGAAGGCAAATTGATCGTTCTAGATTCAGGAAATTAGCGAACTGCGATAAAAAAAATACCGACCATAGCCAGCCCTGCGTTCAGGATCACTTTAAGGTAGTTAACCCGTAATAGTTTCACAACAATTTGGAACTCATGAACTTTCACAATGGTGACAGAGGGTTCCTAATGAAAATCATTTGGAAACCTCGGTTAAAATGCTTAAAGTTCATAACATCAACTATTACGGGTCCACTACCTTAAACGGTGCAAACAGTTCTTCAATTATACCCCGCTTTGCACGTGCACTTCCGAGTAAAGCTGGGTATAATTGGCAAACTGTTTGCACCGTTTTGTCACCCTGAACGCAGGACAGTTAACAGATTGTCCCTCTTTATTTAGCGGATTGCAAATAGGATATGAAAAAGTAATTGCTGATCTCATCGGGTAATGAAATTAAAAACCTGATCACTCTAAAGTATGAATCCACTTAGCGAAGTGGATTCATACTTAAGTGTGTTTAGATTTTTTAGTTTCATACCTCAATGAAATAAACAATTATTCTCTTCTTATCTTAAAATTTTATTTCTTGAAGCAAAAATCCAAAGATTTACCCAAAAATACATGGATTGTTTATGGGACTACTTTCTGTGGATGCTTACAAATATGCTGCGTAATCAAAACTGTTTTCATTGAGTAATGATACTCATTTTTCAACCTATCAGATCGCACGAATCATGGTGAACCCATATAGAATTAATTCATTTATAAATGGAAAGTTATCAGTTGAAAAAAATGCCTATCCTTTAATATTTGGGTAAGAATATGAATTTAAAAAAAGACAATTTCTGCCATTTAAGTGAAGATAAAAAATCAGAAACAATTTGTTGACTTTATATAAGATATATATGAAGTAAACAAAAACCATCTGTAGACATCGAAGGAATACTCCAAAGAAAGGGTGAATATCGATTACACTCATCAAAATCAATCAACGATATTGAATATGTAATACACGACTATCGATACTTAAAAAAGTCGTTGTGAAAACATGCTTTTTTAATACATTATCAGTCTCGGATCGTCTGATCGCTATAAAAGACGGAACATAAAGATCCTTTCGCGTTCTATAAAGTAAAATGAATGCTTCTGAACCCTCGCTAAAGGTATATTTTTCATGCTCAAACTGCAAACAAAACTTTGTGGTGCATAAGGAAGTGGACCCGTAATAGTTCCGCAACGTTTTGAAGTAATGAATTTTAACAGTATTAACCGATGTTTCCTAATGATTTTCATTAGGAAACCTCGGTCAACATTGTGAAAGATCACAAGTTCCGAAATGTTGTGGAACTATTACGGATCCACTACCTTAAATGTTGAAATCACTTTCGACATTTCAATACTACTACAGTTAGTAACATCGTGATATTGTTACTCATTTCGATTCAAACCATTCAAAACACTCGCTCAGCACTCCAATCATTCATTCCAAACACTCACTCTAATCACTGAAAAACGCTCCAATTTTTCAGAAACGCCTCAAAATCGTTCAAAATGATCAACATTTCAATCAAACCAATCTAATTATTCTACGATTTTTTTAGGCTTATGTGGGTGGTTGTTTGGGACGCGAAGACAAAAAAAATTGGAATGAACGGATATTTTCCAAAAGGGATGTAATAAATAATCACTAATTTCGTCCAATATGGACGAAATTATCGATAATGTATTATCTCCCTTGAATTTCACTCAAATCTCGCTTAACACACCCATTCAATTTCATTCTAAAATCATTCCAAAATTATTCACCTTGTCAATTTCACGGTGTTTTTAATGGTAAAACGATGTCATAAAAAACCGCTTGGTTACATGGAAATACGTGTATAACGATGTCTTCCGACCTCGAGCCTATTTTAAATTTTCTTATTTAGGGATGTTCTACCTTTTATTCAAAGCCTACAAGAAAAAAAATGTCTTTGGAATTACCATGTCGTCGTTTTTATTTCAAAACCTCGAGATTTTCGAATTAAAACGACGGCATATTTTAACAAGAATGTAACGAAAATTGGTTTACGCTTAACTATATCTAAACATGTAATAGATGGACAATAGAACTATTTAGTCACATTTAAAAGGGCAAATATACATAATATCAATGCCCTTTGAAGCACTAAAGTTTAAAATGGTGACCCGAATGCTAACGTCAAATTATACTAAAATGGATTAACCAAACATTGACTAACTGATCCGAACACTTTTCTTATTACAGTCGATCTGACTTGACTTACAGCGATCTTTTTTTGCTTCGATCGATCCCATCATAGTCGCAATTTTTTTTCTTAAGTGAAGTGGTACAAGTATAATGTGTAATGTGAAAAGACCAAAGGCGATTGTTTCGTAATTTTATTCTTATGTAGGTTATCATTCTGTTGCAGGTTACGGAATTAGCCGAGCGTCGTTCCGATTGTTTGCGAGTATCAGTAACATTTTCTTCACATGATTTATGAATAAAACTATTGTGATTGTGATTTCTCTCCCCCCCCCCTTTTTACTGGTCGTTGTTGTTTTTTCCGAACTGTCATAGCGGAGTTGGTAGCGCGTCCGACTGTCAATTTACAGGTCCCGGGTTCGATCCCCGACGGCAGCATTCATTCATGCTTTCCGACTATTTGTCTCTTACCAATGGGTTGATAATCGTAGACCTAAGTGAGATAGTAGCTGGAGGCTAGGAAAGAATGTGATGGTTGTACTGGTGAGAGAAATACCAGGAATCCGTTGTTAGGTGCTCCAGCCGCCGTGATATAACCGAAGAAATGTTGAAAGCGGCGTAAAACTCTATGCAATCGTCATATGAAATAAATAATGTATAAGTCTAGTAAATATGAAAATATATATTGCCACTAATGTTGCATTTTTGGTGAATGTAATTTGGTACAGCAAAACTCTTTTGAAGTAATTAAGCGAGAGCGAGGAGGAAAGGGGAAAAATTGATAATCTTTGCATTCAACCTATTGAAATGTATAAGTACGAAAGCCGGGAAGATTTCTTTCTGTTATAATTTTGTCCAAGGGCGTAAAAACATGACACGCAGTATGCACACGCGTAATAAGTAATATATTATTCGTTGAACAATATCGTCGATGATTGATAAAGTATCGAATCAACGCAAGTACAGCTTCTCTGGTTTGGCGCATTCTGTCTGTCCTCCTCTCTTTCCCTCTCCCTCTTTTAGTCCTTTTTTCTTTCTTTATATCTTTTTTTCTTAATATAAGACATTTAATACAACATTTAAACAGTTTTTCGATATTTACAATATTGTGAAAACTTTTTTGTTGAAAAAAAGAGAAGAAATTTTCCGCTTGACACTTATTACAGCTTGAAATGGTGACCATTTTTTAATATATAAAAATGTTTTGTGTGCCGAAATAAAAAAAAAATGTATAAATTTGAAAAATGTTTCAGAAATGATTTTGAAAATAATTGGCATATTAGAAGGGTGTGCGGTAAAAATGCCAGAGGTAAAAATGCCATAGGTAAAAATGTCAGAGGTAAAAATGCCATAGGTAATAATGCCATACCTTAAATGGTAAAAATGTCATAGGTAATAATGCCATAGGTAAAAATGCCAGAGGTGTATTATATTTTTTATTTTGAGACTTTAGTAAATAGAAAAATGATTTTATTTTCATGCACACAAGGAATTGTTACAATAACCTTTTAATGAGCTGTTCAATTTCATTTTTTTTATTTTTTCAAGACTTTGATAATGAATTAAGCAAAAGGTTATACAAATTAGTGGCTCGTAAATAAATGATAAAGTTTGTGTTTATATGAACATTATCTTGAAAATAGATAAATAAATTATAAGAAATAGCAGAAATGAACTATGCCCATATATTTATTTATTCACATATATAATATAGCTTAATTACTTATTTACTTAAGTATAATGTGTGAATAAGGCAGGATACAGTTAAAGGTAAATTTAACACATTATTGTGATATTTCACACTTTTCTTACTAATATTTTGGTAATTCTGGCACATTTTTTAAATAATTTCCTAAAACTTCATCGTATACCAAATGTATATTTAATTTAATTAGTTGTATTTTTCAAAGTAGAAATTCAAATGAAATATGTACTGATTAAGATCATGTAATATAACTTATTTCATTTTCATTTGACAAATATTATCATATATTTTTCTTTACAATTATACTTTTAAATAAATAAAAATATTCATTTATAAACATCATCTATATGATAACTTAAGAATTTAACTAGGTTTTCATAGAATAAAAAAAAATATTACTAATGTTATTATTATCATCATATATTCTGGCATTTTTACCTATGGCATTATTACCTATGACATTTTTACCATTTTACCTCTGGCATTATTACCTATGGCAATTTTACCTCTGACATTTTTACCTCTGGCATTTTTACCTCTGGCATTTTTACCTACATTCATTAGAAGAATTATCGGTACACAGATTAGCACACGCAGAAAGGGTTACCTTCGGTAAATCATTTGTCATGTGCGCTGTTGTGTAATCGGCAAGATGTCACAATGCTTTCAATAAACAAAACCATCCAGCTACATGTAATTTATAAAATTTTATGACTTAATTAAACACACATTTTATCCTTCAATGATTCAACTGACATACCGCAAAAGACTAATTTTCAACCAGCGGTAGACCTAGACACAACCTTCAATCGACAACGGAATACCATCAAATTTGTGTTTAATTGAATTTATTTTTTTTAATTATTTGTTCATGATATTCATTCGTTATATTTTTGACAAATTCAAAAAAAAGGTGAAAACATGGGTGAACATTTGTGGATTAAAGAAAATGGAAAAATCGTGGAAAAGAAAATTTGTACCGACAAATAATTATAGTTTGGAGGAATTTCATACCATTTAATTGCCAAAGCCCCGTTGAGTTAGGGTTTTATTCAATGTCTTGATTTAATTTTGCATAATATATTTGATTGACTTTGTAGTAATGTGGTTTTGACCAACCATCAAATGTGTTATGTCAAGCCTTTTTTATGTTTTCTTTTATATATCTGTATAATAAACAAAAGTTGAAGCTAAATGATTGGTCACTGTGAAATATTACTCTTAATTAGATAAAATTGGATTTCCTTCTGAAGTTTTTACCAAATTTACGAAGTGAACAGTCTGAAAAATGCCGATTTTAATTTGTGAGAGAAAAATGTTTATTTTTAATAAGATTACATCGTTACAACGGCGTGAAAACACTCTAACCATGCCATAGTTTCCGACTAACGTTTATCCGGACCTTGTTGTTAGACTCGTGACTAGATATCTCAGATTTAGGGTTCAAAGTAAACATATCTGCAGTTTCAGCTTGCTTAGGTTTAAACTGTGCTGACTGCACAAGTTGATAGCGGTATAACAATATCGAACCTTCATGTTGTTGTTCGATAGCTGTGGTAATAACAAGCGTTCGCATTGTTTACCTTCGAGAGGAATGACTACAATGACGTCACATCCTGTGCGCAAGTGCGAAAATCCGTTTTCGGCCAGGTGAAAATTTCCAATAAATCACGGTCGTTCTTTTGTAAATATTGTCCCTTTGGGTGTGTGTTTTTCGACGCGGATTTTTCATACCCTTTTATTTCAAGTAAACTGATTGAAATATATATTTAGTTCTTGTTCGAAAAATAGCTTTTCATTTGATCTTTAAATGATTATACTTATTATAATATCAATTTACCAATTTTACGAAATGTATCGATTCGTTTTTATGCGGGTATATGATGAATTATTTTAAATTCTCTATTACATGGTTAACATTATCCGAGTAGATGTGTAATGCTAAACTTATTGTTGAAGGTTCTACCTCCCTTATTGAAATCTGCCAAATGTCGGGTTTCTTTTAGGGTAAATTCAAATGGCAGCCCGGGAGTGGCGTGAGATGAAGTAATAATCTAAAATTAACTACGATATGCATTGCATGCGCAGAAAGGACATTCATGTGAACGGTGTTACCCACTGGTGGTAGTAAACAAACTTCACATTTACCGCTACAATAATTAATTATCCATGAAATATCGTTATCCCATTAAGAAATGTGATTAACTCGTGCAAAATACTATAAAAAAATAAGCAAAAAGTATTTGTTGTTTAAAGTTATAGAGAGCATTTGCTTTTTGCAATCGAATTGTTGTGCACTATTTTCGATGCCATTTTGGAACCAAAGTAACACCGGCCAGACCCAGGCTCAGAAGCATCGAGGTTGAAAGGTTAAAATTATATCACTAGTGTCAAAACAGAGGTCGTTCTGATGGAAACCCGGTTAACTCGGGTCGAAACCGAGTCCGATATGAACTTACCCTTAAAGACGTATTATTTCGGTTTTTCTCGAAAGTTCTCCTTTGAACTTTATCATCGTCATAATATTCAAGTATTAGGGCGACGTAATAATGACAAAATTATGACGTCATTATCAAAAACTAACAATTCAAAACGAGCCTGTGCGTAAAAATTTTCAGCAATTTCACATGCACATAATGCAAAGCCTCTGCGCCGCACATTCTGGCAAGAGTTTTCACATTGCCCACTGCAGATAGAGTGTGACCCGCCCATCAAAAAGGGACCATCTTGGAATTTCGTAAAATAGTTATGTGAAAAAGTGATTGGTTCTAGAACAGGCCAACCAGAGTTCGCATTTCAAATATTTTCACGGGAAGGTAGATAAAATATTATAGATTTAGAAAATGCGGAAAGTTTCGATCCTAGTAAGTCTGCGCAATCGCTTACTGTAAATTTGGTTATATTAGCGAGTCTTATATTTCCGCTTAATATTTGCGACTGAAACAACTCGCGAAAATAAGAACCCTTCTTTATTTTTGTGTAAAAAATCTCTCTCTCTCTCTCTCTCTCTCTCTCTCTCTCTCTCTCTCTCTCTCTCTCTCTCTCTCTCTCTCTCTCTCTCTCTCTCTCTCTCTCTCTCTCATTCTCTCTCCTTCACTCTCCCCTTCGCTCTCTCTCTCTCTCTTTCTCTCTCTCTCTCTCTCTCTCTCTCTCTCTCTCTCTCTCTCTCTCTCTCTCTCTCTCTCTCTCTCTCTCCCTCTCTCTCTCTCTCTCTCCTTCGCTCTCTTTCTCTTCTCTCTTAAATTTTGAATTTATGATTATTGCAACCCCGACGACGTGAAAATAAACTAACGCAAAAACTAACCGATTGACAGTTTTATCAATCAGGTTAAAGCTTGAGAGAACTGTTTGAAAACACTACTACGTGGAGTAGATTTTGTAACGCCAAAGCCACTTATTAAAATCGCCATGTTCACACTAAAATCTAAAATCAATTGCGATCTTTCACGTTTTGCCATTTTTAAATTTTAATTTCCATCTCATGAGGTTCTTTTTGATTTCGCTAATATACTGTTCAAGTCTTGCTAAGGATCAGATCGGAGAACGTACATGTTTTATATGATTACATAATTCAAAATAACTGTTTTTAATCTACTATCAATTTAATATGCATGTTTTCTTGAGCAATACTCATCATTTTTGCGACCTTTGCATGTTTGTTGGCATTGGTACGTTCGTTGACGTTGACGTTTTCGGATTGAAATTGAATGATTTTGGGATGAAATTGAATAATTTCGGAATGAAATTGAACGATTTTGAAATGAAATTGAATGAATGAATGAATGAATGAATGAATGAATGAATGAATGAGAAAAGCGAGTTTTGACTGAAAAGAAAGGGACGAATTAGACGAAATTATCGAAACCTTATTACCTCACTTTAATAAAATCTATAATTTTTTGTTGTTTTTGCGACTTCGCGGAACAATTACATGTAAGCGCTTTAAAATCCATGATAGCCAATGAAATCGTGCAATGATATGCTCGATTGGAATTGTATTTCGAAGCGTTTTTGAAGTATTGCGGGCGATTTAAAATGGTTTATATCAATATTTCACAAAAAATGTAATCAAAAAAAGATCGAGCAAAGGTCAACCAGATATTGCATTATGCAAATAATCATATACAGTGGTCTCGCGTTATCTCGAGAGGGCGAAAACTCGAATTCATGCGAAAGCTCCAGCTCGCCCTCCAGTCCCGACACGTCTTCCTCTATTTTCTTGTTGGTTATTACTGCACTAGCTCGAACGCGCCATTGCTCGATCGCTCGAGCAGCAATCTCAGTCCCAAGGTCAAATTTTACTGCATTCTCTCTAGCAAAGGGGTTCGCACCTTTCTGACATGTATTGTTTTGCATCAAAATTAACTTACAGTGTGTATTTGTTTTTTCATCCCATCGTGAAGAATACCTTAAGGCCTTTTCATAGGGTATCAACGAGTCAGATAACTTGTTTTCACACCTTTTTGTATACCACACTTATTCAATTCAAGGGTGTAAATGACGGGAATTTGATGATCAGAAAATAATTTAGAGACTCGAAACAATCATAGAACGAAATGAACATTTATGTCGAATGAGTGCTCTTTATCGTTTTGAAAGACTTACAAAAATCATCCTCGCGAGTAAGTCAGCTAATTATTCATCTTTATAACGAAATATAATGACGACTGCCCACCGAAACATCATAACTACATTTTTCCAGCTGTAGTTTCAATGTTTCAGTCGCCAATCGACAGTGTTCGGCACGAAAACGTGGTTAAAGAAAATGCGTCTTTTTTCAATTGTCGCCTTAAATTTTGTTATTTGCTGGACAAAACTTTTTGATACATCCAGAAAAAAATCATAAAATGTTTTTAAACATCTTTCCTTGTTTAAAGATGACATTTAAGGAAACACCCTCACAATTTAATTATTTGAGGTACCGAGGAAATTAGCTCTAAGGAAAATACTGTAAGAAAAGAAGAAATTGCTTGCAACATCGCCTATCTTCTGACTGATATAACATCTAAAAAATTGTCATTCAGCAACGATAGCTACGAAATATTATAAGGAATAAATAATATGCTTGTTATAGTGCCTCTCATTAAAATCGCCAAATCTAAACTTTTGTCATTTCAATGCCCTATGTACTGAGAACAGACACCACTTACATTGACGCCGACACCTTCATCAATTTTCGTTGATTTTTCTCTTTTAAACCCTTACGATTTTACCAATTAAATCGCCCGATTTAACAAATCTTTATAAATTTCGTAAAACTATTCTTTGGGGAGTATTTTACATTGGTACTGTATATTTTGAAGGCAAACTATGCAAAGGTAGGTTTAAAAAGAAGTGAAACGTCTTCATAGAGGACAATTTTGCTTACTGGCATTACCTCGAAACTACGATGGCTCGAGCAAATTGGTCGGTCCCGTGTGTGTTCGAGCTATCGCGAGACAACTGTAGTAACGTAGAATGGCAAACATAGTTTCAAACAATTCTCGGCGTAAGAAAAGCGGATTCATACATAAGTAAAAAGAAAAGGTTCACATCATCATATCTTTAAGAATTATTATTTTTTACTTCATGTATTTTATCACACCGAGAAAATCAAGCAAATGCATGTACATGTCTTCTACTTATTTCGAGATGTTTTTAAGGAACTATTTTGTGTGTAGGCATAAAAAATATATATTATAACGCTACGTTATATGTTTTGTACAAGGAGACATGAAATCCTTTTCTAGGACAAATCATAAATGAGTCTGAGCGTGAGATTTCCAACAATTTCAAATACGCGCAAAGAAAAGACTCTGGCCAGTCTGTGCATCCGCACTGTCTGTCCAGAGTCTTTACTATGCATTTAATAGATAGATAAGGACTCAAAGTATGAAGACAATCAGGTAACTTTAAATTTACATTATTTGTCTTTCTACGCTACCCAATTTTTGCACCTCCCTAACATTTCAAATTGTTGGAAATGTCACGCACAGGCTCAAATTCTATTAAAGTACAAAATTAAAAACACAATGTAACTTTAATCTGAACCTAAAAGTAAATGTTTGGCGTTACCTTTATTTACAAGTATCCAACACACACAGTAACTTATATCGGGTATTGATTTGAAATCACCTCCGTCTTTTTTACTGCAGTGAAGTGGTTACTTCATTTCATGTGGCATTATAAAATTGAACTCTCGGAAAATAAGTAGATATATATAACATGTTCTGGATGTTGTACAGTTGGATACATCGTCAAATTGATATTAACCTGGATCTTAATTTATTCATTTATTCCAAAAATCACTCAAACCATTCAAAAACTATCCAAAATTTTCAAAATCATTTCAAAATCGTTCAAAACGGTCGAAGTTTCATCGAAATCGTTCAGATCTGTCCATGACTTTATTTGTTTATTTATCGTCGCTACCGTAGCATATGCCCATATCGGACCGACGCCCCAAGAAGATAGTTAGTTGTTACAGGGAAAGGTGCAAAGATACATGACGAAACTACTGCTGAGATCCGCCATGGTTCTTTAGCGTGCTCGGTGTAAAGCACCGTCTCACGGGACCTCGGCTTAACGTCTAACCCGAAAGATAAATGAAATCTTCTCCGTGAAAATCGATCTATTATCTCCGGAAATATTTGCAAATACTGATTTTGGCGGGTTGAGAATGGCTGGGCCCCTAAATGACGTCAAGGCGTAAACTAAGCGTGCTTTGTCGCCCTTTTTATTGCGTCCACGTTAATGCCCAGACTTCAATGATGAATTGCAGCAATTATTGTGAGCTTGCAGGAAACTTACAAATTCGACTTCATTGCTCCGAACGATGCGCAAAAATTACTACCGAAAACGTCCTCAAATGCTGAAATAAATATTTATGAAATAGATTTTCAAATTTGAATAAATTCTCTGCTGAGTAATAAATTTACTTTAATCACCTTTGACCCTGAATTCAAACTGAAGGGTAGAAATAGAATAAGCTTCAAATCTCACTTGAAATGAAGTGACTATTAAACACGAAGTAAATTTAACTGATATTGATTTTTAGCCGTCTTTTCTTTGAAGCGAATTTACTTTATTCGGCACTTGTAAATCCACCTCCAATTTTTTTTATTCAAATTCAATCTATCGCACTGATACTATAATAAATTGCCTTAAAATTAATTCAACTCCAATAATAATAATAATAATACTGATGGACCAATCAAAACTTTCTTTTATAATGGAGTGACTGTTGACCTCCGTCATTTTTCTATGATATTGTTTCAAAAAATTTTGATGGGCGATTACTTTTAACGGTTTGATGGAGGTTTTCAATAAGAAACCTCGGCTAGCATTGTGAAAGATCACGAGTTCCGAAATGTTGCCAACTATTACGGGTCCCTTAACTAAAACGTCGAAACTTCGCCTATCACATGCTGTAGATAGGACGTTCAGGTCACCCTTCTAGCGAATTGGTCTTAGTTTCAAGACCGTGATGTAGGTAAGTGACGTTTAAGCGGTCTAGTAGACTTGCGAATCTGTCCAAATCCATAGTAGTATCGGCGGGTAGCGCAGATGAGACAGGTTTACCAGTCTAGGGATGTGTCTTGACGGAAGTCAAGGGGCGGGGCAAGAATAATTACGTTTTGGTAGGACATTTCGTTTGAGCGATCCTTAACACGCAAAGTACGATGGCGAAAGCGAGAGTATACACGGCGTTTGATCCGATACGTTGTATTTTCTCTAATTCTTTCCGATAGATTGATAAGAAACAGACGTAGATAACCACTTGTTAATATCACACCAAACCAGTAAAATTACCTTCAAAATTATAGCCTGCTTTAGTTCAATTCACCCTATATTTGAACGTTGGAATGCCTATTTGACGCTATTTAAGCGAAGCCTAATTACGGACCCTAAATATTTAGAGTCTCTAGCCAAATGAACAAATGACGTTGCAATGTCACGTGAAATTGACGCAGTTTAAGTTTTTTCTAACATGTTCTTATTTCGTCCCAATTTATCATAAAAGAAGTAGAATAAATGATTTTTTATGCGTAAGATCGACATATATTTCATTGCGTGTACAAATAAAGCTATATTTTCACTCGTTGCTTGGCACTCGTGAAATGAAAGATTACAATCAAACCACGATTATCATCTATTTATTTTCGTCTCTTTGCTGATAGAAGATACACGAGCTTTGAATTCCGTTGTCGTATAAGGTGACGGAATCAAAGCTCGTGTATCATCTAGCTGCAAAGCGAAGGGAATAGAATTAGTTCAGAATATTAAACATCGCAAATTAAGCATCGTTCTTGGACGTTTTCGACATAGTACAGTCGCATATTCAGAATCTTATCGTCGCATATTTAGCAAGCTAATCTCGTTAAATAGCCATCATATTCTCAAATATACAACATAGTACTCGCATAAATAGCATGGTCGATAGTCGCTCAATAGCGTCAAAAATTTTCGTAAAAAAATGAGAAGGAATTTGGTGAGAAAATGTAATCGCCTTATGGTTTTCGGCATTATTCGCGCCAGGGACTGGTCTAACTCTCAGGAAAACAAAAGCACCGCCTATGGATGCCTACGCTCGGCTATAGAGTCCTTGATGGTGGAAAAAAAATATCTAAGTCGAAAATGGGGCATAATTTGCACAAACAAGACGACCAAGATGGTCCTAGATCGCTCACCTGAGTCTCTTTGACCCCTGGGACATCACATTAATTAGATAGGCAGATGTCAAAAAGAAGCCTAAGATCAATACCATGGAACGTTTTCAGCGAAGAGCAAGACAGATATGCCCTTTTGCTCTTTGGTTCTATGTAAAAAGGGATGCACCCGGGTGGACCCCAAATGTGACCCCAGGGTCTTGATATGAACAAACTTGGAAGAGGTCCATAAGATGATGCTACATATCCTCTAGGTACCCATTTTCACGCGACCAAATAGTCACGCACTATCGATATTTGTTTGATTATAATGTCAATGCAAAACTAAATGGCACCATCTTCCGATTTCAATCCAAATAGTCCAATTCTGATTTGAAAAATGTCAGAAATTTAACTAATTAGTAATTTCTTGTTTTTTCTAGTGTACTTTAAAACAATAGTGTAAATTAATCTCATTTTTCTTATGACCTAATTCGTTACGTGCTAATAAGTTATCTTTTTCTTTTTTATCAAACTAATTTGGTTAACTTTTTATTTTTGGTACAAGTTGTCATCTGAGGATTTGAAATGACACAAGCATTATGGAGTGGTCATTAATATGAGGATCATATGGCTAGATAAACATATAGGGGGTCCTTATATTGAAATGAGAAAATAAGGCAACATACTTACATTCAAGCTCAGATACTTTTCTAACATTGTGATGCCTTTTAGATAATTTAGATTTGTGAAAAGTGGATTATTTTATCAGCTAATATCTTTTTAATATGACAGACAATAACATAAACTCCCAGTTTCGAAAAAATGTTTATGCTAAAGTCAATTTATGGGGAACCCCTTTTCAAAATAGGGATTGACTGACCACTTTATGTCAGTGGGAACATTTTGAAATCTATCATTCAAAATAGATATCATTATGGGTTTACAAACATCTTTTCTGAGGAGTGGGCCAGAAAATTGTTGTTCACTAAATATAGGTGATATTTGAGACCAAAAACAATTTTTCCCCTATAATTTTTGCTTTTATTCTAAGTGCGTGAAAATTGGTTCTCTTTTTACTGATCTGTCATTTTTGGTAGGTATTTTGAAAACTGTGACTTTTCAATAAAATATGTACGATTGACAAGTTTCATGTCTTAATGAGATGACAATATGTGAACAAAGATAAAATTATAGGAAAGTATATTCTTTTAATTCCAAAAATAATTTTATTTGAACAATTTCCCTTTTGTGCGTGACTATGGGTTCTTCGTGGATACTAAATACGAAAGCTGTCTGCCTTCTGGTTTCAGAGAAGAAGATTTTTGAAGGTTTTCCTATTTTCACCCATCGTGCTCAGATGAGCTGAAAGGGATGCGCCCGTGTGGAGCCCAAATATGACCCAAAGGTCTTGATATGAACAAACTTGGTAGAGGGTAGAGGCCCACTAGATGATGCTACGTACCAAAAAAGAAAGCACTGTGCCCTTTGGTTTCGATTAAAGAAGATTTTAAAAGATTATCGCTCTTTGATTCTATGTAAAAAGGGTTGCGCCCGGGTGGAGCCCAAATATGATCCTAGGGTCTTGATATGAACAAACTTGGTAGAGCTTCACTAGATGATGCTACATACCAAATATGAAAGCTGTTTGCCTTCTGCTTTCATCGAAGAAGATTTTTGAAGATTTTCATTTTTTTACCCTTCGGGCTCATAAGAGATAAAGGGATGTACCTGTGCAAAGCCCAAATATGACACAAGGGTCTTGATATGAACAAACTTGGTAGAGGCCCACTAGGTGATGCTACACACCAAATATTAAAGCTGTCTGCCATCTGGTTTCAGAGAAGAAGATTATTAAAGACTTTCACTCTTTCATTCTTTGTAAAAAGGGTTGGGCCCGGGCAAAGCCCAAATATGGCCCCAGGGTCTTGATATGAACAAACTTGGTAGAGGTCCACTAGATGATGCTACATACCAAATATGAAAGCTGTCTGCCTTCTGGTTTCAGAGAAGAAGATTTTTAAAGATTTTCATATTTTCACCCTTTTTGTTAAGGGTAAAGGGAAAGTTAAGGAAGGATTTCATTTATTTGAAGAAGATGTTTAAAGAAATTGTGGAGGACACACGAATGACGACGGACATTCTACAATCCCAATAGCTCGCCTTGAGCACTTTGTGCTCAGGTGAGCTTAAACATCTAGAGTTATCCCCCTTGAAAGTATAGGTTGCCCTTTTGATGGTGAGCTTGTGTGTCAAGTTTCAAGTGAATGCCTTCAGTAGAACAAGAGATAAAAAAAATAAGAGCACCACAAGCGGGTGAAAACGCTCGGCTGTTTATTAATTCTTAGGCAAATGTAAATATATGAACTTGGTACCTACTACAGAAAGGTCTTGGACCAAGCAACGATCATTTGAAATATGTAGGCTCTTTGACTTACCATTTAAAAATTTTGACCAAGGTTAGATTTTTTCAAACAAATTTGACCTTGAAAAATGACCTTGACCTTGACCTTAAACTTTGTACCTACAAAAAGGTCTTGTCCCAAGCAATGTTCAGTAAAATATGAAGGCTCTATGACTTACCGTTCAAAAATTATGACCAAGGTTAAATTTTTTAAGAGATTTTGACCTTGAAAAATGACCTTGACTGATGATCTTGAACTTGGTACCTACAGAAAGGTCTTGTCCCAAGCAATGATTATGTGAAATATGAAGGCTCTATGACTTACCATTCAAAAATTAAGACTAAGGTTAAATTTTTTCAAACAAATTTGACCTTGAAAAATGACCTTGACCTTGAGAACTTGGTACCTACAGAAAGGTCTTGTCTCAAGCAATGATCATGTCCAAAGCAATGATCATTTGAAATATGAAGGCTCTATGACTTACCATTCAAAAGTTCTGACCAAGATTATTTTTTTTATAGAAATTTGACCTTGAAAAATGACCTTGACTTTGAGTGATGACCTTGAACTTGGTATCTAGAGAAAGGTCTTGTCCCAAGCAATAACCATGTGAAATATGAAGGCTCTAAGTCTTACCATTCAAAAGTTATGACCAAGGTTAAAGTTTGTCACTCCAATGCCAATGCCAACAACCCGAACGACACCAAGGTGAACATAATACCTTGGGTTTCTTCGAAAACAGCCGAGCTATATAAATGTCAATGTTTTCGCACAACGACGACAACAAGGCTATGGCAATACCTCGGGTTTTCTCCGAAAACAGCCGAGCTTAAAATTAATTACAATTATAAAATGCCTTTAGCATACCTTTATGGTGTAATTTTGTACCGTTAAGATCGTTGACGGACTTTTTTCGTCAGTTTGTTAATTTAAGAGACATTCTGATTTAGGTTGAAATAGGTTACTTATGACGATAGCATAGGATCAAATGTTTCAGAACATCCCTCATATGAAAGCTTATTTTGAAATGCAAATGCTGCTGACCCCTGCTAGATAAAACGATATGTTCCCATGTAATCATTTCAGGTGTTCAAAGATGGCTCTTGTTTGTGTCACAGAAAATGTGGGATTTGACAAACCCAGGCTTAAAGCTGCTCTTTCACAGTTTTTCCATAGAAAAAAGAACAAAACATATTCCTAGATTTGGAAATGTGTGTATTTTTACACGATTCAGAATGGTCCAAGGGCATCGGAAATAAAACTAACATATTTCAATAATTGTGTAACTTATTTCTTCAAAGCGGCAAGATAAGTTAGTTTTCCAGTCTATAAATTTCCAGTCTATAAATTCTAAAATCGTTCTTTTCCGTGAATAATCTGTCATTTTTTCTTGAAATGATATGGAGTTTCAAGCTGTCAAATACTTTGACCTTTATCTTTGATTGAATAAGACAAACATATGATATTCCAATGCGTAAATAGTTTGCTCGAAATTGAAAAATATTTTTAAGGCCTAAAGAGTTGCTTTATTTTTCAGAATGATTTTTGCTAAATTCAAGAATATCAGTCTTTCTTTCCATGCATTACCAGAGTGAATCTTATTATTTCAAAGCCTTCAACATGATGAGGTCGTTACTTCCAATTAATTTTACGAAAATTTAAAAAAACACATTTTCCCGATCTGTGCTAGAGCAGCTTTAAACAATACCAGAAAGGTTATCAATGATAAATTCAGTTCTAAGTCAGTTCTCTTGACCTTCGATTGTGACCTTGACCTTTGACCAACTACAATAGCTAATACAAAGGACACCTGAAACCAAAAGTGGAACATCTATACCTAGTGAATTCTGTTCATCTAATGCTATTCACTGTTTGTTCTTGCTGTACACAATATTTCGACAGACAGTGTAGACTAAGATCAGCCTGCACAGATATGCAGTCTGATCTTAGACAACACTGCATGTTTTCTACTTACACAAAAATTGAAACAAGAGTGACAGAGTCTTCATATACGCAACCACAAATATGTGCATTCACCAAACTCAGACAATGTTCAGTCACATGATACGAACATTCTGTGTAAATTTACAGGAAAATTGGTGCGTAACTGAAGGATGAGTTGTGTTAACAAGACATGAACATATGGATGTAAGGATAGACAGATAGGAAGACAGACAGGGATGTTTCAAATATACTGCCATCTTCAGCGGTTGGTAAAAACTTGATCCACACTGGTTAAGATGTAACAAAATTTTTTAATTTGTTTGAAAGAGAATTTGAGTTCAGCAGGATAAGAGTTAATGTGTATCTGTGGATAAAGGTATAACAAATAATGAAGAAACATAGTTCTGAGTATTTCCATTGTTTATTAAACTTAACATACTACAATAACTTAGGTCATGTTATATTTCATTATGCTTTCTTACCAGAACTAAAAAAGGATTGTACATTTTTGAAATGATACAAATAAATGTGGATAATTGAGAAAAATAGTATCGAAAGAATGCTGCAAAATTTGAAAAATGATATCTTCTTTGTCAAAAATTGAACCATGATTTAGAATTGAAAATATTTTTCAAAGGTAAATTTTGTATGAACAAAGTTGTATAACATAATACAGTTGGAGCACCTAACAATGGATTCCTGGTATTTCTCACTCTAGTACTACCATTACATCCTTACCTAGCCCCCAGCTACAATACCACATAGGTCTATGGTTTTTATCCAATTGGCGGGAGACAATTAGTGGGAAAGGATGAGTGCAGCCATCGGGGATCAAACCCGGGACTGTATGATTGACAGTCTGTCACACTACCAATGCTCTATGCTTTCAAATGAGCCTGTGCTTGACATTTCCAACAACTTGAAATATTCGTGAGGTGCAAACATTGAGTAGCAAAGACTGCCACATACTGTAAACATAAAGTTACCTGATGGTCTACAGTTGTTTTGAGACCTTAGCTATCTACTAAATGCATAGTGAAGACTTTGGTCAGACTGTGGGGGATGCACAGGCTGGTCAGAGACTTTACTTTGCACATATTTGAAATTGCTGGAAATCTCACGCACTGGCTCAAATATATTTATGGCGAGTCTTTGATTTCAAATACAACTTACAGTAAATCCTCCTTGAGCAATTACCTCTTTTAATTGACCATTTCCATTTAGCCTCTTTGATCAAAAGGCTCTTTACAATGATGATTGATTGAAAGGAGTTTTACGCCACTGTCAACATTTTTTCAGTTATAACAAGGGGGCTGGATCACCTAACAATGGATTCCTGATATTTCTATCACCAGTACAACCACCACATCCTTTCCCAGCATCCAGCTGCTATATCACATAGGTCTACTATTTTAAACTAATTGGTGCTCTTTACAACAAGTAAAATCTCACAAAATGTTGACATTTTTGTTCTAATAAATATTGTTTTGGAGTGCACTCCTAGGACACTCTGTTCTTACAACCTGTCTCTAGATCACAAGTCTAAAGACAGGATTTATGTACACGTAATTTCAGCTTTAAGAATGATTGTAAAATTTTGATAAATACTTTTAAAAAAATCTTCACGCCATTTCACCCTATTAACTAAAATTAATTCTTTTGATACACAAATTAAGATTTGAATTTTAAAATAATCTTCTAGTCACTTAATACAGCATTCACTAATGATAAATTCCTTGCTGTGCTGCTTGAATGGCATCATAAGATTTGGCTCTCCAGCTCTGATAACATTTTCTGACAATGTCCAACATATATTTAGCAGCCTCTCTCTCATTGGCTTCTGGCATGAATCTTTGTCTTAATTGTTTTATTGTCTGTCCACGGAAACATGGTAGACCTGTGTCTAACATCAAAGATACGAGGGAAATGATAGCATTCTGGTATGGTCTGAAATATAATGGTATTCATATACAACTAGATGAACTTATAAAACAATTGTACAATCAGTTATACATGTAATTATGAATAGGCTCTTTCGAATTAAAGATGAACTTGGAAAAGGTGGTCACAAAACTTGGAAAAGGTGGTCAAAAAAGCTCTTGTGAAGATTCTTCTTCCTTTCAAATTATAAACATCATAAAAACAGTGTTAATAACATAAGCTCAATTTCATTTTCTCTTGTCTTTAAAATCTGGTGCAAAGTAAAGTGTAAATACCCTGTATTTATTTAACCCTTTCCCAAACAAGACCTGGTTTTGACGGCCTTATTAGAAAAGGCTTGGGAAAACATTGAGACAAAAGAAGAAACTGCTGATAACCATCAGTTTCTTCTTTTGTCTCAATATTTTCTCTGATACACAAATCCTATCTTTATTCACATGCAATTTGTCATCTGCAACTGCTTTTGAAGTAGATCACCCTAAAATTTTGTTGTTTGGGAAAGGGCTAACTGCATATAACAAATGTCGTCTCAAATTTACATCAATATCAACAATTTTCAAACATTTACATTACCATTTGGCTATGTGTTTGAAAATTGTTGATAGAGATGTAAATTTGAGATGACATTCGTATATTGTTGGAAATCCCACGCACAGGCTCAATTAATATCTTTTCTTTCTTAAACCACAGCCAAATAGCCTTTAACACATTACTTCAGAAGTCATTGAAACGGCTTAGCTCCCACAGTACAGTATAACAAAAAATTCTGAACACGTAATTCCATTAACCATTGAAATGGCTTAGCCTCCATTTTACATCCCATTATTAATATCAGTTCATTCTTAGCTCACAGCCAAATTCCCTTGAACACATAGCTCCATAAACCATTGAAATGGCCCAGCCTCCATTTTACCTCCCATTACTAATTATTAATATCAGCACATTCTTACCTCACAGAAAATATCATTGAAAACATAGCATCAAAGCAAATGAAATGGCTCAGCCTCCATTTTACCTCCCATTTTTAATAGCATCTCATCTTTACCTCAAAGCCAAATATCATTTAGAACATAACTCCATGAAGCATTGAAATGCCTAAGCCTCCATTTTACATCCCATCATTAACATTATCTCATTCTTACCTAACAGCCAAGTACCCTTGAACACAAAGCTCCATAAACCATTGAAATGGCTCAGCTTCCATTTTGCCTCCAATAATCAATATCATCTCATTCTTACCTCACAGCCAAATAACCTTGAACACATAGCTCCATAAACCATTGAAATGGCTCAGCCTCCATTTTACCTCCCATAATCAATATCATCTCATCTGTTAACTTCATATCAGGCTCCCAGCCTAGATTACCTCCTGGTGAACTCTCAAACATGAAACCAAAATCTGGAAATTTGATATTTCTGATTTGAATAAGATGACTTGTCAACCTCATTAATTTACATACTTCAATCAAATTAACTACTGTACAAAAGCACATCTTTCAATTTATCAACTTTACAGAATTTATGATTTCTGAAAGATGAAACTTTTTTTTTTCTCTCTTTTTGTGTGAAAAATATCTTGAGCAAAACAAGCCAATAGCATTTTTTGCATTTTAATTTTAGTTTCCCATATCTTTTTCTCACGTAATATTTAAGTGTGAGTGAAAATTGATTTTATTATGAAATAATTGTTCTTTAGTTGACTTATCCCATGAATAAAGCTAAATGGGGAAGAGTTATAATTTAGAAACAATAAAATACAACAGCAGAGCATGACAATATTGAAATGTGAGCTTGACCTCTATCGGACAGTCAGAATTAGATTTAACGGCACTTCTAGACCCAGACGGGAATAAAAGGGGTCAGCCCAACAATATTGTAAGTGCCTATAAATATATATGCACTTACACTAGTGTTGCGCTAATTCCTGGAACACTGTCAGATTATTTTGACATTGATCCATAAACAAGATCTAGAGGACCATTGGCCCTAAAACACTCACCTGAGGCATTTAGTTGACTAATGTCAAAACTGCTTATTCAAATTCATGACTGGCTAAACATAAGTCTGAGATATCAATGAGAAAGGATTTGACCCGACAACCCAGTTTTAGACCCCACTTGACCCAATTTCAAACCTGACCAAGATTTCATGGGGGAAAAAAATTCTGATCAAGTTTTAAGATAACACAGTTGAAATGTGGCCTCTAGAATGCACACAAGGTTTTTCTAAGATTTGACCCCATTTTTGACTTCACTTGACCCATTTCGAACTTGACCGAGATTTGATGGAAACAGACATAATGACCAAGTTTCAAGACATTTGGGCCAAAAATGTGGCCCCTAGAGTGCATACAAGGTGTTGACGGACAACCAGACCCCAGACACAGCTTGATCACAAGAGCTCACCATGAGCACTTCGTACTCAGGTGAGCTAACAAAAGGAGTCATGCCCAAGACAAAATTGGATTAAAAAAAGGACAAACAAAGTAACACACAACAGTAGTTGTGCCGACGATGTCTTGCTCACTGCAAGGGGGCTCAACAAACACTAATAATACCCACCAATATGAATAATGTGACCAGCACCATCTATCATCAGGTTACCATTATGTCTGTCCTTGAGTTGCAGTAGAAAACTAACCAAACTGTAGGCAGCCATACTCATAATAAAGTTTCTTCTAGCCTGTGAAAAAAAATAGGAAATCAACATTGTGCAGATGAATTGATTGATTGATTGAATGGAGTTTAACGCCGCTTTCAAAATTTTTTCAGTTATATCGCGGTGGCTGGAGCACCTAACAATGGTTTCCTGGTTTTTCTCTCGCCAGTACAACCACCACATTCTTTCCTAGCCTCCAGCTACTATCTCACATAGGTCTACGATGATCAACCCATTGGTAAGAGACAAATAGTCGGAAAGAATGAGTGCCGCCATCAGGGATCGAACCCAGGACCTCTGGAATGACAGTCTGTCGCGCTACCAACTGCGCTATGACGGCGGCTAGTGTGCAGATGAATGATAACAGCAAATTTGAGCTACTATGAACTCTGCCATGCACTTAGGATGATATTCAAAGGTGTAACTCCTATTACGCAATTTAAGTAAGTGCGTAAAAGAAAAAAATCTTCTGTTAGAAAATGTCGATAATTTATCATAACATCAAAACTATAGCTTATTTAAGCTGTAGTTACGATGTTTTGATTAATCACCAATGCTCAAATCATAAAAAGGGAGTGGACGGAGGGCATTCATTTTTTTTCACAGTTCTCAAATCGCCTTTTACTATATATTCTTTAGTTGTTGCCTTCTGAGTGCGTATAAATTTCACAGTCCTATATATGCCTATGATATTGCTTTCAAAATGTTTTCTGAATGATACTCCTTTTTGCATGTGTTTGCAGGCAATGTGGGGTATCATTTATGTCCCTTTGCAAAATTCTTCAAATCATGAACACAGCCTCAGGGCTGATTTTTAAACAATTTTTTTTTTATAGATCTATATGATAATATTATTGTGACAAAAGTTGATATTATGATCTCAGCTGACTCTTTATATAAGTATTTTCATAATTTTAACCCTTGTCATACTGATTTAAATTCCTCTTTCTGAATTGCATTCATATCAAAGAACTGTCAGCCCTAGAATCCAAGAGTGCTAGGCAATCTGTCTTTTTTATAATTTTTTTCATGAACATGCTGCCTTAAAAGAGGATAAACAGGTGGTGTAGACAAAGACCAGGCTGCACATATGTGCAGGCTGATCTTTGTCTTTACCTCCTGCCAAAGTAGGAATATTCCTGGTTCAGCATAACAAGGGTTAATAAAATTTACATACATTGAAGTATTTTCTAGGGTTTCAGGAGCATTGTCATAACCTGAGTCTACTTGATCTTTGTCATGCTTAAGCTGGAATATTCCTGGTTTGGCACAAGGCATAGACAGAAATCAGCCTGCACATAAGTGCAGTCTAATCTTAGTCTATATTTCCTGATTTTCATTTTAAAGCAGTACATCCAGAACTCACAGCACTTTGATTTAATGCAACTTTTCTATCACTTATTTTTTTCAGCATTATAAGGGTTCTGAATCAATTGACAAACTGACAAGCTGCAAAACATCGTAGAATTACGATTTGAAAGGGAGTGTGAATTATAGTATGTTTCTCTCACAACATCTAAAGTAGATTGAAGTAAAAGAGAACAAGAGCTGTCACTGTAAGATGACAATGCCCCCGACACCGCTTTGATTTAGAAGTTATGGCCAATGTTAAAGTTTTTGGACGGAATGACGGACGGACGGACAGACGGACAGACGGACGGACGGACAAGTCAAATTTATGATGCCTCCCTATCGGGGGCATAAAAATGTGCACTGTGATAGAAACATCTTATTGATTTGTTGAATCTATGTTTTTAGCCAGGAAGCTTATGAAACAAAAACTAGAAAGCTATGAATGGCTTGTGTCGCTCCACAGGCTTGAAATTCTTGTAAAAGCAAATAAAAGTTTTGACTAGATTTTTAGATATTTTGGGTTCTACTGATGTTGGAAATGATTTTCAAAGTTTCAACTATATAAAATATAGAGAAATGGCCTCCGCCTGTAAAGGACATATTTTTCATCCAATCAAAATATTTTTTGGCTGCATGATAATGGGTCACCTAAAGATCACACCAAAATATGTTTGATTGAAATCCAACAGTTACATTCTGAGAAAATTATTTTCAAAGTTTCCACTATATGACATAATGAGAAATGACCTCCGCCCATAAAACAAATATTTTTCATCTGATAACAATACTTTTCGGTAGACTGATAAAGGGTCACTCAAGGAAGATTCCAGTGAAATATGGTTGATATCCATCGATTACATACTGAGAAAATGATTTTCAAAATTTCCACTATATAACATAAAATGCAAATTTTTCATCTGATCATAATTATTTTTAAAAGACTGATAAAGGGTCACTCAAGGATCATTCAAGTAAAATTTAGTTGATTTCTATCAATTAGATTCTGGGAAAATGAGTTTGGTTGAAATTTATCCAGTAGTTTCTGAGGAGAAGATTTTTAAAGAAAAAGTTTACGACCGGACGCACAGACTCAAGCACAACAGACACAACGCCATGACAATAGCCCTAATGGCTTTCAGCCAGTGGAGCTAAAAAATCAGAGTGAGACATTGAATATTTTTTTGGCAGACACTCTTACAAGACAAACAACTTTTTAGCTACTGAAAACTATGACACATTGGTAAAATGTAGATACTTACATCTTGAAATCTTGGTGAATCTTGATCTCCATACTTCTGTATAAAATACTGGTCCAGTCGTGTGTCTGTAGCTTTTCCTATCTGATCTCGGGATTTACTGTCTGGTACACACTCTATCACACCACACTGTAAGAAAGGTGTGAAGTATTTAATAATTTTGTATAAGAAACTTATCTAACCTAGTGTCATTAGCAGTACTTATTTGATTCTGGGCTAAAACTGTCTGGTAAACACACTATCACACCACACTGTAAAATCAAAGGCCTGAAAGGCCTGAATTGAAGACAGGACTGAATATTAACAATTGGAATGAAAATTGTGGCGTTTTGAGAAGATCTCTTGAGTGGGAATCAAAAATTTAAAAAAATCATTGATGGTTACATATGGAAACTGCACCTTCCTAACAAATGAATATGCTATACTTTGAAGACTCATCACTTCCAGATAAACCTATCCCTCGAGCCAATTCAAGCTTAACAAGAGGGTAATTGCCTTAATCGCTATTCATCCCCCAGTGTAAGTTTTCAATATCCTAAATGAAAAATATTCATTTAACCAACAGAGATATGGTGGCAATTCCTGTATTTTAAAAACTCATATGAATTATTGCAACCCTGTTTTATAAAATTGTATAGATTATCCCCAGCAATCCAATATGATCCAAATCCGATTTTTTTCCAGTCAAACTTATTAAGTGGATGTGTAAAAATCTTATATAAAATGTAAATCAATATGACACACATTGCTTAACCCTTGATGAAGAGCTGAACATTTCATTGCCATGGTGAATATTGCCCTGAATTGGAAATTTGTTCAAATTTCTTTTACATTTATTATCTGATCCAGGATTTGACTAATTATCTCCACATAGAAGAAGCAATGAAAGTAATACCAATATTCTTATACTTTTACTAGTCAAAGTCAATACCAAGAAGAAGTATTTTCCCGTACAATAGCTGGAGCTTTTTTTTTGAATACCGTTTAAGTTTCTTCCAGGAGTGAAACATTCTATTTCTATTTTTCCATTGAGATATTTCGATCTCCATTTCAGGTTATTCTCCTTGCATATGGTCTTACTTAGTAGAAAATTATTTTTACTACAAAATAATATATAAACCTGTTAAGACATCCAACCTTTCAGGCCTTTTCCACGGGACTGCTTTTCTAGATCAAGATTCGGATTGAACTATCCGGTGAACTATCAATTTTGACAAAACTGCCAAAACGAAAGACCGTTAAATGAAATCCCGAGCTACAGCATTTATCACCTTGAGTAGAATTCTTTCAAAGTCCACTCCAGAATGTTACAAATAAATCCATTCTAGTTTCCAAAACAGTTTTTGTTATTGTCAGAAAATTGTCGAAAACAAAAGCGGAAACTCAAAACCGGGGTCGCGCATGCGTGGTACTACTGTATAGGCCATTCGGAACACCACTCGGCCGATTCCGTAACCTATATTTAGATAGATCTGAGACTTCGGAGATCGTCTGATGATTGCCGAGTGAATATCACGATCACGATCTGTTGCCGTTTACGGAAATGATCGAGTGATGTTCCGAATGCTGTACAATATGGATAGACAAAACAAGCCTAATAATAAAGTAATTTGATAAGCCATCGAAATTTCTCCGTAAATCTAAGTAAAAATTTAAACCTAGGAAATTCCAAGGGTTTACGAGTTTATTCAAATAGCCTTGTGCTATTTTAGTTTTTATCCATTTACACTACGACAGGCCCGGGAGACGGATAAATAAAGCAACCTTAAGGACACACAAACACACAATTTTACGAGAAATAGGGAGTCTAAAATGGGGAACTGAAAATAGCTTGCCAATGCTATTCATAAAAACAGTTATAGGATGCAATTGAAAATTTGGAGCAAATGCAAAAGATTGCAGCCGAAAACACCCTAAAACAGCACCACTTACGGATGTAAAACACATTTCTGCAGGCAACTTCTGCATAGATCACGTGTTAACTCCCCTGAGGTCCCGGCCAGAATTTAGGTCAGCACCAAAATTTTACGGTATATTGCTGCACTATTGATTATTTTTGCTGCGTTTATTTTTATGAATGGGTCTACTTTTTTGAGCGTAATGACACATGTAGGTTTGTTATCAAAATCTGATGGCGACGATCCCTATATTGAAAGACAGGTAAACCTGTCTTCAATAAAAAGTGTAAAAATATGAGAAACTTTTTCTTTGCAAAAATAACTGTTATAGTCTAACGTCTGTTGCTTAATCACTATGATCATCTACAAATTCAGATCTGCAGATATAAGGGAACAATTTAATTTTAGTTGTGTCTATCAAGTTTTTTGAATTCTGATTGGCTGAAAAAATTGTTTTTATACCCCAATGGAAACAATTTGGAGTATGCAGCAGTTTTGTAAGCTTCCACAAAAAGTAGTCATGTTAGAAATATGTATCTTAACTGAAAAATCTTTACATTTATGCTTCATATTATTAAATTATAAGATATGAAGTTAATATTTGTTGGTTTCTTAGAGGTATTGAAACTTAAAACCTAATCACACTCATGTATGACTCTGCTTCGCGTATTAATGCAGTGTGATTAGGTTTTAAGTTTCATACCTCTATGAAATTAACAAATACTCTCATCATCTCTAAAATAACGATTATCTGACTCTGTTTTCTCACAAAATCCTATGTTATTAGTACTCATTAGAATAATCTAATTGTGAAGATTCTAGAGACTACAGACAACATAGGCAGAAATAATGGATTTTACAAATGCCATACGTCATATGAAAAGGGACTATCTGGGTCATGAGTAAAGTATCCACCCTTGGAGCCAAACTGTGTTTGCTGCTTAGGCTGCCCTTGGTCAAAACTTTTTGCACCTTGCTAATTTTCTGATTTAACAATAAATCAATCTACTTTCCTGTGAAATGATTTTTGAAATGTGACTCCTGGTTGACCTGTACTAGAATCAATCTCTTTTTCAAGTGTTTATTAGATGGAGTTCCCAGATCGTCCCTTTTCACATGACAGGTCACATGTTGTTTATGCATTCAAAACATCACTTGGCCATTTCCGTACACTGCAACAGACCTCAGATGTATGTAAAGCGGATGGATATGTAACAAATTGTGCATTTTGTAAGACTGAAACAGTGTGAGAAAAATTAGCACTGTAGATTTATATCTTTTATAGTAAATAATGGCTAGGAAATCTTAATTTTTGAGAATGACAAATCATTCTCAAAAATTAAGATTTTTTCAGCTGTTATAAAAGAATCTAAAGATATTTATATTTGGATACGATGGTTTCCTGTCAGAGACTTAGACAAGTAGCATTGGCAACGTTGAATGTTTTCACTCACAGTTTCTAGGGCCAATGCCTTTTTAACTTATGTCATTGAGTTTTTCCAAGGTTTTCCCGTTATTTTTAAAAATAGTCTGTCAATGTACATCCGAGGTTGATCATGAGATTGGCAGAGTGGTGTTCCCAATGGTTGTATATGGTGTATTGTGGAAGTCAATTTTTTTCAAACACTAATAATAAATAAACAACCTACCCCAGGAGAAGTTGCCACCACCCTGTATGGGGCCAGATATAACTCCAGTCCAGTCTGCTCAAATATATTCTTGAACAGACCAATAACTTGTAAGGCCAGCATGTCCTGCCTCACGTCGTCGCCAACCTTGAAGATGCATGCTTGCCATTTGGTGTCTGATGGACAGCTATCAGGCGTTCTCGCAGCCTCGTCACTCATTCCAAGGTTCTCTAATTGCTGTATGCCACATGGCTGAACTTTGAACCGGGCTAGGAATGGAGCTTTGGCAGCACTACAAATATAGCCGAAAGCCTTGAACTTTTCATATCTGGCTCAAATTTAAGATAAGTCTACCTATTTCTATGGTGCATAAGAAAATTATCATGTTATTTTAAACCCTAGAAAAATTCTGTCCATTATTTGTTATTACCATGAGGGAAAACATTCTAGAAAAGTTTCATGCAAACACAGAACTTTAGCTAATCACTACCAAAAACCTCCTTGTACCTCTTCCCATACAATCCTTTAAATTTATGTTACTGTAATTGAGAAATATTGTGGAAAAAAATTTCTCATGGGTGTAACCTCTTTCAATTAGGGCAAGTTTAAAATTTTAAGCAACCAGAAAGGGTGAAATGAATTTAAAAGTACATGTACCAACCTTTGCATGGGTGTTCCTGATTTATAATCAATCTCTTTTACAATTGCTTCAGGATTTGATGGCAGGTAACAGCCTGAAATAAATTGGCACATGAAAGGAAAATACATTTTAAGCTTAGAGATGGACAATCTAACAAAAATCTATCAGTGAAATAAATACCGGTAACAGATATTGAAAGCTCAGTAAAAATTTTTCAAAACTAACGATATAGGCAATTATAACTTTTTTCCCACAGAGCCATTGATACATTTATATGTTAGTTAATTTATCTTTGCTACAGTAGCATTTGTCCCCATGTGCTACGCACCAAGATGAGATCCACCCATTTCTTCAAATAGAGGATATTGAATGAGTGGTCATTGAATACTGAATCTATCAAACAAGTCATCTAAAACAGAAAAAAACAAGACTATGCCAAGTGTTTATCATTTTTAGATGAAGAGTTTAATAAATTCTGAATTAAATGAGCACAAATTTGATATTCTATTCATACTATGACCTGATTTTTTGTGATAAAACGAGAAAATTCAAGATATTTAATGATGCTTATTATTCCTTGAAACATTATATAATACATTATGACTTCATTTTCACAATGAAAACATAACATCGCTATCCATTCTTAGCTTATTTGCATACTTATCAGCTCAAACAATATCTCATGACAGATTCTATATTAATCTTGTGTACAACAAAACAATTATTTAAGTAAATATCTGCATACCTCTTTGTAGTTGGATTTGGCTAAGAGCTTCAAGACATGCTTTTTTTCTCTCATCACCTTTAGGATAGGGTCTGAAATCAAGGAATTTAATAGTATTTACATTTACTTTTTCAATAAGAGCACTACCTATGGGTGCCTAGGCTCAGCTGTTAAATGCTGGATAAAAATCTTAATAAAAAAAAGGGTAATAATTTTCCCAAAATGCATCTAGATTTACCCCCCTTGATAGTATAGATTGCTCTTTTGATGGTAAACGTGTGCTAAGTTTCAAGTGAATGCCTTTTGTGGAACCAGAGATATCACGAATGTCAAAGTTTTTGCACTAAAATGACTATGACGACATAAAGCGAAAACCTCGGGTTTTCTATAAAAACAGTCAAGTTAAAAATCAAAATCATCTGAAATGCATATCATTGAAAAAATTTTGAATTTGAATTGGGGTTTTACGTCGCTTTCAACGATATTTCAGTTATATCGCGACGACTGGAGCACCTAACGATGGATTCCTGGTATTTCTCACACCAGTACTACCACCACATCCCTTTCCTAGCCTCCAGTTGCTATTCCACATAGGTTTACGATTATCTACCCATTGGTGGAAGACAAATGTCAGAAAGGATAAGTGCCGCGGCCGGGGATCGAACCCGTGCGAATAAAGACCCCTGGATTAGAAGTCTGGCGCGCTACCAACTGCGCTATTGCCGCGGCTATCATTGAAAAAAAAAAAAAAAAAAAAAAAAAAAAAACTATTGAATTGGAACTATCTGAAATCTTTCTTAAAATTACATAAAATTGCAGTAAGTGTTTAAGCATCAAAGTTTATTGATTGATTGAATGGGGTTTTACGCCGCTTTCAACATTATTTCAGTTATATCGCGGCGGCCGGAGCACCTAACAATGGATTCCTGGTATTTCTCACGCCAGTACTACCATTACATCCTTTCCTAGCCTCCGACTGCTATTTCACATAGGTTTACGATTATCTACCCATTGGTGAAAGACAAACGTCGGAAAGGATATTTGCCGCCACCGGGGATCGAACCCACGACTTCCAGATTGGAAGTCTTATGCCTAACCAACTGCGCTATGGTGGCGGCTTTAAGCATCAAAGAAAGTATTCAGAATAAAGATACCTGATAATTCTTGAGATGTCTGTTATTTTACCAAAAAAGTCAAATTCCCTCTCAAAAAACTTGAGAGCCGAGCCCGACAGTTGATTCTGTATACCTTGCATTAAGTTCTCAAGCTGGTCCCCTATTTGTTCTGGAATTTAAAACATTGATTTGAAATTGGTTAAGGTAGTGAAACCGTAATAGTTACGCAACATTTCGGCACTCAGGAACTTTCACAATGTTGACTGAGGTTTCCTAATGAAAATCATTGGGAAACCTTGGTTAACACTGTAAAAAGTAATTTCTTTCCAAATGTTGCAGAACTATTACAGGTCCATTACTTTTAATCAGGTAAGATTACAACAAGGTACTTCATGATATACAAATGCCATGTCTCCAAAACAGGAAAAAGAAGTTGAACATTAAAAGATGACCTTGACCTTAAAAAGCACATTGACCTTGGTATAAACAGATGAACATCAAAGACAAATAGATGACCTTTACCTTTGCAGAGTACTTTGACCTTGGTAACAACAGATGACAATCAGTAAGATTTATAAGAATTCCACATATGACTAGAATGCCTTGAAGTAATCAGCAATGTCAAGTTCTTAGGTCAAGTTTTTAAATCTTTCAAAATAGTTTTTTGAACGATTTAACAAGTGAAAAGGGTAATTTTGAAAAAGGTTATTGTTTGTTTAATAGAGATGGTCCTGGAAGCAAGATTAGTTGTAATTGAAGATGATAAAATTACATGCTAATAGCCCTGGCCTTAATGAGAATTTCACAAGCCATTAGCTTAGCTTTTATGACCCTAATAAACAATAGATCCCTTTTTTGGGTCATGGGCAATATTTGTATTAAGTAACATGATTCTAGATCACCTAGTTCTTGAGTTGGAAACCATTTTCAGACAATGTTTAATTGTGACCTTGACCTTTGCGACACAAACACAATGGGGCATTCCTTGGGTCTTAGGCAACAATTCTTTATAATTTCATGTTTAAAGGTCTATTCCTTCTAGCCCAAAAAGATTTTGGGACAATGTTCAATTGTGACTTATTGTGAAAGCAAAGGAATTTTCCTTAGGTCATAGGCAATAATTGTGTAAAGTTTGATGATTCTAGATCACTCCAGAGTTAGAGCCTGTAAACAGTTTTTGACAATGTCCAATTTTGACCTTGACATTTGTGAACCAAAAACAACAGGGCACTTCCTTGGATCATGGGTAAAGCCTTAGCAAAGCCTCGTTTCTATGTGTTTATAGATGACTCATTTATTCAATTTGTATTTCATGACCACTCATTTAAAGTCCTCTTCTTTACACATGTGTGTATTGTGTGTGTTGGTAGTTAATCAGGATTGTAAGGGATTTAGGTTTTGTGAGTCTGAGACTCTCAAGCAGTTGGCCAGGACCCTCAAAACTATCTGATGTGAGTCACAAAGACCATCTGGGAATCAACTTCAGAAAAGAATTGAACTGTTCAAAACAGTCTTCAATTCTTTCCTGAGGTTAAAGCTGCTCTTTCACAGTTTTTATAGAAAAAAATATAAAACTTGCTTTAGATTTGGACATGTGTGTATTTTTAGACGATTAAGAATCGGTAAGGGGCATTGGCTAAAAAAAATATATTTCAATAATTTTGTAACTTATTTTTTGAGGGGTTAAGATCAGTAAGGGATCCAGACTATTAATTTCCAGTCTATAAAATACAAATTCATCACTTTCCTTGATAAATCTTTCATTTTACTTCGAATGATATGAAGTTTCCAGCTGTCAAATACTTTTACCTTAATCTCTGATTGAATAAATCAAACATGCAGAATTTGCATGCGTAAATAGTTGGCTCGAAATTAATATAATATATTAATATAAAAACAAGTTTAGAGCTTAGAAGAAATAGATTATATCTTAAGCAGGGACTCCCAAACTTTAAGAAAGGACCCTGTAGGATCTCAATTATCACGTCCTTTGGACCCCCCTTTTTGTTGAAGTCAGACTTAAGCCCTGGCTAACCCATGCAAACCACCCAACCTACCATCTTTCTCATTTCCGTCTTCATCTCTAAACTTATTTGTTCTCATATTCCACAACAGTTGATGGGCAATTAACTGGGAATGGTTAGCAGCCCACTGGATAAAGTCAACTACATAACCCATCTGTAAGGAAAAATATTAGAATCTTGAAACATAGTTAAAAACTAGAAAGCCATGAATGGCTTGAGTCGCTCCACAGGCTTGAAATTCTTATAAAGCAATAAGAGTTGTGACTAGATTTTTAGATATTTTGGATTCTACTGATGTTGAAAATGATTTTCAAAGTTTCAACTAAGTAATATATAGAACATGACATTTGTCCATAAAATGCATATTTTCATCCATTCACAATACTTTTTGGTAGACTGATAGAGGGTTACTCAAGTATCATTCATATAAAATTTCATTGGTATCCATCATTTAGATTCTGAGAAAATGATTTTCAAAGTTTCCACTATATAACACGTAGAGAAATGACCTCCGCCCATAAAATACATATTTTTCATCATATCATAAAAATTTTTGGTAGACTGGTAGAGGGTCGCTCAAGGATTATTCCAGTGAAATTTGGCTGATATCCATCATTTATATTCTGAGAAAATGATTTCCAATGTTTCCACTATATAACAAATAGAGAAATGACCTCCGCCCATAAAATACATATTTTTCATCCGATCACTATTATTTTTGGTGGATTGATAAAGGCTCACTCAAGGATCATTCCAGTGAAATTTGGTTGGAATCCATCAGTTTCATTCTGAGAAAATGATTTTGAAAGTTTCCACTATATAACATATAGAGAAATGACCTCTGCCCATTGATTGCATATTTTTCATCCGATTTCAGTAATCTTTTATAGACTGATAAAGGGTCACATAAGGATCATTCATGTAAAATTTCATTGGTATCCATTAATTAGAACTACCATATTTGGAAATAAGCCACGCCTATTAAATCCATGTTTTTCATTGGATCAAAATTTCTTGAACAACTTTGAAAGAGGGTCACCCAAGGATCATTCCTGTGAAGTTTGGTTGATATTCATCCAGCAGTTTCTGAGAAGATTTTTAAAGAAAAGTTTACGAACGGACACACTGACGCACAGACGGACGCACGACGGACACAACGCCATGACAATAGCCCCACTGGCTTTCAGCCAGTTGAGCTAACAAGGTAGCTAATAGTCACAAAATACACCTGTCACACTGCCGGATGTCATAGTATGAATAACAACAAAGATAGCAAACAAGATGTGTTTGTGAAACACTAATGCCCTCGACACAGCAATTTTTTTTTCATAGTTTGACCTTGACAGATGACCTTGACCTTGTCACATGACCTTGACTTTGGTACCAGCGGATGTGGATCATTGCGATCTATCATCATGCCAAAAATGAGCTTTGTATGTCAAAAACTTTTGGAGAAAAGGCAAAGGTTAAGTTTTCGGACAGACAGACAGACAGACGGACATGAGTAAAACAATATGCCCCCGATCTCTCTATACGGAGGCATGAAAAATAGACAAGGTGGAGTAACTATTCTTTTGCACTACACTCCATCAGCATGAGAGGAACATAACTGCCATGCACAAGTCAATCTGACATATGGTGACAAATTTATGCCCTTAACAAGGAAGTGGACACTGCCTGCCTGCCACAGAAGATCGCTTAAACCCCTGTCTTTTCTAACTAAAATGTGGTAAGTTATCCCCCTTAGTAGTATGGATTTCTGTAGTAATTTAGAAAAAACATGCCAAGTTTCAAGCAAATAGTCTAAATATTAATTGAGATTCAGGATAAGGTTTATTGCACATTCACCTACACTGACAAAAACAGAATAACAACAAAATTTTAGACTCCTCCAATTTCAAAGGGTTTGCAGACAATACTTTTCACATGATAAAATTTAACTAGAGGCGCTTGAGCGCCTGATTCGCTCCACAGGCCTGAATATCCAAATAATGACTATTAGAGGATGATAAAGCTGTTTAAATGAGAATTGAAGTGAATGAATGAGTGAATGTTTATTTCAAGTAAATAAGGGTCATTATGCTGAAATATTTCTGCATAAAAAACTCATGATCAGTGAATAACAAAATTGACCTCTACCTGTTACACAAATATTTTTCATTTAATCACAACAATTTTGTGCAGTCTGATAATGGGTCACCCAAGGATCATTCTAGTGATATTTTGTTAAAATCCAAATATAAGAATTTCAAAACTAACAGAATGTTACTGCACACTGGTGTTGGTCTGCAAAATTTTGATTGTAGATCTTTCCACTTTTAATTAAACACTACTTAAAGATGTTACTTCACAATTCTTTGTCATCAAAACAAAATTCTAACTAATGATAGTAAGAAATAAAATATTCAATCCAATATATTTATTTTATTCTGCCCAATGCCTTAGAGTGCAGTAAACTCAACTCTTTCTACCCCACTCTGAATGTCAGGAGGTCAGAACATCATTTTACACTCTGTGCAGATTCACCCTTCGTTCAACTAAACTCACCAATTCTGAGTGGGTATTCTCAGGCTACTTATTTCAACTAATGTTTCTATACATTTGAATTTCAACAAAGGTTTTGTTCCTTCTAATCTATAATCATTACACCTATTAAATTCAACAAGTCTAGAAAAATTCATCATTGAGAAGATACCAAAAGGGTGATCAAATATTCACTTAATATGTTATAATACCCTCTACCAATAAAAAAAAAATATGCTGTTCATCTAATCAAAATATTTTTTTGCAGACTGATACAACTTCACAGAAATAAAATTTCCATGATATCTAATCCATCTGTTTAACCTTTCAGGATAATTTGTTTTACCCTATATATGAAGAAATGACCTCTGCCCATAAAAGACATATTTTTGGTCTGATCACAATATTTTTTTAATAGACTGATAAAGGATCACTAAATAATCATTCTAGTAAAATTTGGTTGATATCTATCAATTAGGTTCTGAGAAAATGATTTTCAAAGTTTACACTACATAACATATAGGGAAATGACCTCCGCACATAAAATATATGTTTTTCATCCGATCACAATAATTTTTGCTATACTGATAAAGGGTCACTCAAGTATCATTCAAGTAAAATTTGGTTGATATCTATCGATTAGATTCTGAGAAAATGATTTTCAAAGTTTTCACTATATAACATATAGAGAAATGACCTCCGCCCATAAAATCCACATTTTTCATCCGATCACAATAATTTTTGCTATACTGATAAAGGGTTACTCAAGTATCATTCATGTAAAATTTGATTGATATCTATCGATTAGATTCTGAGAAAATGATTTTCAAAGTTTTCACTATATAACATATAGAGAAATGACCTCCGCCCATAAAATACATATTTTTCATCTGATCACAATGATTTTTTGTAGGCTGATAGAGGGCCCCTCAAGGATAATTCATGTGAAGTTTGGTAAATATCCATCAATTAGTTTCTGAGAAAAGCCACCTATTACCATATATGGAAATTAGCCACGCCCACTACAGCCATGATTTTCAACCGATTAAAAATCTTTGAAGGAATCTGATAAAGGGTCACCCAAGGAACATTCCTGTGAAATTTGATTGGAATCCATCCAGTACTTTATGAGGAGAAGATTTTTAAAGTAAAAGTTTACGGACGGACGGACGGACGGACGCACGGACGGACGACGGACACCTCGCCATGACAATAGCCCGCTGGCCTTTCGGCCAGTGGAGCTAAAAAAAACCAAGATGTGTTTGTGAAACACGAATGCCCCCGTAACAGCATTTTTTTATTTAAAGTTTGACCTTGACAGATGACCTTGACCTTGTCACATGACTTTGACTTTGGTACCAGCGGATGCGGATCATTGAGATCTATCATCATGCCAAATATTAGCTTTGTATCTTGAATAGGCTTGAAGATATTGGCAAGGTTAAGTTTTCGGACAGACGGACGGACAGACAGACAGACATGAGTAAAACAATATGCCCCAGATCTATCGATGCGGGGGCATAAGGCAAGGTTAAGTTTTTGGGTTAAGTTTTCTGACATTTGACCTTGACAGATGACCTTGACCTTGTCACATGACCTTGACTTTGGTACCAGTGGATGTGGATCATTGAGATCTATCATCATGCCAAATATTAGCTTTGTATCTTGAATAGGCTTGAAGATATTGGCAAGGTTAAGTTTTCGGACAGACGGACGGACAGACAGACGGACATGAGTAAAACAATATGCCCCTGATCTATTGATGCAGGGGCATAAAAAGATGTGTTTGTGAAACACTAATGCCCCCGTAACAGCAATTATTTTTCAAAGTTTGACCTTGTCACATGACCTTGACTTTGGTACCAGCGGATGTGGATCATTGAGATCTATCAGCATGCCAAATTTTAGCTTTGTATGTCAAAAACTTTTGGAGAAAAGGCAAAGGTTAAGTTTTCGGACAAACGGACGGACAGACAGACGGATGGACAGACGGACAGACAGACGGAGTAAAACAATATGCCCCTGATCTCTCAATACGGGGACATAAAAATGTCTTTGCGGGAAAAAAAACATTGTGGAAAAAAAAGAAATTGCTTATAACAAGCAATTTATTCATTTTCCAAACTGTTTTCCATTTTTTTTTACTTTGCTGTTCAGAGCAAGAGCACTATCAATGGGAGCCATCCTGATTGCCTGCAGGTACTTGAAAATGCAAAAGTTATTAAACTGGAAAAGGGACATAATTCAAACAAAAATGCTTCCATAGCTAACCCCCTTAATAACCTAGATATTTTTACCTTAGAATAAGTGAAAACTCATGCGTAGTTTCCAGAAGATATTTTTAATTTGGTCAAATTCCCCCCCACACACACACACACTCACCACCACCACCAATACACCATTGACTTCCAGGTAATGACAACAGCTTACTTTTGTTAAATTTCGTATGCTTCTTTTAAAATTGTCATCAAATCAAGGGTCAGGTCAGTTTACCCATAAACTACAACAAGAGCACCACCTACGGGTGCCTACACTAGGTTGTTGAGTGCTGGATGGCTGAAAAAATCTAAGCTGAAAAAGGGGCATAATTTGCACAAAATGCATCTAGAGTTATTCCCAATAATAGTGTAGGTTGCTCTTATGATGGTGAACATGTGTGCTAAGTTTCAAGTGAATGCCTTCTGCAGAACCAGAGATATACCAAAATGTCAAAAGTTTTTGCATGACACACCAACAACAAAAAGGACAACAACACCAAGGCTATAACAATACCTCGGATTTTATCTGAAATAGCCGAGCTAATAAAATTAAAGACTTCATAACACCTCTGCTTACCTCTGATAACCTGAAACCTTGTCATGCTGAACCAAGAATATTCCTGCTTGGGCAGGAATTAAGACAAAGATCAGTCTGCACATATGTGCAGTCTGATCTTAGTCTATACCACCTGATTTTTCTTTTTTACACCAAAAAAAGAATAAAAATAATATTCACAATGTAAATACCAGAACTTTCAGCACTTTGATTTAAATGCAATTTAGCATTGTTTTAATTCAGCATGATAAGGGTTAAATACTTACAGTGTCATATCGTACAGCTTGTACTAACTGAGGAATGTATATCATTAGGGCCTCCTGTAAGAGAGAACAAAAAAACATGTATACAGCATTACATTGTTAGCAAAACAGAGGTTATTGATTGAGTGGTCATGAAATACTGCATTTTTTAAATGAGCCATCAATACTTAGATAAAAATATTCATACACACGATTTGTTATGTTTTTAGTTCCATACCTCTTTGATTTCAATAATACTTTCTTCACATCTTATCTCTTATAATCTTAATATCAAGACGCATAAATGTAGAAATTTATCCATTATGAAACAAATCTCTGTCTGGACTACTGTGTGCATAAGTTTACAAAACAGCTATATACTCAGAATTGTTTTCATAGGGGGGAATATATCCAATATATCAGAACACACATATATTGATTGACACAACTAAAATAAAATCATTCATTTATGTATTTTCAGCTATACTTACGGGTGGATAAGATCTGAGAGATTTGACTGCACACTGTGCGGTGAGAGGGTGGGGTGGATACAGTCGTGAAAAATATGACAGACACATCAGTGGCGATATCGGACTCCAGGTCAGTGCATAGCTCAACTGTAAAATGAGAGAACATAAAGTTCATCAGCCTAATTTAAGGTCTCTTTGAACAATTTTCAAAATGATCACTAAGCTATTTACTTGTCCTATGTAAAGCAAGAGGTCACAGATGGTCCTAGATTACTCACCTGAGTTTATAGTTGAGATACTGGTAAGAACATATAATTAAACTTCAATTTTCAAACTTACAGTATACTAGACAATTTAAAATTTCTCAATTTTAAAAAAGGGCTTATCCTTGTGACAAGAAAAAGATTCTGAGCAAGTTTCACTAGAGTCCTAAAGATGAATTTCTTGACAAAACCTGATTGACGCTGACATTCGATGGTCACAAAAACTCACCTTGTGCATGATATGCTCAGGAGGTCATGATTTTTTTGAGTGTGAATCGAAAAACGGACAACCAAATGGTATTGGAAATATTGGTGATTCCAATTCAAGTTGTCATGAATGTACCTATTCTTTTTTACCTGTGCAGCATCACTTCTACACTTTGTGGAGAACTGAATGACATCCAGAAAGTTATTGACTGCCATCAAGTTGTTTCATATAGCATTGAGTTATTATACATAACTCTTACCTCTGGAGCATCAACTTCAACACTGTGTGGGGTAACCAAGAACTGAATGGCATCGGGAATGTGATTTACTGCCATTGGGTTGTTACGAACAAGTCTCATCACCTCTTTATTTAGGGCTTCTGATGTTCTAAACCTAAAGAAAGGTAATTAAATAAGTAATGATGCCTACTAATCAAAAGCTTGGTGAAAAGAGGATAACAAATTCATCATTTTTTTGTAATTTCCAAAATTGTTAAAATCTTTTCCCGAATAGTTTTCTTCTATGATGGACTTGTGGTATTAGGATATTTTGATAGCTCATAAATTCTGATTCTTTTTAATTGCTTATTTATTATTTTCTAGTAAATCACTCATAGATCAAGAATTAGTATACCAGTTTTCATTGATATCCCACTGAAAAGCATAATGGAAATGTGTATAATCACCTAGAAGGCATAAAAGCAGCAAGTGTGGGGGATATTTCCCAAGCTAGTCTAGCGAACTCCCTCCACTTTTTCTCCGTGATTGTCTGACTGAGCCAGGCTGAAGGTTTTTCTTCATCAGGGACTTTTAACTCTGGTAATTCTAGTGGATTGTACCAGGTGGTGAATAGCTCTATTGTACTTGACTGAAATAAAACCAGAGGATCATGAGGATCATTGCTCATCAAGTACACTGTCAATTAAAAATAGCTATCATGCAATCAAGCTTGTATTTACCTGATATCACCTGCCTGATAACAAGATGATATCAGGCAGTCTATTTTAAGAAACTAGTAGAACATTCATGATCTTAAGCAGAAATTTTAAACCTGAAATTCTTAGTTTAAAGGTTTCATGAAATTTTATTCCCTGAAAAATGATTGCAGAATAAATAGAATAATGTTTTTATCATAAAATATTAATATCAGGTCTTGGCAATAAGAAGTTAACATGATAAGGCAAAGCCTCAACATGATAAATTTTCTCAACCTTATCCTGATAACATTGACATAATATATGTGACCCCTCACACGATTTTAGAATAATCCAAATTATTTATACTTATTTATTTTAGTTCGATTGCGACAAAAAGCTTAAGCTTATAGAACCACTTTCGAACGCTCAATCCTGATGGTTTGGCGCCCTGAGAGAGAGGCAGTGGTTTAAACCCACTGCTACCCAATTTTACAGCTGGGTGAACTGGGGCTGGCTATTAAATGTTTTGCCCATAAACACATCCCGGCGCCAGTGGGGCTCGAACCGCGGACCTCCAGGTCACAGGTCCAGTTCATTTACCACTAGGCTACCGAGGCAGTCAAATAATCCAAATTCAAAGAATTTCTGTTATTCAATGTACTTTGAAATTGAAAAGAAACTGTATACTTTTGAAATATGAACTTTGCTTGACATTCAACTGATCTGTAGGCCCACACCTTTTTGAATATTTCTCTCAAGAAGTTTGCAAATGGTCCATAATTGCATGAGGGGATACAAGTCTAAAACACCAGATATTTGTAAAACATTTATGCCACTCCTCTCTCTGAAGTGTAGGTCGATGGCATATCATTTGTCAATTAAGGTAGTGGGCCTGTAATAGATCCACAACATTTCAGAACTTATGAACTTTCACAATGTTGACTGAGGTTTCCTAATGAAAATCATTAGGAAGCCTCGGTTAAAACTATTAAAGATCATAACTTCCGATACATTGCGAAACTATTACGGGTCTACTACCTTAAAAAAATATGATAACTCAAAAAATATGACAAGTATGAGTTATGGTTCTTGTATACTGCACTACTCCTCAATGAGATCCATCCACCTATAAATTTTATGATTCTAGCTACATTTTGAGAAATGTTCTGTATCAAAATGATCTACAGATGGATGGACAGACGAACCAATTGACCAACAAGTGCAAAGAAAAATTAATGCCCCCTCTTCTTTGAAGGTGGGGCATAAGTAAAACAATAATCTCACCACAAGTAGTAGAAGTAATCCATTTTTCTTCTGATAATTCTTCAAGTAAATATTGTTTGTATCATGGCTCTTGGGTACACCACCTGAAATTTGTATACAATAATTTTTGTACAGTTTATAACAGCTTGAAATTGTCACTCATCACACAAAAAATCTCAATTGCTCAATTGCTCATGCAGCACTCCATTCATTCATTATAAATACTCACTTAAATCATTAAAAAAACACTCAAAAATAATTATCTAAAATATCAAAATAGCTTGTCAACTACAGTTTGATTAGAAAAAAATCAATGATTTCACTAACTTTCAAAAATTTTGATTGATGGTTGAAGACACAGAAAACTATTTATAAAACTTATATTGATTTTTATAAAGGGGGTGGGAGGGTAATACATGCAAAATTCCAATATCATTTACCTTAGCAATTTTACAACGTTCTTAATTAACTGTAGACTTAAAACAAGTAATTGAATAATGGCTAAAGCTATCACATTTTCATCTCAGATAATTCAGCATAACGAATATCACTATGTATGTATATGGCTTAAACAGTCAGGGGCAGTAACTCTAAATTCCACGGTCGAACTGAATAACCCCGACGGTATGCGCATGTCCTCATTGTAGTGAAGTTACATGCAAAGTTTCATTGAAATCCTGTCTATAGTTTTCAAGAAATAGCGCGGAAACAAATATCACTATGTATGTATATGGCTTAAACAGTCAGGGGCAGTAACTCTAAATTTGACAGTTGAACCGGGTAACCCCGACGATATGCACATGTCCTCATTGTAGTGAAGCTGTGTGCCAAGTTTCAATGAAATCCTGACTATAGTTTTCAAGAAAAAGCCTGTAAAGAATATCACTATGTATGTATATGGCTTAAACAGTCAGGGGCAGTAACTCTAAATTCCATGGTCGAACCGGGTAACCCCGTCGGTATGCGCATGTCCTCATTGTAGTGAAGCTGTGTGCCAAATTTCATTCAAATCCGGTCTATAGTTTTCAAGAAATAGCGCGGAAACGAATATCACTATGTATGTATATGGCTTAAACAGTAAGGGGCAGTAACTCTAAATTTGACGGTCAAACCCCGACAATATGCTCATATCCTCATTGAAGTGAAGCTGTGTGCCAAGTTTCATTGTAACCGGTCTATAGTTTTCAAGAAATAGCGCAGAAACGAATATCACTCTGTATGTATATGGCTTAAACAGTCAAGGGCAGTAACTCTAAATTCGACAGTCGAACCGGGTAAACCCGTCAATATGCGCATGTCCTCATTGTAGTGAAGCTGTGTGCCAAGTTTCATTGAAATCCGGTCTATAGTTTTCAAGAAATAGCACAGAAATGAATATCACTAAGTATGTATATGGCTTAAATAGTCAGGGGCAGTAACTCTAAATTTAACGGTCGAACCAGGTAACCCTGACAATATGCACATGTCCTCATTGTAGTGAAGCTGTGTGCCAAGTTTCATTGAAATCAGGTATATAGTTTTCAAGAAATTGCTCGGAAACAAATATCACTATGTATGTATATGGCTTAAACAGTCAAGGGCAGTAACTCTAAATTTGACGGTCGAACTGGGTAACCCCTATAATGTGCGCATGTCCTCATTGTAGTGAAGCTGTGTGCCAAGTTTCATTGAAATCCGGTCCATAGTTTTCAAGAAATAGCGCAGAAACAAATATCACTATGTATGTATATGGCTTAAACAGTCAAGGGAAGTAACTCTAAATTCGACAGTCGAACCAGGTAACCCTGACGATATGCGCATGTCCTCATTGTAGTGAAGCTGTTAGCCAAGTTTCATTGAAATCTGGTCTTTGGTTTTCAAGAAATAGGGCAGAAACAATTATCACTATGTATGTATATGGCTTAAACAGTCAGGGGCAGTAACTCTTAATTTGACGGTGGAACTGGGTAACTCCGAAAATATGCACATGTCCTCATTGTAGTGAAGCTATGTGCCAAGTTTCATTGAAATCTGGTATATAGTTTTCAAGAAATAGCGCGTAAAACAAATATCACTATGTATGTATATGGCTTAAACAGTCAAGGGCAGTAACTCTAAATTTGAAGGTTGAACCAGGTAACCCCTACAATGTGCACATATTTTTATTGTAGTGAAGCTGTGTGCCAAGTTCATTGAAATCTGGTCCATAGTTTTCAAGAAATAGCGCAGAAACGAATATCACTATGTATGCATAAGGCTTAAACAGTCAAGGGAAGTAACTCTAAATTTGACAGTCGAACTGGGTAAACCCGATGATATGCGCATGTCCTTATTGTAATGAAGCTATGTGCCAAGTTTCATTGAAATCCAGTCCATAGTTTTCAAGAAATGGCAGGGAAATGAATATCACTATGTATGTATATGGCTTAAACAGTCAAGGGCAGTAACTCTAAATTGGACGGTCGAACCAGGTTACCCCGACGATATGCACATGTCCTCATTGTAGTGAAGCTGTGTGCCAAGTTTCATTGAAATCTGGTCTATAGTTTTCAAGAAATAGCGCTAAAACCAAAATAACTATGTATGTTTATGGCTTAAACAGTCAGGGGCAGTAACTCTAAATTTGACGGTCGAACCATGTAAACCCGACGATATGCACATTTCTTCTTTGTAGTGAAGTTAAGTGCCAAGTTTCATTGAAATCCTGACTATAGTTTTGAAGAAATAGCGCGGAACTGAATATCACTATGTATGTATATGGCTTAAACAGTCAGGGGCAGTAACTCTAAATTTGACGGTCGAACCAGGCAACCCCGAAAATAAGCACATGTCCTCATTGTAGTGAAGCTGTGTGCCAAGTTTTAATGAAATCCAGTCTATAGTTTTCAAGAAATAGCGCGGAAACCAATATCAAATGTATGTATATGGCTTAACCAGTCAGGGGGAGTAACTCTAAATTTGACAGTCGAACCCGGTAACCCAGACGAAATGCGCATGTCCTCATTGAAGTGAAGCTGTGTGCCAAGTTTCATTGAAATCAGGTATATAGTTTTCAAGAAATTGCGCGGAAACAAATATCACTTTGTATGTATATGGCTTAAACAGTCAAGGGAAGTAACTCTTAATTTGACAGTCGAACCGGGTAAACCCAACCATATGGGCATGTCCTCATTGTAGTGAAGCTGTGTGCCAAGTTTCATTGAAATCCGGTCTACAGTTTTCAAGAAATAGCGCAGAAACGAATATCACTATGTATGTATATGGCTTAAACAGTCAGGGCCAGTAACTCTAAATTTGACGGTCGAACCAGGTAACCCCGAAAATATGCACATGTCCTCATTGTAGTAATGCTGTGTGCCAAGTTTCATTGAAATCAGGTTATAGTTTTCAAGAAATAGCGCGGAAAAAAATATCACTATGTATGTTTATGGCTTAAACAGTCAAGGGCAGTAACTCTAAATTTGACGGTTAAACCGGGTAACCCCTACAATGTGCACATATTTTTATTGTAGTGAAGCTGTGTGCCAAGTTTCATTGAAATCCGGTCCATAGTTTTCAAGAAATAGCGCAGAAACGAATATCACTATGTATGTATATGGCTTAAACAGTCAAGGAAAGTAACTCTAAATTTGACAGTCGAACCAGGTAAACCCGACGATATGTGCATGTCCTCATTGTAGTGAAGCTGTGTGCCAAGTTTCATTGAAATCCGGTCCATAGTTTTCAAGAAATAGCGCAGAAACGAATATCACTATGTATGTATATGGCTTAAACAGTCAAGGAAAGTAACTCTAAATTCGACAGTCGAACCGGGTAAACCCGACAATATGCGCATGTCCTCATTGTAGTGAAGCTGTGTGCCAAGTTTCATTGTAACCGGTCTATAGTTTTCAAGAAATAGCGCGGAAACAAATATCACTATGTATGTATATGGCTTAAACAGTCAAGGGCAGTAACTCTAAATTCGACGGTCGATCCGGGTAACCCTGACGATATGGGCATGCCCTCATTGTAGTGAAGCTGCGTGCCAAGTTTCATTGAAATCCAGTCTATAGTTTTCAAGAAATAGTGCGGAACGAATGTCGGACAGATGGACGGACGGAAGGATGGATTGACATGGCAAAAACAATATCCCCCCCGAAAAATTTTTTCGGCGGGGGATAAAAAGCCGGGCGTTAAGGACAAGTAAATTTACTGATTAATCCATGTTTTCTGTTAATGCCTGGGTTTTGTCTGTTAATGTATGCCTTTGACGACCCGAAAACATACATTTTATGCAATAATATAAATAAGTTCCTGAGAAATTGAGCGAACAAGAAAATGCTACAGATGACAATCCACAATCCACCTGAACAACATGCCTCCTTTATAACCCTAAAACATAGTTTGGGGGTGTAACAGAAAAGATGTGTTTGTGATACACAATTGCCCCCAAAACAACAACTTTTTTTAAACTTTGACCTTGCCAGATGACCTTGACCTACCAAATGACTCTGACCTTGGTATCTGTAATTGCCCATCATCAAGATCTATCATCAAACCAAATATGAGCAATGTATCTTGAATTGCCTTGAATTGATTGGTAATGTTAAGTTTTTTGGAAAAGTTTTGCAGAGAGACTGACAGACATATGGACAGTCCGACAGACAACTGTAAAAAAAAATATGCCCCTGATTTTTCGATGAGGGGCATAAAAATTTCTCACACGATGAGCATACAGACAACTACAACAACCCAGGGCTGTAGCAGAACCAAATTTTCCTTTTGCCACATTTATTGAAATCAAGTGTTTGATTAAGTGTTGAACAAGTTTTGTGACTTACTAGCAGATCTCTTGGAGATAGTGGAGTAACCACTATTAAGTGACATCAACCATTTTTTGGATTGTGCGAGATCTGCACTGGATATGGTCATCTGATTGACACTGGAGTAATCCTCTACCACTGTCTGAGTGTCCTCCCCTGAAAAATATGATTGACCAATCAAAGTTCATAATTCATGTCTTACTCATTCAAATTAAGTTTTTGGTTTGAATGGGATTTTATGTCACTTTCAACAATTTTTCAGTTATATCGGGGCGGCTGGAGCACAATGGATTCCTGGTATTTCTCACACCAGTACTACCATCACATCCTTTCCTAGCCTCCAGCTGCTATCCAACCTAAGTCTAAGATTTTTAACCCATCAGTGGAAGACATATAGTCAGAAAGGGTGGGAATTGTTCTGGGACCTTTTGAATGGTCCGACACGTTACCACTGGGCTATATATGTTGGCGACCCTCCAGATTTAGGAAAGAAAATTTTAAGCCATTTCCTGAAATGAGCCCAATCTGTAAAAAAAATAAGGTCAGCTGACACTGGCATTATCATCTATTGTTTGTTTTTCTTCCTAAGGAAATATGACCAAGCAATATTCATTAATGATTAAAGAATATAAAGCATAATATCATTGATTATAGCTATGCTCAATAAAGGTAAAACAATCAACACTCCTGCCTACCTGCTGTAGGAAATACTGTTACATTGAAATGTTTCTTGTCTGACAGAAGAAGCTTCCAAAACTTCACCAGTATAGTTATATCTTCTCTCAGCTGGGCACCCCTTTGTGTTGGGCATATTATAGAGCCTCTGAAATATAGAATACAGAGTTTAGGTGCCAACCGATAACTGGCCTAGGGCGAGTATTGTTGCCATCAGAGTACTTCTCAGACAGGGGGGCTACCAGTTAAGGCTCTCGGTTAGACTGGTCCCAATGCGGACTGAAAAAATAGCCTAGAATAGGCTATTTTGATAGGCGACATTTGGACCACTCTATCCCTGACCCGAATGCAGGCTAGATATCAGTTGGCCCTTGAATTAGGTGCTTTGTATCTATTCATATAAACATTTTCCATCAAAACTAATTTTCATGCAACAAATTGGCAAACAGGGGAACAAGATTCAAGCGATTACTCTTATTTCTCAATGTTTCATCAACATATTGGAGTCACTTTGCAATATCAATATACCCAGAATATTCTGTTGAAATTCTTCTTTTAATTCAGATTGCTTTAAAATTGTTTCCAAACTGGATAAAACAGTTGGAACTACAGAGTGATGTCATTTACGCAGGTTTTCCAGGCCAACAGAAAAAAAAATATTTTAACCCTAGTCATGCTGAATAAAAACCTAAGTTTTCAGTAATTATTTTGAAATTATGATTTATAAACGTTTCTGGGTTAAAATGGAAATCAGGTGGAAGAGAATAAGATCAGACTGCACATATGTGCAGAGTGATCTTTTTCTAAAGCTCCTGCCAAGGCAGGAATATTCAGGGTTCAGCATGACAAGGGTTAAGAATAAACTGAGGGTTGACAACTTTTCCAGTTTTCCCCACATATCTACTGGTGAACTGGAGTATTGGTGAATTTTCCAGGAAGCAGAATCACCAGGGATTAATCTAAGTTGTAAGAACTTGTTTCCCAATTGATGTAAATTTAATAGGTTAAAACCAAACACATCTACTTACGCAAAGTAATCCAATGCCGTTGCATACACTCGCTCTCTTAACACCCCTTTACTGGTGCTGTTTGGTAAAATATCTCCTTGTAATAGGTACAGGCCCATAGATAGTATTCTGGAAATAAGTATTTTAATGGTTGATTTACACACATGCTTTTTATAGCACAACCGCCTTCATAAAGTGAATCTTGCAAATTGAACTGTTGTGTATGGTGTTAAGGTAATTTTGTGGTGTCCGTGGTCTAGAGGTAGAGCATTCCCAGGAGCGGCTATCGATCTTGGTTCTTTCATTGGCCCGCACATTCGGTGCGAGTACTGGTGAATTTTCCAGGAAGCAGAATCGAGAGGGATTAATCTAAGATGTAAGAACTTGTTTCCAAATCAATGTGAAATAAATAGGTTTAAACCAAGGTAATGTTGATGTCATACAAATACACATACTAGTGACCCGGAATAGCGAATAAATATGGAATCCACAATGTACAATCATTTGGTCCTTTCATTTGGAAATAATTTAATTCAAGTTTTTTCCATCAATCTTTTTACATTCTGATTGGCAAGTCTTGGTAAGAATGAATACCTTAACCCTTGTTATGCTGAATAAATTTTTGCTAAAAATTTGCATCAAAATCAAAGGGCAAAAGGCACTGAAAGTACGAACTGTAGGTCAATTTTTATTTGAAAAACTAAATCTATTGACAATTCTGGTTTGAAAGTGAGATAGATGGTGTAGACTAACATCAGGCTGCACATATGTGCAGGCTGATGTTTGTCTATAGCTCCTGCCAAAGCAGGAATAATCTAGGTTCAGCATGACAAGGGTTAATTCATTCTCACAAAATCATGCCTATGGACGCCCATTGACAAAAGTCTTTGGAAAACACTGTAACAAGCAATTTCTTCATTTTCCATAGTGTTTTCTATAAAAAATATTCTTCAAATTACATCCAGATAAGACTGTTGTGTTCAACTTCTTTGAATTTTGACCTGTCTCAGATTTTGTTGCCTGATAAAGGGTTAATTTGTAAATCAATATTTGAAATAGGGCACCATCTTTTCATCAAACTGTTTCTCAAAATTACTAAGTGATTACACTTATTGATATAAGTCTTAAAATGTATGAATGGCCAATATATCTTTAAGGCAGAGGACCTGTTTAAGTTCCAAAACATTTCGGAAGTCATGAACTTTTACAGTGTTTACCAAGGTTTCCTAATGTTTTCATTAAGAAACCTCGGTTAATTTTTTAAGTACATTTCAAGTAAAGTTCAAACTTTCATGATTGTAAGAAATAAATATAATATGACATCAAATATTCAACTTCAAAAATAAATTTCTAGAAAGACAGGAACATTCTGCTACTGTATTTCCCAACATTAAGTAAAAGAAATATGACCTGCGTTCAGGATGCAATAAACATGTGCAAACATTTGGAAATTGTAACCAGCTTTGCATCTGACTACAAATTCAAAGCTGGATACCATGCCATGAACATTTTGATCTTGAACACAGGGCTGTTATTTACCTAAGCCTGGTCCCTAGAGCAGCGGGGTGCCGTGAAATAAGGGATGGGTTTTTCCCCACATTTAAAAATAGAGATTTGTTGATCATGCTGACAAAAATACTGATTTCATTTACACTGCTATATTTGGCGATCTCAAGTCTCTCTTCCAGAAACTGAAAATAGAAATATGGGATAATCATTAATGTTTAAAGAACGTCATTTATAATAATATTTTTAATAATCATTAATATCTTTACTGTTTCTTAGAAACAAAGTAAACTAGAGCTTGTCACTGAATGTGACTAAATACCCCCGCAAGTGCTTTCAGAGAATGAGATACTTTGACAAAAGAGGCAAACAATGCTTCAAATATAAAGATAACTCTTTGATTTGAGACCTCTAAATTGCGTCTTGCAAAACTTAAACATGTGATAAATGTTTTCAAGCTATTGAAGGAAAACTGAAGGAGGAGTTTGTACCATAAAATTACTAGTATATGTGAACGAAAAAGAAAAAAAATGTAGTAAGTGTAAGGGCAGGAAATTCTTAAACCAGGAGGATTTGGGACCTCATAATTGTGTCTTGCAAAACTTCATATGTGGTAAATGTTTGTATAAATTTCAAAGGTATTAGATGCAAACTGATTAAAGGAAAACTGAAGGAGATATTTGGGAAACAAAGTTACAAGTATATGTGTTCAAAAAGAAAAAGGGGAGATAATTCATAAACCTGTAGGAGTTGACACTTGAAATTTGTGTCTCTTGCAAAACTTCAACATGTGATAAATATTTGCATACTGTTTCATTACTATCAAATGAAAATTGCAGGAGGAGTTTGTGACACAAAATTATTAGTACATGGTAACAAAAAGGAAAAAATGTCATAGTTCAAGGGGAGATAACACATGAACCTGAGGAAGTTGAGACTTGAAATTTGTGTCTTGCAAAACTTCAACATGTGATAAATGTTTGTATAATGTTTCATAACTATTGAATGAAAATTGAAGGAGGAGTTTGCGACACAAAATTATAAGTACATTGTAACAAATAGGAAAAAATGTCTTAAGTTCAAGGGGAGATAATTCATGAACCTGAGGGAGTTGACACTTGAAATTAGCATCTGGCAAAACTTCAACTTGTGATCAATATTTGCATAATGTTTATTTACAATTGAATGAAAATTGAAGGAGGAGTTTGCGACACACATGATAAGTATATGGTAACAAATAGGAAAAATTGTCTAAGTTCAAAGGGAAATAATTCATGAATCAGGGGGAATTGAGACTTGAAATTTGCGTCTTGCAAAACTTCAACATGTGATGAATACTTGTATAATGTTTCATAATTTTTGAATGAAAATTGAAGGAGGAGTTTGCGACACAAAATTATAAGTACATGGTAACAAAAAGGAAAAAAATGTCAAGTTCAAGGGGAGATAATTCATGAACCTGAGAGAGTTGACACTTGAAATTTGCGTCTTGCAAAACTTCAACTTGTGATCAATATTTGAATAATGTTTCATTACAATTGAATAAAAATTGAAGGAGGAGTTTGCGACACAAAATGATAAGTACATGGTAACAAATATGAAAAAAATGTCTAAGTTCAAGGGGAGATAATTCATGAACTAGGGGAAGTTGGGACCTAAAAATTGTGTCTTGCAAAACTTTAACATGTGATAGATGTTTCTATAAAGTTTCAAAGCTTTTGAAGCAAAACTAAAGGAGGAGTTTGCGACACAAATTTACTACTATATGTGTCCACAGACGGACGGACAGATGCACAGAGAGACGGACAGACGGACAGACAGATAGGCTGATTCCAGTATACCCCCAAAAACATTCGTTTTGCGGGGGTATAAAAACATTCGTTTTGTGGGGGTATAAATATATCAAGTATTCTCAAAGAAAACAACCTTGATCTTTGTAAACCATTTCATAAATCAAAGAAGAAATAAATGCCTTTCAGACATTGCCATTTATTTGACAACAGTTAACATGTATAACTTTACCCTAAGTCTTCACCAGGACATAGTACCTCATTTTTAATTATGAACAAGAGCAACACCTAGGGGTGCCTACGCTAGGCTGTTGAGTGCTGGATGGTGAAAAAAATCTGAATCAAAAAGGGGGTTTAATTTGCATAAAATGCATCTAGAGTTATTCCCCTTGATAGTATAGGCTGCTCTTTTGATGGTGAACATGTGTGTCAAGTTTGAAGTGAATGCCTTCAGTAGTACTAGAGATATTACAAAATTTCAAAGTTTTCGCACAACAACATCAACGACAACACCAAGGCTAAAGCAATACCTCGGGTTTTCTCTAAGCTAAAAATTGTCATATCTTTTAAAATTGCATCTTTGGTGTTATACTAGCTACATTTTCACACACCATGATATCTATTTAAGTAGATTTATGTTAAATGCACATAAATTTATCACCTTTTTTGTTGCAATTATCTGATTAAGCTCTTTAAAAGACAGATTTGTTCTCCTAACCTATTATATGAGCACAAGGCCAGTTAAAATTAAGTAATAACTTGCTGATATCAGTATTGCAATCAAGGAAATTTTTGATCAAAGATGATTTAATTTTGGTTGATTCCATCAATTTTTGTGCATTCTAATTGACTGAAGAAAAAAAGTTTCATTCTCATTCTTACACTGTTGCTTCATTATATTAAATCATAAGATATGAAGAGAGCAATTGTTGATTTCATGGAGGTATGGAACTGAAAACCTAATCACATTCATGTATGAATCTACTTTGCCTATTCATACAGAGGATTTCGTTCATACCTCCATGAAATCAATAAATACTCTCTTCATCTCTTAGTCAAATTACCTTTGCCCAGAGGTTATGTGGTGTCACATAAGGTTCATCAGGTGTCAGAACAATGTCCTCAGTTTTGGCCAGGGGATCCGGTCTAGGTTTATCATCTCTAAATATACCAAGCTTCATGTCTATAGTTAACTGCCAGGCAGCAGACATTTCACACATCAACTAGAATGAAGATACAAACTCTGGTAGTATAGAAATAGTGTTTTTTTATTTACAATTCAAATACAGTAACACTTGTATTAAGCAAACACTTATGGGACCACCAAAAATTGGTTGTTACAGAGAATGTTTGCTTAGTACATGTTTTGTTTATAAATCAGATACTAGTGTTGTAACGATAATCGGAAATAATCGATTAATCGTCGCTGAAGTCCGAGATCGGCGACAATCGATTCTTGCTTCGAAAAATCGATGTCGTTACTTATTTTCCTTTCCGGTAGTTTTCATCCGTTGTGTTAATAAAAAATAAAGGGACGTCACTCTTAAACTCAAATAGAAAATGGCAGACGATGGAAATAATGCTTCTTTGTCGGTTATTTTTCAATATCCAGTCATGGTGAGTGACCGTCAGACATGGCTGAAACGAAAACCCTAGGTTGGGTAAATTTTACCAGATTGTCAGTCCGAATGTCCGTCACTATTTTATGGGCAAAATGCCTCTTTAACTAAAAATCAATTCTATGTTCATGAAAATACAAAAAAGGTCAACTCTCAGGCTCACGCAAATAAACTTCAATCTTAAGATTGACAATCGATTAACAGTTTCTCTACGACTTTCGGCACCGCTAGATAAAGCAAATTCTATTTTACAAATTGCATCAATAAGGAGGCCTTAGAACTTATTTCAGGATCCAATTTTTAAAGAATTACTGGAAGATAGTCTTATTTTACCTGATTTCTTGTATTTTTCCAGTTTCAAAAGCACAAAGACAATGATAATTTTTTGCTTATTCATACCCAAGAATGTTCAACCCATCAAATTATTTCTGTTATTTTATGAAAATCCCAAGTGCCTGTATTCTTCTGACTTGATGTCAGCAATTGTAAAATACTTAATAATAACAATAAGAATAAAAATGATGATAATGATACTTTTAATAATACTTGTAATATTTGTGAAACATCCAGGATTCAGCATAGTACAAATTCAGCATATCGAATTATGTATTTTGAATCAGATTACCATTAATCAATAAACTTGTCGAGACAAGGCAATCATAATTATGATCATATCAAATTGTTTCTAGATAGTAGATTTGTCAGCAACTTATTTTTAAATTAAAAGAAGAAATGTTGTTGTCACTAATTTCAGTTTTAATCTTTAAATGCATGTGACTTTTTAACCTTAATATCTTTAAACTACTGTGATCATACTAAAGCCACTGACCTGCATGATTTTCCTTTAGTGATTTTCTTATTTTCTCAGACATAATATCTTTTCTAAGTTTGTATTTTCATTTCAAAAACAGATTTATAAAGTTACAGTGTTAAAGTATTATATTTTGTTAAGAGAGCCAAATGCTATTTTTCATATTTTTTTCTTGTTGTTATTATTTTAGACTAACAAGAAGTTAGTGAGCAATTAAGGTTTACAAAAATGGTAATTATTCTTGGTTTATATTACTATCAAAGTGCATTAATCATTTTCTGAAACAAAAAATCACCAACTTGCAAGTAACTTGATATTTTGTTATCTCATCTGATTATGATTGCTAAATGAGATTACATTATATAACTTAAATTTGAAGGCTCTAATGATTTTCTGTCTCAAATATATTTCTCCCCAATATTTTTTATCTTTATTATTTACTTGTACAGTTGATTTGAATTCCATTTTTTTGCTTGAAGAACACTTACTGTTGATACTTGACAACAGATGACAAACTTGAGCCTTTGGAGGTACTAAACAACTGCATCAGTCAACAAAGAAGTACTTATCTAACAAAAAATAATGAAGTTTCGATTCTAAAATCGATAATTGAATCGAAAACAGTTTCCGATTCAATTCAATTATCGATTCTGATCTGAGTCCGATTTTACAACACTATCAGATACATAATTTTGTTTGAATTTATATATTATTTCTAATTAGTCAATAATCCTTAATTGTTAAAACTCAAAAAGGATCGTCTCATTGAGACGGTTCTAATGAGTTTAAACAACACAGGATTCATTTACAATAATTTCTAAACCAATAATATATACAGTCAAAACTGTCAATAGTGGCCACCCACAGGACAAGGCAAAATCGGCCGCATACGGGAGTTGGCCGCTTAACGGAAAATCCCCCCCCCCTTCCCCGCTGGCGGCCACGACAAACAACAATTTGGCTAATATCATTAGTCCATCGGATGGGTCGACGAAAATTGGCGAGGGAAGACCAAAACAATGTAAATATTTCTTAAATTAGCAGTAATTACGATGTTTTGGTCATTCACTACTAATATGTTTTACCTGGGGAATATTTCTTGTATTTAACAGGGTATGTATAAACAAGTTGCATTTCGTCACAGGAGAAAGTGACAATTTTGCCTTCATTCCATGAAAGTATAAATGTGCTGAAAATAAGACGTTTTAAATGTTCATAATTTTCACAGTAGCGGGTTCCTGTGGATTTGGCTGCAATTCGTTTCACGTGCGCGGGATGTAAACAATGTCTCGTTTTCCGGCATGCTTGATGACGTAAGTTGACGTCATATGGAAAATCCCCAGACATTTTCGACAAGCGGCCATGATTCCACAGAATCAACCGATACTAAACACAAAAACATCAATTTTATTAATTTGGTTGTTTTTTTTCTTCTTCTTCATTTGTGTGTCATTAAATTTCCCTGAGTGAACGCGATTTTGGTGCAAAGAAGAGAAAAACTAGAGGCGCTTGAGCGCCTGATTCGCTCCACAGGCCTGAATATCCAAATAACGACTATTAGAGGATGATAAAGCTGTTTAAATGAGAATTGAAGTGAATGAATGAGTGAAATGTTTATTTCAAGTAAATAAGGGTCATATGCTGAAATATTTCTGCATAAAAAACTCATGATCAGTGAATAACAAAATTGACCTCTACCTGTTACACAAATATTTTTCATTTAATCACAATAATTTTGTGCAGTCTGATAATGGGTCACCCAAGGATCATTCTAGTGATATTTTGTTAAAATCCAAATATAAGAATTTCAAAACTAACAGAATGTTACTGCAAAATATACTGCTGTTGGTCTGCAAAATTTTGATTGTAGATCTTTCCACTTTTAATTAAACACTACTAAAAGATGTTACTTCACAATTGTTTGTCATCAAAACAAAATTCTAACTAATGATAGTAAGAAGTAAAATATTCAATCCAATATATTTATTTTATTCTGCCCAATGCCTTAGAGTGCAGTAAACTCAACTCTTTCTACCCTACTCTGAATGTCAGGAGGTCAGAACATCATTTTACACTCTGCGCAGTTTCACCCTTCGTTCAACTAAACTCACCAATTCTGAGTGGGTATTCTCAGCCTACTTATTTCAACTAATGTTTCTATACATTTGAATTTCAACAAAGGTTTTGTTCCTTCTAATCTATAATCATTACATCTATTAAATTTAACAAGTCTAGAAAAATTCATCATTGAGAAGATACCAAAAGGGTGATCAAATATTCATTTTATATGTTATAATACCCTCTACCAATAAAAAAAATATGCTGTTCATCTAATGAAATATTTTTTTGCAGACTGATACAACTTCACAGAAATAAAATTTCCATGATATCTAATCCATCTGTTTAACTTTTCAGGATAGTTTGTTTTACCCTATATATGAAGAAATGACCTCTGCCCATAAAAGACATATTTTTGATCTGATCACAATATTTTTTTAATAGACTGATAAAGGATCACTAAAGAATCATTCTAGTAAAATTTGGTTGATATCTATCAATAAGGTTCTGAGAAAATGATTTTCAAAGTTTACACTATATAACATATAGGGAAATGACCTCCGCACATAAAATATATATTTTTTTATCCGATCACAATAATTTTTGCTATACTGATAAAGGATCACTCAAATATTATTCATGTAAAATTTGGTTGATATCTATCAATTAGGTTCTGAGAAAATGATTTTCAAAGTTTTCACTATATAACAAATAGAGAAATGACCTCTGCCCATAAAATACACATTTTTCATCCGATCACAATAATCTTTGCTATACTGATAAAGGGTCACTCAAGTATCATTCATGTAAAATTTGGTTGATATCTATCGATTAGATTCTGAGAAAATGATTTTCAAAGCTTTCACTATATAACATATAGAGAAATGACCTCTGCCCATAAAATACATATTTTTCATCTGATCACAATGATTTTTTGTAGGCTGATAGAGGGCTCCACAAGGATAATTCATGTGAAGTTTGGTAAATATCCATCAATTAGTTTCTGAGAAAAGCCACCTATTACCATATATGGAAATTAGCCACGCCCACTACAGCCATGATTTTCAACCGATTAAAAATCTTTGAAGGAATCTGATAGAGGGTCACCCAAGGAACATTCCTGTGAAATTTGATTGGAATCCATCCAGTACTTTATGAGGAGAAGATTTTTAAAGTAAAAGTTTACGGACGGACGGACGGACGGACGGACACCTCGCCATAACAATAGCCCGCTGGCCTTTCGGCCAGTGGAGCTAAAAATGTTCATTCTGAAGAAAAATAAATACTTCCGGGGCTGACAAAGGGAAATTCCTTCCGAGATCAATTCATCAAATAAATCTTTCGATAGTTTGGACTTTGCTGGCCGCTCAGATAACACAAATTAGTAGAGGTGTTGATTAGGTAAGCATCACGGTAAATACATACGAAAAACCAGACGCATTAGCGATTTTTCATTAATCAGCCAGTCACCTGTCATAATTTGATGACTTGCGTGACCGCTTAATTAAGGGGATGTACAATGGGTGCAATTCAGACAATTAAGGGTGACCGACGGCTGCATACGACAGAATGCCACTATTCACAGTTACTTTAAAGAGCAAATTTGCGCTGCGGACCTGAGCTGGCCGCATACGGCAAAGAGGCCGCTATTCTAAGGTGAACGCTCCGACAGTTTTGACTGTATGTTTTAAGATATTTTAATTCAAAGAAGGGGACTTTTGAAATAGACACTTGATGAAACTGGTCACTTAATGGATGAGGTTGCTCAAGCAAGATGGACTGTATTTCAATAACCCTGCTCACATTCTATGGTGCTCATTGGAACAGTATGGTCAAAATAGTCTGAAAAGGATGAATATCTTTTTATTTCCCAGATGGCTAAAATTTGTCAGCTAATATTAGTAAGGGCTGGTAATCTAGCTCTCAGAAAAACTTTTAATGATGTTAGGTTTTGATTTAAGTAAGACTGTTCAATATGTACAATCCATCTAGAGTCGATATTTTTAGCTTTGAAGTGGATCAAAATTCACCGTATTGCATTTTGGAGACAAAATTAACCCTTGTCATGCTGAACCGGAATATTCCTGCTTTGGTAGGAGCTAAAGACAAACATCAGTCTGCACCATCTGTTTCTCACTTTCAAATAAGATTTGTCAACAGATTTAATTTTGCAAATAAAAAATGACCTACAGTTAGGACTTTCAGTGCTTTTTGCCCTTTGATTTTGATGCAAATTTTAGCCAAAATTTATTAAGCATGAAAAGAGTTAACCACTCTAGCTAATTCAAGTCTTTCTCTATAATTAAAAGAAATAAGAAAGGTTAGGTTGATATCAGACTACAGCACATCTGAGCAGTCTGATCTTAGCCTATATGTCTGAAAAGCAAGAATATGTGTAGAACAACAAGTAAAATGTAAAAAAAAAAAATACCTCTGTACTCCAATGCGGTTTAGAAGCTAGAAGCCATTCCCAGCAAGCTATAGATGATTTCATGGTTATGTCTGTAAAGTGTTTTACTGGTGTCCAACACAGGGCATGGAGTAAGATTTTATTCATGTCTGAAATATATGATTAGCCCCACAAAATTAAACATTTCAACCATTCATCAAGTCTGTAGACATAATTTTGATTAAGAGGAGAAAATAATATATATTTTCAAATTTAAAAGAGAATTATTTAATGAAAGTAAAAAATATAACCGTACTTCTTGATTATGTTAAGCTGATTTTTATTCCATAATTAAACAAGAGTCATGTCGGACATGGTCATCCCCGGCAAACAAAGCTTGATGCCTAATAAAAGGGCAATAACTCCCAAATTATGCAAGCAAGAGCTGTAGTTCTTGTGCACTGCACTTCGCCTCAAACAGATCTATCCACCTATAAAGTTTCAAGTTGATAGATTTTATACTTTAGGAGATATGCTCCAGACAAGTTTAGTGATGGAATGATGGACAGAGACCATTACTATATCCCCTTGGCCGAATGGCGGGGGATAATAATCAATATCATCCAGCAAAAAAAGAAAAGATACAGCCAGCTTAATTCATTATGTGCACACAAACAAATCAGTTAGATATTCAAAATTTTGTCCATCTAAACATAATTTTAACTAGAACTGTCGCAGAGCGGACTAATACCCCCCACAAGCGCTTTGTCAGAATGTAAGTGCTGTTAGTGCAGGATGTATTTGTAACTAATATTGAGGTCATATGTAGCATTTGCATGAAGTTTCATGATTCTAGGTCGCTTGGTTTTTGAGTTAAGAGTTCAGAAATGAAAATTGAACAAAAATTGACTATGACCTTGACCTTTGATCTATATGACCCAAAAACAATAGGGCACTTCCTTGGATAATAATCAACATTTGCATAAAGTTTCATGCAAGTAGGTCACTTGGTTCTCGAGTTAGAGTCCAGAAATGAAAATTTAACACAAATTTACTGTGACCTTGACTTTTGACTTATGTAACCCCAAAACAAAAGGGCACCTCCTTGGGTCATAAGGAACATTTGTATAAAGTTTCATGATTGTAGGCCACTTGGTTCTTGAGTTAGAGTCCGGAAACAAAAATTGAACAAAGGCTGACTGTGACCTTGACCTATGTGACCCAAAGTGCCCTATTGTTATAGGGCACTTCCTTGGGTCATAAGGAACATTTGTATAAAGTTTCATGATTGTAGGTCATTTGGTTCTTGAGTTAGAGTCCGGAAACGAAAAGGTCTACAGACGGATGGACGGACGGACGGACAGACAGACAGACAGACAGACATGGTGAAACCAGTATACCCCCCTCTACTTCGTAGGTGGGGGGTATAATTATTTGCTAATCAGGATAATAGTTTATGAAAGACAACCCTAAAAATTGAATTATCAAAGCATGATGCACCCTATCTCTTAAAGAAAATGTCTCTTTAAAATCTTCCTAAAAATGAATGATAAAACCAAGAAAATGCATGTCTACCTACCATCAAGGCAAATCAAAAGGGCAGTAACTCTGAACATTGCTTGCTTGCATGCCTCAGCATCTGAAAGGGAGATGACAGAGCTACAGATAGAGGTGGTATTTTGGATTTAAATTTTGATATTTCCCTAGTTCTTGCTTAAACCGTTTCTTGTGGGTACTCATTTGAATTGTCTTGATGAGACAAGAGGGTTTCAATATAGGGAAATATAGGGTATCATAGGGTTTCAAAGGGAAATTAAGATTTTAGACTGAAGTTACCCTGTAATATCCAAACTTCTGTAACGAGAAATTCAAATTCATGATAATTAAATACAAGTTCTTGAATAGACAAAGTCAAACATTGCTGTTACAAACAACTTTATTTAGGGACCACTTTCATATTCAACTAGTGTAATAACACCGGTGTAATATCAAAAATATTCAACGGGGTTATTTCACTCCCAAAACGTAGGTCATATCATTAAGTCACCTGTTTCCTGACAAGCCTTGGTCAGTCTACTGCACAATAATTCCACAAGTTCTTCATCACCACAAATACTTCTCATTCCAGATACCTGAAACAACCACAACACAAATGAGGCTGTGTGTGACATTTTCAACAACTTCACACCTGCGCGAGGTACAAATGTAGCTTGCGACACAATGCAATAACAAATTATGCTTATCCCTCTATATCGCGCATAGTGGAGATTCTGGTCAGACTGTGGGCCTGCACAGGCTGGCCAGAAATTTGGCTTTGCTCACATTTGAAATTGTTTGAAATGTCACACATTGGCTCAAATTAACAAGATGTGTTTGTGGGACACTTATAAGCTCAAAACAGCATTTTTTTTTAAAAAGTTTGACATTGATATTTGATCTTGACCTTGTCAGTTGACCTTGACATTCATCGTGGGTATTGATGACAGAAATCTTTCATGCAAAATAAAGGCATCGTAACTCCAAAGTGTTGAAGTTTTGGAAAGTTTCAAGTTTCTAAATTTACAGGCAAACAGACAGTTGGGCAGACAGACAGATATCATTCAATTTTGAACCATTCTAAAATTTCGAAAACAGGATTATCTCCCAAGGTCAATTTCTGGTATCTGCCGATCATTTGTTTGATCTTTCAAATAGTTCTCCCAGACAATTAAGCAGAGAAAAGGTGATTTTTCGGGGAATAAAATGACATTTATTTATAAATCTCACCTGATGATCATCTATTTTTTGCATTCATGTAAATTAAAAAATGCTTGTTTCCTTGATATTTTTAGATAGTTTTCAAGTCTCACAATTTTCTTTTTAACAAAAAGAATGGAAAACTAGATTTTTCCTTATATAATCAACAAAAGCAATATCTTACAAGTGACTGATAAGGGTATAAAATAATGCAATGCCCAATTATTCAGTATGACTGACCTTAGTATTCCTCAGATGATATAGCAATGCTTTTTCTTCATGCTTTTTAGTAGATTATCGAGAAACATGGTAGGTCATTTGATGAACTCCTAACCTGACCAGTGAAATTGGCAAAAATTTATAACCTTGCTTTGGTTCATTTCACCCTATCTAATGATATCTAAGCAAAGAAAAATAAGTGAATTCTACATGAATGTCACATAGTAATCGCATTTAAAATGAAGTGCTTTAAGAATATTTGTTCTAAAATTTTCACATTTTGTCTCATTTTTGTCAATTGTTTTTTTGAGTAAGATCAATTGATATTTCATTTCTTGAATAACAATAGCTTTATTTCATCACATGGCTCTGTCACTTGCAAAAAAGTAGTTTTAGTTGTTCACTCAAAGGAAAATAAATAGATCAAACACTGAAACAAAGTATTATCCTCTATCAGGGCTCGAGGTTGTAAAACTTTTCTATGGCTCAATTGAGAATTTTCTTAAATTTGAAAGTTATTTTTTGTATGAAAATAAAAGATAAAATTAATAAGTTGTTACTTATAACAACTTATGAATATTATCTTTCGTGTTAATACATTAAAAGGAGTATTAAACCAGAATTAGGGCTTTAATCTCAAATTGAAATTTGAGAAAATTTTGAATTGAGAATGAGAAAAGTTTTATAACCTCAGGCCCTGATACATTTATTACGTTCAGTGAAAGTAAAGAGTACATACTTCACCAGTAAATCTACTCCTATAACTTAGGTTGGCCATAAAACTGGAGCTATCTGTTGATACATATTTGGGTCTGCGATCCAAGGTAGAACTCTGTAAATATATACATGATGTGTTTGGTAAGGAGTTTGTGACACTTTAATTGCTTTTGGTTTGACACCACCTTTTAAAGTTTAGCATTTATCTAATGGTGGCAAGTACACCTACCCACAGCTGCCTATTGTTGTATTGTATCAACATTCTTCCATCCAATCCATAAGCTGCCCATTCAAAGTGTACTCCTTCAAATTGATCATTGGTGTAAGACAAATTATGAGTTTCAAGTTCAAAATGGCTTTTTTGTAAGATGTTGGATAATAGTTGGCTGAGCCTGGGATCAAGCCCACTACCACAGGATTTAGAGCTTTATGTGTTTGAGATTGAGCTAACCAGACTTCACAGTTTGTCACACTAATAGCTCCATTATTTTCTAGATACTTGAACCCAAAGGTAACAATTTAGTTTCCAGATATACTTTTAGACAAACAGATTAATGGACAATTATACTGGTGGACAACTGCATCATAATATGCCATTTATCTTATTGAAACAAGGGAATGAATAATTTGCTTTCTTTAATCAAAACAAATACAATATGTGTTTGTGAAACACAATGCCCCCGTAACAGCATTTTTTTTAAAAGTTTGACCTTGACAGATGACCTTGACTTTGTCACATGACCTTGACCTTGTCACATGACCTTGACTTTGGTGTACAGCTTTGTAAGTCAAATACTTTTGGAGAAAAGGCAAAGGTTAAGTTTGGTTAAGTTTTGGTTAAGACGGACAAACAGACGGACGGACGGACAGACAGACGGACATGAGTAAAACAATATGCCCCCGTATTGAGATCGATACGGGGGCATAAAAATCAAGCATGAAAAGCAGGAATATTTAAGAAGGATTGAGGTAGTGGAACCGTAATAGTTCAGCAACATTTTGGAACTCATGATCTTTCACAACAATGACCGAGGTTTCCTAATGAAAATCATTAGGAAATCTCGGACAACACTTTTTTAAAGTTCATTACTTCCTAAAGGTGGCAAAACTATTACGGGTCCACTACCTTAATATACATACCCCAAGTGGAGTAGCATTTTTGTTATATCCAGCATACATAAGTACACTCTCAGTGGCCAGCGCCAGTCCTCTGTGTTGGAACAAGCCCTCTGCAGCGTTCTCTAACTCTAGCAGGTACTCCATGAGATGTGAACGACAGGTGTTTGGAGCCCACTTTAATGCTTCTTTCAGAATGTCCGACATTCGGTCAGTGAAGTCTTTTACAGTATTCTGTAGGAAATGGAAACAGATTAATTGTCCTCAGTCAATTTAAAGGTTATTTTATAACAATATCACTTGTTTCAATATAAAAATTACAAGGAAATTAATCAACATGTCCACACTAGTCATAAGTTTCTTTTGGTAAAAAGAATGTAAAATCAAAACTTCACAAAAGGCCTACATGGGAAAGATGAATGACCTTGACTTTTGAGCTATCTAATACTTTATTTCAAATAGTGCATCTTCTTATGAAGGAGAACAAATGTGACAAAATTTGTTGAAATCCATCCGCAGATATGGGAGTAATTGTCAGTCAGACTGATGAATAGACAAACTAACAGACCGACATACACACTATGGTATTGACACTGAACTATTATTGTGACAGCTACAGTCCAGCCTGTATTCAGCAAGCACCCTAAGGACATTCAATCAAAGTACTGACAGTACTGAAAGCCAGGTCTTGAGTACATGTAAATGGTTGAACTCGTTCTCCTTTCAGGGAGAAACAAAACATAATAAAGTACAAAAAAGTAATTGTAACCTCAAATTTTAGAGACTTGCATAAAATCTCACAAAAGAAAAAAAAGCATTACAAAAATATACATACGCAATATCATGAGTTTTGGTTTAAACCTATTTATTTTACCTCGATTGGGAAACACGTTCTTACAACTTAAATTAATCCCTCTCGATTCTGCTTCCTGGAAAATTCACCAGTACTCGCGCCGAATGTGTGGGCCAATGAAAGACCCAAGATCGATAGCCGCTCCCGGGAATCGAACTGGGTCAAGAGGCAGACGCTCTACCTCTAGACCACAGACAACACACAGTGTGTGAATACATGAGTACATTGTATTTTTCAGAGGATATGAAACACATCTAAAATAATAAAAAATATTTCAAACGATAGAAAATTGTTTTCCTTTTTCTCTTGATGATATGCAGTACTTCCGAAATGATTGGTTGAGATAACCCTATATCACCCTATTAACTATTCAACGCCAGCATCTTGTATCCTGTAGCAGACGACTTTAAAATAGATTGATTCAAAAGCAAAATATGCTCCTAATGAGTCATTTGGTATAAAAAATCCAAAGATATTATAAAAATTGCAGACGTATCAGCCCAGCAAAGCACACCGCTGTTGCGAAGGTCATGCTTATTGCTTAAAGACGTCGCATATGTTGCGTCTCAAATATTAAAAAAAAAATAATAATAAAAGAAAAAAGAAAAATAGAAATAATAGAAAAATGAGAGAACTTCTCAATATCTTGCCCCAAAATGATCCCTGGATCGGATCTTTGTTGAAATTTTTAGGGTGTTACAGACGTTAAAAAACTAAAAAAAAAAAAAAAAAAACATACATGATTCGCCGATTGTGCGCCTCGAACCCACGCCGCGAATGTACAAAAGTTTATGGGCTTCAGACATATACGTTAGGCTATGGCCACTCCGACTAAATGTTAGCGAATTTTAAGACTATATATTATTGATTTCCTAAAATAGGATCCTTTCCTACGCAATTTACGATTGTGTAAAAAATATTCATATAATTTACGGACCCAAAAGAATTGTCTTGTCTTAATTTTGATTTAACTAAAATGGCAGTTAAGTTAAAGCCGAAATGATACAGCAATTAGCGGTTTTCGGTCTGTACACACGAGGAACTACTTTTTGATTTTGGCGGTGAAGAGGTCAACAATTTCCATCCCGTCTGGCAGCAATAAAGCCAGTATACTGAAAGTATACCTGGCTTTAAAAAGTACTTGCTTAAGATATGTGCTTGCTTGTTAAAGGGTGAATTTGCCTCAATTAGGTACTCATTGAGTGCTTGCTTTAAACAGGTTGCTTACTGAAACGGTTGGACACAAAGACAGGTGCAATTGTATGTCTCGCTAACTGCAATTGGGCTTGACAAAAAGAAATTAACTAAAAACATACAAATTGTTTTTCTCCAACACATTTGATATAGACTTTTCAAAATACACCCATATTTCAATTTAGTCCATATCCTCTTTCAATTTGGCCCAGTTGAAAAAGTTTGAAGAAAAGGAAAGGTAAATGCCACTCAAACTTATTTTGCAAAAAAAAATCAAAAAGTTATACAAGGAGTCAATGCAAAACTATTGTAAGTGCCTATATATTTATAGGCACTTTCAATGAATTTGCAATGACCTCCTTTTATTCAACTTACCTCCCTTTCTATCATATTGTCCTTGACTTGTAGCACATATTCTGTGTTGGGTACTTTGAAAGATGGGGCGTGCTGATGGGGGTCCTGTACAAAAGATAAGACATAAATATGTTACCCGTCACGCAAAAAGGGACTTTCTTGGAATTTCTTAAAATAAATATTTAAACAAGATGTGTTTGTGAAACAAGAATGCCCCGTAACGGCATTTTTTTTCAAAGTTTGACCTTGACAGATGACCTTGAACTTGTCATATGACCTTGACATTGGTACCAGCGGATGCGGATCATTGAGATCTATCATCATGCCAAATATTAGCTTTGTATCTTGAATAGGCTTGAAGATATTGGCAAGGTTAAGTTTTCGGGTTAAGTTTTTGGACAGGCGGACGGAGGGACAGACAGATGGACAGACAGACGGACATGAGTAAAACAATATGCCCAAATCTCTCGATACGGGGGTATAAAAAAGAGATAGGTTCTAGAACATTCCAACCAGATGTCATATTTCAAAAATTCTTTCATGTGAAGATATATTGATCATTCTAGATTCAGAAAATTAGCAAAGGGGGGAAAGTTCTGACCCTAGTCAGTCTGCGCAATCCGCGCAGTCTGACTATGGTCGGCACAGATGGTACCTTTTAGTGTGACAGGTCACATATATATTGATTTCTTCATGAAATTGAAATACTAACCAATATTCAATGAATGTTCAGTTGATTATATAATCTTTTGATGTTGTAATTTAGATTACTGTAAATATCCTAGTAAACACTTCCTAGAACTTTACGCAAGATGGACATGGTTTTATTTCAACCTCTTTTTTTTCAAGCAAAATGTCTATCAAAATTATCCATGTTCTTCGCTTTAATTTGAAGTTAATTTCCTCTAAACAATTATTTATTGGAAAAATTTCGAATGATTTTCTTGAAGATTGTACTAAAATAGTGGCTCCTGAAGAGAAACAACAATTGTTTTTATCATGGCACCCTTTCCTGGTTTATCCAATAGATCCTGTGTTCAAATGGACCATTCCACTCTGAATAGGGCTCATCCTGGCAAATATTCTTACCTAGTTTCATGAAAATTGGATTACATTTATGGCCTCTACAGTGTAGACAAGAAAATTTTCATGAAAAAAACCCTTTCCCCATGATTTCAAATTGATCTTCCCAGTTTCATTAAGCTTTCTCCTTATGAACTGACAATCTAATCAATTTACATTCAGATTTGGCTCTATTTGTAGTGTAATTGTTGATATTGGGCAATACACAACAAACAAAAGATATTCAATGATCAAACAAGAGGGCCAGAATGAAGTTAACTGGTCTAGAGGATCTCATCCAAATAAGTTTCTGGCAAAGTTTCATTCACATTTACCAAAGTGTTGAAGTGGAGATGTTATTCATAGAATTTAAGGTGATAATAGATTCTGCCAACCCATTCAGTACTAAGGAGACTCAGAAAAGGCCTGTCCCACCACACCCATATTCATGGGCCAACCAACTGTTTGCGCGAAACAATTGTTGAAGAGGGTCATCAAAGGAATGTTCAGGTAAAGTTTCATTGAACTCTGTCCAGTGATTCAAGAGGAGTTATCATTCAAAGATTTAGGCTCAAAATAATTCCCATCCTGCTACGCTGATATTTATGGCCCATTCAAAATTTCATAAACAATATTTGAAAAGGGTCACCCAGCAAACATTCTGGTAAAATTTCATTGAAATTGGCCCAGTGATTCAGAAGGAGATATCGTTAAAAGATTTCTGGCTCAAAATAAGCCCTGCCCTGCCATGTTATATTTATGGGCCATTCAAAATTTTATAAACAATTTTTTGGAAAGGGTCATCAAAGGAACATTCTGGTAAAGTTTTATTGAATTCAACCCAGTGGTTCAGGAGGTGATGTTGTTCAAGGATTTCAGGCTCAAATTTAGCCCTGCCCTGCCATGCCCATATTTATAGGCCCATCACAATTTCGCGAACGATTTTTGAAAAGGGTCACCCAAGGAACCTTTTAGTAATGGTTCATTGAAATAGGCCCTGTGGTTCAGGAGAAGAAGCTTGTTGATGACAGACAAGACAATGCATGACGGACTCAGGGTGATCCTTAAAGCTCTCCTTGAGCATGTTGTGCTCAGGTGAGCTGAAAAGCTAGCATTGTGCATGATTAAGATACAGTTACACATTGTGCATTACACAAGGCAGCAGAATCTGATTAGCCTAAACTAAAACTGAGTTGTCAGGTAAGGAACCAATCAATAACTGGACTTACAGATTCCAAAGATTTTGACAGAAGTTGTAAAATATCTAGACAGGTCTTCAACACTTTTCCACTCCATAATAAATGTGGGAACCTGGAAAATAATCGAACATGGATTATTGAGCTTTTGTATAAATTAATGTTTGCATATTCTGAACTGTACATTAGTATAAACAAAAAAGACTCCCATCCCGTATGTTAACTGTCACACAAAAAGGTGGGTGTGGGTAATGCCTGTACTGAGCAGACTGACTAGGGTCAAATTTTTTGAGCTTTGCTACTTTTCTGAGTCAAGAATGATCAATCTACCTTTCTGTGAAAGAGTTTTTGAAATTGGACCTATTTTTATGGAGGTCCAAAATGGACTTTATTGCATGACAGGTCACATGTATGAATAATATGGCCAGGTAGAGTTAGGGTTCTTCCAAACTGTTATCATGAAAGGATCATAACTACTACGTTTTAAGTCAGTCGGACATAAAGTGACCGAGTTATAGTCCAGACAAAGAAATGGAAGCATGGCCACCTGTCTGAATGCTAAAGGTGATCAAACAATACGTCCCATATTTCGACGGGCAGACGAGCTAGAAAGATTAAAATGCATAACGTAAATTGGGAGTGCTTATTGCAACTTGTCATATTTTATTACATAACTTATTGGAATGGATTGAAATTCACTATATGGTTATGAGGCTACAATGACTTTTATTTACACGGACACTCATTTGCACTGACAGGTTAAGCTAAAAAGAAAAAAGTAGAGTTTTGGTTGCAAATATGGAAATTTTTATCACTTCCATTTTCCATATATATATTATATTGAATTTGGCATTCAATTCCATGATATCAAATTAATTTGTTAACCTTTGCCATGCTGAATTAAATGTTGGTGAAAATTATTTTACAATCAATGTTCTGAAAGTACTGGATTCACTAACTGTGAGTCAGTTTTATTTTTAAAATATAATTTGAGCCAGTGAGTGATATTTCCAACAATTTGAAACATTCATTAGGTGCAAACACAGAGTATGGTAGACAGTCACATACTGTAAATATAGAGTCACCTGATGGTCTACAGATACTTTGAGACCTTATCTACTTTCTTAGCGCATAGTGAAGACTCTGGTCAGACTGTGCGGATGCACAGGCTTGTCAAAATCTTTCCTTTGTGCATATTAGAAATTGTTTAAAATCTCATGCACAGGATCATTTCATGTCTTGTTTAAAAAAAAGAATCAGCTGCCATAGACTTAGACCAGACTGCTGATCTTTATCTATACCTCCAGCAAAAGCAGGAATATTAATGATAATATAATAAGCAGATGATTGAAGTATATTCATTAAGATTTCAAAGAGCATAAGAAATAAACATTTCAAACTCCTAAAAAGATTTCTTCAATTAACTGAAAGAATAACAAACTCCCTACTTATCTACTAGTCCAATGATATACTGGTCTGCCATTCGTCTGATCCGTTGATGTACATGAACCCATTTCACCCACAGAAACTGGGCATGCATTTCTAGTTCACTCTCTCTTGTGTCAGTCCTCTCCTACAATATACAGTAAAACTTATTTTAAGCAACCACTATTGGGACCACCAAAAGTGGTAATTAAAAAAAAGGCCACTTTATACATGTTTTGTCTACAAACAAAAAACATACTTTTTGATTGAATATGCATATTATTGCGAAGTTCTCAATAATCATATGATGTTAAAACTCAATAGAATCGTCTCATAGAGACAATTCTGGTGAGTTTTAACAACATAGGATTCATTTTCAATCAAACATAGCTTCTTTTTAAGATATTTTTATTCAAAGAAGGGGAATTGGAACACAGTCCCTTAATAAAGATAGTTGCTTAATAGGCGTGGTCGTTGGAGCAAGATTGACTGTTATATCAAATAAGAGATGAAGAGATAATTGATTGATTACATTGAGGCATGAAACTATACACCTACTCAGACTGTATAAATATGCAAAGTGGATTCATACATGACAACTTATCTTTTCATATCTAATGATTGAATACAATTTCTAAAATGAAAAAATTGTCAACAATGGAGCAGTTTTCTTAAAGGGCTACTTTTTGTGAAAGCCAACATAATAGCTGCGTAAACAAAATTCATTTCATTCAGAAACTAGAAAGCCATGAATGGCTTGAGTCGCTCCACAGGCTTGATATTCTTGTAAATTAAAGCAAATCAAAGTTTTGACTAGATCTTTAAATATTTTGAGTTCTACTGATGTTGAAAATGATTTTCAAAGTTTCAACTATTTAACATATATAGAGAATGACCTCGGCCCATAAAAGACATATTTTTCATCCAATCACAATAATTTTTGGCTGCATGTTAATGGGTCATCAAAAGATCATACCAAAAATGTTTGATTGATATCCATCAGTTTCAATCTGAGAAAATGATTTTCAAAGTTTCCACTGTATCGCTTTTTGAAAAATGACCTCCGCCCATAAAAGACATATTTTTCATCCAATCACAATAATTTTTGGTAGACTGATAAAGGGTCACTCAAGGATCACTCAAGTGAAATTTGGATGATATCAGTCAATTAAATTCTGAGAAAATGATTTTCAAAGTTTCCACTATATGACATATAGAGAAATGACCTCCGCCCATAAAATACATATTTTTCATCCAATCACAATAATTTTTGGTAGACTGATAAAGGGTCACTCAAGGATCACTCAAGTGAAATTTGGATGATATCTGTCCATTAGATTCTGAGAAAATGATTTTCAAAGTTTCCACTATATGACATATAGAGAAATGACCTCTGCCCATAAAATGCACATTTTTCATCCGATCACAATAATTTCTTGTAGACCAATAAATGGTCACACAAGGATCATTCATGTAAAATTTCATTGTTATCCATCAATTAGAATCTGAGAAAACTCACTTATTACCATATTTGGAAATAAGCCACGCCCATTAAATCCATGTTTTTCATTGGATCAGAATTTCTTGAACAACTTTGAAAGAGGGTCACCCAAGGATAATTCCTGTGAAGTTTGGTTGAAATCCATCCAGTAGTTTCTGAGGAGAAGATTTTTAAAGAAAAAGTTTACGACCGGACGCACGGACGCACGACGGACACAACGCCATGACAATAGCCCCAGTGGCTTTCAGCCAGTGGAGCTAATAAAAGCAATTGTTCAGCCATCAGAATGCACAAAATCTGATGAAATCATCTAGAATTAAAATATATCATAAGATAAGTTGTGTTTGTTAAACATTAATTCCCCAACCACTGCTACTCTTCAGAACCATTAGTTTTGCTTATTCATACAGTGTGATGTGGTTTTTAGTTTCATACCTCAATGAAATCAACAAATACTCTCTTCATCTCCTTCATCTCTTTAATGCAATTACACTACTAGTAACAAAGAATTAATAATATGAGAAGTCTTATCATTTTATTTACATAATGAAGAGTTTTCATTGAGGAAAAGAAATGAGCAAATGAGAAATACTTAACCCATTCCCAAGCATTTCTTCTTCCAGACTACTTTCAAGAAAAGAGAGTTTGGAAACTTTTTGGAAAATTAAGAAATTGATTGCGACAATTTTCTTCTGCAACTTTTATCAATTAGGGCAAGACTAAAACATTTGAAACATTTGGTCTTGTGGTGGATAAAATAATGTAAGAAACTTGTTGAAATTATCATTTTTTTTTCCAAATATTTGATATATCAAAAATCATACCTTTTCAGCTGTGAGCTCTAGAAACTTCTCAAATGTTTTATTGGCCACAGCTGCTATACAATGCCACATTCCTGCAAGTACATTAATGCCAAAAACCTTATTGAAAGGTTAACCCTATGCTGTTTAATCCCTGCTTTTTACCTGCCTGTGATTTTATGATTGAGAAAACATTGTGAAAAAAGAAGAAATTGCTTCTGACAAGCAATTTCTTCTTTTTCCACAGTATTTTCTTCTTTACTGAATGGTTATTTTTCAAATTAAATCCACTTTAAATTTTCATCTGCAAAACCTTTGAATTTGGACAGGTCCAAAATTTTGTAAAACAGGAAAGGGTTAATTCAACTTGGAATAAGATAAAATTGATATCATAATAGACATGAAATACTACATCTACTATATTATGTAGCATATTTCAAGTAATTCAAATAGTCAAGCTTAATCAAAGCTCATAGGCAAATCACACATAATAACATCCCATCCAAAACAGATTCATGATTCTTGAACATAATGAAACAGACTAAGAGGATTTGTGGGACAGTATATTTACCCTTGTCATGCTGAAAAAAATCCTTGGCAAAAATGCATCAAAATCAAAGTGCTGAAATTACTGGTTTCCCTGATTGTGAGTCAGTTTTTATTGTGAAAAATAAAATTTTTCAAACTTATCTGATCTATAAAGGAAAATCAAGTGTTATTGACAGAAATCAGACTACACAAATGTGTAGGCTGATCTTTGGCTATGCCTCGTGCCAAAGCAGGAATATTCCGGGATCAGCATGACAAGGGTTAAACATAGCTATATGATTCCAATTGTCAAACAGTTATTGAAATATTTTGGAAGCATTTCACAAATGGTTCCTGGCTTTCCATGTGCCATAACATGCTAAGTAAAGAACCGTTTTCAAATGACGGCAAATGTTCTGTCATTCTAAATGCTCGGCTGGTAATAAGTAGAAAAGGTTTATGAAATTACCTGCTTTATCTTTGTAAATGATGTTATCCTCCAAATATCGAAACATTCCGTGAAATGCTTTTGGGTCGTCAGAATGGGTAACTCTACAAATATATATATAGTAAGCCTTTGTGTGACATTTGAAACAATTTCAAATGTACACCAATCTATTAGACAACTTATTTCTGGCCCACTTTCCGGTCGGGTGTGGACTGGTCTCACTGTCAACAATCAGAATAGCATATTCTAGGCTATTCAAATAGTCCATATTTGGACCAGTCTAGAGCTGGTAGCCTGCGGTCTGAGAGATACTCTGATTAAGCAGGCAACAATACCTGTCCAGGGTCAGAAATAAGTGGCCCTATGATTCTGGCCAGCCTGTGCATTCGCAGTCTGACCAGAGTCTTGGCTAGACCCTAATTGAGACAATCAAAACTAATACCCACAATACGTGTATAGGATTTGTACAAGTATTGTTAAGATAATTCAATTTAAAAAACAAAATAACCCCGTTACATGTAACTTTGAATTTAGGATTCACCTGAGTATTCCTAATGAAGTTTTAATACTAATGAAAAATAAGTACACTAGGCAAATGTTAGATAGCAAGCACATTAATATATCATTGGAGGGCGACCAAAATGTCATATCTACAATCGTAGATATGATATTTTGGTTGCCCTACAATGACATGGGAATAATTTAGCACTCAAACATTGGATACAATATTTAGGACTCACCTGAGTATTTCAAGTCTAAACACAGACAGAAGGTATGTGCACTGGGCAAATGTCAGATATTTCACATACTGGTGTTAGTGTGAATCCCCATAGCTTGTAAATAATCTAGGACTCACCTGAGTATTTTTGAGTCTAAACACAGACAGAAGGTATGTGCACTGGGCAAATGTCAGATATTTCACATACTAGCTTTTGTATGACTAGCCTTGGCTTGTAAATAATCAGAGACTAACCTGAGTATTTCAAGTCTGAACAAGGACAGAAGATATGTACACTGGGCAAATGTAAGATATTTCACATACTGGTCTACTTCTGGCTTGCTTCCCAACCAAGCACAAATATTGAATATTTTTTGTACTGGTCTGCGAGTAAATCGCCATAGGTTGAAAATAATCTTGGACTCACCTGAGTATTTCAAGTCTGAACACGGACAGAAGATATGTACACTGGGCAAATGTCAGATATTTCACATACTGGTCTACTTCTGGCTTGTTACCCAACCAAGCACAAATATTGAATTTTTTTTGTACTGGTCTTAGTGTGAGTCCCCATGGCTTGTAAATAATCTGGGACTCACCTGAGTATTTCAAGTCTGAACACAGACAGAAGATATGTACACTGGGCAAATGTAAGATATTTCACATACTGGTCTACTTCTGGCTTATTACCCAACCAAGCACAAATATTGACTCGTAAATCATTCAGTTCATTCTGAAATGGATTAACTTTTAAATCTATTTAGTTTCTCTGAATAATACTGTATTGGGTTTTTTTCCAAACTCCACTAGCTAAGTTTGTAACACATTGGGCTCTCATCAGGCTCTCAAATCTGAGATCATGATTTTGATCCCTGACTTGGCAAACTCTCATCCAAATTTAAGATCATTTTGTCATAAGTTTGTCAAAAGTTACCGAGACTCTTATGATTTTTATCCTACTGATAAATTTAAGCTGCTTGTGCAGCTGATTTGCTCAACAGGCCTGATATGATAAGACAAGAATTTAAAAGAATGAATGTTTATCTCAGGTTTTTAAGTGTTACATGTTGAAATATTTCTGCAAAAAAATTGTAATAAAGAGTCACTCAAGGATCATTCCAGTGAAATTTGGTTGATATCCATCTGCTAGAGCCTGAGAAAAATCATATATTTCAATATATGGAAATTAGCCATACCCATCAAAGCCTTGTTTTTTCATTGAATCGAAATTCCTTAAACAACTTTGAAATAGGGTCATCAAAGGATCATTCCTGTGAAGTTTGGTTGAAATTCATCCAGCAGCTTCTGAGAGGACTTTTAAAGAAAAAGTATACGAATGGATGCATGACAGACAAAGCGCCATGACAATAGCCCCAGTGGCTTTTGGCAAGTTCAGCTAAAAAGAAGTACCCCGAAGTATGACGGGCAGCTGGTGGCTGGGATGAAATGTTGAAAGTGTATTGGTGAGAGAAATGCCAGGAAACCATGTGTAGATGACCAGCTGGCCTGATATATCTGTGATACTTTCAAATGTTGTTTCAAATCTTATACAAATATATAAATTGGACTAGTTTTGATATAAACTTTAAAGTAAATTAAGTTTATTTAATTTACTTTCCAAGAAATAACATTTTGATTTGGTTTACTTATCAAGAATTGTATATGTTTATCCGGCCTCATCTTAGCTCTCGAGATTTTTTTTATTGTTGTGTCAACTGCGCAGACTGACTACGGTTGAAACATTTTGCCATTTGCTAATTTTCTGAATCTAGATTGATTAACCTAACTTCCTGTAAAAGAATTTTTGAAATGCCAACTCTTATTGATGTATGCTGGACCCAATCTGGTTTTCAAATATTCATTTTACAGAATTCCAAGATGGTCTCTCTTACCGTGAGAGGTAACATTTAATTTTCATAGAAATTGGAAAAATATTAATCACTTGTAAGAATTTTTCTTGAATTTTCTAGTAAGGCCAATATATCAAACCAAAGAGAAGTAAATTTCACAGAAATCTTACTGGAGATACAGCATCATTTCTGAGCGCAACATTAAACGTGAGTTCCGACCTCAGATGACCTTCAGAGATGAGTAGCGGTGATTTGACGGCAATCTGACACACACCCTCGTACCATTCTTTAGGCCAGAGGCCCGTGTCCTCCGCAAACATGAACACCACACAATACTGCCAGAAATCTCGGAAAAGTTTCTGTAATCTGGACTTGGGGTCTGTTATAGGAGGCATTCTTCTGATTAACTAAGAACAGAAAAAAATATAAGCCTGTGCATGACAGTTCCAACTATTTCACATGTACCCAAGGCACAAACTTTGAGCAGATCAGATAACAACACAATGGATAAGAATATAGTGACTGCCTTAGGGGTGATTAGCGCCATATACATGTATATATCTATAAAGTGCATAGAAAAGAATTTGGCACGACTGTGCCGCTGCACAGGCAGGCCAGAATCTTTGCTTTGGGCACATGTGAAATGGTTGGAAATGTCATGCACAGGCTCATACAATATTTTTTTCTTCACCTTATACCCTAGTGCTGAGACCGGTGCGCGTCGGGTATAGGCTACCCATTTCTACCTGGGTCCTGAATCATTACCTCTAATCTAACTATTGTATTAGCAGTATGTTCCTTTGGGGGTCAAATTCAGAAAGGTTTGAAAACTGTTTCAAACAGTTTTCATTTCTTTTCTGAAGTTAATTTCCAGATAGTCGAACGGATTTATGTCAGAGAGTTTTGAGAGTCCTGGCTACTTACTCACAGACTGGTAACACCTTCGTGTCAGATTGTGTACTTTTAAACCCACTTTACAGAATTTCTGGAACCATCTTCGTATTCAGTTGAAAGAATGATTATATGGACAGTAATCATTGGGTACTCAAGTCCCTAGGGTAAACGAGATCTTGTATACCTGGGCACAAAAATTCTACTCGGCCCTGCTCTACTTATGCATTACAATTTTTGAGGTTAGAAAAGAACTGAAGATACTTGAGTACAAAATTTGAATTTGTAAATTTTACACTGAGATCCAAGAAAAAATATAATTCAAATGCAAACATTACATCAAAACATATCAAACTAGACTGTCAAAAAGTGGACTAATACCCCCAACATGTGCTTGTCAATAATGAAAGCCATTTTCCATCAAAGGGCAATAACCCTGTCAAAAGTCACTTGCATATCTGTGCTTGATACTGATCACATCTGTAAAGTTTGAATGAAATCTGCCCATTGCTGAGGAATTGAGCAAACATGAGAAAGCAACAGACAGAAGACAGACCGATGGACCAACAGAATAGCTGTCTTCCATATACCTCCGAAACATAGGAGTGTATAACAATTTTTAAAAATCTTTAGGCACTTACAACAATTTTGTGTTAAGCCTACAATATACAACTTGCAACAGATCTACAAACAGATGACTATAAATGAATTCATTTAGGTCAGTTTGGAATTCCTATTATTGTATTCATAAATTATTATGTAGCATGTATATATGAAATTCCTCTTTTTATTTGATCTTGATAATTTGTTGAGCGACAGCCAAGCAAGAAAATAATTTACTCAATGTTTTAACAACAAAAGAATACAAACCACAGCTATAACTGGTATCAGAACTCCTAGATTTCCAGCACTGCTTGATGCCTGTAACAAAGACAAGGACAAAATCATTATACACATTTTTTCATCCAGATATTAAATCAATTGCTCAGTGCAGAAGTCGTAACTGCCTATATGTTCATAGGCAGTTACAGCTGTTTGGCACTGAGCCATCGAAATGAAAGGTTATGAAATTTAATGAACAAGTCATTTATAAATAGATAACAAGAGCACAGTCTAAAGGTGCCAAGACTTGGCTGCAGGTGCTGGGTAACACAAAACAAGATGTGTTTGTGAAACACTAATGCCCCCATCACAGCATTTTTTTTTCAAAGTTTGACCTTGACAGATGACCTTGACCTTGTCACATGACCTTGACTTTGGTATCAGCAGATGGGGATCATTGAGATCTATCATCTTGCCAAATATGAGCCTTGTATCTTGAATAGGCTTCAAGATATTGGCAAAGGTTAAGTTTGGTTAAGTTTTCGGACAGACGGACGGACAGATGGACAGACAGAAATGGACAGACAAACGGACAGACAGACAGACGGACATGAGTAAAACAATATGCCCCCCATCTCTCTATACGAGGGCATAAAAATATAAGTTGCAAAAGGGACATAACTCTTGCAAAAATGCCTCCTCCAGGTGGTCTAGTTAATTCTTGTGATGGTGAACATACATGCCACAGAATGGCAACAGTCTGACAACGATTAACCAATATGCCTCCTATCTTTTGATACAGGGGCAATAACAAGGATTTTTAACACAAGCAAATGGGCCTGTGTGTGACATTTCCAACAATTTCAAATATGCGCAAAGCAAAGAATCTGGACAGCCTGTGCATCTGCACAGTCTTACCCGAGTCTTCACTATACCGTTAGTAGATGGATAAGGTCTTAAAGTATCTGTAGACCATCAGGAAACTTTATATTCAGTTTGTTGCTGTCTAAGCTTCTCAATATTTGCATGTCATGAACATTTCAAATTGATGAAATGTCACGCAAAGGCTCAAATACATGTATTTATATGTAAATCAATTTCTTTAATGCTTTTTGGTGGTTTATCGAGAAATAACTGAAGATTATCATTTGGTAATCTCACTGCAAAAGCAGTGATATTATCAAAAACTTAAACACTTCTTTTTTGCATTTATTCCTATCTGATGTCTTCTATGCAGGGCAAAATAAGTGACGTCACACCGAACGTTGCAAAGCAATCACATGCAAAATGACGAGCTTTTCGAAAATATGTCCTAGAAATTTCACATTTTGTCTCATTTTTGCAATAAAGAAATAGAATAATCATTTGTTTTTTAGAGTAAGATCGATTATTATTTTATTTCGTGAACAACAAAAGTTAATTTTCTCTTGAAAATATAGCTTTTGCTGTTCACTCAATAAAATATTAGACGATCTTACACTGGAACAAAGGATTATCCTCTATATAAACCTTCATTAATCCAGAGTGTTTATCACTGACTCTCTTGGCCTCCAGTCCCATATTAACAAACAGCTCGAGTATTCGTATCAAGAAATCATTCTGGTTTTCTTCTCCTGTGATGTTGGCTGCTATGTTAGCAAACGCATTGATCACTGCTGATGATACTTGTCTGGAATACAGTAAAACCTGCCTTAAGTGACCAATAAGAAGTGGTTGTTTATAGAAATGGTCACTTATAGTGCAACCGGGGTATTTGAAAACACAGGAAAATGTGGAATAGCCATGAGCAGGGGTGGACTGAGTGGAAATTTAAAAAGCGTGAGATAACGGTTCCCAATTACACTTATACACTGATAGAATAGAGTAACTCATTACAAAAACACATTTTTCTACCTATCGATATTCAATGCTATTTGTTGTTTCAATTTTTGTTTCTTCATGATGAAATCAATTTCTAGAGCATGTTACTTTGACGCTATAACGTTTACAGATGTAATTCAAAGGATGATTGTAATACCACTTGCGTTTCTTTGATCTTTTCAGTATAGTTAGAGACCGTGACAGCAAAAAATCCAATGGTCCCAATTTATCTATATTAACTCGTCGAAAGTCTGTTTATAAACATTCGAATAGTATGGTTTACCTATAATACAATATTTAATGATAAAAAAGAATTGTTTTTTGATAGCATATAAAGACTGTCACATAATTCTGACTGAATCCTAGGATGTTTCAATGAGACGATTCTAATGGGTTCTAACATCATAGAATTCAATGTAAAACTTTTTTCGTTAAGAAATGTCCACTTTTTCAGAAAATTTACTTTCGGCGAAGGGATATTTTACGATGGTCCCTCAATAAAAGTGATAGCTTAATAGACGTGGTCGCTCGAGCAAGATTAACTGTACATAAAAGAGAAGGGTTAGTGCAAAACTATTGCATCTGTTTTCATTGTATTGGTTCAACATCTCTTTAGAGATGAAGATAATATCTTTTTGATTTCATTGCATTGAGGTATGAAACAACGCAGTATCTTACAAAAGTGTGATGAGGTTTTTAGATTTTATTTTTGTCACACCTTTTTCTTGGGTCAATCAAAATTTCTTAAATAATTTAAGAAGAGGGTCACCCAAGTAACATTCAAGCAAATTTCTATTGAAATCAGGCCAATGGTTTGGGAGAAAAATATTTTTAAAGATTTTATAGTGAAAATAAGCCCTGTCCTGCCACACCAATATTCGGGTGAGTCTATCAAATTTCTTGAAAGATAAAGACGACTCACTCAAAGATCATTCATGCCAAATTTTACTGAAATTGGGCCATTCATTTGTCAGAAGATTTTCAAAGATTTTATAGTGAAAATATGCACACAACCCCCGCCTCACCCCACCCCACAACACCCATTATTTGGGGGTCAATCCCAATTTCTTGAATAGCTTGAGAAGAGGGTCGCCCAAGGATCATTCATGCCAAGTTTCAATGAAATCAGGCTAATAGTTTTGAAGGAGAAGATTTTGTAAGAATTTATAGAGAAAATTTTTTTTTTGGTCAATCTCAATTTCTTGAACATCTTTAGAAGAGGGTCAACTAAGGAACATTTCTGCCAACTTCCAAAGAAATAAGTTTAGGAGGAGAAGATTTCAAAAGAAAAGTTTAGGCATGGACGTATGGACAGACACACAGACAGGCTCACTATATATGGACACTCTGCCATGGCGTTAGGCCAGTGGAGCTAAAAATTGCTTTAGACCCTGAACATTGAGAGATCCAAATAGCCCTTTGTGCTCAGGTTAGCTAAAAGCGATGAATGGCAAAACTATTAGGTATTAATTGACAATAAATATTGGAGTATAGGCAACTTTTGCACTAAACTATCCCCTGTTTCTGATAGTTTGAATGTCTCCCAGACCTGCAATGTATTAAAACTAAAACTTAAGTACAGCAAGATAAGGATTAAGGTAGTGGAACCGTAATAGTTCCTTTACATTTCGGAACATATGATCTTTCACAATGTTGACCAAGGTTTCCTAATGAATATCATTAGGAAACCTCAGTTAACATTGTTAAAGTTCAACATGTCCAAAACGTTGGGGACCTATTATGGATCCACTACCTTAAATCATGAATAATTGCAATTACTAATAAAGCTTTTAAAGCCATGCATCTGTTAGACATAGGTGTAACTAGGATTTTGAAATCTATACTCACTCTGAAGGCCACCACAATAGAATATATAGGATAAAGACGATAAGTGGACAGTGACAAGAGATGAATGTCCTCTAGATCTGTCTGTTCCCCTTTTTCATGCTCTGAGCATTTTTGAATAATCATAACATTGTAACTACAGCTGGAATAAGCTGTAATTTCCATGTTATGATCATTCATCAAAGATATTTTTGGAAAGAGGATTTATTTTTATTACGAGCTTGCTTAATGTGTGTTATAGTACATGTAGTTAGACCCTTGGAAAAGGCGCTATTAATAAATACATGTAGTTGCTGTATAGAAGGGGTTGTTAAAGAATTTCTAAATAAACTTTTTTCACTTGATTATTCAAATCAAAGATGGTCACAAATTTAGTTTATCAAAATTGAAAATAACACAAAAAGGATACAAACAGACAATCAAACAAACAAAAGAATTAAACATTTTAACAGTTAACAAGAGGCCTATAAGTAAACTGTATTGCTCCTCTGGCTTTGTTATAAAATAGCTTTATGAAATAAATATATATATTTTTATTCATTGGCAGAAAGGGAAAATCAAGAGACAAAAGATAGTGAAGGTCAAAAATTATGAACCAAAAGTGAAGTCCATACCTATAGTATTATACTTGAATATTTTTACTGTTGCATGAAGCAAATGATTTTTTATTCATTATTACTAGTATACTTAAATGCGGCATTGGAAATAAAATACCAAGTATCATCATATGATGAATGAATAAAATTATGTGAATCATACAATAGATAGCAGTAATGATATAAATACAACTTTGGACTTATTTACAGATCAAGTCGATAGACACAAAGCCATGATATTTAATCCTGCTGGCCTTTGAAAACATGAAATCAACACTATCTAATGGACCTCACCGTTTTAATATCTGTAGATAAATGTGTTCCCTAAAGATTGAAATCTGATAATATGAATTTCCAAAACATTTTTATCTGTTTTAACATTTTTTGTCTTCTTCTATGTTATAATGGTGCTTACAGAAAGGTTGATTGATTGAATTGGACTGAATATGGCATCTAATTGATTATCTTTCAGTCAAACCACTGTGGTTGGAGCACCTAACAATGGATTTCTGTTATTTCTTGCACAAGTACTACCATTTCAACCTTTCTTAGCCTCCAGCTGCTATCCCACTTTTACAGGTTAACTATTATCCACACAATTGTGAAAGACAATACAAAAAGGTTCAGTTAGGAACATCGTGAAATTGACAGAATGAATGATTTGGGAATGATTTAGGAATGAAATTGAATGAGTGTGTGGAGTGTGTTCTGAGTGATATTAAAGGGAGGCTACCTAATATCTCTATTTTTTTTGTTCAGGATGAACAAAATTAGCCAAATTAGTTACCTCCCTTTAATAAAATATGCCTACAAATAAATAGCTTCCCATTTTTTTCAAAAAACAATAAGACGCTTATAATTTCAATTATAGTAGTATAATCACAATTTTGTCTAGCTTTATTTATTTTTAATGCAGTTTTGATTTTATCTTTTTTAGTGGTTTTTTAGTGTTTCTGAATGATTTGGGTGAGTTTTTGGAATGAATGATTGGAGGGCTGAGCGAGTGATTTTGAATGAATTTGATCAAAGAAGTATGTACATTTCACAATGTAATTAACTGTACTATATCCAGTACAGATAATATCCTCCATATGAAGAAGTCCTATTTAATCCTTAGGGAAATGAATTGACATAAAATTTAGTCTATATAATGACATTCTATACAGCTTTATCTGCATGCCAAGTAACAACTCCAATCAACCTATAAATCCGCATGGTCTAATTATACTTGATGAAAATTGCTTGAAAAGAATCTGCCAATTTATCATCCAAGTACATTGTATGTCCATCAAAGATAATTAACCCTTGTCATGCTGAACTCGGAATATTCCTGCTTTGGCATGTGGTATAGACAAACATCAGCCTGCACATATGTGCAGTCTGATGTTAGTCTACACAACCTGTTTCTCACTGTCAAACCAGAATTGTCAATAGATTTAGTTTTTCAAATAAAAATTGACATACAGTTGGTACTTTCAGTGCTTTTTGCTAAAATATTCAGCATGACAAGGGTTAATGTTAGTCCAGGGGTGTGGAATTCCCATGCAGGGCTTGCCTAAGACGAAGATAAACAAATAATTCTACTCTTTCAAAAAAGACTTTTATGACAAAATATCTTAAAGTGTGTCTTGTTGCAAGTGATTGCATGGAAACCTCATGACTCTAACCTTTACACTTTTACATCCCAATGCTTACAAGCTTGATAAAATATCTTGACAATTAACCCATCAAATGGTACCTACTTTAAATGGTTGTCTGCAACTTCATCAATTTTGACCAGTCTAAAATTTTGAAAATAGACTGTAAGCCACATACCTGTATCCTCGGACTTTCTCATCTTTTTCTGAGTTGTTATAGGGAGAGGCGCTCAATACACTTATCTGGGTAAACATGGCCATTACTTCATGGAATATAGATGACTAAAAACAGAAATCAAACTAGTTGAGTATTTAGAAATCTAACAGAGGAGCAATGAAAACCAAAACATGATTCAGCTTAATGCGAAGAAAATAAGCAGAAATTGAAATAATAATGTTTTTACCAACATCCATTTTATAAACCAAAGTCCCTTCCAACATTGTTACGGGAGACCAGTCTCACCACTGTCCTACATAGCTTTGTTGGTTTAAATACAATGTCTGACACCTTGGTCGGGAAAGATATTCTCTGGCTCAGTAGTTAGGGCATTGGACTTGTAAACCAATTATTTGAATATGGTTGTCCGTGTGGGTTCTACACCGGCTCACATCGCATATTTTTCAGCTATGCTTCGGTTGAGGACAGTATGTATGCAACAACATCAACTTACATAAATGTGACCTTGAAATACGGCATTGATATTCATAGATATTTTAACATGAACTAGGCTGCAAGCATTAAAATAATTCTAAAATAAATATATCATGTAAAATATACACGAACATTGTCAACCTGCACAACTAGTCTACAATCAACAGAACTGACATTTTCTGCCATTTTGCAATTAATATATGTGACCAATCATGCCAAAAGGGACCATCTGGGTAGTGCATAAAGTGTCAACCCTAGTCAGACTGCATGGACTGCGCAGACTGACTGGCGTTAAAATCATCCCCTTTTTGCTAATTTTCTGAATTTAGAATGGTCAATCTTCCCTTCTGTGAAAGAGCTTTTGAAATACGACCACTTGTTGGCCTGTACTAGAACCTATCTCTATTCAAATATTTATTTTACAGAATTCTCAGATGGTCTCATTTTGCTTGACGGGTCTAATATCAGGATTTTGACATTTAGGTTGCCCTCGAACATTTTGTTGTTGTTTTTTGTTTCATGTCCTTGCCCAGAAGAGTATTTGTAGAGATCAGCCCTGTGTTCAGGATGCATGCAGCTTCACATATCGATGGCTCATCGCAAAACAGTTGTAACTGCCTATTTACATATAGGCAGTAATAACTGTTTTGCGCTGAGCCATCAATATGCACTTCTATGTAAAGCTGGTTATAATAGGCAAATAGTTTGCACCATTTTGTCATCCTGAATACAGGGCAGTTTGATTAAGGTGTCAACCCGGTAACTCTTTTTTAATGTTCCAATTAAAATTTAATGGTGTAACATATAATGGCATTTGAATTGCTGATAAACAAAATGATTTTGTTAAAAAGTTTTATTTAAAAAAATTCAAGGCTTTTCATTAAATCACTTTAAATGGCTCTAGTTTTTGGGTGAATATTTGGTTTTAAAATACTGTAAACGGCTTTATATTGGCGGTGTCCACATTTGGCGGTTTTTCAGTTTCAATTTATTGGCGGTGATTAATTTTGGCGCATCTTACATGCACCGCAAAAATAAAACGTCTTATCTATTTTTCATTTCTCGTCGTTTTAAACCTTGAAAGTATTTACAAGTATATATAAGAAAGCCAATTTTCTAGAGTAGTGTCATTTTTTTTTACAAACTAAACAATAGTTTGTTTTCACACCTCTCGTAAGAGTATAATTCGTGTACCAGTTTTTCACACGTTTTCTCCTTGATTTTCGTTACAATACTTAAACCAACTTTTATCTGCAATTTTGGAATTAATTTTATTAGACATTTACGAACGTTGTCAGCCGATTTTCTTATTCCAATTCGAATAAGAATGGTCTGAATATCTTTGAAATAAAGTTAATCAATACAACCTTAAAAGTACATCGCGCAAGATAACATTTTCCTTACAGTAAAGGAATTTTTCATTTCACAATGGCAAATATTGGCGGTGGATTAATTTTGGCACATCTTACCTTGACCGCCAATATAGCCAAAATAAAACCACCGCCAAAATTACCCCGTTTACAGTAAGCAGATTAATCCTTGTCATGCTGAACCTAGAATATTCCTGCATTGGCAGGAGCTATTGACAAACATCAGTCTGCACATATGTGCAGTCTGATGTTAGTCTACACCACCTGTTTCTCACTCTCAAAATAGAATTGTCAATAGATTTAGTTTTTCAAATAAAAAAATGCCCTACAAGTGGTAATTTCAGTGCTTTTTGCCCTTTGATTTTGATGAATAATTTTAGCCAAAATTTATTCAGCATGACAAGCGTTAATGGATAAATAGTTGCATTGATCATACTGCCCAATTAGTCAACAATGAGCAAATCTAGACGGGATGGAGATGAACAGATTCTATGATGAAATGTCTGAAGTCTGGGGTGTGGAAATACAAATTTTCTCCACTTGCCCATGGACAAGTAAAAGTCCATTTCTCACTTGTCCAGAATCATAATGAACTTGTCCCCAAATAATATTGAGAAACATTGTTTTTAATGGAGAAAATGATGTTACCCAGCATTTTCTTCATTAAAAACAATCTTTTCTACCCTGTGATACAATCAGGATGACCTTTCTCCTTGATCTTTTTAGTACTGTTCCAAAATTTGCTCTGTTATTTACTTGTCCACAGACTAGTGGCCTAGGAAAAAAGTGCTTGTCCACAAGTGGAAAAGCTAATGTCTGACAAATCAGGTATGGAAATTAGACACCCCTGGAAGTACTGAGAGTTCAGTTGTTGGTCCAGTCTCTCAGAGACCCTGCCCCATAACATAGGGTCAGCATAATGTTGGTAGAGTCCATCCCTCAGTAAGATGTTTTAAGTTCCCTTAAATTCTAATTGTGCAATCTTTAATGGTATATTAATTGCTGATTTACTAAGTTTATTGGCTTTTCAACATTAAATGGCTCCAAATGATATTGCTTTGAATGGCTTTCATTTTGTATTGGATGTTTGGTTGGATTTATTGTTGATTTTACTTTAGGACCATGCATAGAAGAACAAGAGGACAAGAATGGCCCTAAACCACTCACCTGAATTTTATGGTACAGCAGATCTAACATAAATAACTCTCTGGCAAAGTTTCATTCACATTTGCCTTGTTGTTTAAAGAATTGTTGACGCCTTCCGATGACAGACAGGCGACGCACTGCAGACAAAAGGTGATCACAAAAGCTCACCTTGAGCATGTTGTGCTCAGGTGAGCTAAAAAGCAATCTCAGTTTGAATATCTATCGCAATACAAAAGACATAATACTCACGCATCCTGCCATGATCATACTGCCTAATTGGTCAACAATGAGGACATCTAGAGGGGAGGGAGGTGAACAGAATCTCTGTTGAAATATCTGTAGTACCGAGGCAACAGTCTTCGGTGTGTCCCTCAGTGACACTGCTACATGACCCAGGGTCAGGATAGTATTGGTTGAGATCATGGTTGACTCCCTGTTAAAGTAGAAAAAATTTGATTTTTAGTCTGCTGTAAGGTTTGTTTCTATTTCTTACATAGGCAGTTTGAGGATTTTGACCCCTTGTATGCTTGTGTTGTTATTATGTAACCACACAAGCATCCCAAAAGAGGATGACAATGCTTTGATAAAAGTGCACAGAGCTACAGATAGAGGCGACATTTTAGTTTCCAACTTGAAATATTTCATTATTTCCTACTTAAACCCTATGTTGGTGATATTCATTTGAAACGTCTCATCGAGACGAGTCAAATAAGGACCCACAACATAGGGTTTCTTAAAGGAGTGAAGATTTTAGACTTGCTCTATGCCCTTTTATCTAGACCCTGAGTACACCCCGCATTCAAGATCACAAAGCATCACAAACATTTAGAAATAGTTCCCCACTTTGCAAATGACTGACATGCAAAGTAGGATAACATTCCTAAACATTATGCCATTATTTTCATGTTGTAGCAATACAGGATTGATAATTAACAATTAAAAGGGGTCATAGCTGGAATTTAAGTCACAAGAGTACAAAATGCCAAAAGGCTATGATATAACATTAGATTTTCTCAGAAATGTATCAATTTAAGCTAAAAAACCCAAGCTCATGTAACAATTCTTAAAACAAAGAAACAAAGATGCTGCAGTCATCAAAATGCACTCAAAACATGCCTTGGAATAAAACCAACTAAAAAAAGCAAGGTTTCAAGTCTGATTTTCAATTTGATAAAATATTTGAAAAGGCTAAGAAAGAAACTAATACTTATAGAAAGAATGTAATTACTTAATAAAAAGGAGGTAAATACCATTTCATTTCAAGGAATAAAATAATAATAATAATGATTTCCTGTCTAAAATATTGCTTGAAAAAATTATGGTTAAACTTGTATAGGTCCCAATAGTAAATGTTTACACAAGAAGAGTTCCCCCTACGCCCGTTAGCAATTTTCTTAGAATGAGGTAGTTCTGTTTATCATTGGAATTTTTGCAGGGTAGAGGCTAAACTCTTGAAAGAAAATCATGTCAATCATCACTTCATTATTTACAATTCTGAGATTTATGTATACATTGTCCAAGTGGAAGATATTGTACATAGTATTTTACCAAATAATATAAAGATGGTTGGCCAATTACAAGTTGTGTCAAGCCAACATACCTTTCCTCTTTAAATGTGACCTTTAGCTTGAACACAAATTCTTATGAGCCATAATGATTAAAATAACCCATGTTCTCATAATGTGAGCAATATTGTGTACATACATTCATAAAAATCTATTCGTTTACTTTACATGCATGTAGACATGCATTAAGCGACTTTGTTTACAAATCAGAAACACAATTTTGATTGAATATATAGTACAAAGTATATTTTTGTAAATTTCTCAATAATCCTATGTTGTTAAACTAAATAGAATTGTCTCATTGATGCAATATAGCAGTCATTTAGGATAATTTTTAGACAAATAATATCTACCTTTTATAATATTTTCATTTAAAGAATGGGATTTTGAAATCTGTTGTTTAATAAAAATGGTTGCTTAATAGATGTGGTCCCTGGATCAAATTTGACTAAAACAAGCTATGATCCTGACATTTTACTTTAGTGACTTTCATAATTCTGTACTTCAAATAGAAAATCTGATCATAATATTGAAATTCCTGCAAAATTATTTTGAAATTTATCTTCAAGTTATTTATAGAAGTGCTGGTCTGGAAAATTATGCATGTAGTTACATCAGTGCCATGGTGAAACAAAATGTTTTGCTTATCCCAAGTTTGCTGTATTCAAAAGTTCAGAAATACTATCAAATTTTGGTATCTCTTCACATAATGATAGTCATTTTCTTTTTATGTTCCTCTTTTTTGTCTTTCACTTTTCTTTTGTGAAATGATTTTCCTTCATGAGCCTAAGTAGTTAATGAGCTAAGTTGAAGGTTACTGATGATTTAGCTTTAGACTAATATTGTGCAAGGCTAAATAAGTAAACTATTTACCCATGATTATGCAGTTTTCTAGATAATAACACATGCATTCATATACATTTAGTACAAGTGGTAAAGGCACTTGACGAAATCATGACCTGAAGGTTTATGGTTTGAGCATCACTATTAATGGGGTGTATTTATGGGGCCAACACCAGGCCAAGTCAACAAAGCTGTAGAATTGGGTAGTGAAGACTTTCAGACCACTGCGCTTGAAAACATCAGCCATGCATTCAGGATGACAAACAGTACAAACTGTTTGCATATTACACCCCCGCTTTGCAAGCAAAGCGGGTATATCTTGCAAACAGTTTGCACCTTTTTGTCATCCTAAACAGGGCTAGATTGTGCCCTAAAGAGCATCTTTTTAACTTTTTTAGTTAAATCTTTCCTCACAATTAAACTAAAATAAATCATTATAAACTGAATAGAAACTTGAAAGAAACTTGAAATTGGATAAAACTGACAGAGAATCACATGATAGTAATTGATGGCTTGCAGTGAAACAGTTGTAACTGCCTATAAACATATCGAGGGTTTAGCGCAAAAGTGTACTAAGTGTAAATACATTGTATATACACTAAGTACAGTCTTGCACTAAACCCTCGATAAAGGTACTTACATCTGTTTCCCACTGATATGAAATACTGACAGTGGGATATTGGCTGCAGGATAGCAATAATAAATTCAAGTTAGAAAGGGACATGCATTAATGATTTACTATTAATCAATGATTTTTATTTTAAAGAAATCCTTGAAAAGTAAAATGGAAGACACATTTTTCTTTCCCTGTGATACAAAAACGATTGCCAAAATGTATAAATGAAAGCTAATCCAAATGCAAAGCCTGGTAATAGTTTTCAATGTCTTGTCAAGGTTTTGGGTCCGAAAGACAGGACTGGTCATGCAACTAATACAAAGGATTTGAAATGCAAAGAACAAACAATTACGCACTTACTCACAAACGGTATTTCAGCTCTACTCTCACTAGTAACACATTTAAAATTCTAGACGAAAGCTAAAACCAATTTTGATTGACAGTCCTAATTTTGCCATTAATTCCTTCTGATTATTTTTTTGGTAGTGGATATTAAGAAAATTACACTTGGGTCCAAAACTGTACTGCCCATGTTATTCTGAACCCTGAATATTCTTTTTTAGACAAGAGATACAGATAAATATCAGTCTGCACATATGTGCAGTCTGATCTTAGTCTATATCACCTGATTATACTGTTCAAACCAAAAAAGTTCCTCAATTGCATTTTCAAAAATAATACTGACCCATGATTATAAGCAAATCCAGTTTTCAGAACTTTGATTTTAATGCAGTTTTTGCAAAGTTTTTTTTTTCTTTTTCAACATGGCAAGGGTTAAAAGCCCAAAGAGCAAAACATGAAGCAAGGAACATGGTGTAGGATTATATGGATATAATTAGGTGAAATTTGGTACATTATTTGTACACCAATCTACGTTGGCCATTACTGCCATTCATCTAGAATTTTGTAACCTATTTTAGAAGCACACAAAATACTGGACTATAATGCCCCTTCATACATACTTCAAGAAAGGTTTTAGTACCAAACTGTCAGAAAACAGAGAAACAATTCAAAGTGAAGACGCAAGAGAAACTTCATAGAGGATAAATAAATTCTTAGTTTTGAAAAACAAGGATATACAGTCATGTTAGTTAGGTAAATATACAAATACAATATATCTTAGAAACAATAAGAAGTGATTGATAATGAGACTATGTGAGGAAGTGCTCAATAGAAAAGAAATATCAATGATCAGTGAAATTTCCGAAGGGGGGGGGGATTTGTAAGTCCTAAATGACTTGGTAAGTGCCAAACTCCTGTAAGTGCCTATAAACATATAGGCACTTACATTAGTTTTTCACTAACTCCTTGATATATTAATAGGTACTTGCAACAGTTTTGCAATTACTTTTTTGATACTTTGTTAACATTGTGAAAGTATCCATTCAGACAGAAATCCCCAAAATCTTTGATTTTGACCCATGACCCATGTGACCTTCAGTTGTGACCTTGACCTTGGACAAAATCTAAACAAACTCTTTGTATGACACTTGTACTCACCCAGGGGGGAAACTGTACTAAGTTATTTTGAAATTCAGCCATAAATGTTGTAGTTATGCCCTGGCCAAAAATGGGAAACACACACGCAAACATGTACCCCCCACACTCCCCCTCACACACATACCCACACATTTCATGGCAGAGGCATAAAAAAGTGGGTTTAAAAGAGGATAATTTTAATATTTTCTCTTAATTTCTTGGCCGATAACAATTATTGTAAAATTCCAATAGGAGTAGCTAACAGATTGCTGTGGCAAGTCTAAAAATATATTGACCAATCAAAACCCTCTTTTTAAAAGGGGTGTATTTTGACCTACCTCTTTTTCCGCCATTTTGTTTCAAATATGTTTGTTACAGTGCGATTAAATATCATTACTCAAGCTATAGTTAACAAGTTTAGTTTACCCTGTTAGCATTTTTTAGCTTTTTCTTTCAAATCAGACCATATAAGTAGGACATTTTGATTTCATAGTGTGCCAAGGTAAGGGCCTGAGCAAGAAATATGCTAATTGAAACATTGTTCTGAATTGAATAAAGCAACTACATGTAAAAATTGATACAAATAGTAGCTGAGAAGTTTTAATAAGTACTGTGATGTGATTACTTTTAAAAACAAGGTTAGTATGTGAAACACAAATGCCATCAAAAAAGTATTTTTCTTAAACTTTGACCTTGAATGATGGTCTTGACCTTGTTAGATGACCTTGACTTAACTCTTTCCTGTTTAACAAAATTTTGGACCTGTCCAAATTCAAAGATTTTGCAGATGAAAATTTAAAGTGGATTTAATTTGAAAAATAACCATTCTGTAGGGTAGAAAATAGTTTGGAAAAAGAAGAAATTGCTTGTCAGAAGCAATTTCTTCCTTTTTCACAATGTTTTCTCAATCATAAAAACACAGGCACGTAAAAAGCAGGGATTAAACAGCAAAGGGTTAAGTAACAGTAGATATCTATCAAATGAGATCCATCCCCAAGTAGCACATGGTTTGTTGGCCCAGTGGTTAGCGTGCTCCACTCGTAACCTGGTGGTTGTGGGTTCGAGCCCCACTGGAGACTTGTTGTATATATGGGCAGGACACTTTCCAGACAAGGCCCCAGTCCACCCAGCTGTAAAAGTGGGTAGCAGTGGTTAGAAACCATTGCCTCTCTCTCTGGGTGCAGGATAAGATCTGGTATGAGTTAGGACCACGATGGAAATAAGAGTCATTTGACCCTTTATCGTGTTATCCTCGAGAAAAAAAAACACACTAGAAAGACATGTGCATAGACAACAGTAAAACAATGTGCCTGTCATCTTTCAATGCAGGGGGCGTAAAAAGAACAGGATTTCATAATTATAAGAATTAATTGTCATCAATTCTGCATGCTACTTTTTAAACATCTAAATAAAGAAACAAAAGACACATGATCTATATTGAAAAGCACATATAAGTTCTGAATTTTGCAATTCTACCTTAATTCTAAAATTTTAATTCTATACCAAATTTTGAATTTGTTTGTTTGTTTGAATGGGATATAATGCTATTCTTATCAATATTTCAAGAAAATTGTGGTGGTTGGTGCGGTGCACCTTACAATGTTTTTTATAATACTGAGGCTAGGTTAACACTTGGTAAATAACAAATAGTTGACGATTCAAATACACCTGAAACTAATGTACTTGGAAATATAATAAACTAGAAAGCCATGAATGGCTTGAGTTGCTCCACAGGCTTGAATTTCTTGGAATAGCAAAAAAAAGTTTTGACTAGATTTTTAGATATTTTGGGTTCTATTGATGTTGAAAATGATTCTAAAATTTCCACTATATGACATATAGAGAAATGACCTCTGACCATAAAAGCCATATTTTTCATCCAATCACATTGATATTTGGCTGCATGATGATGGGTCACTAAAGGATCATGCCAATAATGTTTGATTGATATCCATCGGTAATATACTGAGAAAAAGATTTTCAAAATTTCCAAAATATAACATATAGAGAATTAAACTCAGCCAATAAAATACATACTTTTCATCCGATCACAATAATTTTTAGTAGACTGATAAAGGGTCTCTCAAGGATCATTCCAGTGAAATTTGGTTGATATCCATCACTTAGTTTCTGAGAAAATGATTTTCAAAGTTTCCACCATAAAACATTTAGAACAATGACCTCCGCCCATAAAATCCATATTTTTCATCCGATCACAATATTTGGTGGACTGATAAAGGGTCACTCAAGGATCATTCCAGTGAAATTTGATTGATATCCATCCCTTTCATTCTGAGAAAATGATTTTCAAAGTTTCCACCATTTAACATATAGAGAAATGACCTCCGCCCATAAAATCCATAATTTCATCCGATCACAATAATTTTTGGTAGACTGATAAAGGGTCACTCAAGGATCATTTCAGTGAAATTTGATTGATATCCATCCCTTACATTCTGAGAAAATGATTTTCAAAGTTTCCACCATATAACATATAGAGAAATGACCTCCGCCAATAAAATCCATATTTTTCATCTGATCACAATAATTTTTGGTAGACTGATTAAGAGTCACCCTAGATTCAACCATGTAAAATTTAATTGGTATCCATACATTAGATTCTGAGAAAACTCAATTTTTACCATATTTGGAAATTAGCCAGGCCCATTAAATCCATGTCTTTCCTTGGATCAAAATTTCTTGAACAACTTTGAAAGAGGGTCACCCAAGGATCATTCCTGTGAAGTTTTGTTGAAATTCATCTAGTACTTTCTGAAGATTTTTAAAGAAAACGTTTACGACCAGACGCACGGACGGACGGATGCACGACAGACACAACGCCATGACAATAGCCCCAGTGGCATTTGGACAGTGGAGCTAAAAACTTGAATCAAAGAAGAGAAATGAAAAGTTTCAATCAACTCATAAACTAGCATGAAGAGATGATATTTATTAAATGAGTCTGTGCCTGCCATTTCAAAAAGACACATGTGCACTAAGTTCATCCCTGTCATGGTGAACCCAGAATATTCCTGCATTGGCAGGATGTATAAACAAAGATCAGACTGCACATATATCTGACTGCACATATGTGCAGTCTGATCTTAGTGTTTTCCAACTGAATATTCATTTTAAACAAGAAGAGTTGGAAAAAAATTACATTTTCAAAAAGATGACTCACAATCAGTGCATTCAGCGCTTTTATGTAATTTTTCAGCATTCAGCATGACAAGGGTTAGGACTCAGATCAGTATGTGTATGTACAGTCTGATCGGAGTCTTCACTACCAAACCTATAAAAGTTTCCTGGTGCGATTCTTTAACCCTTGGCATGTTTAGTAAACCCAATGACTAGAATTTCATCAAAATCAGGTCTGAAATTGCTTCATTGCTTGATTGCCTCCTGTTTTGATAGAATTATTCTGGGTTCAGGTTTAAGCATGATATGTACATGTATATGTGTAAGTGGCCAAAAGATGGAGTTTTTTTCGCACATGTGTAGATTTTAAAAATGTCATGTTCAGGCCTTCATATGAAACTGTTACTAAAGTTAACCCTTGTCAAAGCTGAATAAAAAACCTTGGCAAAATTATATATAAATCAAAGTGCTGAAAGCTCTGTATTTCCTACTTGTGACTCAGTATTTGATTTTGAAAATATAATTTCTGAAACTTTTCTGGTATAAAAAGGAAAATCAGGTTGTATGGACTAAGATCAGACTGCACATATGTGCAGGCTGATGTTTGTCCATGCCTCCTGCCAAAGCAGGAATATTCCGGGATCAGCATGACAAGGGTTAAGTGTTAGCAAAGCAAGCAAAGTAAAAACAAATTCAGAATAAACACAAGGTTGTTTGCCTTTCAAGTTCTTCCTGGGACAATTTTCTACCGCTCAAATAAATAAACCTCATGGCAATCTTAAGTTGATTCCAACGAGCCTCGGCATTGTTATTTCTCCTGTAGGGGAAGGTTAACAGAATAGCATTAAAGCATATAAAACAGTGTACATGCACATACTCAAAATAATAAGTAAACCATTGCAATTCAAACATAAACAAAATGCTCAAAATAATCCAAAAAGCAATACATTGTGGTAGGATTGTTTTCAATTATATTTATTTGAAATGAATTCAGAAACAAGTTCTAACAATTTATGATAATATCTCCTATACTGCTTCATGGAATCCTTCAATATTTTCATTTAAAAGTTCTTAAACCAAATGAGCATGCTTATGAGATGCAAGATCAAAATTGAACTCAAGATATCTTAATAGAGAGACACTCAACCTTTCAACCACATACACTACATATCAATGTCTCAGCATAAAACAGTTGTAACTGCCTATAAACATATAGACAGCAACAATTATTTTGCCCTGAGCCATAAACATAACCTTAATATTGTGCAAAAGAAATGCTTGCATTGGAAGTTAGATGTCCTTGACCTTTTCATCAGTAGATCTAGATCAGTAACGATAAGTTAGTTACAATTTCGTGCAAATTATGAGCATTGACACATCAATAGTTTTCAAGCTTGCTTCTAAAGGTTATTCTGGGAAACATTTTGGCCTTAACCTAATTGAAATTGTAATCAAAAACCATAATGCTATATTTAACTCATATGATTTAAAAGAATTTTTCTAAAATACTACTGGAAAGTTCTTTTCTGTGGAAACTATGAAACATTTTGCAAGTAAATTAGAATGCATATGCTGATTTATAAATCCCAGTGAAAGTGCTATTATGCCCCATGGCATTGTGTGAATCATCTAACTATTGTGCAATCGCAAAAGAAGCCAGTTTATGTTAATTCAAGCCGGGTATAAAATTGTAAGAGACTGGTTTACAGTCACAGAGGACCGATGCCTTTTGTATTCATGCAGTGCTAGATAACAAACTAGTTTCTGGCTATCTTAATGAGAAGCTTTTTTTAAACATGTGTGCAGGAGATCTGACTCCAGATAAAAGGGTTTTCGAGAGGCCCATGTAGATTGACAAAATGAGAGCCTGTGCGTGACATTTCCAACTATTTTAAATATGCGCGCAGCAAAGACTTTGACAGACTGTGCATCTGCACAGTCTGACCAGGGTCTTCACTTTGTGCATTGAAAGATAGTGTATGTCAAAAAGAGTCTTAAGGTAGTGAACCAGTAATAGCTCTGTAACTTAATGGGAGTAATGAACTTTAATAGTGTTATCCAAGGTTTTATAATGATCTTCATTAGGAAAACTCAGTCAATATTGTGAAAGTTCATTACTTCTGAAACATTGTGGAACTATTATGGGTCCATGATTCAAATTGTTGGAAATGTCATGCACAGGCTCATAATTAATCAAGTATAAGCTATATTGATGGTCAATATACTTATTCAACATTAAGACTGCATTTGACATCTCGGATCAATCTTTTTTCAAGAAAACAAAAAAGTGCAGCAACTCACAAAAGTATAAACTCATTGAGCCAGTTTTTATGTTTATCCTCTACATAGGATTTATAAAATTTGAGAGGTCAGCATTAAGGTAGTGGACCTGTAATAGTTCTGCAACATTTCGGAACTCATGATTTTTCACAACTTTAACTGGGGTTTCCTAATAAAAATCATTAGGAAACCTGGCGAACACAGTTTAAGTTTATTACTTACTTTATAACAATGCCAAACTATTATGGGTCCACTACCTTAAACTATGGTAAGTGCCTACGATCATTAAAAGCACTTGCATTGCACTGACCCCTCAAAAACTGCAGTATAATAAAAACCCTTTATCTGAAGGTCTTTTTAAGATAGTGGGGTAAAAAAACGTGTTATACTTTTATTTTGTATTTTCACTTACATGTGGTTTAAATCTAGTCTTTTCACTGGACTTTGAAAAACATTAGAGTTCTTAGTTTCAGTTTTTTATTCATTTCTTTTTTTCTTTTTGAATTTTATCAAAATTGCTTGAATGAAATACTTTTTTACTAGACAACAAAATTTCATTTGGTCAGCACAAAAATATTGTAAATGCCTATATATCTATAGGCATTTACATAAGGCTTGCACTTAAGCCTCAATCCATAACATTTAAATTTTTTTATTAATCTTAATTGAGACAAAACTGTAATAATCAAAACAAATTATGGTTTATTAACAGTTTTTTCCTTATTTTGGAAATGTTTCAAGTGTTTACTCTGCTTTAAAATCTTCCTTATGTCTTTTCATAACTCAAGATCTTTTCATTCTTTAAATCATATACTAATATTCATAAAATTTAAACAGAAGCTATGCTAGAAATCAAACCATGCATACATGCTGGAAAAAACAAAAAAAATAATTATTTAAACAACCAAGCCATGCCCTTTTTTTATCTTTAAACGCACAATACAGAAGGAAAACATGAAGTAAATTCAGTGGCGGATCAAGGATTTCTGTAAAGGAGTTCGACTTTACAAATTCAGAAAGGGACGCTGAATTTACGAGTCTGAGACTCTAGAATAAGTAACTATGACCCTCAAAACTATCTGACACCCTCTGGAAATCAACTTCAGAAAAGAATTGAAGACGGTTTCAACAGTCTTCAATTCTTTTCTGAAGTTAATCCGCTCATAAAGATATCTAACCAACAACTTGTATAGCTTAATCCAGAGAATATTTCAATAATTATACAAAAACTTGAGGATCCCTTTAAAGAAATACTTGACATTAAATGTAGGGACTCTGAAACCAAAAGGAAGGACCGAAAAGAGCCTTACTATTGATTACACGGGACCCCATTTTGCAAATGCAACAAAAAATCCCTGAATTCAGGGGTTTTGTTTTCCTACCTTTATCCAATTTCAATTGAATTTCTCTATCACAATCATATAAATAGGCATCAGAAGGGGTTTGTTCAAACCCGGCTGGATCAGCCACTGAGGAAATTGCATTTCAAATAATAGAGTGTAAGGTACCCAAGCTGAATGACTATATATCAAGAGGGACTTTATCGCATGCTATTTCATAAATAACAGTTTTTGTTTTAAAATATGACTTAAAAATCGATTAGACAAAGAAATAAGAGCCTGTACGTGAGATTTCCAACAATTTCAAATATGCACAAAGCAAAGACTCTGGGTAACCTGTGCATCGGCACAGTCTGACTAGAATGCTCACTTTGCGTTTAGTAGATAGACACAGTCTCAAAGTATCTGTAGGCCATCAGGTAGCTTTATGTTTACAGTAAGTGGGTGTCAATGCTACTCAATAATTGAACCTCACGAACATTTCAAATTGTTGGAAATGTCATGTACAGGCTCATATTATATTGAATGATAATGACAATATCTTAAAAATGCAAGAAAGTATTCAGGGAATGGGAAAATTTGCTTATAACAAGCAGTTTTTCTTTTTTCCTCTATCTTTCCTTCTTAGATAGTCTAAGTTCCTTCAATTAATATTAAGGTACAAAAATGATTTTAATCTTTACAAGTAATCATATAATTTGAACACCACAATCTATTATAAAATAGATTAAGAAATCAAGATAAAAGATGCATTTCAATTTAAATAAGTTAATTCATTTTATATATTATATATTCAACCCTATGTTGTAGGCACTCATTGAAATTGTCTCATCAAGACAATTTCAATGAGTATCCTCAATATAGGGTTAGAACAAAGAATATTCAGATTTTTAATTCAGAACTAAAATTTTCATTACTGGTCTGTTAAAACCCTAGACTATTGGTACTCATTGGAAAAGTCAATTCTAATGAGTACTAGCATCATCAGCTTTAATGCATAAAAATTGAAAATTTACATTTTAAGTACCAAAATAGGTCTTTAGATCACATAAAACAGATTGAGATTGTAATCGTCTTGAGCGCTGTACATTAAACTAATGTTTATGTCACTGTACAGTGACTTTATCATATATTGTACAGTCATCTTATCTTACATTGAACAGTCACCTTATCTTACACTGTACAGTTAGCTTACAGTGTGTTTGGCAGACACCTACCTATCACTCATCTCAGCCCTGTAGAGTCTGTTGGAGATTGAGGCTAGAAAGGCCTGAACACATTCAGGGTCAACTTCTAAACTGGCTTTTAATGCTCTGTGAATAGATTGAATTAATTCATTTATACTAGGCTTAAACAATTGAAGTTTATGTGAAAATAGGACCTTTTCTGTTCATTTTTGTAGGCAGAGTTGTTCTAATAAGATATTTTGACCTTTTTTTAAATCCATTCCATCTTTTCTTACATTAAGGAAATAGAATTATTGTGGTTTTTTTTTAAGTAACCTCAGTAAATCTTTAATTTTGTGAATAGCCAAAGCTACATTTTAACTTGTAGGTAGACCAATTATGAAGATATAGCTTTTGTTGGTCACACATTGAAAGTTATATCGATTTAGCATTGAAATAAACAATTATCCTCTTCAGCAACGTATAAACAGCGACTGCCTCGGTTGCCAAGTGGTACAGATGCTTGTGACCTGTAGGTTGGTGGTTCAAGACCCATCATCACCAGGGTGTTTTTACAGGCAAAACACTTAATAGCTAACCTCAGTTTACCAAACTGTAGAATTGGGTTTAAGGTAGTAGACCCGTAATAGTTCCACATCATTTCGGAACTCGTGATCTTTCAGATTAATAACCAAGGTTTTCTAATGAAAACCGTTAGGAAACATTGGCTAACACTGTTAAGTCCTTTACTCCCAAACTTTTCAGAACGATTATGGTACCACCACCTTAAACTGTGACTGCTTCTCTCTCTCAGGGATGAAAACATCTGGATTTTGTGTTGGAGAGTGACTCTTTAAGCTTATGCTTTTATCGCAATCAAACTAAAAATCAAATGAGCCTATGCGTGAGATTTCCAACAATTTCAGATATGTGCAAAGAAAAGACTCTGACCAGCCTGTGCATCCACACAGTCTGACCATAGTCTTCACTATGCGTTTAGTAGATGGATAAGGTCTAAAAGTATCTGTAGACCATCAAGTAACTTTCAATTTACAGTATATGGCTATCAACCCTACTCAAAGTTTGCACTTCGTCTTCATGCACATTTCAAATTGTTGGAAATGTCACACACAGGCTCAAATTGTATAACCTAAATACAAGAGCCACACTAACCTACAGATGTTTGTTATTGCACAATCCCTAACATTCTGTAATGCCTTTGACAGTTTATCTGATGGTCCTGGTTTACGTTGACTGCTCCGTGTTTCATCTGTCACTGTTATTCGTATTGTAGGGTGTCCATCTGGGTTTGAGTACTTGTTTAGTTTGCTCAGTATCGGAGAAGGGCTGACCAAAAAGTCTCGAAGAGAGGAAACCATTGTGGAAGCTAAGTTTGGGAAGTTGACAGCAAGCTTTCCAAGAGCCTGAAATAAAACAGATTTAAAATATTACAAATAAGGGTATCTTTGTTACCTTTCTCATGCTGTATGCATATTCCTTCCATTCACAAACGAAAGGACATAAAGAAGTATTTGTTACCAAAAATTATCTCAAAAAAATAATTATCTTTAGCAAATAAGAAGACATAAAGAAATAATTGTTACCAAATGTTTGTTCACATCTCACTGTGTTTTGTGTCTTTCTTATTACGGTACTAAGTCGGGACATTAAATTTTGTCGGCTTGAGGCTCTAGAAGACGGCATGGACTAAAATCAGCCAACATTGACACTACCACCAACGATTGAACCGATGACGCCATGATTGAAAATTGAGAATCTGTATGAATAATGGACATTCCATACCATAACCATTTCATACCAGACGTTTTGCACTATAGGAAAAGTCGTTTTGTACCATAGGTGAAGTTGTTTCATACCAAAGGTGAAGGCCTTTCACACCATGAAATAAATCACCATTCCATACCATAGGATAAGTCATTTGGAACCATATTAATTAAAAAAAACATAATTTCTTACCAAGTAAATGATCATTTTGTTTCATGAACTTAAAGAAAAAGTATGAAGGAAGAAAATAAACAAGGAGACAAAATAAATTCATTTCCACAAAAGCAGTGAAATTATCAAACACTTATACCCTGCTTTTGTGCATTTCATCCTATCTGATGTCATCTATGCAGGGCAAAATAAGTGACGTTACAATGAATGTTGCATAGCAATCACATGCAAAATGACACGCTTTGCAAAAATATGTCCTAAAAATTTCACATTTTGTCTCATTTTTGCATTAAAGAAATATAATAATAGTTCGTTTTTCAAGTCAGATCTATAATATTTCATTTCGTCACTCTGCCACTCATGAATATAATATAGCTTTTGTTGTTCACTCAATGAAATATAAATCGATCTTACAATGAAACAAACAATTATCCTCTATTTGATCAAATAGATTGTTCTAAGACTTTATATAAGAGGACCATGATATAGAGGATAATCGTTTGTTTCAGTGTAAGATCGATATATATTTCATTGAGTGAACATCAAAAGCTATATTTTCACGAGTGGCAGAGCTTATGTTGTTCACGAAATGAAATATCAATCGATCTTACACGAAAAACAAACGATTATTCTATTTCATTAATGCAAAAATGAGACAAAATGAGACATTTCTAAGACATATTTTCGTAAAGCGCGTCATTTTGCGCGTGATTGCTATGCAACGTTCATTGTGACGTCACTTTTTTCGCCACCCATAGATGACATCAGATAGGATGAAATGCACAAAAGCAGGGTATAAGTTTTTGATAATCTCACTGCTTTTGCGGTAAGATTAGCAAGTCATAATCTACCGTTATTTCTCGATAAACCACCGAAAAGCATTAAAGAAATAGCTGTACCTCTAGACAGACCATGAGTATAGGTGTGTGGGGTAATAACAACTTCTTCTCCACATGGGAGGACATCTTCTCTGTTAACTTTAGACATAAATTCTCAGCTTCTACAAAGAAAATAAGTTAATTATAATAAGAAGTTTTCTTTATAAGCCATACTGACGTCAAGTTATCTTATTATGTTAAAAATTTTTTTTTTTCACATTTCATTTATTTGTTTTTTCTCAAATGCTAGAAAAGGATATCAATTGACAATCTTTGCTGCAATTTAAGTATGTGGATCACAGGGTGTACAATCAAAGCAAACTAAGAACAAATAACAGAGGATACTGAATGAGTGGTCTTGGAATAACGTATTTATTAAATGAGTTGTCTATGAACAGATAAAAACGAGGCTGTGCCGAGTTCTTATCAGTTTTAAATAACAAGTTTAATCTGCTGGATATCTTTTTAAATATGTGATCCGTCAGGTTAAAAATGACCATCCGGGTAGTGCATAAAGTGTTGACCCTAGTCAGACTGCGCAGGTTGCGCAGTCTGACTAGGGTCGAAACATTTTGCACTTTACCAACTTACTGAATCTAGAATATTCAGTCTTGCTTCCTGTGAAAGAATTTTCGAAATTCAACCTCTGTTTGCCCTGTTCTTGAACCAATCTCAGACTGACTAGGGTCAAAAACTTTCACACTTTACCAACTTTGCCAATTTTACCCAACTTTCAAGAACCAACCTGTATCATCCCTGACAGCCCAGAACATAAGATCGATACAGGCAGCGCAGCTATACACCACCAGTTCATATGGATGAGGGTCGAGTTTCTTGTTTGTCTCTTTACTGACGACATATTTCTGTTCCATGTCGGACTGACATCGCGCCATCAAGGACTTGGCAAACTTCTCTACCTCCTTCATGTAGGGACCTGGTAGTTCTATGAACAAATCAAAGGGAGCAATAGAAGATAATTTTATCTCAAAAGGTCTCTAAAATAGACAACCATCAGAGATAAACTTGCCTTACACATGTGTACACTTTGGTGATAAAATTGTAGTGTCATTAAAATAAAAATTAAGTTGAGTTTTTTGGTGATCAAAGGAAAAAGCTGCATTTAAAGCACAAAAATACTCTTTTATGTGAGACTAGCATTGTATCACAGATACAAATAAATTCAAAACTGTGTGAGCGGTCACCTGATAAAAGCAGCCAAACTGTCATATGCGGCCAGCTCTGGTCTGCCCATGCAAATTTGCTCTTTAAAGTTACTGTGAATAGTGACAATCTCTCCATTGCAGCCAGCAGTCACTTTTATTTGTCTGGATTGCACCCATTGTATATCCCCTTAAGCAGTCATGCGAGTCATCATATTATGACAGGTCACTTGCTGATCAATGAAAAATCGTTCACGCGTCTGGAATAGCATATGCATTACCGTGACGCTTAGCTAATCAACATGTCTACTAATTATTTGTGGTGTTCGTGGTCTAGAGGCAGAGCGTCGGCCTCTTGACCCAAAGGTCCTGAGTTCGATTCCCAGGAGCGGCTATGGATCTTGGCTCTTTCATTGGCCCACACATTCAGCGCGAGTACTGGTGAATTTTCCAGGAAGCAGAAATGAGAGGGATTAATCTAAGTTGTAAGAACTTGTTTCCCAATCGATGTAAAATAAATAGGTTTAAAGCAAGAGCCCTGCTCACCCTTTTCCTGTTCTAAAATATCTCTCAACATGGTTACAATCACTAGAGTCAATACTTCACTGTAATTAAATACAGACAATGCAGTAATGTTGAACTATTCAGACCTGCCCTGGGTTCACGATGACAAATCAATGCAAACTGTTTGCCGATTCTACCCCACTTTGCATGCAAATTCACATGCAAAGTGGGGGTAATAATGGAAAACAGTTTGCACCATTTTGGCATCCTGTATGCAGGGCTGGTCTATGGATGAGGAAAAGCAGTATATACCTGTCAGCCATATTGATTAATTGATTCATTAGAGTTTTATGCCACTTCCAATATTTTTTCAGTGAATTCACATGGCTGGAGCACCTATCAATCTAACTCTAGTACTACCACCACATCGGTCCCCTGCCTCCAGCTGCTATTTCACATAGGCCACAAATCTCACAATTTTCAACCCATTGGTGAGAGACAAATAGTGGGAAAGAATGAGTGCCTGGGATTTCTAAATTGGCAGTCCGAAGCACTACCAACTGCGCTATGATGGCGGCTCTCAGCCATATTGATAGTTGACAGAGGTACCAGTCTAAGAGAGAGAACTCTGCTCACCTTTTTCTTGTTCTAAAATATCTCTCAGCATGGTTACCATCACCAGGGTCAATACTTCACTGTATGTCTTATAGCTAAACCTGGCCATCTCACCTTCCTGTCATGTATATTAAGAAAAAAAAATTAAATTGAGGGAGCAAGAAACAAAAACATACTGGTAGATTATTCCAAATTTCATAATCTACCAAGCTCTTCACTAAATTCACTGAAATATGTTGCTTAAAAAATCACATTAAATCAGATGCAATAAAGTCCTGAACTGCCATTCATAGGAGCCTTCTTTCCATACTATCATTTCAATGCTTAAAGCCCCAGTCTGTATTTAGAGTTAAAAAATTGCTCATTTGTAAATATTCTTTGAATATATTTTTCTTGATTTCGTCTTATGAAAGATGAGTTACATAAAATACAAATCAATCAACAAACAGCATTTTTTTCATGAAACACGTGATCTGCTGTATAAAGTAAAATATGTAAATGAGATTTTAGTCTCATGAAATATGCCCACGTGCAGGAGCCGTGAAGGAGCGGCATACAATTTGGAGTCCAAAATGTTGCGGGTCATAAATATTCATCAATTTAGGCCTATATTTTGATCACTGCGTCATAATAATTTGCATTACCAAATGTTGGAATGACAAATTCAAGCTTATTTTTGAGAATAAAAACCTTGTTTTTGAGTACATAGTCGTCTCAGACCATTGTCTCGTGTTTTAGATATGCTCACTAACACAGACGGAGGCTTTAAGCTAGAAAGGTTAAAATGTCCCTAAAATTGGCAATTTGTTGGAAAGAATATTTAAATTCAGCAGTATCAGGGCTACAGATAAGAGGAGGGAAAGCCAGGCTAAAATCTTTATTTCTGATTGAAACCCTATGTTGTGGGTACACATTGAAATCGTCTCAAGGAGACAAGTCCAATGAGCACCAACAATATAGGATTTGTGCAAGTTTTATTAAAATAACTTAATTTGAAATAAAACAAGAGCACCGCCTACGGGTGCCCATGCTCGGCTGTAAGTGCTGGATGGTAAAAAAACTAATGGATGGTGAAACTAGAAAGCCATGAATGGCTTGTGTCGCTCCACAGGCTTGAAATACTTGTAAAAACAAATGTTTTGACTAGATTTTTAGATATTTGGGGTTTACTGATGTTGAAAATGATTTTCAAAGTTTCAACTATATAACAAATAGAGAAATGAACTCCACTCTTAAAAGACATATTTTCCATCAAAACAAAATAATTTTTGGCTGCATGATAATGGGTCACCCAAAGATCATACCAAAACATGTTTGATTGATATCCATCAGTTACATTCTGACAAAATGATTTTCATAGTTTCCACTATTTAACATATTGAGAAATGACCTCCGCCCATAAAATACATATTTTTCATCCAATCAAAATAATTTTTGGTACACTGATAAAGGGTCACCCAAGGATCATTCCAGTGAAATTTGGTTGATATCCAAAAATTAGATTCTGAGAAAATGATTTTCAAATTTTCCACTATATAACATATCGAGAAATGACCTCTGCCCATAAAATGCATATTTTTCATCCGATCACAATTATTTTTTGAAGACTGTCAATGGGTCACTCAAGGATCATTCCAGTGAAATTTATTTGATATCCATCTGTTACATTCTGAGAAAATGATTTTCAAAGTTTCCACTATATAACATATAGAGAATTGACCTCCGCCCATAAAATGCATATTTTCCACCCGATCACAATTATTTTTTGTAGACTGATAAAGGGTCACCTAAGGATCATTCATGTAAAATTTAATTGGTATCCATTGATTAGAATCTGAGAAAACTCACTTTTTACCATATTTGGAAATTAGCCACGCCCATTAAATCCACGTTTTTCATTGGATCAAAATTTCTTGAACAACTTTGAAAGAGGGTCATCCAAGGATCATTCCTGGGAAGTTTTGTTAAAATTCATCCAGTAGTTTCTGAGGAGAAGATTTTTAAAGAAAAAGTTTACAACCGGACGCAGGGATGCACATACGGACAGATGCACGACGGACACAACGCCATGACAATAGCCCACATGGCCTTCAGCCAGTGGAGCTAACAAACAACATACCTCATTAACTGTGTGGAAATCATCCAGCAGTTTATCGAGTTTCACCAACAACTCTCTGTTCAGAAACCTCTTTGACTAGAATAAACACAGGATAAATCATACTTAACCCTTTCCTGTTTTACAAAATGTTGGACCTGTCCAAATTCAAAAGTTTTGCAGACGAAAATTAAAAGTGGATTTAATTTGAATAATAACCATTCAGTAGGGTAGAAAATAGTGTGGAAAAAGAAGAAATTGCTTTTCAGAAGCAATTTCTTCTTTTTTCACAATGTTTTCTCAATCATAAAATCACAGGCACGTAAAAAGCAGGGATTAAACAGCAAAGGGTTAAACAAACAAGATGTGTTTGTGAAACACAAATGCACCCGAAATGGTAATTTTTTTAACTTTTGACCTTGGCAGATGACCTTGACCTTGACAGATGACCTTGGTATCTGTATAAGCCCACCATCGAGATCTATCATCATACCAAACATGAGCATTGTATCTTGAATATCCTTTAAGTAATCGGCAATGTTAAGTTGTTTGATTAAGTTTTGCAAACAGTCAGACAGACGTACAGACTGACAGATGGACAGGCGGACAAGGGTAAAACAATATGCCTCCGACCTTTGAATGCATGGCATAAAAATGTGTTTGTGGTCTGTCAAGCTAAAAGGGACCATCTGGGAGATGCGAAAAGTATCAAACCCTAGTCAACCTGTGCAATTTGCGCATGCTGACTAGTGTTGAAACATTTCACTTTCCTTATGTTCTGAATCTAGAATATCAATCTTACTACATTCCCATATAATAATTTTTCAAATACAACTTCTGGTTGACCTATGTTGGATTCAAATTCTTTTTCAAATATTCATTTCATAGGGTTCATAGATGGCCTTTCATTGCATGGCAGGTCACAAATAAATTTTGCTCTTAACAGAAATATCTTATCGAAATTTATCTTATAACTATACAAATATCCCTGCGATAACATCCCTTATGATATTTTTTATGATATCACAGTTATTTTTAGAACAATGATATAAAGCAGTTATTTTTAGAAACTTCGATTTCAGTTAGAAACATCGACAAAAAGAAGACAAAATGAGGTTATAAGATAAATATAATACATACTTAGTGTATTGTATGATAAAAATATCTAACTCGGTTGTGAGAATTGATAATTGTCTCGGCAGAGCCTCGACTATGATCAATTCTCCCAACCTCGTTAGATATTTTTTCTCATACAAAACACTAAGTGTGTATTATATATTTAGCAAGCCTATGAAACCCTTTTTCATTAGTTTGTTTGTAACTGGTTTAAAGCCACTAAAACAACCTTTCAGTCATATCGCGTAGGCTTGAGCACCAAACTATGGATTCCTGGTATTTCTTGCATCAGTACTACCATTAAATCCTTTCCTTGCCTTTAGCTGCATTTCAACTTTGCTTTGCAATAATTTTGAATAAGAAACCCGAAAAGAGCGGTCAAAATTTTTGTTTAAACATCTTTTGTTTTTAAATTTTGATTTTACTTTTATCTCAAAATTTGCTTTTGAATGTAATGAATCTTTTGATTTAAAGTAGATAAAAAAGTCGACCAGGAATAAATTGGTGAAAAGAAATTAAGTTTCATAGCATTTTCTCCTTGATAAAATTGAAAAAAATCATTGTGTCTGCAAATTGACTGTAACTACAAATAAACTCAGAGTCTTATACATTATTGTCACTTAAAAATGTTTTGCATTTGCCCTCGAAAAATTGATCAAAATGACTTGTACCATACTTACAAGGCCAAAAAGTGTCTGCAACTGTTCATTACTAAATTTGAGATGGTCTTCTTGTTGTATTATTTCAAAACCCCACGGCTTTGTTCTCGTAAAACTAGAACCCATCTTGTTGAAAAATAACTCTTTAGAATTGGTGTCATCATCCCTCGCTGGACTCGCCCTCGTCAGAACACTGGGTGGGGGCGGTAGACATTTCGGCGAGGGCGATCTCTCTCTGTGGGAGTCCACGAAATCCATCATGTTGTGTAATGCAGAAGGACTAGACGGGCTATCTGGGGTGATCATGTGATATGACAGGGTTCTCGGAAGGATAGGTCGAAATGAAGTGAAGCCCTTGATAGTTTCCTCAGAGTTGTCTGTCTTGGGTAAACTTGATTTGGGTTTGTCAGAGGCGTACATGATGGAAATAAGGGACTGACTGTCATCACTAGATCGACCCAGAGCCCGGGCAAGGCCCAGTAAAATGGGCACTACCCTGGTACAGAGATGATCTGAAATAAAATAAATGACTCTTTCAAGAACAAAGCGTTTTAAAGTACTGAAAATCAAAAGCTATAGAAAGGATTATTTGAAAAGAAATGTGTCAGACATTGATCCCGAGTCAGTATTTATTTCAAAAATATTATTTTTACCTTTTCCGGTATAATCAGGTGGTGTCGACTAAGATCAGACTGCACATGAGTGCTGATCTTTTTCTATACCCCCTGCCAATGAAGGAATCAATATTCCAGGTTAAGCATGAGAAGGATTAAGAAAAAATACTTGTACCAATTCTGATTGAAATCCATCCATAAATGCTAAATTCATTTGCTTGAATGAGGTTTTATGCCGCTTTCAATAATCTTTCAGTTATATCATAGCAGCTGGAGCACCTTAGAATAGATTCCTGGTACTTCTCAAACCAGTACAACCATTACATCCTTTTATAACCTCTAGCTGCCATCCCAAATAGGTCTATAATTATCGACCCATTGGTAGGAGATAAACAGGCGAAAGAATGAATGCGGCATTCTGGGATCAAACCATTCATAAATGTTAAGGAATGCTCTAGAAAAGACCAATTCCTTTATTTGACCTTCCATCTTGACCTTGACCTTGACCTTGGGCTTATCTGAAAAAAACTCTTCAGATGACACTAGCAGTCAACAAGGAGAACAAAACTGTGCTAAGTTATTTTGAAAGCCATGGATAATATGCTCTGCACGAGACCTTTAGCAGTAAACTTGATCTTGAGCTGATCTGAACAAACCTGCCATATCACAATGTGAGTGTGAAAAGGGTAAAGGAAAGTGACAACATCTTGAAATTGACAATCATTCGGATCAAAGTCTTTCTTAATCACTCATTCAGCATCCCATTCATTCATTCCAAACACCCACTCAAACTGATCAAAATCCTTCTGTAATCATTGGAAGACATTTTGAAATTGTTCAAGGCAATCAACATTGCATTCAAATTGATCAAATAATTCTATCAAGTTATTGGCTGGTGTGAATTTCAAAGCATCTGATTTGTCCTTAATTTACAAATCAGGGGCTGGTTTTACTAATCATCTTACGAAAAAAATTATCGTAAGTCAAAATCACAAATCGTACCTGGTGTTTTAATTCTGTGTTGGATTCTGCATTGCAATATCTCATTGGAATCGTCTTTCTAAGACAATTCCAATGAGGGATGCATGGCAGAATTCCATATTTAGTTAATACTGTAGAAGCAATTTTAATTTTGACTTACACAAAAAATGATCTAAAGATGTTTAGCAAAACAGGCCAAAGAAAATTACATAGATTTTATAAAAGGGAGGTAAAACATTATCGCTAAATCTTCAAATAGGACAGCATTATTGATTATGTTTTTATTCAATGCCAGAAAAGATTTCAAAACCTACTCATCACACTCATTCAATTACATAAAATTCCAAAATCATTCAATTTATCACTTTCACAATGTTCCTAAATTTACAATCTTTAAAGAGGTTTAATTACCAGTACCTTTTGAAACATCTTCTTTCCCTTCACACATCTGACATAAGGTCTCAAGTACCTCCAACTGGGCAGATATAATCTGTAAGGAAAAGAAAATAAATAGAGGTCTGGCAGTTGGCATTATGAGACTTGATCCATTCAGAGAAAAGGATTCTCTACCCTAAATGGGTTAATTCTATCTGTTTATATATATATAATAGGGCAGGTATCTCTGCATATCCAATGCAACTTACCCTATAAACTGTTACACTTTTCACATGAAGAGCCACCTCTTACATTTATCATGCAATAATTGCAATCTAATAAAATAAAGAATTTTGATAGGTTTAAATCGCATCACGTGGGGAAATCCATTGCACTTTATTTCTGTATAAAATGCAATAGGTCTTTCGGGAAACCCCCGACCTTCGATCTACATGTCCTGTGTTGTAGGAACTCGAAAACCCCTCGTTCCCCTTCCATATCGTAAAATTGCTATTTAATATATTAGAAATTAAGATATTTTGGAAAGAATTTATGATTAAAAGCATGCAGTTCAGATTCTGAGTCGATGTTTACAGTGAGTCGACAAAGACCACCAAGCAACCCACTCAGGTAAGCCCGATCATGATAGTTTCGGTTTGAAAATGCAGAATAACTTGTCAAAATTATGTTTTGATCATAAGTACCTCAACGAATGTCAAATTGTCGTTTATTTGTGTACCATTTGATTAACTTTATGCCGTTTAACTTCGATAGTGAGAAAAAAATACACGATCTAAAAATAGATTGTGTAATACACGCAGAAAGTAGACTCGAAACTTCAATGTTTAGCCGAGTATTTTAATAGTTTCTTAGACCAAGAGGATTGCAATTATAAGGGCTGAGTGTCTTTTTCACTGCGTTTATTGGGGTATAAAGTGCAATTGCCTTAGCACATGGCTTAAACATAACGCTCTACGGGCGTCATTTGCCATGTACTAAGGCAATTGCACTTTATACCCCAATAAACGCAGTGAAAAAGACACTCATCCCTATAATGAAGCCTGTATTGATGTGATATTGTCTGCCTGATAACATAAGATGATATTTGGCAGTCTATTCATAGAAATAATTTGCATACACTTTCACCCAAATTTCTCTTATTTTTAAAGGTTTATTTCAATTAAGCACAAATGATTACATGATGAATAGAATAAAATGTACCAGTAAGTGTCTTAAAATATCAATGTTATCTCGTCTAGGCTGCAAGAGATTATCATGACTCGGCAAAGCCTTGTCATGATAAATACTCCCAACCAGGATACCAGGACCAGACGATATTTATATTTTAACCCTTTGCTGTTTAATCCCTGCTTTTTACGTGCCTGTGGTTTTATGATTGAGAAAAGCAATTTCTTCTTTTTCCACACTATTTTCTACCCTACAGAATGGTTATTTTCCAAATTAAATCCACTTTAAATTTTCGTCTGCAAAACCTTTGAATTTGGACTGGTCCAAAATTTTGTAAAACAGCAAAGGGTTAAGAAACTAACATGTTCTTCTCAGTATTCAGCCCTTATTACCTTGTCCCTACATGTAGGATCCCTGTGTGCCACATCACTCAGTATTGTATTCAGACAGAAACTCAAACATTCTGGTCGTGGGATTTCTGAAATATTGAATTGATCTCTTATTTCGACAATGAAATTATCAACTCTTAAACCTATGTTTTCTCTTATTTCTACACCGCTGTAATTTTATACTCCCTGTAAGCAAGCACTTCTTCTTTAAAAACAATATTTTCTTCCCAGCAAAATGGTTATATTTGAAATTTCACCCAATGTTCATTATTGTCTGCAAACATCTTGGTTTTTGGCAAGGTTTAGGTTTAAAAAAAAGGGGGATAAAGGAAAAGAATGCTTCCAATGATTGAATAGATGTGTACATTTTCTTTAATGCTTTTCAGTGGTTTATCGAGGAATAACGGTAGATTATCATTTTGATGAACTAACTGCCTAACTCCCCCACTCTTGAAAACATAGCTTTTGTTGTTCGTGAAATGAAATATCAATAATCTTACTCCCCCCAGAACCCCCCACGCCCCCCCCCCCCCCCCCCAAAAAAAAATATTTCTTAGATGCATAAATAAGACACAAAGTGAATATTTTAGGTCAAGTTCTCCTGAAGAGCGTCACTATACACATGATTGGTATGCAACCTTCATGATGAAATCACCTTTTGGGCTTCACTTAGATGACCTCAAATACGGTGAAATGAACCAAAGCAGGGTATAAAATTTTGATAATCTAAATGGAAAAGCAGTGAGTTTATCAAAATGATAAACTACAATTATTCCTGGATTGACCACCGATAAGTATTTAGGAAAACCATTTCAACCACTCTGGCACAAGCTTTACCAACAACAACTACTGGTATGTAGAAAGCAGAGGGCCTGTTTTACTAAACATCTTACAAAAAAATTTAATCATAAGCCAAGTCCAAAATTGTACTGGGGGGTTTTCATTCATTGTTAGATTCTGTCTCGCAATATCTCATAGGAATTGTCTTTAGAAGACGATTCCATTGAGATGAAGCATGGCAGAATTCTATATTTAGTTACATGTATAAGCAACTTTGATTTTCGACTTGTGCAAAAAATGATCGTAAGATTGTTGGTAAAACAGGCCCCAGGTTGTTTGGGCTAAGATCAGACTGAATATCTGTGCAGTCTACACCATCTGCCAAAGCTTTATGAAAAACAGGGATATGATTAGAACATTATGAGTTCTAAGTGTTAAATAGTATGATTGTAACAATCAATTAATAAGTCTAACGTCATAGAGCTTTAAAAAATGAAAGGAAAATGAGCCAGTGTGTGATATTTCCTACAATTAAATAGATGTGTGATGGTCATAGACTTTGCAGCATACACAATCAAACAAAACATTTAAAATACTAACATGTCTGCCTGAAGAAGGTTAAAGACCTAATCTTCTATATAGCGCACAGCAAAGACTGTGGTCAGACTGTGCAGCTGCACAGGCTGGCCAGAGGTTTTGCTTTGCGAACTTGTGAAATTGTTGGAAATGTCACACATCCGCTCAAATTATAGTTCAGATTTCCAAAGAATACCAGTCTGTACATATATTTAATTTCACTTATATTGGATTTTACAACAAAATAGTAAGATTATATTTTCCACTTACTAAAATGTTCAATGCCATTTGGTCCCTCTACCCATGTAGCTTTAGGCAATCCTTTTAAAATACTCAGAAAGTACGACAGTAATACATCTTTATACTGAAAGTAAAGAAACACTTTAACAGTGGAACATCACACATACAAGGTGGCAACTTGTCATAAGATACACCCTTTACACTGCTGGATCTTTCAAGTATGAAAAGCATAAATGGAAACCTAACAAGAGCACTGCCTACGGGTGCCTACGCTCGGCTGTTGAGTGCTGGATGGTGGGAAAAAATCAAAGTTGAAAAAGGGGCATAATTTGCACAAATGCATCTAGAGTTATCCCCCTTGATAGTAAAGGTTGCTCTTTTGATGGTGAACATACGTGCCAAGTTTCAAGTGAATGCATTCAGTAGAGCCAGAGATATAACAAAATGCCAAAGTTTTCGCATAACAACAACAACAAGACACAAAAGCCATAGCAATACCTCAGCGCTAAAGTAGAGTTAAGCTTCTGGCGCACTGAATTCCATATTCATAAGGGGAACATACCTGCCAAGTTTCAAGTCAATCAGACTTAAGGTGACAGAGTTATGCTCAAGACAAAGAAATGGACGCTGCACACACGCCTGGACTCCTGAATGCCTTGGCTGACAACATAATATATTCCATCTTTCTACGGGCAACTGGGAAGTTTGAAATGCCCCAACCCTGGTTAGACCTAAGAGACTGACAAGGGTCGACAGGGTTTAACACTAACCACTGTGAGTAAGGAGTTCAGGGGACTCAAAACTTATGAAATCAAGGAGTCAAACCCTACGTTCAGGATAACAAAACATGTCAAACTGTTTGTAAATCATAACCCCCTTTACATGTCAAACTGCATGAAATGCTGGGTATACAGTAATATGCAAACTTTTGTCACATTGTGTCCCTTTGGACATAGGACAACCTAAGTGGGGAGTCCAAATTGTTCATGATTGGTCAAACATTGTGGAAAAGAAGAAATTACTAGTTACAAGCAATTTCTTCTTTTCCACAATAGTCCCTCACAACTTATATGACGTTTTTTTCTTTCAAAATTACTAGTAGATAATATATGCAAGCCATTTTGATCTTCACAAAAATTTGTAATGAACAATTCTAAAATTTGTGAATGAGTAAGACTTAAAGGGAAGCTACCCTGCTGGTCAAGGGGACCATTTGACCCCATACGTCCCCTGTCTGGGAAAAAGGGAGTCTCTAACTTCCTGACTCCCCTTTTTCTTGAACAATGCATTGAAGGTTTATCCTTATTATAGCATATAGATAATCATTTTTGTGGTCTCTTTTCTTGTGATGGATCAACTTATTCCTATCTTGTTTTATTCAAGACAGTTTATCTCTTGAAAAAAAGTCACTAACAAACCAGTGAAATTATCAAAAACTTGGTCAAAATACTGAATTTCAGAAAGATGTATTTTCGAAACACCAATGCCTCACCACTGGCATTCTTCGGATACAGGAGTTTGATACATAGAGGCTATTGAATGAATGGTCATAGAATACCGATTTATTAAACAAGTCATCTATTAACAGATAAAAACGAGGCTGCTGAAATTTGCATTTCTATATGATAAACATTGTAGAAAAAGAAGAAATTGCTTAACAAAAGCAATTTCTTCTTTTCCTTTAATGTATTCCTTGCAATGTTTCCCTTAAATTGCTAAAAATAGAACATGCTTTTCAGGCAGGACCTGTTGTATCAGGCAGGACCTGTCATATTTAGGGCTTACAGGTCCTTCAGGCTGGTAGCAAAAAGTAATAAGTGTCAAACCTTGTTACTTGATTTAGAAATCAACAATTGCCAAAATTCAACACAGCTTTATGTATAGACATATACAATTTTACCTGTAAGCCAGACTCTAGAAAGTAGATCCCTAATGACACAATTGCATCTAGTTCATGTTGGTCAAACACTAAAACACCCTGAGGATTTTCACTACATTTAGAAATCAACAATTGCCAAAATTCAACACAGCTTTATGTTTTGACATAAACCCTGTTACCTGTAAGCCAGACTCTAGAAAGTAGATCCCTAATGCCACAATTGCATCTTGTCCTCGTTGGTCAAACACTAAAACACCCTGAGGATTTTCTGTGGGGCAATAACCTTGTAGTCTGGAAACCTGAAATACAATTAAACCCCTTATTAGATCATTCGGAACGGCCAATCTCACGATCAACATCGGATGAACATAGACAGACTATTTTTAATACAGTGGTCTCGCGATATCTCGAACACACAGGGGACCGACCAATTTGCTCGAGTCATCGCATGATTCGAGTTAATGCATGTACGCAAAATTGTCCTCTATGATGACGTTTCACTGCAAATTAAACTTACCTTTGCCTATTTTGCGTCCAAAATATGCAGTACCTATGTAAATTAATACTCCTAGGAGTATAGTTTTATAAGTTCCAATGATTTTATGATTTAAAACTATTTGCTAATTTGGTCAAATTGTCAGCGTTGAAAGCAGAAAAAAAAACCCACATAAAAGTCGATGTAGACGTCGGCGTCATTGTATGTGGTGTCTGTTCTCTGTACATTTCATCAATTTTAATGAGAGGCATTATATCATGCATATTCTTTCTTCCTTACAATATTTTCGTAGCTACCGTTTCAAAATGACAAAATTTTAGACGTTTTATCAGTCAGAAGATAGGTGAGGTTGCAAGCAATTCCTTATTTTCTCACAATGTTTTCTTTGGAGCTAAATTCCTCCAAGACAATTAAAAATCAATGCATTTTTCTTTAACCACGTTTTGGTGCCGAACACTTGCGATGGGTGACCGAAACATTGAAATTACAGCTGAAAAAAAGTGTAGTTATGATGTTTCGGTAGGCAATCTTCAATATCTTACGTTATAAAGGTGAATAATTTGCAGAATCAATCTCGAGGATGGTTTTCGAAAGACTGTAAAATTGATGATGAGCATTGATTCGACAAAAATGCCTATTTTTTTATTGTTGTTTCAAAGTCTCAAAATTAATTTCTGATCATTAAATTCCCGTCATTTCAATCCTAAGATTGATTAAGTGTGGCATACAAAAAGGTGTGAAAACAAGTTGTCTGACTTGTCGAAACCCCGTGAAAAAGGCCTTAGGGTATTCTTGACGATGGGCCGAAATAACAAATACGCGTTAGTTAATTTTGATGCAAAACAATGGATGTCAGAAAGGTGTGAATCCCTTTGCTCGAGTGAATGCAGTAAAATTTGAACACGGGACTGAGATTGCTGCTCGAGCGATCGAGCAATCGCGCGTTCGAGTAAGTGCAGTATTAACCAACAAGAACATAGAGTAAGACGCGTCGGGACCGGAAGGCGAGCTCGAGCTTTCGCATGAATTCGAGTTTTCGCCCTCTCGAGGTAACGCGAGACCACTGTAACAAGGGAAACCCTTGGAAAAAGTTGATAATGTCAGTTAAAATGGCGTTAGCCCTTTTAACTTTGAGTGAAAACATTCGACGTCGCCAACGCTACTCGTTTAAGTCAAAGACGTGAAACCATCGAATCCTTATACAAACATCTTTAGGTTCTTAAATAACGGCTGAAAATTCTTAATTTTTGAGAATGACAAATAATTCTCAAAAATTAAGATTTTTCAGCCGTTATTTACTGTAAAAGATATAAATCTTAACATAGCGCTGGTTGTTTCCGCGCTAGTTTTTCTTACTATGTTTCCGCCTAACAAAATGCACAATTTTGTTCGATACCCATCCGCCTTACATACATTCAGGGCTTTTTCCAGGTATTATGGGAAAGGGCCCCTGGCCCGAAATTGGGAAAAATTTATCGACAAGAGCCTTAAATTGGGAAAAAATAAAACTTGTATAAATTGTAACATTTGCTTTAATAATCAAATTAGCTTATACACATCCCTCGACACTCAAATCATTAATGTACAGTTTTCTTGCTTTTTTGGCTCTGAATTCATAATTCAATCATCCAACATTGCACTGGGTGGGTCACCAAGATCTATAACAATAATCATTAAGTTTTGTATGGTTTTCTTGGTGAGAGAACTTCAAATGGGTGTACATGTATTCAAGTGACTGAATCCATAGGTAGCCAACACAGGTGGGGATAGTGTATTATTACCAAACATAAACCACAAAAAATCATAACATTAATCTTTTTTATCGAAATAATTATATTGACTAGATCTATATTATATATTTCCATGAAAAGATTTACATAATAATTTTTTGTGGAAAAGTTTTTCACCATCCCCACTAGTGTTGGCTACCTGTGACTAAACCCAGATCTCTACTCACATTCATGTGAGTTTGATAATGCTGAACGGTAGAAAATTCAGTGACTTGTTGTTCACTAGTCACTTGATCAGAAGTAATGGACTCGAAAAAAGTTACGGGATCATAAGTAGGGCATGACTTATCGCCATTAACATTACTGGTCGAAGGTTTTAGGGAATTTTTGTCACCTTTATCAGTTACGGTTGTAGCCAAATGAATAAACTATCAAACAAGATTTGGAATGGCATTTGCAAAGTCTCTTTGCGAAAGATGAAGAATTAACTATTGTTTGAGCCCAAAATCGCAAACATATTTCATATTTCCCCGCTTTTATAATTCGACCGTTGATGACATCGTCGCTAAGACTACGAAACTAGGATCTTTCATTGGTTAGTATAAACATACGAAAATATGTGTATTTTCGGAAGATTGGGTTCCCGTGTACAAAGACTTACCGCTATCATATGCAGGAACCATATCATCAATTTTTTGTATTTGACTAGCTTTACACAAATGGTTAATTGGCACTTATACATGTTGTACTTTGAAATTTAATTTTTATTGATTCCAAAAGAAATAACGTTGAGTGCATTTTTTACTTTGCTACTCTTCGTTTTGATCCAAAGCCTCTGTCCTAAACACTTGACAGTAGACTCCAGCTCTGCATTCAAGATGGCAAAATGGTGCAAATTGTTTACAAATTATACCCCACTTTGCATGTGCACTTGTAAGCAAAGCAGGGTATAATTTGTTAACAGTTTGAGTTGTTTTGTCATCCTGGAAACAGGGCAGTTTTGGTCGGATGACATACTCTAGATTCATAGTGATGATTTATTTTGATTTTAAACATGATTTATTAGAGGAAATGTCTATTTTAATGAACAGCACTATAATAGGTATTTCAAATGAAAAGCATCATAAGATTTATATTTAAGTTCAAAGGCTTGTACAAGTACATAATTTTAATCAAATAAATGTGATTGGTTTATATCACATCAAGTGGGGAAAATCCATTGCACCTTATTTCTGTATAAAATGCAATAGGCCTTTTTTGAACCCCGAAAAACCTTTGATCTTCAAGTCCTGTGTTGTAGGAACTTGAAAAACTCTCTGCGGTCTAGTTCCCCATCTATGACTGAATATTGTTACTTTATCCCAGGAATTAAGATATTTTCAAAAATGAATTTAAAAGCATACAAAAGCATATCCCTTGTGTCAAAGGCTTACAGTCAACTCGTACCCACGGCAACTCGTACCAAAGTCAACTCACACCCATTTTGGTCAACTCGTACCCAAATTTTGGTCAACTCGTACCCTTTCCAAAATTTATGGAGTCAACTCGTACCCATTTTTTTTTTTATTGAAAAAAAAAAAACCCAAGTCATAAATAGACACTCCTTCAAAGAAAAATATTATAATTATAATATATCTATAATATATTTTCAGGTATTTGGATAAGTTTTTATTTTGAAGAAAATGTTATAAATTGTAAGGTTATAAAAGAGTGTTACAGGGATGAAGATTTAACTATAATTGTTGATGTTAATGATTCAGTTATCATGTTTAAACTGTTTGTGTAATTGACTTTATTTGGTGAATATATTATCTTAATCAGTTTGAAAAACAAATTTAATTTAATTGTCCGATAATTTTGAAAGTTAACACCACAGAAGAACAAACAGTTATTTGTTAGACGCAGGTAAGTAATAATGGGTTGTATGTAATTGCTCATCTAGATTAAAACTCTCGGTTATTGTAATTATATATTCTTCACAAAATGTTCTTTGACATTGAATACATGTTAGTTTCAATTAAAACAAAAATACCTATATATAATTAAAGTAAGTCAAAGAAAGTAAAACTCAAGTTTTCTATCCACTGAAATAAAAACAGATTAACCATTTCCTAATTATGCAAGTCACGTATCGTCTGTGTATTTTCATAACCAGTTTAGCGACTATGTCCTAGCCAAGATTTTCTTCCCCTGCCATAAATCTAATTTGCCAGCTATAAGGTCATATGTTGTCTAGTTACTGTTGGGCTTATCAGGGCAATAAATTTATTCCTTCTCTGCTCAACACCAGGTGTATGACAAAGAAGTATTTCAAGGTAATTGAAGTTTTAGGTCTTTAACACAAACACACATCTTCTGAAGTAATTGTATATTTAAAGTTACTTTCAACATTTTTTTTCAATTTTTTTATCTATAATGTCTACATCTATTTTTAACCCTTTTACTCACAGCAAATCTATCAATGACTAATTAAACTGAAAGGTGACATAAATAACAAGCCAGAAAAATTTCTTTAGGTGTAAAAAGAAAAAAAAATGTATCATCACATTTAAATTTGGTGCTTTTTATGCCAAGCATCGATTTCCGATAAGGGGGCATATTGTTTTTAGCTCACCTGAGCACGACATGCTCAAGGGGAGCTTTAAGGATCACCCTGATTGGCTTGAGTTGCTCCACAGGCTTGAAGTTCTTGTAATAGCAAATAATAGTTTTGACCAGATTTTTAGATATTTTGGGTTCCATTGATGTTGAAAATGATTTTCAAAATGTCCACTATATAGAGAGAAATGACCTACACCCATAAAATACATGTTTTTCATCCGATCACAATAATTGTTTGTACACTGATAAAGGGTCATTCAAGGAAGATTCCAGTGAAATTTGGTTGATATCCATCAATTACACTGTGAGAAATGATTTTCAAAGTTTCCATTATAAAACAAATAGAGAAATGACCTCCGCCCATTAAATTCATATTTTTCATCCGATCACAATGCCTTTTGGTGGGTCACTCAAGGATCATTTCAGTGAAATTTGATTGATATCCATCAGTTACATTCTGAGAAAAAGGTATTCAAAATTTCCACTATATAACATATTGAGAAAAGACCTCCGCCCATAAAATACATATTTTTTATCTGATTACAATAATTTTTTGTAGACTGATAAAGAGTCACCTAAGGATCATTCATGTCAAATTTAATTGGTATCAATGAATTAGAATCTGAGAAAACACTCTTTTTACCATATTTGGAAATTAGCCACGCCCATTATTTCTATGTTTTTTATTGGATCAAAATTTCTTGAACAACTTTGAAAGAGAGTCACCCAAGGATCATTCCTGTGAAGGTTGGTTGAAATTCATCCAGTAGTTTCTGAGGAAAAGAAGTGGCCTTCGGCCAGTGGAGCTAAAAATTGTTAGCAAAATTTTAATTGGTTCACATTTATGGGCGTGGCAGGGCGTGGCATTTCTCACTTTGGAATCTCTGAACGACATCTCCTCCTGGACCACTCGGCCGATTTCTGTGTGTGTGTATTTCCATTTATTTATCGTTGCTACTGTAGCACATGCCCATATGAGCGACGCCCCAGAAGAAGGTTAGTTGTTACGGGGGATAGTGCAAGGATACGTGACGAAACTTATGCTGAGATCCATCATGGTTCTTTTACGTGCTCGGTGTAAAGCACCGTCTCACTGGGCCTCGGTTTAACGTCTCATCCAAAAGATAATAAGTTGTTGTAAGTGTGCCAGCTCGGGTTTGAACCCATGCCGTCGAACTTCAATGGTTTTGAAGTCCGGTGCTCTACCAACTGAGCAAATCGGGCTGACCGCCGATTTTTGAGAAACATTTGTAAACTTTTAACCGAATGTTCGCTGTGTGACCCCTTTCAATAATTGTTCTCGAAATTTTGATTGTCCCTTAAATATGGGTGTGACAGAGAGGGGCTTATTTGAGACCAAAATCTTTGAACGACATATCCTCCTGAATCATTGGGCTGATAGTTCAGTGAATCTTTACCAGAATGTTTCTTGGGTGACATTGTTCAAAAATTGTTTGCAAAATTTTGATTGGCCAATGAATATGGGCGTGGCGGGGTAGGACTTATTTTGAGCCCGAAATCTTTGAACGACACTTCCTCATGAACCATTGGGTCAATTTGAATGAAAATAAATACTGGAATGTTCCTTGGGTGGTCTTTTTTAAAAATTGTTATGGAAATTATGATTGGCTCATAAATACGGGTGTGGCAGGGTGAGGCTTTTTTAAAGCCTGAAATCTTTGAACGACATGTCCTCCTGAACCACTGGGTGGATTTCAATGAAACTTTACCAGCAGGTTCCTTGGGTGACCCTTTTCAAAAATTGATAGCAAAATTTTGATTGGCCTATAAATATGGGCATGACAGGGTGTGGCTTATTTTTAAGCCTGAAATTTTTGAACGACATCTCCTCCTGAACGACTGGGCCAATTTCAATGAAACTTTACAAGAAAGTTACTTTGGTGACCCTTTTCAAAAACTGTTCGCGAAATTTTGATTGGCCCATATCGCTCCTCGTCACCAATTAGGTAATTTTGAATGAAATTTTGCCAGAACGTTACTTGGATGACATCCACTGGACCAATAATGTTCAGGTGAGCGGTTAGGAGCCATTCAGGCCTTTTTGTTTATTTGTATTTTTGACTGAAAGTTTGTCCAACAAAGCCTTTAACATGGGCCATTACTTTTGATTTGTCAGGAAAAGAGCCTTCATATTTCACATGTGTAATGCTTGTGACAAGTGCTTTCTGTTTGTACTCTATGTCCGATTGACTTGAAACTTATTAGTTTTTTTCCTCTCATGATTGCGGGGTTCATTGCACAAACAGTGAAACTCTATCTAGCTTAGTGTTTGAGTTACTGTCCTTTGTTGATTTGCATACTTGGATTTTATCCGGACACTATCTCTGAAAGTATAATGATCTTGAAACTTATTAGACTGATAGATCAACGGTATTGATGCAAAGTGTAATGCATAAGAACCGTAACTCTAGGTAGGCTTTTTTAGTTCTTGTCCTTTCGGTTTTATCACCTGGATTTTGTTGGGAGCATATCTCTGATAGAGTATTAACAGTGATTGTGATTTTTTAGGTAGATATATCTCATTAGGGGAAGTTCTGTGAACAAGAACTGTAACTCTACCTAGTTCAGCTTTTGAGTAATTAATTGGCTTTCGTTACTTATTCACCCGACCATCTGTTAATCATTTGAACACGATTAACAGATCTGGTTTACACGATGACTCCTGTATTACGCTCAAACTAAGCCAATTTTCTTTAGGAAGATGACGGCTTGAAAGCCCACTTTCACATATTTAGATATCATGTTACTTGTAATTTGAAAAGTAACTTTATGTAAGTTTGTATCAATAAAGAATATGTCTATGTCTATGATAATTGCCGAATCAACTGTAACTCGTAAAGTGTCCTACAATTTTAATTTCCAAATTTTATCTTCATACAGACAAGTTTCAACCAAATGGGTACTCTAATTAATTTTGGATTCAACAATTGTATCCTTGTGAACTTTTGTTGATGGTGTTGTCAAGCAAGGCATACCGTCTTGGGAAACATCATTATTTTATCCCGTGGTTATATGGTTGTACTACCAAAAATAGCAAAGAAAGATAAAAAATAGAGGATTTTATTATTTCAATTTATATTTGTGGATGTTTCTTTTGGAGTTGAGTATATAATGATCTAGAAAATGAAATGAATTCTTTAAAATTCATTAGAAGGTATACATTTTATTTCAAATTCAATTTCAAATGAAGTTAAAAATTTCAGATAAAGTTGAAAAGTATTTTCACGTCGGCTTTATTAAAAAAAATCTCACAATTCTCTGATAATCATTATCAGAAGATTCATTAGTTTGGATGGGGTTGAATGCCACTTTCAACAATCATATAGTTTTATCTCGGCAGCTGGAGCACCTAACAATTGATCACACAATTTCTACCATTACATTTTTTCTAGCCTCCAGCTGCTATCTCACATTGGTCTATGATTATCAAAACATTGGTGAGTAACTAATAGCCAGAAAGGATGAGTGACACCATCAGGGATCGAACCCGGATCAGAAGATTCAAAATGCAAAAAAATTATTTGTGATAGAATACTTCGGTTCAGTCTAACAAGCATTGGAGAAACTGCTTTTCATCAAATTTTCTCATGCGACACTGGTTACTTACAAGATAATGTAGAAAACAGTGTGATAAACGGAGCTGTTGATTCTTTATATATTGGGTATTTTTCCAGCAATGTTATCCCAATATGATTATTTTACTAAAAGAGAAGAATTTATGAATCATATGTTCAAATAAATACTGACTCACAATTATTGCATCCAGTGCCTTTAGCGCTTTGATTATAATGAAATTTTACTATGGTTTTTATTCAGCATCACAATGGTTGATATTACTTTTAGGGTACAAGGGTATATATAAAAATACAGAAATATATCAATGTGTTGAAAAGATGTAGAATCAGTTTTAAAAATCCCGTAATTTCATTAACTTTTCCGTAGATCAAACCACTTGTAAAGAATAAAATCTGGTTAAATAATATAACTGTCCTCTGTCAGCAGCCTACCTTAGTTATAATTAAGATTTATGGCTAGCATCAAGTAACAATCATTACGGGTCGACATTTCTGATAAAAGAGATAAAGCACAGAAACTGTTTGAGTAAAATCTACTCGTTTTCAGGACATAGTCGTCTTACTGTAACGTCGTAACGAAAGTTGAAAGATACAGTGGTTACAATATTTTAAAATTAAACAAGTTTTTTTTATTATACAATATATTGTCTGTATAACTATTTGATCATTTCATCGCAACTACAGCTTAGTCAAGCCTTATTTATTCTAATAATGACCCATATTCTAAATCGCCAATCCCCTAAAACACCGCCCCAAATCGGCCATTTTAGACCGATATTTGGTAAAAGTTGACTATTCTAATAATTGCCCATCCCCTGATTTGAGAAAAAATGCCCAGACTATTTTGATGTAAACTTCCCATTTTTTTTTCATCAAATACTTAATAGTATAAAATTCTTGCAACATCTTCAACGAATACCAAAAATCCTGATGATACATGATTTGAATGAACTGGGATTGATTTACGAGATTTATTGAAGATCGGGAAAAGCCGCTTTTTATCCTTTTTATGTTAGCGATGGTCGTGACTGCATGCATGTAATTTACCCAGATTTTAATAACTTTGCTTCTATGTTTTTATCTTAAACACTGATTATCAAAAATATTTTCAAATCGGATGTCAAAGAGAGATCGCATGCATAATATTAGGTCAGTTGTAGCTACGAAGTTTTCAGCTACCACTGACAGAAAATTAAATACCCGTATTTTATGTGCAAAACGTGGTTACTATCTTTTTATCCAAAATAACGAAACTCTTAAGAAAAAAAATGAATATATATAAAAGAATTACAGGGCTTCAGATTCTTTTCAAGACTGATGGGTCCAATTGACCCATGAGGTAAAAAGTTGTGGGTCATTTCCTGAAATGATGGGCCAAAGCATATTTTCATTATGGTAAAAATGTTTCATATTCAAGCAGGACAGGGTCACAGGACCCCAACTGTTGGAAAGTTGTGGGTCATCATGTGAGAAATGACCCGGGCCCACTGTCAATCTGAAGCTCTGGAATTACCGATATCATTGAATTTTGGACAAGTATTACTCTTGTAAATATTTAAGCTTTTGATATTTTTTTAAATCCTTCTCCTGCTTTTTTCTGAACACAAATCTTAAGTAGACACCACAGGTAAGTATCAGCTTGTGTAAGATTTCCAGTTTGATATTAGCCTACGATACCTGCTTTATACATTAGGATGTGGGAAATCCTTGAGCGAGACTGGAAGAAAACAACGCAACTTTAATTTGTATTTTGAAATAACGAAAAAACTACATTACTACATGATCATGTTTTTAAAAGAAATATTATATTTTCATAAATCTGTTTAAAATGCAAAAAAAGAATAAGACAAACTAAAGTTATCTATCTATTTACAGTTATTTTTACTTATTATTATTCATTATCATCAAAGAATAAATACTATCAAATAAAGAATTATTATGTCTTTCTTTGGACATTTTCTCCCACTGTCATTATTCTCAGTCTACTGAAATAGGGTTGCAATCGACAAAAAGAAATTGACACTTAATATATTTATGCATTGATAAGGTGTGAACCATAACCACTGACCAATAAATATACACTGAATGACAGATTCAGTGTTGTTTAAAGGTGACAACGATTCTTGCTTGATCAGATTCAGCATTTAAAAAGCCAAAAGCATGAGATTTCACTCTCTGTAAATGAAAACATATGCAGACAGTGAAATTTCCGACTGACTTTGAAAACATATTCTGTGAAAAAACTTTGAAAAAGAAAAAAAAGACACATGAATATTTACGTCATGAACATTTTTTTAATTCTTTTATTAATTAAAAACTTTTTTTGTCTTTGAACTGGCTAAATAGTGATGTCCAACATGAAATAATATCGTAAGTAATAAAGTTTTCTTATTTTGACAGCACAAAATAAAAAAAAAAATGGGTACAAGTTGACTCCATAATTTTTGGAAAGGGTACGAGTTGACCAAAATTCGGGTACGAGTTGACCAAAATGGGTATGAGTAGACTTTGGTACGACTTGCCGTGGGTACGAGTTGACCTGCTTCCGTGTCAAATATTAAATTTGGGCAGTCTGGTCTAGTCATTTGCCCTGGACTAAATTCATGCGGGTTTTCTAAAAGCTAATGCTATCGCTATTAAAAAAGACATTTGTATTTTATTTCAATTGAAATAATAAATCAAATCTTCTCTATTTCATGTTGCCTGAAATCATCTCCATAGCCATATTACCCCACCCACCATATTAGTGCAGGCGAATCAAACTGTCATATCCAAATATCTTTCAATTTCCCGTGATGAAATAATTAGTCTGCACTATAACAAAGTCATACTTTTTCCCAGGGTGAAGGATCAAGGGATGCTAACGATCTAGCAAGCTGGTTTAAAGATTTGGAGAAAAGATTCATTTCTCCCATTTTGTCGTGTTTACAAATCCATTCGTTCGATGCTGTTTTGAGATTGATTCTTTCATCCGTTGGAGTTTTGAGAGTATAGAAGTTGTCAGAAGTTGTATAGAAAATAGAAAAAAAACTGATTGCTGGCAGTTTGTTTGTTTGTTTTTAATTTATTTATTTAATACAAATTACGACTCATACATTTGCAAATGTATCTGATGAAATGGTTCCCTGTCGTTTGGCTCGAAGTCTTTTGGCCCTTGGCCTGTAGATCTAGTTGTTTTGGCCTGCTGGCACACGTACCAGTCTGTTGTTTCGGCTTACACTTTTTTTATTTTTTCATGAAAATAAACATAATCATTCATAGTAATTACTAATTTTGTTGATTTGATGGATGCATATTTTCATCTTCAACCATTTACCGACATGTTTTACCGATGATTTGTGATTGGCATTTGTGATACCAAGAATACAACATAATATAGAAAAAAAAAAAAAAAACTATGTGACGACCAATAAAAGATTTTTTTGGAAAATAATAAAGATAAATACGTAAAGTTAAATGCTATCGCATTATATTAAAAACGTTGCTTGTACCATTTCAGTTCCCATGGCCAAAGCCTTGCGGCAAGCGAGCACGGCTATTGTCATGGCGATGTGTTCAGTCGTCCGTCCGTCCATGCCTTTTTTATTTCTTTGAACATCTCCACCTAAACCAAAGGGCAAATTTTGATGAAACTTGACGGAATGCTACTTGTGTGACAAGCTTCTTAAATTGTTCAAACTATTTTGATTGACTATCAAATATGGGATGGCAGGGTGGGGCATACTTTCATTTTAAAATCTTTAAAAAAAAATCTCCTCCCCACTCATTTTGGCAAATTTCAAGGAAACTTGCACGGATATTATTTTAGTGCACATTAGGCCTAATCATGAAATTTTATTAGGTCCATAAAAAGGGCGTGAAAGGGAGTAACCAATTTTGACTTTGAATACTGACTTATAAAAATCTTCTCCCCCTATAAATTAGACTTAACTTAATGCGTGAATGTCCCTTTACTTAAGTTGTTCCTGAAAAAAATGTTGATAATCTTTTTTCAATATCTCTTTTTTTGAACCCAGAGATGGGATAAATGTATTTTACGGCCCCATTTACGGCCCTATTATTACTTTACGGCCCAACTCCAATATCCAGCTGAAATCATCAAATCACTGTAAAAATCTATTGACAAAACATATTTAGATTTCTTCGGGTTATCGTTATGAAAAAATGTCATTGAATGTTTGAACAAATTCTAAGGCCTAAAAGTTTGTGTATTTTTTTCCAAATCCAACGAGGACTCTTTTCGGGTAATTCAACATGATTACAGTACTTAAGTTGATTGTTTCATTTAAACATAATTAGATCTATATATTTTGAATTGGAATGGGTCAAGTTTAAAGTTAATTTTATTAAAGACTTAAAAGAAATTAGAAAGATCTTAAATATAAAATATCTTTTATTTGTTCATTTTCAGATTTTTTTTAATTACCATTTTATTTGTTTGCCGGTGCAATTTTCAAAAGGAAATAAAAGATGTCTACATTAATAACAAAATAATAACATGTTCATCATTTAAGTTGGTTTTTGTATGTGGGGCCGAAAAACGATTTTCAAGAGATGGTCTAGTTACTCGAAAATGGAGTATTTAAAATTCAATTTATTTTGTTAAAATGCTAACAAATCATATTTTTTCTGAATCATATTCAAAGCCAAGGTCTCAATTTTGAGCATCAATTGCAATTTAAAGCAGTAAACTGATTTAAAAGGGTATTATAGTGGGGGCCGTAAATTTTAAATAGGACCGTAAGGTGCCGTAAAGGGGCCGTAAAATACACTTGTCCCCAGAGATGTAAAAGCTAGTGGAGCGAGAAGACCCTCTTGGATCTCTTGTTTCTTTTTCTTCAAGGTTTTCCTAATAAATGTGATACACGTGAGGAATGATTTGTGATTTACTGTCAATAAAAGATACTTTTGCTCTGCACATATTTATTTATTTTACACACAATGAATATTCAAGAGAAAAATCAAGGTGTTTTTCTTTGAATGTTGAGCTAACATGTTTGAGGAAAAGCACTTAAAATTTACTGCGGTGCTAAATAAAGTACAACGTCACCTAATTGTCGGAGGTAGGACAATTCAAAATGGCCAACTTGCTCCGAGATTACTTTCTTTAGATTCATGTATCTGAATCAAAAATGAACTTCAAGTCAACAGGTTGATCAGAAAATTACTATAAAATGATATAACTAAAATATAACACACACTTAAAGCTGCTCTTGCTCAAAAATACAAATCCGGTTTTTTAAATTCGGGAGTAAGTGTTTTAGCAATAACTCATTTAATTAATCTCGAAGCCGAAATTCTTGAAGCGACGAAAACAAAGATTTGTAACGCCAAATCGATGGCTCAGTGCGAAACGATTGTAACTCCCTATAGACATATAGGGAGTTACAACTTTTTCGCGCTGAGCCATCGAAATGATCTTCGGTGGTCGGATCTGGGTCACCCGAGGTTATATATCCAAATTCCTGGATCAACAAGTAACAATAACGGATTCAATCTTTCAGTGACGCTCAATTACAGTGCCAAGAGTACTTTGATTCTTACTGCAATCGCCGAAAATTAATTTTCTAGCGAATGGCCGAAAGCAAATCAGCCCTTGGGTTCAGGATCAACAAACGGTGAAAACAGTTTTCCAATTGTACCCCGCTTTGCACGTGCACCTGCGTGCAAAGCTGGGTATAATTGGAAAATTGTTTGCACCGTTTGATGATGCTGAACGCAGGGCAGAATTTGCTGACTTGTCGCTGCCGCCGACTTTTTTTTTTATTTAATTTCAAAATAGCATTGGTACATCTATTACAGTTTGTTTGAGAAGAGCTATTCTTAACTGAGACTAGAATCGAAATGATTGTAAACGAGTCTTGGGTTAAGATCACCCTGGCGATAAAAACTTCTGCTAGAACGTGCGTAAGCCTAGTTGACGCCATGCTGCTGTCATTTAGTATATGATCCTCCATATGAGCAAGACAAATCTCTGATGGCTTTTCTTTAAGATATCTCTGATGGCTTTTCTTTAAGATATCTCTGATGGCTTTTCCTTAAGATATCTCTGATGGCTTTTCTTTAAGATATCTCTGATGGCTTTTCTTTAAGATATCTCTGATGGCTTTTCCTTAAGATATCTCTGATGGCTTTTCTTTAAGATATCTCTGATGGCCTTTCTTTAAGGAAGATCAGGGAAGCTATATGTGTAAGAAACATCAGTCAATAGGTACTGTTTCTTTTGAAATGCAGTTTTTTACAGATCATAAAACCACGCTTTTAAACGCATCGCGAGACAAAGGCATACTAGTTAAACATCATTGAAAATAGGAAATGGTTTATACGTGTATAAAGCAATTTCTCCATTTTGCTTAAAATTTTTTACCCGTATTAACTTAACTAGAGGCGCTTGAGCGCCTGATTCGCTCCACAGGCCCGAATATCCTGATAATGACTATTAGAGGATGATAAAGCTGTTTAAATGAGAATTGAAGTGAATGAATGAGTGAATGTCTATTTCAAGTAAATAAGGGTCATATGCTGAAATATTTCTGCATAAAAAACTCATGATGAGTGAATAAGATTGAAAATTGACCTCTACCTGTTACACAAATATTTTTCATTTAATCACAATAATTTTGTGCAGTCTGATAATGGGTCACCCAAGAATCATTCTAGTGAAATTTTGTTAAAATCCAAATATAAGAATCTCAACACTAACAGAATGTTACTGCATAATATACTGGTACTTTGTCTGCAAAATTTTGATTGTAGCACGGACGCACGGACGACGGACACCCCGCCATGACAATAGCCCGCTGGCCTTTCGGCCAGTGGAGCTAAAAATTACCATTTTGACCAGTTTATTTTTTTCTGTCTCGGTGAATGGCTTACCCCTTGCCGTGCGGTTCACGACATATTCTTGCACTAAAATGCTTTTGCAGACAGTATAAACTTATAGACTAAGACAGTATAGTCTGATCTTAGCCTTCACTGACTACCGTAAGTCTCATTTTGATTATTGTGGGGAAATTTTAAAAATAAATTGAGCCCGCGAAACTGGTTCAAATGTACCAAACTTGATACACTTAACATGTTAACAGTTATCGTGTAATTGACAAGATGAATGATTTTGGAATGAAATTGAATGAGTGTTTAGCGATTTTTGAGTGAAATTGATGGGAGGTAATCCGATACCGCTAATTTTGTTCAGGATGAACAAAATAAGCGATATTGATTCCCCCCCTTTAATAAAATATGCATATTTGTTCTATACATAGCATCCTATATCGTCACGAACCTATAAGACGTTGACAATTTGGAATTATGACAGTAAAATCGCGAATTTTCTCTATTAAAATTTATTTTGATTGACGTTGTTGATTCTATATTTTTCAATGGGTTTGAGCTTTTTCGAATGGTTTGTGTGAGTGTTTGGAATGAGTGAATGGAGCGCTAAGCGTGCGATTTTGAATGGTTTTGATTGAGATGAATGTCAATTTCACGAAGTTACTAACTGTGATTTTGAAACAAGATGCTGAATTCAGCCGCCGCGAGGATACAGTTAGAAACGTCATGAAATTGAAAAGTTGAATGATTTTGGAATGAATTTGGAATGCGTGTGTGGAGCAGATTTTGAATGAAATTTAAGGGATTTCGAATTGTTTTTAACTATTTCTGAGCGTTTTTTGAGTGGTTTTTGTGAGTGTTTGGAATCATTGAATGGAACGCTAAATGTGCGATTTTGAATGGTTTTGATCGAGGTTAATGTCAATTTCGCTATGTTGATGTTAATGCAAGATACGTTGGTGCCTATCGACGGAATGTACATGTATTTTCTGATAATTTTTACATAGCAGGGGATACGTAATTTGGTGAGCTGTCTTTTCAAAAGTCTATATTGGGCTCTTTAAAAAATCGTCGGAAGTTTTCAAAAGGGCGTGTATTTTAATTTAAGGCATAGAACAAGAAAGTTAAACTTGTGTAACAAATGTGAAAGAATTTGTCTTTGATTTACCAAAACCTTGTAACTTCAGCTTATCTAAGCTGGCGTTACGACCTTTTTGGTTACTCATCGAAGATAAAACTTTTTCTTAATGTAGGACATCTCGAAATAAGGTCTACATGTTGTATTTAAAGTTCTTTTTGAACTATAGCTGTTTCACCTTATTCTTAAATGCAATTACCCATGACGTTGGTATGCACGATCGCGACAAACATTAAAGACAATACGTGCACAATTATAGCAGCTAAACCAAATACCGTTTGTAAATATTTTTCTTCGTGTACATGTTCATGAAAACTTAAATGTTGAAGATTCATAATGTCATAAACACATCTAAACTAGGACCAAGATACTTTGAAAACAAATTTAATTTAGTGAAAAGTTTATTTAGTGAAATATATTGGTATAAAATTCTTACTATGTAAATAGTTTTAAAGCAAGTTCTATATGACAATATATTTGACTCGTCACGCGAAAATGGACCAACTGGGAAGTGCGGAAAGGGTCGACCCTAGTCAGACTGCGCGAATTGAGCAGGCTGACTAGGGCCAAAACTTTTCGCACTGTGTTGATTTTCTGCATCTAGATTGGTCATTCTACATTCCTGAATTAGAATTTTTGAAATGCAACCATTGGTTGACCTCTACTGGAACAAATTTCTTATCACGATTTTATTTCACAGAGTTCCCAGATTTCGCGTGACGGGTCACATTTTAATATAACTGTTCACATGGCTCGAGTTTGACCCTTAAACCAGGATTTTGACCCTCAAAAATCTGAAAATATCCTATTTCGACCCTTAAAAATTTCTCCCACGGTGTTTGAGATAAATTCGAAGGGTCAAAACTTGATTTTATTTCTCAAATTTTCAATGATGTATCTTCTATACTATGTAGAATTCTACTTTTATCCATGAAAAATAATACAAGAAAAGGTCAATTCACACAGAAACCTGTAAAATTCTACTCAAAATTTGCCCTTTCTGTTATTTTGACCCCTTAAGAATGAGTTTTGACCCTCAGAAGTTCATGGTTTAGGGTTCAATAACTCCTCAAGTTCAAACACTAGCACGAGCCTCGGTTCAGTGATAAAATTATATCAAGCCCTGTTTATGCATCATCATTTTTAAGTATGTTTTGTATGTGAGATTTAGAGTTTATTTGAAAAAAAAAATGTTTGTTTAATGATAGACAAATGATAATGAATAAACCCTGAGAATTTTTCTACAGCATTAAGCCAATAGGTCAGTAAATCACATTATCCAACTCTGTTCAACAATGTTGAAAACAATAATGAATAAATCACAGATTTGGCGACAACAGCGGCGTGTGGGTCCTTGTGGATGTTGCCGAAGGGGTTTCCGAAAACTGGTACCGGATAAGCGGGGTAGGCGATTGGTTTCTGGTAGGCGGAAGGGAACCCGACAGGTGATACCGGAAGTTGTGTCGGATGTGGACCGTATTGGTTGAAAATCTGACCTCTGTGCACCGGATGTTGGATGGCATGTTGGACTGGATAGGTCACCCGATTGACTGGAAACTTTGGGTATATATTATTGAAACCTGAAATCAAACATATAGGTAGAAAGTACATTTACTTTTATCGAAATTTCTAAGTTAAAATCGACTGTACCGAAAGCATAGTTGCCAAGTGTATTTTTTTTCTTTTTAAACGTAGGCGCACAATTTTATCGAGATTTGGTCGTGCTAAACTGTATGAATCTATCAAGGCCCTCTTATTGCGTATAAGAATGAGTTTTATCCCAAGTTGATGTTGAAAACCGTTACGCTTAAATTTGGAGACAAAATAGTCTGTAAATCGATTTTGCGTTTGAACCCTTCATGTAAACACTTGATTTAAAAATTCGAATCAGTCCAACTGTAGCTCTAAACGATGTCTATTTCTCTCTCAGTCGAAAATGAGTAAACTTGGCAGTCGAAAGCGAAATATTTAAGATGCGTCTGCTTGATGCGATATCTCTCTTTCTGGTGCATGATGCAACTAATTCAAAACTGGTTAATGAGAATCTGGGGCCCGTTTTACTGAATATCTTACGATCATTTTTTGCGTAAGTCGGAAATTATAGTTTCTTCTTGAATGGTAACTAAATACGGAATTGTACCATGTATTTTCTCATCGGAATCGTCTTCTTATGACGATTCCAATGAGATCATGCAAGGCAGAATCGAACGATATGAAACACCAGGTGAGATTTTTGATTTTGACTTACCATTAATTTTTTCGTAAGAAA